>JAYEPQ010000001.1:39455259-40655259 GCA_036321105.1 Dracaena cambodiana | reverse complement strand
AAATGACTACGAGATCAAGTCAAAAGCCATACAAAACATATCAAGTCCAAATCAACATGATGTCTTTTTTTGGAACTAATGGAGAAAGAACCTCGTATCAAAAAAAAAGTACCTATTAGGGATATGCAGAGTTTGGTTAAAATCGAAAAAACCATCCGAAACCGACCGAAACTCGTGAAATCGAAACGAAGCAAGTTAACCAGGCCGGTTTTTAGGTTCGCTCTCCAAGAAATTAAAACTGCTTATATAGCCTAAAGTAAAATCCCAGTTGAGGAGATTGGAATGAGATTGCTTTTGAACCCAAGAAATAGGGCAGCATCATGTAAGAGATAAGTTGGATTAGTTTATTAATTCTTCTTTTACCTTATCAGCTGGAAAAGTAAATGATCATTATAAGAGCAACTTCAGAATATTCTACAAAAAACCATGTCCTCTCACCTACCTAATCCTTCCATGACCGACCTCTAGATTTGAACCCAAAGAGTGTTATTCCCTCCCAACGTCTAGTTTCTTCTCATCTCCGTATCTTTTTTCTTTTAATTCTTTTAAGAGAATTTTCCCCATTGCATCAATCTGTCACTTACTTGATAATTTAGTTTCCTTATGCATGAAAAAAAGAAACAACAAGAATTTATTTTTAAAAAAAAGAAAGAAAGAACAAAAGAAACAGATTGAATAAGAAAGATGATTTGACATCATCCTTTCCACCTCATCTCCCCATTCTATTGGGCAGCCCATTGATCAAAATTATAAGTTTTCATTTTCCCCTTGGCCTAAACCACTATAACCCAATAGAACAAACTGAACGGAACTGGCAGAGTTCGTTTCAGTATGGTTCATTTAATTATTCAGTTCTGTTTGGGTTTTTTTGCCATAATCAGAAAAAATGGACCAATGCTCACCCCTATTACTTAAGCATATCCGAGACCCGACCAAGATGTTGGCACTTGCAACTGAACCAGTCATATTGTCAACCACTTGAGTAAGCAGATTCCATATTGTAAACAGTAGCGGACATCCTACCAATATAGAATATCAAAAGAAGATGACTCAGTACCACCAGGATGCCCCTACAGTTGAGCTCCTATTTGGTTTCGCAACTTATATCCTAAACTTCTAACTATACAGGTAATAGTCCATTTAGTTTCGTGATGTAATGCCACACATACTAGCCAAGTTTGATATTTAATAAAACAGTCAGGTCAAGATCATGCATGTCTATCATCAGAAATACAGAAAATTGTCAAGATCAAATACATATCCATCATCAGAATTTTCCGACTTAATTCCATGTATCATGCCAACACATAGCAAGCAAGCACGTACCAAGTGTTACAAGTACCAAGTATATCTTGTATCAAAGAGTATGATTTTCATTTTCTTCATCCATATCAACTATATGTCAAGTGTTGCATGTACAAAGTTTGGATACCTAGATTATCAACTAGGACAATATCATTGGTAAATAGCATTCATCAAGGTAGCTCATCCTAAATAATTCCAGTAAGCTTATCCATTACTACGACAAATAAGAATAGATTCAATGCAGATCCTCAATGTAATTCAACTGCATTCAAAAAAACCACTTGTTAGGCAGTCACAAGTTCTAACATTTACTACTAATCCATCATATATATACTTGACCATGTCAATAGACTCAATAGGACTTCCATCTACATCAATATCCACCAATATCAATATCCATCAATACTACCTATCTTGGTAGCTTACTATTCTAAGTCAATAAAGACCATATAGAAATCTCTACCTTTCTCTCAGAATAACTCTATAAATTGACGAAGCAATTGAATAGCTTCTATCATCTAACGCCCCTACATCAACCAAACTGGTTCTCCGACAATTTAACATTCTGATTTAACATATGTTCAATTATCCTTTCCCAAAACGTTATGGTGTAGCACAAAAGTTTTATTCACAATAATTACAACAACTATAGCAATGTTTAAAATAGCGATAACGGTAACGTAACGTTTTGCCTCTGTTAGTTTATGTCGCATATAACGTAACGCATAACGTAGATTATACAATTTCTTACTTATTTAATAAAAATAAATATAAAATATGTAAAATAATTTCAATAAATTGAAATATAAATTTAAAATATCTAAAAAATATAAAACTATTTTATAATCATAATCTAATTAATTTTATATTAAATTTTACAATAATTTTACATTTATCTTCTTAAATTATATTAAGTCTGCAACCGTAATTCCAGTCATCATTTAAACAAGAAAATAATATTCCAATTTTTCATTTCAATTTCAGTTATTATCATTGTTGTAATTTATATTTTGTAATGTTCAATTTATCTTATTTATTGTTGATTTTAGTTTAATTAAAAATTCAATATAATCAAAAGTAAGATATTTCAGCAATCAGAGAGGAATTACAAGCGAACAAGAAAACAATCACAAATTAACAAGTTAGCAATTCCATAAGCAATCAAACAAGCCAACAACTAATCAAGTAATAAAATTATAGCAATTCGCTAATAATCAAAATAATAATTAACAACAATGTAGAAATTACTAAAAAGATAATTGTAAATAACGTAACATAACGTAATTTAACGTAACGTTACGTATATAACGTAAAATAACATAAAAAACGTACTATTATGGTGCATTGAGTTATTTCCAGTTGTTACGTAGCGCTGGGGTTCCGTTAGGTAATGTAACGCAATATAACGGGTTTCATAACGCGTTATTTTCAACATTGAACTATAGATATCATCCTTGTTCTTACATAAGGTACTATAGTACTCTTTCTTCACTCATTTGGCATCTTTTTAGTTTGCCAAATCATGTTAAAGAGATTTGTCAACCATCTCACACCCATATCTCCTTGATATCTCCATACCTCAAAAGGAATTCCGTCCAGACCAAAAACTTTCCTTGATTTCCTCTTCAAAACCTATTTAACATTTTCTAATTTTGCGCATAAAACAAAGATTACCCTGACAATAAATGTAAGTTCACCCAAATTTTGAATAAAACACTATTGTACAATCTGTCAAAATAGTCTCTCCATCTTTTGTTGATCTCTTATTCTAGAAGTAGAATCTTCTTAACATCATTTTTGCCACACTTCACAATATATAAGTCTCTAGAATTTCTCTCCCTTCTTCGAGCAATCCAGTATATACCAATCTCAACCACTTTTTTGTCTAACTTCTCATACACTTCTTCATAAACTTTAGCTCTTAGATCCTAAACATCTTTCCTAGCCTCCTTACTGACTAGCTTATACCTATAAAAGCTCACACCATCACTATTCTTCTTCAAATCTCGGTAAAAGTCTCACTCAATCATAATAATAGTATTTACCACTTCATTCCATCATGAAATTATTTTTATCAGTTCTAGGAGTCAAACCAAAGACCTCTACAAGTTGAAGCAAATCACTTGACCACTTTAGAATTTCAAAGCAAAAACGATGAAAAAAATAAAAAAGTATAAGAAAATTGAAGGAAAAAATCCCTTGTCATCACCATAGCCACCATGTCGTCATCTACTTCGCAAATTCAACTTTGATCACAATACTTGATTTTTCAACATCTTCAACCTGAGATCTCTTATTGTCACTATTTTAGATTATGTCAACATTAGATCTTGCTGATCACTATTTTAGATTTTGTCATCATTAGATCTTGCTGACTTCAACTTCTACATCTTAACCCGAATTTGCCAATTGCACTACCACTTTGACATCGATACCATCCTCAGATATCTTTACTTCGACTACAATCTCAATTTTGAGGACCAACAAAGCTATAGAGACTGTATACTCTTTAAATCCCTCATGGAAATATGAGGGGAGGCCAATTGAGACTTCATGATCACAATTTGCCACAATCCCTCTTTGTCTCTTCTTCCTCGGGCTCTAACCAACCTCTTTTTGCCAAAAACAAGGTGTGGGTTATTGTACCTACACATTCTCATTTTTTTCTTTTTCCACACTATAGTTCGCTTTTTACCCCCTTCTTCTGCAAAAAAAAAAAAAGGTTTGTCTTATATTGATCTCTCCGTGTTTTTATAGAACAAAAATTCTCAAAATACTTTCCCCATTTTCTGTCAATCGCTTGGCCTAATAAAGAAAAATGTTTTCTCTTTTTCCTTCTCTCAAATCCAACCTGCTTGTTATTCGCTTCTTTGAAACAAATTTTGAAAAAACAAAAATTCTTGTTATTGTTTTTCCGTATATGGATCCAATCTTACTTTTTATGAAAAAGGCACAAGAGTCATTCATCTAGTACCATTGATGCTTGTTAAAAAAAAAATTACAACTACCGCTTCTCAAAAGCCCAACTTCTACTGATGCTTGTGAAATGCGAACTACAACTACTACTTGAAAAAAAACAGAATATTTTTGTTACATGTCCGAAACCCGTCAAATACTGCTACTTCTCAAAACAGGACCAATACTGCTTCTCAAAAGTTCAGCTCTTGTTGCTAAGTAGACAATGGATATGATTTTATCTACCATATCTGGATCGGGCTTCAAAATTTTCAAAATACGGCAAAGCTTTTGCTGCCAAATCGAATATGGATATGTATATGGTTTTGCTGTATTTCTTTTTTGCTTAAACCATATCTGAACAAAATATCAGCCAAAACCAAAAAAGAATTTGAGTACGATTTAGATACCTGATAGGTTCTTATATTAATATTACTTATAGAAATTTAATGCATTTCTTGAGTCATCAATTGACTTTAATCTTAAAATAACTCCTAGGCTCATAATTTATTAATAATATACTTGCACTATATTTATTAAATAGATTAGAACATAAAACATTACTAACACCATGTACTCAAGATTTTCTACCCATAAATACCGATAATCATGAAAAGTATCCTTTTTGAAATGGATCTGTATCCTTCCCACAATTGTTCTCGATTTTGCCGAATAAGATAATGATTTTTACACCCACTAATAACTCGGATCCAAATTCGTATTTGGATCATAAAAACAAAAAATGGATATTAATTGAAATATATCTGCTCCATTTCCGCTTTGTTTGCATCCCTAACGGATTCTTTTCAAAAGGCCCACTACTATAACTAATTATCAAATGTCTGACTGTTGCTTGTCAAAAGCCAATGACAACTAGTGCTGCTACTTACAGTCGACTGCGGATGCAGATGAGTCTCTAAAAATCTAGTACGGTTGCTGACACTTACCATCGACTGCGGATGCAGATGCATCTCTAAAAATCTAGTACTGTTGCTGTCTTTCATGACAGATTTTGCAGATTTTTCTTTCCCTCTTCTTTGTAACAAGCTAGAATGATTGATATTTGTGGTCCAGTTTGAGGGAAAGAATTAGAGTATGAGTATTTGAGCACAATTTCATCATCCATATAAATAAGAGTACCAACCCTAGATAGGGCATATTGTTGGTTTACTGTTTCTGAATCCTAAAATAATAAACTAAGAACCAAAATAGTAATATCCAAGCAAAATACCAACAGAGAGTATTTGAAAACTAACACATTCGAATATAATCACAAAGTTAACAGAGAGCCTAGAGACAAGCACAGAATACAAACAGAGGCAACATACAAAATAAAGAGGAACAACCCTAAAGCTATAGAACCCATGCATTTACAAAGGTTTAAATGATCAGTATAGCATAAGTCCACAGATAAAAACAAATAAGAAATGGGTTCACAATAAATCCTGCTCTAAGAATCCTCTAGGATGTAGAATTAATTTTTGCATTTTTACAACCAAAAAGAAGGAAAGTAAAGGATGAATATGCTGAGCTAATATCAGTTAGTAAAGGAATAAATACAGCACAAGTAAAAGCATATAGTACATCTAATATGACTACTTTGCCAAAAAGGAGCGCGAGATTTTGCAAGATGACTTCAAATATAGCACTTTGCCATTGATAGGTAACACAACAATTTAAAATTAAAAAAAAAAAATCAAAGTTTTCATGTTTGTGCTTCTGCAACAATATTTCCAAACAATGCTAGTTTCGTTGCTACTTCATCGTTAAGGTACAAAATTCACGGGAGGGATTCAAAGACACATTTCTGTAATAAAGGAAAATGAAAAGAATACGGAAAACAAGAGTCATGGTTATCAGCTGGCTACCCCAATGTCCAAAAGCATCAGCTTATGATTGTCAGACATAAAAATCCATGTTATCCTATCTGTGCATCTGCAACAGCAAAACAATCATTCCAACCAATGCTAGCTTGTTAATTACTTTATGATGAACTTAGAGAGTCTACGGGAGGAATGCAAGACAACATCATATCTTTCTCGTAAAGGAAAAATTATAAGTATACTAGCAATAGTCGCTATCATCATTTGGCTGCCCCAATCTCTAAAAGCATCAGCTTATTATTTTCATAAAGAAGGCTCACTAGCCAACACTGCTTTTATGAAAATGCCCCACTACTTATCAAATAAAACTAAATTGCATTACCATTAAAGTGTCGAGTCTTCATGTAACTACACTCTTAATATCTTCTACTCCAAATTAACCAACATACCCCATCATTTTCTCCAAAATATGCAAATCCTAAACTTCAGCTTACGAGTATTTGAAAAGTGCAAAGCGCCTACATCTATTCAATTTTATTTTTTTCCTTTCATGTTGTTGCACATAAACCATTGTCTAGTGTTGAACATGGAAGCTCCCATTACCCAACCCCCACCGACTTAGCAGTAAGCCAGGCCTACCTGGCTGTGTTATAATTTAAAGTGTTATAATTTTAATCAGCAACAACAAGGGAAGGAATCTGCAAAAGTGAAATGATGAAGTGTTTCCTATGATACATGGAAGCTCTCAGGTATATTACATGCATAACTGATTTAAAACAATCTTTTAGCCTTGAACTGAACAACAAACAGATTAAAACCAACTAAGCAACATAACCAAAAACTTAATAATATCTTTTCTTCCTCAGAAGCTCATTCATCCCTCATATTTTACAAGTATTGGGGGCAAAAAGAATCCATTACCTTTAACCATTTTGTTATGAAACTAAGTGGTGATGTTTGTGTGTGTATCATAGTTCACCCTTCCATTTGATTCAATTTCCTCAGTGAGGAAAGGAGGCTTCCAATATCAGCAAGCAACTTATAGTAAGTTTCAAAAGGGTTAACAATTAAAGAAACAAGCAGGATTAAGGCTTATGATCAAGCTTGACCAAATTGGGGAAGTTAGTTAAATTACAAAATTGCTCCGTTCCCAATAGATACCACTTAAATAAAACACTATTTCTGCAATAATGATCATCCAAAAATCAAAAATGGATAATTATATAGTCAAAAAACAAAGAGAGAACAAGTAGGATAGTTGTTATAGTATATCCAGCTACAACATTTATGACAACATGTACTTTGCCACCATAAAAATTATAGCGCAGTTGAAGCACGTACTGAATAAAATTAGCAGTCCAAAAACAACCCAAAAGCACAATAAATAAACTCGAGAAAGTAACATGACGGAATAGGAGTGACCTTATGTCAAGCTTTGTGTCTGCAGCTCCAAGCATGCAAATGTACCGGCTTGGGCAATGTTGTAAACCAAACAAAGAGGTTGCCCACCTCACAGCACAGAATCGCACTTCACTTTGTTCCTATTAACAAAAATATTAATGATTATTATGTAAAATCAGGACAAGCTGGAACAGTTATAAAAACTACCAATTTTGCACAAGCTGTCAACAAATTTGGTGATTTAAATAAAACGAAAAAATATATTCAGAAACTAAAAACAGAATGGAAGGAATCATATATATACACAAACACACATATATATGATCCACTAAAGTGAAGCATAAGGAAACACAAACGCGAGAATTAGAGCACAAATGTGCGGACACCCACACATGTAATCCAATCAAATTTGAACTGCTTCTATGAAAAATCAAATACATTAGACTTAAAACTGGCATGTAAAACTAAAGTTACCCATAATAAATGCAGTTAATACTTGTGTGCATACTGACGTACAGTTCATAATGAGCAGTAGCCAACAACCACAAATTGCAGGGTGGGGAATGATTTTGGTTAGTTTTATTTTATCAACATTAATGAATAGTGTAATTGATATATAATATTGACATAGAAAAGACAGGATCAAGGTTAGTCCAGTTTTGGGGCCAACCTGAAACAGAGTTGAACTTTATTAGGTTAGAGATTTTGCGACTCAAAGTTTAGTACAACTGCTTTCACTCAAAGCAAACTGTCCAATGTGCCAGTTTGGGTGGATTTCATTTAGGTTTAACTCGAACAAACAGTTGCGGTCCTACGCCTAGTAGGATAGACTCCTAGAATACCCTGACAACAACGCTACGAATTTCGTAATCAATCCCTTCTCAGCATCACATTTCAACTTGGATCCCACACTTTATGAGATTTTACGGTTTAAATTTCCACATTAATCAGAATTTGCATAACATAAGAAGGAGATTTTTACCGAGTGAATCATTTTTAAATATCAGTGTTAAAAAATTAGGTCTAAAAAACTGGCCTACAAGGAAGGAGCGCTAGGCCGAAACAAAGGCAGTAAGGCATTGGCTAAAGGCACCAAAAACGCCTGATGACTGCAGAGGCTGGCTGGTTTTCTTGTTTTCTTTTAAATGTGTTGGACCCGCATAAAATGGGAACCCAAGGTGTAGGGTTTATAACTAAAATAATAATAATTGACCAAGTTTGGCCAACAATCAAGGCATGGCAGTGAACTCGGTTGATTTGGTAATTAATATAGAAGCAGGTTAATCAATAAAAAAAAATCAATTAGTTTTTTCCGGAAAAAAATGTCCTAGTTGAAATTGTTGCATTTTCATTATAGAATTTGGACCATTTTTCAAACCAAATGTAGTTAATCACTTTAGTCAACTGTTTAGTAGTAACTAGTAAGTCAACCTTTTACATTTTACATTAAATTTCTTTTATGAACATGCACGGCAGATAGAATACAAACTTTTCTCTCGAAGGATAAACAGAAGACTAAATTTGAGTTAACATTTCATGTTATAAGAAAAACTAATATTAAATTTTAGCCAGTTTGAATTTTTTGCTTAGTTGAGGAAGCCTTGTATCCTTGTTACTAAGTCTTCTCTCTTTATACTCTAGCAAAAATTTTCCCATGAATTTCATTAGGAGATATTTAATATATAGTATTGTTTTTATCCCTAAAAACTGATGTATATATTTTTAATAAATTAATTACTTTCTTGTATATGTACTCATAATGTTGCCCGAGTTAAAATCCTTGTTTCGCCTTTGGCAAGCATCTTTGAAATTTAAGTTTCATTTTTATTAGAAATTTAGATATTGTGTATAAAAAAAAAATGGATACGAGATAATCCAAGACCTGAATTCGAATCCAATTAATGATTGGACTTGGATCCTATAGTTGACCTTAGATTTCTTACTGGGATCGGATTCCCAGTGGATCCAACAAATTTTTTAGTAGATCCCAGGATGGATCTTGTAGGAGCTGACACAATCCCCCTAATTGCTAAGAAAGAAAATCTAATTCCTATATTGCATAAATCTAACTTAATCTTAAGACTAGCATAGGATAGCTATGTGATAGCAAGTTATAAAGCATGACTAGAGATGCAAGCATGTAAAGTATATCTCAACCACTGTGATAGAGATTCCACAAGTATATGAGATGAGCACATATTGTTGTATATCCAATAGACCTCATCGTCAGACGTGGAAGCAACATTTTGGATTCAGGTAACTGCCACTTGATTATATGTGATATTAACCTCACATCACTATCTGCATGTTTCCTCTGCAGTTGCACAACTTGATTCCTTTACAGCCTCCCCCATCTACCCTCATCTATTTTACTCCTAGCTGTTAGTGCATTGAGTGCAGTGACAGGCAAATAAGCTCAATACTATCAGCAAATTAACAAATGGTTAGTACTGTTGAACTAGGCTTTTATCTGGTTTGCTAGTAATATTGAATGTGTTCGTTGCTACTTCTGGAAAAAAACAAAACCATTTAAGGAAGGACTTAATACAAAAGTATTTTCAGATTATAAGCTAAGGCATCCGATAGTGCTAAAACTTTAGATGCATGCCAAAGAAAATCAATAACAAATAACAGATTTGTTAGAGAAAGTTTAGAAAAGAAAAGATGCAGGAGAGATGGCTCGGATAATTATCAATAAGATGCTATGAAGCACGGAGTCAAAGACAATTCAAAGCGAGTATAACTTGTGTCTGTGTCAGCTGTGTACCACATACCACCTTTTGCGCACATAACAGATACTCTAGACCAGTTTCGAACTTAAGAAACCAAACCATGTGTTTAGAGCTACGTCAGCTTTCAAGGGCAAAAGATTATGTGTTGGACACCATGGCACCATACATTGCTAAAAACAAAAGTTTAAAAGGACCCTCAAAATAAGATGGCTATTATATAAACTGAAAAACAAGCAAGTATTTGAGAGGCTTCATAAACTTATACATGGTGATGGGATAAACACTCATAAGCTTTTAACATAGTATCCCTCTTGTTAGAATTTATGGATAATACCATTAAGGTCTTGTTTGGCAATTGAAGGGGGCAAGAGAATCTAACTAGATTTGTGTTGCCATATAACTTCTTACCAATAAGAGTTAAGATAACCCAAGCCCACAGGTTAAAGGATGCTAACCCAGTTTAAACAGTGATTTACAAAATCGCATTTCCCGGGATCATTATCATCCAAGTAAAAAAAAACTATTTTTTAACTCAAGCTTGACAATAAATCTTGGCCAATTACAAAATAGGGGCTAGAATAAATTATGTCCTAATCAATTATGGGTCTCGATGTGTATTATATATATGGAAAAGCATAATTATGAGTAATGCACATTCATGTTGCAGCATTCCCATTTTGAAACTGTAGCTGCTCTCAACCTCATAATGTTGACATGTACTTTTTCAAAAACTCCTCCAAGCTTTTGTTTAAGATTTATTTTAAGTAAGAAACACTCCTTAGCTTTAAAAACCATGAAACGTGTAAGAGAACAAATGTCAAACATGCCCTCAGTCTAAATGTTTACAGCAAAGGATCTTATGCACGAAGCCTCTTTTATGACCACTGTCAATAAAGATTATATAATGAGTGTGAATATGTTCCCTGTGGCTTTAGGGTGGGGGTGGGGGGTTGTGTGCAGGCACAGCCTAGTTAACATCACAAAAATTATAAACACACAATTGTTGACCAGTAGAAACCACAAAATCTTGATCTTTCTATGCAACATGTGCACTTCTTTTGTGCAGGTTATGATGCATTTATTTAGTAGTCGCAAGACGACATTACTATTTGTTATTCTTGACAAGACAAAGGTTCACATCTGCAGATTTTAATTTCGACCCAAGTTTCTCATCTATATTATTATTAGTAATGCAGCTTGTAACTTTTTTTATAAATATGTCTTGCTTTAAAATGCATCAAACATTTGTTTTGTGTTTCTCACCTTGCTATTTCCTACGCAGACCCCATTAGAACATGCAGATTTACCAGTTGACACATGTCAAACAGAACCAGTTTAAAGTAGTGAAGGACAGGAAAATGAAAAACATTATAGGCAGCTCTTACCGCTTGACAATTTTCCAGTAATAGTGCTTCTAGATCATTTAAAACGGCCAAAGGAGAATCCTGTATAAAGATGAGAAAGACAAATGAAGCAATTTAACCAAAAAAGAAAATATTATTAACCTCAGGAGTGTGGCTGTAATTACTGATTTAAGTTGTACATAACAAGTAGAACTTGTTTGCAGAACAATAAAATGCCACAATTAAAATTTGGCGATTAAATACTTATCAAGTATGTTGACAGTGTAAAAGACAAAACTAAGAGGGAAGAATACATCTACAAGCTTAAAGCCAAATTGAAAAAAACTGCAAATATACGAAAAATGATGAGTTTGACATATTCCCTCCCCCCCCCAAAAGAAAAAAAATGTCATCTATTAAACAACAAAGCAGGAGAAAGACCAAAACTGGTACAAAACAAATAGAAATATTAGTCCTCAAGTTTAAATCATAAAACGAAAATTTTCCCAATAACTCAAGGATCACAGTACACACAAAAGAATAAGTCACCACAACTTACAAGTCAGAAAATGGTAATCCCTAGGTGCTAGGAAAATAAGATAGCATCGCTGCTGCTTACAATTTAAATGAACTTTTACAGTCATCTCCCACGTGCAGAAGAGTTTAAAAAAAAAAAATTTAAACCAAATTCAGAACTTCAGAGACCTACGTCTACAATGTTACAAAGCAAGAGTAAATTCAATATGATGAGGAGTCTTCTAACGCATAATATATTCAATGGGAAACAAAATTCAACCACATCCATCCATGATATTACAAGGAGTCCTGAGACCAAACATATAGAATCAACCACAAAGAACTCTTTATTTCAGGTGAAATACCTTGTAAGCCACTGCAACTGAATTGGCTGCTTCCTGAACAGTGAGACGAACAGATTGATCTTCTGATCTCAAAGCCGTGAAAAGCCGAACAGCAATATCGGTTTTCTCTCTGGTAAACAGGTATATGAAATGGAATATAATTTTAATCTAACAAGGAACCAGTAACATGAAGTGAGCTTGAGTTCATGCCTGAAAAGTTGAGGCATGCGAGACGCCAGCAGCCCTATTGCTTGGAATTCAAAGGTTTTGGTGCCTCTATTAGTAGACTCTGAAGAAGAAACAAAAATATTAACAAACTGTACAATAAAGACACCAGAAAAACTGCTTATAATTTTTAGAACATTGAAAGGGATTATCAAGGAAATAAAGAAAGAAAGAAAATGTCCAGGAAAAACCTGTTTGTATTGAGGAACCATCAAGATCTTTTAGTATTGCACTCAAGATGACAGGACCCATAAGTTTCAATTGATCAATTACAGCCTGCATCAAGAATAAAAACATGAACTAATGGATAATATATCTACATCAAAAATCATAAGTTAAAAAAAACAAGATAGGACGATGAAGGCTAAAGAACTTTTTGAAAAGGAAAATCCACCAATTTTTCTACAACAAATAAGAAATATAAAATGCTCTTGATTATTTAATATACGGAGGAAAATGGAATGTTCCGTAGCAAATATACCAGACTACAAAATTGTGGAAGATGCAAATGGTTGTTAGGAAAATAATTCTCAAAAGATTCCAACATTCCAAAAATTAAAGTCCTGGAGAGATCTGCCATGGTTCCCAACTTCCTATTATAGATGTAGCCTCCTTCAAGAGTTAATTTTCAGCGGCATTTTCCTCATTTCTAAGACAAACATTACAAACAATCGTGCTAAGTGTGTAATGATACAGTTCATGCTTGACTGAATGAGAATAATTGGTTTACAAAAAACATACTTGAAGAATTCCGTACTATTGAAATATGAAAATATAATAAAATTAACAATAGTAGCTAAATAGAACATAATCATTTACTAATTGCAGACTAGATACACCAAACAAGGGATGAGATGCTAAAGCATTTAGTAACTTTCAGTAATATGAATTAATGGAATTAGTTAGACTTAAGAGTTGAAAGAAGTTCTCATTAACTTCTGAACTGTGTGAAAAAACCAATTTAAATCCAAAGAGATTTAAATAGAAAGGAAAAAGAACAAGGAAGCAAAAAAAGTTAGTAGACAGCAGTCAACATGCAATAACAAATGTAGAATGGAAATAAACTAATTTATAAGTACAATAAGTGAGAAGCCAAAATTAAGAGAGCTTTGAAATATGTCTAGTCATTCATCAACCTAATGTTTTGCATTCAAAATCTCATGTCTCAGCCAGTTTTATCTCAAATCGAAGTTTGGGCTTTCATCATTTATAAAAAAGGTTAAATAGATTTCAGGGAGATAAAATCAATAATTGATGTAGTTCCTGTAGAGGATGTTGAGGAAAATGTCCATCTGGATGTAGCATCTGCCACTGAACAAAATTTGTATTTAGTTATAGGTAAGGAAGATGTGAAGGATTGTCACAGAAATGGTCAGAGTTAGATCTCAGGATGTAAGCAGCAGTAGGCTGTACTTACAGGTTATATCTGATAGGTTAAATTTACTGCTAAGAATTTTCAAGTTAACCGTTTTTCTTTTAATTTTTGTATGTTGATAAGTATATGTGGTGAACCAGCAAGGGGTTTCTTGCTAAATCAGACAGGTCCAAGAGTAATTTCAACCAAATTTTTTGACATGATACAGTCCATTAAGTTAAACATACAAAATCGAGACAAACATTTGAACCAAATCCAAAATGTTCGGTCAAACACATTTCATTCGAAGGATGTCCGAGACCCTAACCAAATCAGTGCATAAACAATACAAACTAAACTGATTGACACTGACTCAGTACATGAACTTATATGACAGAACCTCATAAAAAATTTGAAATCATCTGACCTGACCCAATGCATCAACCTAAAGTTGACAGTCAGGTTCAGGTCAAATATCCTAATAAAAACCCATTAGGATATAAGTGAAGGTTATGCGAAATCAAGGACGCGTTTAATCAAAATAACATATCTGATGGCCTCAAAGGCTCAAACTCCTTCCCATTTCAAACAAAAAAGAAAATGGTGGTGGCCAGGTCAAAAAAATGGCAGTAAGCAAAGAAGTTCTAAGGAGTGTAGGCTGATACAGACAGTGACTGGTGTCTGCGCTTAAACATGTTGGAAAAGATAAAAGAACTATCCAGAAATATAATATAAGCACACGCTATGTAGTAAGGTCGCAAAATCAGTAAGTAAAGGTGCAAGACAAGGCACAAAGCCCGCATTAGAGTATCTAGAGTATTAGAAGTTTTATGTAATTTTTACAGTTTATATTCTATATAATAACATAATAGCAAAACTAGATAGATATAATGCCTTACTGTTTATAAATCTTAGCAAAATATCAGAGAATTAACAATGAAGATAAAAATCTTCAACAACCCTAACCTCATTGTTATCACCTCATTGTCAACTCCACCGCCGATCTAAAATCTCATTGTTATCACCTTATTCACCATTGCTTTCGTCATTGATTTCCTCCAACTACCCATCTTAGACTTCTAGATGCAGCCTTGAATCGCCTCCTACTTCGTCTTCTTTGACTCTTATCTGAGCCATCTTTTTTTCCTCTAGATTTTTCACTCACTTAATCTATAATTTATTTTCTTTTGGTTTCAAACCTTAGCCACTCACCCTGCACCAGAAAAAGAAAAGAAAAAAAATTCACGGGTTTTCGCAGTGCTACAGTGTTCATGCTAGTAAAAAGAACCTTCTTTTCTCCTCATTCTTCTGTGCTTCAAAACCTCGATTTATTTTTCTCTTTCCTCTTAAATCCCAATCACACATCCTTTGCCAAAAAAGAAAAAAATAAAAATAATAAAAATCACATTCCTCTTTTTCCATTTTCGATCTTTCTCAGTGAAAAAGGTAAATGGTCACTTACTACTATTGCTGTCGTTTACTAATAACAAGTGTTGTCACACGTCTATTAAGGGTTCTTCAATCTACTCCCAACTATAATAGCCATTTTAAACCCACTATCAAAAGTTAGCCCTTCGGTACCAGATCAGTGTCCTCTCCTGGATTTTCAAAACACAGCAAAAACTTCCCAGAACTAAAGTCTAGCATAACTTTGGGCAACATCAGCCAGAACCAGTCCTGCAATTACGAAGACCGTAAACATTTGAGCTAGCAATTGAAATATAAACCATTATGCTAAGAACTAGCACTAGCTTCTATATGGAAGCTATAGTGGGAAAATGCCTTACAAGCTGCTAGGACAATTGCACATGAAGAAAGTCTTCCAATAGAAGGGTGAGGAAAGGAAGTAATCTAACAAATCTATGCCAGTTCTATCAGGAAATTGGAATTATTTTCAGAGGGAACCAAATGGGGTTAAGTCGCTAGCTACAAAGAGCAAAGACCCACCAAGCCAAAGAGAAACTTATTACTTGGTGTATAGTCAGCTACCATAAATAGATGGGATAATGTTCAACATCTTAACATATATAACAACCTACGAGCAAAAGGTAGTAACAACTAAACAAATTATACAACATTCAATTCTTTCCCAAACTACCATTTATCTTGGTTGTTCTTGTTCACTTAACAGCCAAATTGAAGAATCTGAGCAGGTAATGAAGTTAATTGTAAACGATTAAAAAAATGAGCCAACTATACAGGATTTGATGGTAACTACGTGTGAAGCTGATTGTTTTGCCAACTAATCATAACTAGTAAACATTAGTAATTTAGTAGTTCGTAGGCAACTGGGAGGAAAACCATAAGCAAACCCCTAACTCGTAAGTAACTTTTCTAATATCTAGTGCAATTCCTTGTCAACATAAAATCCAAAATAAAAAAGTAACATTCTGCAGGAATCAGGCAAGTCTAGGTCACAGTCATATCAAGGTCTCGTACACAAAGAAGCACGAACACACGTCGGAAATGTTGTATCCGTATCGGACATGTGCCCTATACAGCTACACTTCAAACATGACAAAACCATGTTGGACATGCCATGTGGCATGTCCAATAAAAAAGAAAAAATATCATGTTATTACCGTGTCTGTGCTTCATATAGATTGTCTCGTAAAAAAAAGTTACTGGTCTAGAAAAAGGAAAAATAAACATTGCTAAATTGGTAACATCTATCCATACCTATTTAGCTTTATGAAGTTATATTTTAATGTTTTCATGTGCACGTAAATCTATCTATACGTAATTAGCTTTATGAAATTATACTTTAATGTTTCTTATGCACGTGTCTTATTTGGTTGCTATGATCCAAAAAAATGATCTTTTGTATTTACACTATATGTTGATCCATGACTATTGTTATCACCACATTTCCTTTTTATCTCTTTGCATATAGAGGGAGAAGGATGGAGCGAGAAGGATGTATGCCTACTGACAAGGCATGTCCTTTTTAAAGGAAAGAAGACACACAAAACCATTCATTGCCAATTTTTTTTTTATTTGAGTAGTAAAATTATTATGTAAATAATAGAAGAATATAACTTATATTTATATTTTTTTCGTGTCTTTATCATGTCCGTATTCTCATGTTTTTCACAAATATCATGTCCCATATCTATATCTATATCTATGTCTAAATCCATGTTCGCATATGTGCTTCCTATCTCGTGCAGCATTAAATTATTGTAGTTAGCTATAACCCATATATCAAACGTACTTGAATGAGATGAGTCAATCCATACATGTTCAGTGGTTTACTTGACTTAGAACATGCACAATTAGTCACTCCGTAATTCCATACAATGTGATTCAACAACTTGAATATACCAAGCACCCTTCCAGCAAATCATATTAATCTCTCATCAATATTGAAGTTAATGTACCATACTAAAGAAACGATAGGAGTTTATTATAAAGTCGTTCTTTCTTCCATCTCTAGCGCCGCCAAGAAAACTTCATATTATTATTTCTTTTGATGTCTACACAGAAAATAAATTCGAACGGTTAATCTGGGGCCAAGAATTTGGTAATACCTATATCAACACCGAACTCAAACAAAATTTCAATAGAAAACCATATTTGGTAAACTTGATAAGCCAAACCAGTACAATGACATGAAGTTTGTAGATAAATACATAGAAAACTTTCTTGATGCACATGAAATTTGTTTAATAAAATATGTAATGACCTTCATCAATGCAAAGTTACTGATTTGTAAGAAAATAATTATGAAAATGCCCCAAAAAATAATGACCGGTGAGAATGCTTATTTCACTTTTTACATAAACAAATTATCTAAATTTTAATGGAACAGGTTCCAGAAAAATTTAGATGTGTTGAGACAGTTTCACTCTTATAAAGATCTTGAGGAAGTAACCATGGGAAAACAATATCTTCAGAAAGTCAGTAAATTTAATACGTGGAAAACATTAGCAATAACCACATCCGTGAGACTGTATTATCATAAAAGGAAATTATCAAACTGATAAAAATATAGGAACACTAGCTACTTATTGCAAACTACTCATAAATGCAAAGGGCACTCCGTACATGTTTAAATACCCATACAGTGAACTCCATTCCCAACTGCTTCAGCCTTGTATTAGTTCCATCCCCTGAAATATACCAGGAAGATAGTGGAATCAAAAAGAAGTTACATGGTTCAAGCACAAAAGTTATATATATTCCGGAGATGAGTCTCACACCTAAAACAAAATGTTGAAATGTAAGATAATGGAACAAGATAAAATCTAGCAGCACAACAGATGGATAAACTGGCAAAAGCTGGCATGTTTTCTAGTGCTACTGCTACTGCTACAAAATGAAATTTTAGAAAGCAATATACTTTGATATATTGCCTGAGATAGATATCAATATTACCTATCAGCAGCGTCTTACCAGTTACAATTCATGGTCTTTTTCAGTTATACTCCAAAATTAAACTGATACAGCATGTATCTACAATTTTGTTTATCAGTGCAACATTAAAGTCTTTCTAGTGGCATGTAAGAACTTTTTTCCTCTTGTCGGATACTTTTTCTACAGACAGGTCTAGGTAATAAGGAGATGGTGTGCTCACACTACGAATGCTAGTTATCCATATAATATCATGCTCATCTATTTAATTTCTAGATAAAAACTTGTTAACAAAAAATCAGAACAATAATTTCCACCCTTACTGGACAAAAGTTTCAGTCATAACACTATATGGTTTTCTAATTCACAAGAATTTGTGATAATTTTATAAGAATAGTTTAGTCCATTTCATAAGGAAGAATGACTGTGTCTCCATCCATATATTTGAGGGGCACTCACAAGGATCCTTTTCAAATTCATTAATCTCTATGTGGGGAGGGGGTGGGGCCACATGCATGTACTGGCAGCACAGAGGCTTTCCTGCGCACACACATACCGGAAGCACAGGAGCTTTACTGCACAGCAAACAAAAAGATCACTTTTCTTTTCTCTAACATTATTCAACCCTTCCGTTCTCATCTACACCTTAGCTTAGCTTCTTTATGATCAAAAGACTTTTAGGTTTCATTCGCTTTCCAAATCAGTATAAAATGAGTGGTTATCTGTGAACAGAACATGCCCGTATGCCCGCATTTTCTGCAAGCTAGTAACTTGTGCGTGGTTTTTGCAAAATATTGAGGCATTCATAAAAAACTTTGCATCCCTCGTCTCACTCTTAATTTTGGCTGTGCAAATTGAGATGGAAGACAAAAATCCACCAAACGATAACCACAACGGACTTCGCACAAGACTTAGTTAACTATCAAAAGTTTGGCGTACAAACATAAAACAACTACAACAACAAAACCTTTATCCCCAAATTTCGGTCTCTATATATGCTCCTAACAGAAAATTCCAAACTCCAATCATAACTGCCTATCAACTGCAGATTGAACCTGGTTCCAAATCTAGTTATCATCTCAATATCCCCCAATACAGATAGAACATGCACAAGTAATAGTTAGCCTTAACAGCTTAACCTATAAAGACTAAGAAACAAGGCCTTGCGTTAAGTTTACAAGCTATGACATATGTCATGTGAACTTGTCAATCTTACCTGGAAGCATGGTAATATACAATGTTGTCACGGCTGTGGGTGCCACCTCGGGCACCGGGCAGGACACACAAGCGCCCCATATGAGATGCAGAGAGCATGACAATTGTGCCTAGAAGCGTCTAGTGCCTTGCACCTCAATGCACTTTGGTGCTCTGTCACTACTGTTTTTGTTTTTATCACTCCTTTGCTTGCTCGATGTTACTGCTTAGTCCAGTTCCTTCTCTTTGCCATGCTCGGCATTCTCCTCATCGCTTCTATTTCCTCCACTTTCCCCTGTTATATTGTGTTTTTTACTGCTAATGCTATGCTCTGCTGTTACTTATTGGAATAATGATTGTGAAAATAGAGTCCACATTTCGAATATGGGAGCAATAACAATCATTATATAATGATTCCATTTTTTTTATTTCTTTCACTTTCCCACTTCTCTCCTCTTTATTCTTCTCCTCAGTAAGCCTATTCATCATTTTTCTTCTCTTCCCATGTTTTCGTTCTTCCGATTAACTACAATTCACTCTGCTTTTTAACTCTTCTACAATGTTGCTGCTTCACTTTTCTCCTTTACTTTTTTCACTCTTCCTTCAATTCTCTTTACCACATTCTTTGCTTTTCTTTCTTTTAGATCACATTTCAAATATAGAAGCGATAACAATTACTACATAATGATTCCATTTCTTTCTTGTCTTACAGTTTCCCACTTCTCTCCTCTTCGTTCTTCTTCTACTCAAATAGCCTATTCGTCACTTTTCTTCTTTTTCTTGTCTTCTCTTTTCCTCCTCTTAACCACAATTCATCTCCTCTTTCATCACTTTTCTCCTTCCCTTTTTTGCTCTTTCTTCCTTCAATTCTCTTTCCCGCTTTCTTTTCTTTACTTTCTTTTGTTGTCTCCTTTTCCCATTAACCTTCAGTTTTGCTCTCAGGAACAGTGACTGAGATGCCATTATTATATAACCTTCTTAGCTATTGATCCAAGGAGTAAATACCCAACTAACAATGAGGTCAAACAATTGAAGCCTTCAATTTGATATTAGCAATTCACTATGTTCATCACGTTATGAATGGTGGAAGGTAATTGATTTGACTCATTTGGATTATTAATCATTATTAAATTTTTAAAAAATTAAGAATGTTGTTGAGCCTCATTTTCCCGAAGCATGTCTTGTCTTGTTCCTTCATCCTCGAGCGCACTAAGGCCATTGTGCCTTGACAACACTGGTCATGCATAACATAAGAAACCTCTTGTGTGTTTTTTGATAATCAAGCAAACATTTTCAAACTGCCAATACTTGTGCACTCAAGCCTAGACGAAAAACATGGGAAGATGCTGACTTTAAAGTTTCAGCAATGAGCAAGAACATATGCTGTCACGCCCCGCTCCCGATATACGGTATACAAACACGTGTAACAGGTACCGGCAACATATTCACTTTGAATATGCTAAAGCCTCAATAAATTTGCCACAATAATACTCAGTAATTACGATAGAAAAATTCAACAAAGATTTGACTTTTCATTTATTGGAATGAAGTTTAGATACAATTAAAACAAAATATAATAAAATTAAACAAAAGGAAGCAGTGAATCTCTAATCCGTTATTGAGTTTCAATCTGATCTTTAAAATACGCCAGATCCTGCGTCAGTTTTGGCGTGTCCATCGATAAATCTGGGCATGCACACTCAGGTCGTCAGATTGCGACCAAAATAAAAACGCAGAAAGAATATGAAATATAGCAGTTATATCCAAACATAATAATAACACAAGTTTTAGAAAATATAGAATGAGATGTCTGTAATAATGATGTCAATTAATTTAGATTATCTTAATGTCATTTTAACGAAGTCAATTTTATAACAGAGGTATTTTTGTCTAAAATGTCATGTAATTGGAAAAGCTAACTGATGGGATACAACTGTTTCGATTGTTTCCTGTACAGACCCAGGAAATGGTCACAGGATTGTCCGGTGCTGAGTCGGACCTGCCGTCAGGCAAACAGGAATTATAGTCAGGTATGATCCAGCAAATCATCACACACCCATGGTGTGCGAAATATTCAGTTGTACAACTTAACAAGTTTACAACCGAAACAGAGTATATTTCCATCATTCAGTTTCTCCCCCAACCCAGTGTCATTTAGATATAGTACAGTATATTGATTATATCAGGTACAATATTTCCATTGGATTTTTCTTAATTTGTTAACAACATAATTTATAGAGTCCGTTCAGTTTACGCTTTATTCAATAAATCACAATTAGTTATATCTAAGAGTCACTGATTTGAGACATCATAAAGATATCGGCCAGGCAATTATATGGATGCTGGGAGGTTTTCCGTGCGTTGCACGTTCCTTAATTAGAGAACCAGCATACAAGATAACTTTTCTAGACACCGACACAAAATGATATCACAAACAGTATTTTTCCGTGAATATAACTTTTATGTGATTTATCAAATTTGTATATATGATTTTTCTAAAATCTAACTATACTATGTAATTTAAATTTAATGACAATTGATAATAGATTTTTGATGACAAGAAACATAATAAGTAATTGATAAATTCCTACAAAATAACAAATCAATTTACACAAAATAAATAACATGATTGAAACAACATGTATATAAAATAGCATGATTAGTGAGTCCAAAAATGAACTCACCTGGATTTTGTTTCCCGGTGTCGCTCAATGGAGTAATCTACACATTAAAAATATTCTAAGAATATTAAAAACAGATTAATATGAACTTAGATGATTTTTAGGGATTTTTCTAATATTTATAACATACTCTAAATTGATTTTAGTATTAAGCGGGTCTGAAATTAGTAAATAGGTTTGACTCCATTTTATTGGGCTTATAAGATGATGGATGTTTTTTTTAGGTTATTAGAATTATTGAGTAGTAAAGGAGCTAACCTAAAATTTATTAAAATAATTTAATCCAAGAAGAAAAAGAAAGATAATATCTTACCTCTTCGTTAAAAGGTGAGAAGTCAAAAATGTGAAGAAAAGGAAGAAGATACTCTTCATCCGCGAAATAGTGGCGGCTCCGATGGTGTCTCCTATAGTGGTTCCGGTGACTCCGAAGGTGGCATCGGCGTGATGAGAGGAAGAGAGAAATTTTAAAGAATGAGTGTGGATTGAGTTTAGAAAAGATGTTAGGTTTATATAGTGTTGGATTTAGGAGTTATAGAATGTGAAGGGTTTTGGGAGTTATAGAATTTAAAGGGTTTGAAGTGTTATGGAATTTCAAGAGTTTGATGGGTTATGGAATTTGAAAGGTTTTAGATTAATTTTGAAGGGTTTAGAATATGAAAGGTTTTAGTTTAATTAGGGAGTTTAATTTTGAGAATTAAATATGGGAGTTTCATTATTGAAATAATGGAGAAGATGAAGAGTTTGGAGGTTGGAGAAGATGAAAGGTTTAGAAGGTTAAAGAAAATGAAAGGTGTAAGAGTTATAGAAAAAGAAAATGAAATGTTATATTTATTATTTGTTTATTTTTATTTATTTATTTATAGGTATAAAAGATGAAGGGTTATTACATATGCACTCCAAACATCAAGTCAAAAAATAAATATTATGAAAACTATAAAGAAGACTTGGCTTGAGAGCTCTGTTTGTGTTCCAACATGGTTCATTAAGATTCAGGCTCAAGCCTGAGAGGTGTCAAAATAGAGTGATGATTCTATTAATTGTACTGGAGTCATGAAACATCTCACACCACTCTGGCATGCTAGTTTATAAAGTGAAGGACATATCAATCATACCAAGTCTTAGGGTTTTTAAAAAAGGAACATAAAGTTATTCAACAGGATAGTCACAGCCACCAGCTTACCCCCATTCTCCAGTTACATCACCAGCAAACTCATTTCTTTCTTATTAATCATATTAATAGGATGGCAACCTAAATTGTAGAAATCACGTCATGTGGAAATGCAATAGAGCATAGAGAAGGTGGAAAAAAGAGAACCTACCATAAACGCAACCAAATATGCACTGCAGAGTCGAAGGAAAAGAATTGGCTGCAGCAATTGAGCGGCAGAAAACAGACATAAGCCGTGCTCTCAATGCAGAATTTGCAGGAGCAACTCTGGATTCTTCAGCTACGTTTCCAACTACAGCAGTTCCTAAATAATAAAAGAAAACCAACATAGGTTAGCTAAATCAAAATCGAAGACAACTATCAATGTACTAATTATATGCAAGAATCTAGATGCTCCAGTTTACCGTTAAATGTGGGTTTGGTCCAAAAGCACCATCACACTGCTTTTCTGAATTCATGGTTCTACTAAGAAAACATATTTTCATGCAGTAATAGAAATTTTTTTTTTAAAAAAATAAAACATAGGCACCAAAGTTGCCTGGCTCGGAAAATATAGGCATCTGCTCATAAAGATTGCTTTCAGTCAGAAAAGGTTGAAGCATAGAGTTCGAGGTTCTGAGTACATATGAGCATGACTGGAGGATAAAGTCAATAAACAAAATGGGTAGTGTCCAAGCAAAAGAACTTGAAGGGAAGCAACAAAGTGTACTATTACTTTTTTATAAAGAGTTTTATAGTTTTATCACTTTTATTTTGTAAGCTTTAGGCCTCATGGTTTTGTATTTATAGGAAGCTACAGGATGTCATGCACCCAGCCTTCTGTGCATGTATTTTGGAGCAAGACCACAAATATCAGGCTTGCCTTCAAAATATTGTTAATCGGACCAAAACATGTCTTTTATGGGATCTTATGAGATCACCACCCTTTTACAAGCTCTCACCTTGAACAGCATAACACAACAAAGCCATCTCCATTTTTTGTTATTTTACAGATTGTTTAAGATCATCCAAGCAATGAGTTCATACAAGCACATGCGTTACCAACTACAAAAACATGTCTAGCTTATTCAGACGTTTCTTCTGTAAACATGAGCATGAACCTAACCAGACCTGCCAAAATTATACATATCGCAAAAGAATATTTTCTAACTTATTCATTGTTAAGTATTAAATTAGTTTCATATGCATTGTTCATCCACAAACTGTAGCGTTTAAGCTTTTGGTAAAGTGACTTCATGACAGGACAGTGAGCACCAAATTTCAAGAGGTAACGGATTCAAACCTCATCATTATATAATTTAAAATACATTTATTTATCCTTATTTGTTTTGCCATTCCAAGCAAGTCCAACTGCAGACTAAGTGTTAAGTTAGTAGTACGTTGTTAGCCCGCAACTCGATAGCTTAAGCTTTGGCAAAGTGGTTTCTAACATGCTTCAACATAGCCATAATGCCATGTATGGATGCTATGCAGCATGAACACTTCTTTGACACTACTCAAACATGAGTTGGACACTTCTTAGCCATGTAGTCAGTTCTTGATTTATTTTTAAGTACAGATACTTCTTTCCACTTCTAGAATAGTAACATAAATTTCTTACAAATGTTCCGGTTAGCATTGAATACTATTAGCAAACAAATCAGTAAAACTATTGAAACCTGATCAGACTCTCCCATGATGGAATACAAGATTAGCGTTTGGAAGAATTACATAAGGAGAAATGTACATTTTCAAGAAAATTGAGAAAGTAGATCAATAAACCTAGGGAACAAAAAGTTCAGTAAAACCATTGAAGCTGATAGGACTTGCTACTAGTATAGAAAGTTGATTTGAGAAGCTTGCAATTGATACTCAATATCTGATACTCACACATAGTAGCATGTAAATCAGAAATTCTGTTTCCAAGAGCTGCTGCCTGAATGAATGAAATAGTCATAAAAACTACAGACGAGGCTTTACCATAACTTATAACAAACTTCCCTAACATCAATTACGTAGAAGCATGCTCCCATGGCTTCACAAGTTACATCAACTATATAACATCTCTCATAAAGAGCCTAGCAGAAGCTGTACAATAAACCTAGTTTCCACCACACCAAATTATAAAAAGTGTATCATATGTATTCTTCGGAAAGTAGATCAATAAACCTAGGGGGGAAAAGTTCAGTAAAACCATTGAAGCTGATCAGACTTGCTACTAGTCTATTAAGTTGATTTGATAAGCTTGCAATAGATACTCAATATATGATACCCACACATGACAGTATGTAAATCACAATTTCTGTTTCCAAGAGCTGCTACCTGAATGGATGTAGCCATAAATATTACAAATGAGGCATTACGATAACTTATAAGAAACTGATTTGACCTAACACCAATTACGTAGAAGCATGCCCACATTGCTTGACAATTTACAACAATTATATAACATCTCTCAGAATGAGCCTAGTGGAAGCTGTAACATAGACCTAGTTTCCATTACACCGAATTATAAAAAGTGTATGAAATATAATCACTTAATTAGTGTATTCTTTGGAAAAGTTTGTAACAGTCAGCTTGGGTAAACCACATACCATTAAACAGCATAAAGAGTCTTCTTATCAAATCAGAGTCATCTAAATTGGCAACAGCAGCTTTACGCTTTAACAGCTCCTCTCCCCTCTTAATGACAGGCTCCTGACTTCAACCGGTTAACATAAACAGAAAATGACTCAGGGTAATGCCATTTGGTCAACTCAATTGATATAAAAGAAAACAGACCTGTCAGAGGCGGCAACTAGATACAAAGGATAGACACTCTCAGGAGACAGCTGCATTGCTTCTATAACATTCAAAATCCCAAGCTGT
This sequence comes from Dracaena cambodiana, assembly GCA_036321105.1. Lineage (NCBI taxonomy): Eukaryota > Viridiplantae > Streptophyta > Magnoliopsida > Asparagales > Asparagaceae > Dracaena > Dracaena cambodiana. The sequence goes on along the minus strand of JAYEPQ010000001.1, from coordinate 40,629,018 downwards.
TGGAGACACCTCAAATTAGGAGAGCAAAGTGCAAAACATTCTTCGCATGTGTACCATGAAAAAACAACCCTATAAAAGATGGGAACCAGCACAAACACAAGCACTAAGAAACATACTACTTACCTTTCTAGTCAAAAGTGTGTCTCCTTTCAGAGAAAGCTTTCCAGTTACACGATTTGACTGAACAAGTGAAAGACCTGCTAGCAATTTAACACTAAAGAGAATTTGATATCAATATTCTGGCTGAAAAACCATAGCACAAAATTTTTAAAATTTGCCATCACAATCACGATATCATACTCAATTGGTTGATACAAAATTGTATGGAAGCAGAACTCCACAAACAATTGGCCATCATTACTGTTGCCTATTGTCCGATACTTTGCGGCAACATTTTCTGCAACCTGACTTGAATGGCATTCACCAATCACCTGACACCAATGCAATATAAAATCAAGCTAGAAGCTTACTTAATGTGATTATTTAGAGGAACAATACTGTAAAATTATGATTAAAGTAAGGCATAACAGAACCTTCACAACAAGATGATTTTGTTCAAGTGTTTACTTTAGATTTTAATTAACACAAATTTTCATAAGAAGTTTATTGTAAATTAAGGACATCCAAACAGTAAGAGGTACTAAAAGCAACATATGAAGCAGCAATCCTTTTATTATCTAATAAAGAGAAATGACAGACTTCAGATTTTAAATATTTATGAAAGATAATTTCACAGGATCAACAACTTTGATCAGGAAGAGCAAAATTTTTGTTCCATTCTCCACCGTGACAGTAAAATGCAAAATACAATCTCAGTTGAACGTCCTGGTCAAACCCCCTGATTAACTTACTGAGTTGTGCGAATATGGTGTCTACCCCAACTGGCTATTCCTTTGTCTTAATAACAGGTGTATTCCTAGGCTTAGCAGACAACTTCTGGGGTGGGACAATACTAATATGAGGGCATTGAGAAGAGAAGAGAAGCTAAATAATATATTTTCTACATTGATTAGTGCCCTAAACTTTTTCCTTATGTACTAAGAAAGGTTCATGTTTCCCCTTTTTTGATTGAGTTGGTATCTCTTGTAGAATTCGCTCAGTATCCATCTATAAAATCTCACAATTTCCCTGCTTTTTGCTTCAAGCTGAAGAGCCACAAGAATGTCTACAACAGTCATATACCATTATCTATTCATGGCACTGAACCTCAATTCAAGAAGTTTCTTGCCTTAATTGAGTCAACAATCTGGAATACTAAGTACTTATTGAACTGTCTAAATATCATGAGCACAACACAGATGACAAATTATTTTGCAATATCAAGGTAAGAAAAGTAAGGCTGATCAAGATGAGAGGATTTCAAGAGATTCTTACCTATAACTCGGCAGATGTCATATGCAAACTTGGCTATTATAGATAAGGTTGAAAAAAAAATAGAAAACTACATGTTTTAGTCAATGCTCACGAACTCAGCTGCTTCGCGAATAAATGTATAATTAAAAACCAAGATAACACACATTTTCTAGATATTTACGTTGCAACATCATCTACCAAATAGATGAAGTTCAAAAATACTATTACCTTCTATCCATTAGCAATAAAGCTGGACACTTTAAAGATAATTTTGTTCCGTTATCCAACACAAATCAATCACCATCACATGCATTGCCTTTACCTCACATGTACTGGGCACTCCAAAACCATGTCACATATTAAGAAACCAATAGGCTGCCAGGTGGCTTCTAAAGACCATAACTTGAACACTATTGAACCTACTATTAGTAGATACAGAGACACTAGACAATAATCATTCATCGACATGGGTACAGAAATATTGTACATGGCAATTTTGCAAAATCCAACACAAGGACACGGGTATATATAGTTATTTTTTTAAATGTAAGTATATCATATAAATGTGTATATGTAGGCATTCATATGTCACTTAAAAAAAACCTAATTTAGGAAAATGATCTGCAAAACTTTTAGCTTTTGTCAAAAGGGGCACGTAACATACTCCATCTTATAAATAAATAGTAATTTACATATTTGTAAGTATCAGACACAGATGGACAAGCATGTCATGTCAGGATATTACGAAAGACACTATTTTTTATTGAGAAAGTATCATACATATCATACCATGGAACAACGGTGTCTCACAGACATCGAAACAAAAGAATTCTTTGAAATAAGCAGGATAAGATATTAGCAACATCAAAACACCTTCCAAGAGGGTTGGGAATTGGGCGGAGCCTAACTAGGGTCCGACTCAACCAGAGCTGTTTAGTGTCAAGCTTGAGCCTAGATTTTATATTTGATTATTAATTGAACTGAATTTGGGCCTAAGGCCATTGCCCGACAGACCCAAATAATCAAATATTTATAAATCTTAACCCCAATTCAGGGGTGATATATAGTAGAACATATATTTTTATTTTTGCTTAATACCATAAAAGATTTTGGGATAATAAATTTAGTAATATTGATGGTGAATTGTGGTTCTCTCTTTTTTTAGCATAATCAGTGAATAATCCCTCATGTTTCATTAAATATGATTTAATGAAACAAGACCGCAAAAAGATACATAGGAGTAAGTCCGCGAATAATACAAAAAAATAGAAAACACAATACAAATAAGACCCCCGCTTTGCATACGTATTCCTGCAAAGAAACAAGAGAATACAAGTGATTCACAAGTAGACCGAAATTGTGGTTCTCTCTTGTGAAGTGAAAAATATTTTTTTAATATAATAAATATATTCTACTCCTTAGATGAGACTTGTTTGTCATCTTTTATATATGGATTATAAAATTTTATTAATTTTTTAAGTTAACTATTTCATGATAGAGTGTGTTTTTGGATGAGACTAATTATGGCCCAGGTCCAAACCTATCGAGCTTGATTATTAAACGGTCAGGTTTAGACTCAAGAAAAATAAATAGGTCCGGACCTTGGACTTACACGAGTCTGGTCTAAGCTTGGCCCATTCTCATCCCCCACAGGCAGGCATGTGAGATGCTTCATAGACTAGCATAAAATGATATACTCATTAAACTTTTGAGTTTTCTTGTTTGATCTAATTATGTGATTAGAAGCGATGGATTTAAATCACTAAGATTTTATTTCCTTTCTTTCTACTTCTAACAATATTTGTCTTTACTTTCCAATCGTTATGTGGTTTTCATGTATATTATATACATAAACAAATACAAACTCAGACAACCATGTCACCCATCCTACATTTAAAGATTTATAGTGTTGTTGCGTCGGCAGCATGCTGTATATGTATCTGGGCTTCCTAGCAATCAACAAGTACAGAGCTTTCTATAACAACTCAAGATGACATCTTCTTTCAGCCATAACATACAAGTCCTTTCCCCTAATTAAATTATAAGACATCTAGGTTTAACACTATTTTGACATAGAGTTAATTGCAGTGAGACTCAATATACAATAAGAATAGCGTAACTTATTGCCACTTAAATTTAAAACTCTCAGTTTTGTCCATAAACTCCTAAAGGTATCGGTTAAGAGTTTGTTATTTTCACTCCAATTTAATTTAAATGGCACTTTTTATAAAATTCTCAAATTACCCTCCTCTAGGCATATCTTGAGTGAGTTTCTAGTGAGGGAGAGAGGTAATTTGGAGATTTCATAAAAATGTGCAATTTAAATTAAACGGGTGTGAGAATAGCAAACTGTTGACTAAACTGAGAGTTTTAAACTTAAGAGATAATAAGTTACACTCTCTTTATAATATAGCGGATCTCACTACAATTAATTATTCGTAAGGCACTCGACCGAAAGGAGAGAAGAGCTTGAGCGTAGCCTTGATTCTCCTGACTAGATGGCCTCGGCCAAATGCCGCCGACGGAATGTCTTGGCTAATATAGAATATTAGCTATTCTCACATGCATGAAAAAGACCTTCACTTGACGCAATCTCGAAGTCCAATCCATGAGCTTATTACCCAGTTACCCTCTCGGAAAATTGCTTTTCTTATTCGAGCACATTTGGCATGGAAGCAAAGGAAAGATTCGCATAACGGAAAGATGAATTTGATAGGCATCAATCTCAAAGTAAAGACTCTCCCTCAATCGAGAATTCGAAAGTTCCCTGATTTCAAAGACTTTCCCTCTGCATCACGAGTTTTGCGTACTACGAGAACTGGATAAAACGAATAACTTTTGAAAAGTGGTTCAGAATACTTTGCTTGAGAGATAGTTGATAAGGGATGTATGGATTCGTGAGAATAAAGGAGCCGTGGTGCCCGGAACCCATGGTTTTTTAAATTTTTCTCTGTAACCAGAATTAATCAGCCATTCAAATATTTCTTAAGTCTATTCCATATATCATATATCATACATTGGAGATACTACATCAAACCAAGTTGTTACTCTACATTGTGCAAACTACTAGCAACTTTCAATGCACCATCTAAATTCGAACTCTTACCTTCGCAACAACCCTCAAAATGATATCTTGATGCTGTTGTGGAATCCTGTTGATACCACCCAAAAGCTCCGGTGCTACATCCTCCTTAACCTACACCACAAAATTAGCCTCCATCATGCAAATCGAATCCCTAATCCGAAGGGAAAGCAACAAAACCAGTAAACAACAAACAGACCTCTCTAGGCAGCCGCTCAAACGCCATCTCGATGTAAACGATGCAAAAGTTCCGCACCATCGGCGCTGCATTCGGGTCGCTGTAAACCCTCCATATCTCTGAGAACGGCAGCCCGATCTCCGGCCGGTGCTTCACCCGCTTGTTCACGTGGCTCAAAATCTCAAGAACCTAGAAAAGGGCAAGAGAATTGAAGCGGTGAAAGGTCGAGATTGGGAGGTAGGGGTTAGGGTTTTGGGTGAGGGGTGGGAACTCTAGAGAATCTTACCAGTTTGCGGATGGATTGGGAGGGGGAGGAGAGGGAGGAGATGGAGTAGGGGAGGATCCTCGGGAGGATAGACTCGAGGTTGGAGTCGTCGGCGAGGGCGAGGCGCGTGAGCATGCGATCTAGGGTTTCTTCTCGCTGAGCGTCGGATTGGGGCGGCAACGAAGACGATGAAGAATCCGCCATGATCTTTTTCTTAGTTTCCTCTTCTTCAGTTCTTCTCCGCTTTGTTTTATACAAAGAAGAGAGAAGAGTAAACTAGAAGAGAAATGAAGGACCCTCGAGTCTAATTCTTGGAGCGCAGGTTTCTATGATTTGTAATTTTTTTTTTTTCTTTACTTTTTATCCTCTATAAATAGAAAAAAGTATATATCCATCTAATTTTTTTTTGGGTATTTACATATTTGTCCCTTAAAGCTTTATAAATTATAATTTAGTTCCCAAATCTTCATATTTAGAATTTAATCCCTCAAATCATCTAAGTTACTACAATTTAGTCCCCTTCCTAATTTTCGTTAGCCCAGTTTATTTTTTGACCAGATTTTTCCATTTTACCTCTCTTTAATTCTTTCTTCCTTTTTCCTCCTCTCTTCTCATTTTCTTCATTCTTCCTCATCTCTTCTACTTCCCCTTTTCTTCCTCTTTTCCTTCTCTCTTTCTCATCTCTTCTCCTTCTCTCTTCTCCTTCTCTCTTCCTCCTTTCTTCTCATTTTTTTCATTAGGTTTATTGGCTTCCCCCTTCTTCTTCTCTTTTATCTCTCTATTCTTCCCCATCTGTCATTTCATTATTTAAAAAAGTAAAAATTAAATTTTGCCATTTATTTGGACGGAAAAACTAATGGAGAGACTGAATTGTAGTAACTTAGAGGATTTTGGGACCAAATCCTAAATATCAAGATTTGGGGGACTAAATCATAATTTATAAATATGTAAGGGACAAATCTGTAAATACCCCTCTTTTTTAGGTCGAACCCATTTTTTGCATTATTATCCATTGAGTCTAGGGTGTACAATTGATCGAAACGAAGTGGAGATCGAAGAATTCCGAACTGAATTCGACCAGGAAGAGGAAGCGAGGGTCAGATCTCTTGCTCAACGGATGCAGGAGAGCATCCCACGGAGCCAAGATATTTTTTTTTTTTTAAATAAGACAACAAGAGTGTAAACTTTTTATTTCAATAAGATACCAAATATTACAAAAATGCACCAGTTCTTGCTAAGCTAAATGTAGCCCTCATCGAAGAGAATATGCAAAAAAATCGCTTACGATGGTTTGACCATGTACAATGTAAGCTTACAAATGCATATGTTCGACGAGAGGAATTTATTAACATAGAACAAGTTAAAAGAGCGAAAGGAAAACAAAAAAAAATATGAATGGAGATGATACGAAAAGATATAGATTCTCGAAATTTAAATGAGAATATATTACTTAATAAGAATGAATAGAGAAAGATTATCAATGTGATCAATCCGGCATAATTCTCTTTTGATTCATATAGTCTACCCCAAGTAATTGGAATAAAAGACTTAGTTGTTGTTGTTGTTGTAAGATGTGAAATATTACAGATATATATATAAGAAAGAACGAGGGAAGGTCTAAGAAAACCGAACTAATTTAACCCCTAAGTTTCAACCAAGATGTGGTTAAGTGTGTTACTCATTGAATGAGTCCAGTAACATCATTGATGATATCCTCAAATATGTAATAGTTTCTTTTTGTCTAGAGACACAATAGAATCGCAATGGCAGTTGGGTCCTAATTTCGAGAAATTCTGGATGAGACACGTCTACGACACCATTAGTGCCAGAGGACATGGATAGTGGAGGGAAAATGGTTGAGGTGGATGCATGAGAGAAAGTAATGCCACACTTGCATGTCATAGGTATATTGATGGGCCATGTGATCGGCACTTTCTGGAGCAACAGTCGTATTATGTCGAATCAATACATCTGAGATGAGGAGGTGATCGTAGAGAGCAAGTCATATAACAATCTTGACTTTGAGAGAGGCAGATGTGTTCCAAATGTTGGATGCCAGGATGACCACTAGAGAAATGTGTGTGATGCAATGAAATTTCAGGAGCGTCAATCCTGATAATAGTTGTAGAATACCAGTGGTTTCCATGGCAAGTTCATCTAGGAGAGAGAAAGTGCCACCACCATTTGGAGAGGAGAAAGATGCTGAAGAAACGAAGATCATGAATACCGAGGCCGCCATGATCTCGTGGCTTGTAGACTTGGTTTTAACTGATGAGGCAGACTCTCCCATTGACCTCTTGTCGATCTTTCCATAGAAATACTCTTCGTATTTTATCTGTCTCATCGATCACTACATGTGGGAGAAGGAAGAAGGATATGTAGTGGAGTGGAAGGACAAAGTAGGATGGAATTAATTAATATCAGCCTACCGCCTCAAGATAGACAATTTCCTTTCCAAGGTGTCAGTCAGCGGCAGATTTTGTCGATAAAAGGTTGATAGTCTACTCGGTTTAGGGTAGATGGTTTGAGTGGTAGTAATAATTATTAATCAGGGATTAGATTCCTTTTCTATTTAAAATTAGGGTTAATTACAGTTAGATCCCGATCCCCTGTATTATTGGGGTTGTGTAACTTACCACCCTTGAAGTTTGAAACTCTCAAAAAAAAAATCCTGGACATCCTAACAGTGTGAACTGAACGTGAGTTAGGGAGCACGTGATATGCACGTATTATAAAAAGTCAAAAATACTCTCAGGAAAGATGAGAAGTAGCAGCACCTGCTGCTCTTAGTTGCTGCTTGCTGCTGCAGCAGCTGCTAGCAGCAACTAAGAGAGATTAAGAGAATTAAGGAGTTACAGTTAAGGAGTTAGAGATAAAATGCAAGAAAAATCATACTCAAATTTTAAGGTTAATAGAGTTTCATACATAAAAAATCCAAAAAAATAGAGGGGAGTGGGATTAAGAGAGGAAGTGGGTGCGTGAGTGAGTGACTGCGAGAAAGAGGGAGAGAGGAGAGAGGAGAGAGACAGAGAGAGGAGTGTACTGGTTAAAAAAAGGAGCGAAAGTAAAATAAGTATTAGAGTTAAGGAGTGCATTTTAGCATAAAAGGGGAGTGATAATAACTAACCCCTCGCTAAGAGTATTAAATATTCAGTAATTTTTTGAGAGTTTCAAACTTCAGGTGTTAAGTTACACTCCGAATATTACAGGGGATTTAACTGTAATTAACCTTTAAAATTAAAATGTTTTAGGAATAGACTATTACTGATACCATATGATAAATGTTTATAAATAATAGATTTTTTTTTTAATACAAATGAAAGAAAGAGCCAAATTTTGTCTCATAGTAAATTGTTGGTGATAACAAGCAGATAAATGTTTACAAGCTTAAAATTAAATATTCCAACAATTTCTCAAAAGAAAAAAAAGTGGAAATTTCCAAAGGAGCACACATTTTTTTCTAGTAAGCCCACTTTTCTTAATAAGTACACTGTCTCTTTTGAAAAAAGAGTGTTTTCATGGTGAACACATCATTAATTCCCAAAAAGTCTTCTCTACTTCCTCTCACCTGCATTCTAAAAGACACCTCTCTAATTCCTTTAGAAATTTCCTATCTTCTTCTCTACTGGAGACCTGCCGCCCGTCGCCTCTGCTGAAGGTTCAAATTTTTTTTTTTTTCCCTCCAACAGCTTGTGCAAAGAGGAGGACGTGAGGTTGAAGAAGATGATAACTTTGTCCGAAAAAATTAAAGACAATCTTGTTATAAACTCATATTTTAAAGTGGGCTCACCAGGGGAAAAATAAGGTATGCTCCTTTAGAAAATTCCAAAAAAATCCGAAGCTATCAATATTTTTTTTGCAAGAAAAAATTGATTATTCACATAATTTTTTTCTATTAAGAGACAATATGATTATGTCCGATCAACCAAGTTTTCTGTTATTACAGTGCGTTGCAAATATAAATTACCATTATTTTAATTACACTCAGACCATCCCCTATAGTATGGGACATGTAATACTTACACTCCCTAAAATTTAAAACTCTCACTTAAACCCCCTGAAATATCTAAATCACCGTGTTTTAATTACATTCAGACCCCCTGATCCAGGGGGTCTAAGCGAGAGTTTTAAACTTCAAGAGGTTTAAGTGTTACATGCGCCATACTACATGGAGTCTGAGTATAATTAGCCCATTTTACATTCTGAAAATTATGCTTAATTTAAATTTAGAAGTATCACTTCACTAATTTATTTCTCAAAAAATAAATAAATAAGATTCCTCAAATGAAAAAAGATATCCTTCCGTAAAAAATTCAGCCCACCTATACAGAAAGTTTAATCATTTCCCTCAAAATCGGTTAAATAAATTCCTTTCTTCTAAAAAAAATCACTAAAGTTTAATTTATTTCCATGAGATACCTCTAGACAACTATCCATCAAGTCAAGCAACAAAAATTTCTATCAAGACTACTTAAAAACAATAACAGCTCATGGCGTCGACAAGCACCAGAGGTCCAAAACTTCAGTAAACATATTTGCATGGAGAACAAACAACTGTCAACAAGAAATGCATTGATGACAACATTGAATCTTATACACAGTGTCAGATTACAATAAACTCTAAACTCTAATTTTTCATATTTGTATTCTTTTATCGCATGGTTAATCAACTCTTCAAATTTTCCTTACATTTCGCTTTGCAAACTGTTCATCTCTAGTTGAACAAGTATTAAATATGATCGACCTCAAAAAAAATGGAGGTCCTCAGTAGCATTTATGCAAAAAATATCTGTAGTTATGTTTATTTAGGCTTCATATTCGCATATCTGTTAAAATAGTTGCCACGCTTCATCATGTTGGGTTGTAGCTCTCTCTGACCTTGCTTCGGTAGATCTTTTAGCTCCATCACCTGAATCGTCCGTTGCCTCTTTGCTGCACGACAAAAAGCTAGAATATCAATTCCATATGTAAGTCTGGTCACATAAAATAGAATCATAAAGGTAAACAAAAGGCAACAAACCATCCTTTGCTTCTTGATATCGATCATGGAGTTTCCTCTTTGCAGCCTCAAGCTTATCTCGATAAGATAATTCCTCAGGTTCCTTTGATACCTAGAAAAGACATTTAAGGGATGAGGTCGCAATTATCTTTTGTAATATAACAACGTTTTCGATGCTTACATCTTTCTTAGCAGCACAGGGCTTCGCTGAAACCCCCGAAGGTTTTTGCCTCTGTTGGGTGTTCCTATGAGGAGTAGTACCTCGTGACAAAGGTGGCCTTCCGGGCACTCGATTGGTTGAGATATCATGCGGTGTTGATGCCTTGCGGGGAATGTCAATAGGCTTCGGTGCTTTGGGTGCAATTTCTTGCCTCCTGTGATCACCAGATTTTTCTTGCGTCTTTTGCCTCTGCTCGATATTCCTGCGAGTGGTAGCTTTTGCTGAAGGTCTCTCAGGCATTGGAGATCTAGGGACATCCTTGGGCTTTGACATTCGGGCCTTTGGCACTTCTTGGCTCCTGAGCTCACCATTGCCTTTCGTCACTAAATTCCTTTCTTTCGGGACATCTTGCCTCCAGATGTCTACATTGTGTTTCCTAATTGAATTACTGTCTTGCTGCTGAGGCTTTCTTTCATTCTTCTTGTCTCTGGTATTTGTAATATCTAAAAGATAATCCCCAAAATTACGTAAGAAGAAGGAAAAATAACTACAAATTCTAAGCCAAAAAAAGGATAACAAAATTGGTGTCACTCACTTCCATCTTCATCCATTCCCTCGAAGAACTGTTGAAATCGTCCAAAAGAAAATCGAAGCAGAAAAGAAATCAATTAATGTTGAATGCCTTTTCGCAACCGTGAAGTGTATTAGACATGACATGGTAAGCTACCTTCGAGAACTCAAAAGTGGCAGTTTGTGTAGCTAGGAGAGCTCCCACATCCAGCGGAGGAAAATCGAGCTCTGAAGGGAGCAAAGACTCTTCTGTGGCAGGAGACAGTTCGAAAGAGATAGGACTGGGTTCTGAAAAAGTAGCCTGGAATTAATTGCATATAAAAGAAATAAAAACTTTGTTGTTCCAATGGTTCTGATCGGACAATGTCTTCACCTTGAGAAACTGTGGCAGCAGTCACCCATTCCTCGGCAAGAAGCTTCCAACCTCTACAATCCAACAAAGGAAAGTCAAGAAAAGTAACATCACTTTCCTTCAGTGTTCGATAAGACATTTCGCTTGATAGGAAAAGGCTTAGAGAATGAAGATTGTTGTCTTGCATGCCTTAATAACCAACAATAAGAAATCTCAAATCGATGTTCAGATGTTAGAGTTCGACTAAGTGAACTGCTACTAGGTTGTAATCATTTGAGCCATTTCAGAGATAGGTAGATAAGGTAAAGGTCCTGCAATCAAGCTTGCTCTTAAATTAAAGCATGTCATACAAGCTCCATCTGCTAATATATATTTAGTATAGAGTTGCTATAGGGGCCAGCTATTTCATCTCATCTTCAAATTTAATAAATATGGGGATAAAAACGAGACCACTGGGTTACATATACAGTGTTTATCTGGTATAGTAAGCTCAACCTAGCATAATAAATCATGCTGAAGATCTATTGGACTTGAGCGTAATGTCTAATTTTAAACTGCATTATTAAATCAATGGTAGCTTGTTTTCCTCATTGGACCCTTGCCCAGCCGAAAATTCCATGATGCCTTGTTACAGGTGTTAAAAGGCAAAATACTCCATCCAAGCTCAATGATCTACTATTTGTAGATTGATTCACAAGTTCAAGGGTAGCTGACTTATTCATGATTTCATTCATCAAGCTCATGTCAACTTGACCGTTCAACTGAGCACAACCTGCTAATGATTAGTTTGATCATTTAAGATCTGTTATCCATACTAGTATGCAGAGGTTAAAAATGAGAAACATCAGTGAAGACTGGAGAGAAAATAATGATAGTTTGATCCCAGTCAAGTTGATGCTTTTCTTTCAATGGTCAGTAAATTTTAAGCACAGTGCCATAAACTCGTCCTATAACTTTTTTCTCGATGATGGAATATATGATTCTGTCAGAATATGGTTATATAATGCAATGAAAGCATAAAAGGCAAGGAAATGGATCACATAGCGAATGACATTGAAAAAGGAATCTGCAAGCATACGCCATGGATGTATAAATACACCAGCTATCAATTTCAAATACAAAAGCAAAGAAATTTGTAAAAGAAGACTGCATCCACTTCATTATCCAATCCAACTCTTATTAGTTTATGAATAATTATGAACACGTCATTAGAAAATTCACCTGACAAGAGTTTGGGCAAGTTGCCGGATAGGTTTTGATTTGTGCTTTTCCAGACTACTAACAGCCCTCCCAATATCCGTGGCCTAAGATGCAAAGAAAATATAATCCAATAAGAAGCAGAAAAACATTTTTCCAGATAGAATAACCATTGGAACTGTGCGCAAGTGCAACAGTAAAAGGATGTCAAAACTCAGAATTTGTATATGGAATCATACGCTGAGGGTTTCTACTGAGAGCTCCATCAATTGCAGCCGCCTCAGTGACTCAGATAAAACTTTTTCAGACTGCAAAAAGAAAAAATGGCCAAAGTGCATTCTTGCTCAGTACCAGAATAAGAACTGTACAATATCACAGACACTCTTCATGTCATTACAGCCACACACAAACAGTACCATGGACGTACACCTACGGAACGTGGAGAAAAAAACTACAGTTACGAGCTTCATGTCTATTGAGTTGCAACATAGTATCAGGCAGTCAATTATGAATGCACCGGAGACCAAAATTGTCCTAAACAGTATTTATGATTTAAATACACATTAGGATGCAGCAGTCATCTATTTTGCATTTCAACAACCCAACACAACAACATAATTGAACAACGTAAAACGTTCCATTCTGAAAACCAATACAGCAAACTAATCATACACTAACTGATTTGCATCACGGAAAGCTGGATCACAAATTTGTCAGCAAACAAACAACTTGAATCAAGATTAACTCCAATTTAGCAACACTATAAAAAAACAATTCAAACAAACTATCCAGCAGCAATGAAACATTGCAACTACACCTACAATACCATAGCAAAGAGGAAAACAAACCTCTTCTCTCCGGTTAGAGAGCACCCCCTTGATCCTCAACACCTCGCCAACAGTTTGTTGTTCCTCCTCAATCTCGTCCGTAAGAGCCTCAAACTCGTTGAGGTCTGAATGCTGATGTCTATAGCTGGTGCTCAGTTCATTACTTATAGTGGGCTCATTTTCCTCACTGCTACTGCTCTTGCTCTCCTCCGATGAGTCTTTGCTGCTTTCATCGTCTTCCACTACGCCCTCAGGCAGAGTCCGGAGCTCGGCCCGGCCACTGGAGCACTGCATTGACCAGCAATTGTACAAAACCTCCGTAATCTGATCACGCCAAGACAAGAACTCCGTGGGGTAGTCGGCCGAAGCAACAAGGATGGCATACTTGATCACTAGGAGAATGTCAGTGTTCGCACAATTGAAGAATTTTCTCCAGTAATCTAGCCTACTTTCGGCCATTTCTGCTCATCAGACAACTCAAAAAGGTAAGACTTTTGATCGAGAAATTCTTGCCTTACTAAAAAAAGCCAAGATTTAAAAACTTGACTGAGAATTCGGATCATTTGACGTATGAATCAAAATGGGTTTCCTGAAATTTGATCACTAGATACCCAAAACAACAACCCAAGTTAAAATCTTGACTCCGATCGTTTGACCGATCAATTCAATAAACCAAATTCAGTTCATTAAACAATCCAACGATGAGATTTTGATTTAAAATTCCGAACGTTTAACTGATCAATCCAAATGCGTTTCGGAGATTCCCATAATCAAAATCTTCCCGAATCCAAATCCCACAAAAAATAAAAAATTAAATTAAATTAAAAAAAAAACCATCTGCAAAACAGCAAAGAACGAAGAAAACCAATAACAGAAAAGATACTTTTTTTTTTCAAAAAAGATATTTTCCACCTCACCTAGCGATTTCCACCGATCAACAGTAGAGTAAGGAATTAGATTAGATTCAATCACGCGAGTTGCGGGAAGAAAACACTCCCAGAATCAAAGCAAACAAATATTAATTAAAAAAAATCCAAATTATTTTGATCTACCCGCTGGATTCGAGAATTGGGGGATAAAATTAGGGTTAGGGCTTTCAATGGTAATTCCTTGCCAATATCTGGGGGGAGACCCACGTCGCCCTAAATCGTCGATGCCGACAAGGCTACGTAAGTCATCTGAGAAGTTAATTAACAGGGAGGACGAACTAATAACGCAAAAAAAAAAAAGAAAAAAAAAATCTTTTTTTGAAACGTTCAAAGTGTAAATAAAAAAAGATCGGGGAGGCAGAAAGGTGTCGGCTACGTAATTTTCAAAAAGTCGCGGGAGTTGAATTTAGTTTTCCGGCCCCCTCCTTAACATCGGGGAATTTCTAGATGGGCACAGTTTTTTTTTGCTACTAAGCCCACTTTTCCTAGTGAGCATACCTCTTTTTTTAAAAGAGAGAGTTTTTCTAGTGAACACACCAAAATTCCTAAACTATCATCCTCTCTTTCCGATTGATTTCTTCTTCTTCTTCATCGTCTTCTTCGTCTTCTTCATCAGTGTCTTCTTCTTCTTCTTCTTTTTCTTCTTCTTCTCAATTTCACTCTCTCTCTATCATTGATAAAAAACGGGAGTTTCTAGAAGCTCTCAGACGACATCGCTGTCCCGCCTCCCCCCTCTCCCCTCTCCCTCCCTCTCCCTGATCAGATCCAGCCATCCGGAATTATTAGTCCAGATGGATTGGCCTGATCCAGGCTAATCAATCCGGATCAGACCAATCCATCCGGACAAACAGTCCCGGATGGATGGAAGGATAAAAGAAAGGGTGAAAGAGGGACAGTTTTGACCAAAAATTTTAATAATAAAATAGTAAATAAAGGAAAAATTTTAAGTGAGCTCACTAGGAAAAAAAAAAAAAAAACTGTGTCCATCTAGAAATTCCCAGAACATAGCCGATTAAAACAGTCCCGATCGGCGTCGCCGTCCGACGTGGCTCGGCGGCTCGATGCTGGGCTCTTCTGTCGTCTTGTCCACGTCATGCTTTGACCATTTATATTCTTCATAAAAGACGATAATGCCCCTCTACTCTTCAGAAGGAACCAATGGCGGTGTTTCTGGATTGCTTAGGACCTTTGGCCTTTGGATTGCAGGTACCGTGCACCGCTACTTTCAGCGGTTCATTAAATTAATAAATATTTAAAATGCCATCTTTTGGTTATTCTTTTTATTATTTATACTGATATAACTTTGCATAAAATATTCGTTATTAATTTAGAGTGCATTTGGTTGCTACCTAAGCATGTAAATTGTTTATACTTGGAATTACTTTTGCTGTTAGTGACTTTTTATTGTTCAGTTACAGTTGCAGTTGGAAAAATTTACAAATATATTTGTAACCAATATATTTACATTTAAAGTAACTATAATTATGAAAATATATATATAAAAGACAATTTTATTTATTTTTTACACAATAGTTATTGTGTTATTAATAAATAGAATAATTTTTAGACTTTTTGAAAAAAAATATTAATATTTGAATTTTTTTGCAACTCTTGTTACTATTTTTCTTTTTTTTAATACTCAACTCTTGTTACCACTTGAATTCCAATCGGAAGACAGTAATATTATAGTAATAATTACAAATTTAATTATAGCAAGATGAGTTGCAACTTGCATCACCACCTACAAACAACCAAACAATTAATAGTAGGCTCCTTGGACAGAAGGCGATGTGAACACTCTCATCGGGAAAATTATTTACCGTTTCGTAATGAAAAATTCTAAATGAGCACACCTTTCTTTCTAAGCCGGAAAATTAGTTTCTAAATGGTTTCTCCGAACAGTTTCTGAGTGAGGGAATTAGTTTATGAAGGGTTTTAAAAATAGTTTTAATGACTAAGACTAATTTCCGAGCGGAACAAAGTGGTGTGCTCATCTAGAACTTCCCATACTGATGCGTGAGAGTTTAGATAGAGGGAATTTGTTGGAACTTGACTTTAACCTCCAAACCTCATCTGAACTCAAATGAAAGACTTGGCTTGCAAAGTTTGTTAAATAATAATAATAATAAGAAATCGAAAAAAAATCGAAAAAAAATTGAAAGACCTAGAGTTATTTTATTTTATATTCCTATTCGTAAGAGACTAAATTTTGGTTATTTTTATACAAAATTTTAAATTAAAAAAATATTTTTTTTTAATTCAAAATTTTTTATAAAATGGGACAAAATTTGACCGTGGATGCATCCATTACCATTTCTTACTATTAAGGCTGTGAGAGCTTGAGTGGGAGAGTTGAATCTTGACTTGGGTGTTAAAAGAGGATTTGTTTAAAGAAGGCAACTCTATAATTGCGCATTAAAGTTTTCAATTATTAGTAGTTGAGTGTTGGGAAATATCTTAATTTGAGGCAAGTTAGGTGGATATAGAAAATGGTGCCCATAGTCAAGAGCAAGATATTATTATTCATGAAGTGGGTAATTAGGATTTAGATCCTCTTGGACCATTCTATGTGCTAATTTTGACTGTTAGATTTTAACGAATGGTTAAAAAATAGTATAATCTTGAAATTTGAACCACGAGGAATAATGGAGAAAAAAATTATAAAAAAAAAAGAAAGGGAAGGACGGCAAAAAAATAAAATTGTTAGTAGACTAACTAATCTCAAAATAAATAAACTAGACTAAAATATTCCATAAAATCTAGCTACCAAAGTTGACACGTAGGATGATCTGACCAATTCTCTAATAAATAGAGGACCCGAATCTGGGTAATAATAACGAAATATGTGAGTTATTAAGCATAATAATGGAATATATGAGATATAGGTGGACTTGAATGTAAAGTTCATGGATAATGTAACGTTTTGCCTCTGTTAGGGTATGTCGCATATAACGTAACGTGTAACGTAAAGCGTAAATATGCAATTTTCTACTTATTCAATAAAAATAAATATAAATTATATAAAATAATTTATATAAATTGAAATATAAATTTAAAATATCTAAAAAAAGAATATAAACCATTTTATAATCATAATATATTTTAATTTTATATTAAATTTTATAATAATTTTTATATTTATCTTCATAAATTATATTAAGCATGCAATCGTAATTCCAGTCATCATTTAAACAAGAAAATAATATTCTAATTTTTTATTTCATTTCCAATTATTATCATTGTTGTAATTTATATTTTGTAATGTTTAATTTATTTTATTTGTAATTATTGATTTCAGTTAAATTAAAAATTCAATACAATCAACAAGTAAGATATTTCAACAATCAGAGAGAAATTACAAGCGAATAAGAAAACAATTCCAAATTAACAAGTTAGCAATTCCACAAACAATCAAACAAGTCAACAATTGATCAAATAATAAAATTACAGCAATTCGCTAATAATCAAAATAATAATCAATAACAATATAGAAATTACTAAAAAAAATAATTATGAATAACGTAACGTAATTTAACGTAACGTTACGTAATATAATATAAAATAATATAAAAAAACGTAATGTTATGGTGCATTGAGTTTATTTCCTGTTATTATATAGCGATAGGGCTCCGTTACGTTACGTAACACAATATAACGAATTTGATAACGTGTTATTTTCAATATTGATTTACATGATGGTCTTGAGATTTAAAACTTTATATCTCATAATGTTTTTTACTGGTTTCTACATCCATATGATTTCAAACTAATAGGCACAGGGAGGAATAGCCACCGGCAAGAGGTGCGCTATGCACGTGAATACTAATTAGACTGTAGGGAGGGCGATTTCAGCAACCCTGTAAAGTGTTGCTTTATTTTGTTGTACTCTGTTTCTTCAATAAAGTAGCAGAGTACTTTTATATAAACTATAAAGTCATTGCTAACAAGTCTTATCAGAAGTTACGTCATTTTTTTTAATTTATAAAAAGTTCTGAGTTCGATTCCCGTTAGAGACTCAATTATGTGTGATTTGACTATTTAAAAGAAAAATTTTATATATCGATCCCTGAAATATTCATATTTTGATTTTTTAGTCCTTCTGAGTAATTTTTGACATAAATTTCTCGTTATACTCGTGGAATGGAGCGAAATATTAGTTATTTCTCTCACTTTCCTCTTTTTCCTCTCTTCCTCTTCTTACTCGGTTCTTATCTCCATTCTTATTCTCTTTTTCTCTATTCCCTTCCAGTTAATCTCTCTTTTTCTTATTTATTTTCTTTCCCTAACCCTATATCCAATGGAAAAGGGGAACTAATATTTCCCTCCCTCCTAGGGATATAAAGGAAAATTCTAGCGAAAACTTACACAGGAGGGCTAAAGTGAAGTAATTTAAAGGATTTGGAGGACTAAAATCAAAATATGAAGCTTTCACGGACTAAAATCAAATTTTTATATTTATGGGACCAATATGTAAAAACCAAATAAAAAAATATAAAGTCATTGCAATTTACTTATGAATATTTTTTTATTACCTTATCTATTTTTCTATTCAAACTCACGCACATGTATTTTTTTTAAATATTATTCAAATTGTTCATTACCTTCTCTTTAATAGAATTAAATAGAAGTACCACCTTTTCGAAGAAAGTAAATACTATAAGTGTTTTAGATCAAAATTGTCTCTTTTTGAATTTGAAATCCTTGTTATTGCTACGTTTGCCCTAAGTAACCATCTAAATTGAGTTCTATGTTTGGAAAATATCTACAAGAGTAGTTCTAAATATGCCTCAATTTCTATGTATCCCTAAACATATTCACTTTTATTATAAGTTTGTTATTAAACTTCTTATCGAATCCTTATAATTCTTTCAAAATTTAAATAACAAATCTCTTAGTCTTTTTCTCTTTGAATCAAAGCGAAATTCAATGTATTCAAAAGAAGGAACTCGTTATTGAAAGTATAGAAAAGTAGAATATTTTTTTTATAGTTAAAACAATTTAACTTTTGTATAAAAAAAATAAAATTAGAACACTAAATTAAATAATTTATTTTTTTTTTGTCAATAATTTTTTTTGTTTAAAAGTAAATTAGAAACTTTTGAAATATTTAGTAAATTAGAATTTTTTTTTAGATAGAGAGAAGTAATAGAGGAAGGGAAAACGAATTAGAGGTTGGAGGAAAACAAAAAGGGAAAGGTAATATAAGAATACAAGAGATATTGCAACCAGCAACTTATATTATTGTAATTAGAGTTGTAACCATAGAAGTTATTATAGCTTTTATTACTGTATTTAGTTTAGAATTTGTAAGTCGTAAGTAGAGGTATAAGAATATTGAAATATTATTTTTTTTTTTAGTATTAATAGGTATGAGAACTGCACCATTATTATAATACAATTAAATAGATGCTCGAAACTCCGAACTTATGATGAGAGTTAAGGGAAACCCAATTAAATACGCGCCTGGTAGGAATTGAATCTGAATTGCTCTGATACCATGTTGAAGTCCCTTCCATTACACCAAAACTCCGAAGTTATGCTGAGAATTAAAAAAAATTATTTTGTATTTTAACAGGTTCCTTTCCACATATGTTACAGTCCTAGGTTATGGAAAGCTTTTATAGCACAACCATAATATAATATGAAGAAAAGACCAAGTTCGTTAATTTTACATCAAAAGACATCTCATGAATTCCTGCTTATTTGCCACTTGATGTCACAATAAGTGAAGAACAAAACAGAATCTTGCAAGTTTATTAAAAGAAAATTTCATAACATATCTTGGTCAGTCATTCTAAAGTTCTAATTGCAATTGTGATTGTTGAAACTTGGGATCACATATTTACACTTTCCTACGTTCAAGGGCTGTGATGGTGTATTGTAGTGGGCTTCTTGGGCTATCAACGGCTATTATGATGCATGGTATTGAGCTTATTGGGCTGGGACCCTGACTTATAACTTTAAATGATAACAAATTAAGAACCGTTCCGACTAACAGGGTCCGAATCAGGTAACGGGTCTAAGTACTAATTTGAGCACCCGTCAACAAATAGCTTCCGAAGGGGAGTTTTTAAAGGGCACACCATTTTTCGGAGTGAGCCCATTTTTTCTAGTGAGCCCACACTCTTTTTTCAAAAGAGAGGTTTTTTTTTTTTTTTTTTAGTGAGGACACTAATAATTCCCAAATTACTCTCCCTATATTTTCTCCCCCATGTTCTAAAACCAAACTCTTCCATTCCTCTACCAAAACCTAACTCCGCTCACCGCACCCGCTCGCTTGCCGCCTCTGCCTTCGCTTGTCGCCTTTGTCTCTCGATTTCACAATTTCCCCCTAATTTTTTTATATGCATCTTTGATTTCAAAGCACATATCGAAGGCTTTTCAAGTGAAATAATCAAAACTCCTTGATGAGCTAAAAAATTACTTGATCGGAAAGGCGAAAGCTTGGCACATAGTGATGGAGTTGTTTGTCGATGTTGTTATGAAGACTGCAAAGAACTTCCAATGCCTCTGCACCGGAGAGAAAGGAATCAGGCTTTTCTGGGAAGCCGTTGCACTACAAAGGTTCGACCTTTCATTGCATCATCCCCCAATTCATGTGCCAAGGTGGGGACTTCGCTGGAGGCAATGCGGTGTTTAGTGAGATTGCGGTGAATTGACAGAGAAGTTAAGTGTTGAGGGTTAGGTTTTTTGAGATCATTAATGTAGAATTATGGATTAATAAATTGTGTTTGTGGTACCATCATTAGTAGGGAGAATGTGATAGCATGTTATGCAAATAAAAAATTCAATATTTTTTTAAGAACCATTTTATTTTATGTAATGTTTGTGAACAACAAAATAGATTATCTTTTGAGATTTTTTCTGAAGCAGCATACTCAAACCACTCTATTTGAGATTTTATGTAATGTTCGGATCCTTGTTTTATTTAATAATGTTATAAGCAAAACTTAAGTTCACATTGTCGTTCGAATTTGTATTTTATTTTAATTATATTGTAAGTGTGGTTTTTGTGTTATATTCATCTTAAAACAATCTTTTTTCTTTTTCAGATTTTGGCTTAGGAAAAATCCCTTTTGAAAATAACGCTGTCTTAGACAACAGTGCAGATAAAAAAATTGCTTATTCGGAGTGCACATCCAGACAGTATCGACACTGTCCGCAGTATACACGCTGGACAATGAGGTCAAAATTTTCAAAATTTTAAAAAAACTTTTTACCATCCCGAACCATATATATACTATCCGGGATCTAATCCTGGACAAAAAATATACTGTCCGAGATCTAACTCCAGACGGTATATAATTCATCCGGGATCTAATCCGGATAGGAATATGATAGAGGTTGAAAAAAGGGTATTAATGTAAAAAAAAATAATGGCAAACTTATTATTTTAGGGAAATTCTATTTGCACACAGCAATTTACTCTTGACGCCCTGATTACTCTTTACACCAAACTCTCATTTTTAAATACCACAACTTTTTTTTTTGCGCCCAAATTTTTTTCCAATTTTAATACTCCCTCCTTCCCTCTAACTCCTTAACCCGTTCGAGGAGGCGGCAACGGCGATGACGTCGGATGCGGCCATGGACATGCAGGACCCCATCTAAAGGGTCTTGATGATGCTCAGCAGACACTCCAAGCCAGACTCGCACAACGTCTCCACCGTCGGCCTCGTCGTCGACGGAGCCGTTGAGATCAGATTAAATTTGCTTTTTCTTTATAGTAATTGATTGCTTTTTCTTGTGATTAATTGCGAAAATGATGAGATCTATAAAATAAAAATTTAAAAAAAGGACAATGAATGAATGCAGAGTCCTCCTCTCTCTCTCGGTATTTTCCATATATTTTTTTGGTTACTTGACTTTTGGGACGTTTTCTTTAATTTTTTGACACTCTCCAGCACATGGATTGGAAAAATTTCTGTTACGTTTTCCCTTTAACTCTTTCAATTTTTTTTTTAAAATTTTAGGATCATTAATATAAAAAAATTTAAATGGTCAAGTAATCAAATTGATTAATTTGTAGGAGATGTGTATTTTTAAATAAAAAAAAGTAATTTAGGGTTTTAGATAAAACAGAGGAGAAAAATAATGAGTCATAGAAAACGATGAATCGTATTTCTAAATTTTAAAAAGTTTTAATTAGAAATTTATAAGAGTAACTTAGTTAAAAAAGTAATGATACACTTGTAATAATTTATAAGTTTCAAAAGTGCGTAAAGAATATATTTCTATTTCCCATAATTTTAATCAAATTTTTAAGTTTTTAAGTGGGCTCACCAGTGAAAATTGTGTGCCCCTTTAGAAACTCCCCTTCCGAAGTTTCCCAACGTGTCAGTATTTAGGCACCCCTACCGCTTCCCCCTTTTCGGCCCCCTTTCGAAAATCAAAATCAAACCCTAGGCCCCTCGTCGTCTAATTAAAACCCTAACAGCAAACTCAGAAACCCTAACTATCGTCGTCGCCGCTGAGGTGAAATCGGATGGCGATGGCGGACGAGCAGACGATCAGCAGGCTGTTCAGGATCCGGCGAACGGTGATGGAGATGCTGAGGGATCGAGGGTACCTGGTGGTGGACCACGAGGTCAAGATGAGCAAAATGGAATTCATCCACAAGTTCGGCGAGGGCGTTAAGCGAGAGGACCTCATGCTCAACAAGTCCAAGAGGAACGACCCATCCAATCAGGTTTCAATTCTTGTTCCTGATTCTAATTGAACAAGCAGATTTTGATTAATTTACCCTTTTTGTTGCGGTTGGAATTGTTTGATTAACTTCTTAATGCAAGTTGGTGTTTTTGCTGTATTTGGTGTTGGGTGATTTTGCCTTTGGAGGAAAGGTGAGTTCTTGTGTTTATTGCATGTAAGATAAGTAGTGAAATGATTGACTTTCCGAGTTGATTTTGGTAAAAGGTAAGTTCTTGTGTTGTTGCATGTAAGTTAAATGACTCTGTTAACGTTCTGGGCTTATTATAGTGGATAATTTATTAGTTAGTAAAAAGGTGAGTTCTTGGGATGTTGCGTGTCAGAGAATTGATACAATATGAAACATATTGCTATAATTGGTGCTCTGTGATTGGATAAAAAGAAGGAAATCTAAAGAAATAACTGCTCTTTGGATAAATCCGTCATTTTGCATGTGAAAATTTGTTAAACTAACTTAGTGTAGAACCTATAACTAATGGCATACCACAATTTATTGATTCTTTTATTCATTTTAGGAGAACATGTCTGTAAATTTTAGGGTTGGGGAGTGTTTCTATTTTACTTCTTATTGGTTGTTGGATTTTTAGATGGAATTAGATAATAGCTTGGGTGAAATTAGGTCTCTTTCTATTGGCATTAGATATTTATCTTTTATAGGAAAGGTGTGTCCTTGCAATGTTGCATGTATGAGAATTCTCTGAAAAATCTTGCAGTATCCCTACATTTTGGGGTGTGTTCGACTTGAATTGAGGCTGGGTTTTGTTTTGTATATGCTCATGTTTATTGTAGAGCAAGTGGCATAAGGATAATCCTTTATATCAGGTCGTTATTGCTGTTTGAAGTAGTAAGTGGAGGTGTATTCACTGTTCTTCATACAAATGACCTTTCAAGAATTTAATTTTCACATAAATGTTTATTTTTGTTCATTTTTGGTTTTTGGGGAACTATGAAAAGAAAAAATGTAGCTTACAAAGAAAACCAGTGTCATTGCCAACTGATATTAGAGAAATTTTCTTTTAGAGAAATGTGGGTTCTTTGCAAATTGCTATCTTGTGTGCTAGAAAGATGACTAAAAGTTCTTGCCATGTTTGATTTGTTCGTAGTCTGGAAAAAAAAGTAGCTATCCCTGAAGAAATGACCTCTTTGGTCTATCTTACACCAGCACCAGCACGTAAAAACTCATTAAATGAACTTGTTGTATCCCCTACCTCTAGTGACATGTGATGCGCATCAAGGTTGTCCATTATTTGGATATGCTTGTTAATTGAAGAGCAAGTGGCATGAGCATGTTCCTAGTCTTTCACATACCTGTTAAAATGTTTGATAAAAAGATGGATTTCTTTGGGCAGTATGTGTCAAGTATATATTGGATGCACATAGTTATTTATGTCGGGTTTAGGGATGTAAATTGATACAACTTATGTGTATTCGGTGATGTATATGGATTTTGACAAACATGGGTATCTTTATCCACTATTTTGATTATCCGAATACATATTCTATTGTACAAGAGTATGCACTAATATCCGAATACATATCTAGTTATGCAAGAGTAAGTATGATTGCTGTAATGAAGTTCATTTAGTATTATATAATCTAACTCAAAGGACAATTTTAAAAGGTATGTACATTGAAATTGAAGGTGAACTCAGTTTTCCTCCAAAATGTTAGTCACAGTTAATAATATCCTTTCAATATCTATGTTAGATTTGAGTCCAAATTCATTTTACCAAATGTTGATAATGGGTCCAGGGTTTGGACAATCACCATACTTATATCCATATTCCAAGAAAAAACCAAGTACAAATACGATAACACTAATATCTTCCTTTATCGTTAAAGCAGATAAGAGGATTTTCACATTGAATTATAATCTCTTTTCTTATTCATTAATTATTATCAAATGGTATTTATAATCAACTGATATAAACTATAAAGCATGTAACGTTTCTGTTTAAGCAGCATCTGGTTCTTTTTACACAATATCGGCATTTGTTTCCGTATTTGCAAGATGAAACAAGTAAAAGGTACCAACATGTTGGTACCTGTGTGGTTTGTTAATTGATACAAGAGTGTTTCCATATGAATTCTGATATATTTTTCTTATAAAAATTATATTTATAGTAAATGGATTTAGAATTTGTGCTATTATTGTTTACATGTCAATAGCTAATTTTCTGTGTAAGCAAAAGAGACCATGCAATTTGTGTGAAAAATATAATTACTTTCTGGTTTTTTCTTTTTATATGTGAATTTTAGGAAGATAGAATAGGGGGGAGATTTGGTACCCTCAGCCATCACGATCACCACCACCATCATGGAAGTATCTCCAGTGCATTGCCTGTGGAGCTCAAGGCTCTTTCATGGATTTGATAGAATCAAGGAGAGTCTGATGTGGCTGCATTAATTGTAGAGCAAGTGATGTGAGCATCAACTTTTCGTATCTGAACGATTCCTGCCAAAATTGTTTAATAAGAGAAATTTTTGGATGTTTTGAAAAGTATATACTCTGTGCAAATTGTCGTTCTATGTGCATTGTGATGTTGGATTAGGGAATATAATCTTGAATTACTCACTAATTTTTGTCATGATGAAACAGTATGTGCCATATTTAGAAGGATACAAAAGGATTCCTGATGGATTCTTGTCCGCTTCCATACCTGAAAATTTTGTATGATTTGCTGGTATTATGTATGGTAAATGCAAACAAACAGTAATGTGCTTGACATTTTTGTTTAACAATCAATTTTTTTTTTTGCTGATGAGGATGTCTAGGTCTCTTTGAGCACCTTCCTGCTCTCTTGGGCAAGTGATGTCCCCACTTCTTTCAAGACATAGCAATCATATGTATTTACATAGATGACACCGTGAAATCATGTTAGAGAAAAGTACTAATAATTTATTTTCTATTTTAGTGAATGGATTCATGCAGGATGGATTTATGGTTAGGCTTGGAGCCCCTCATTCATCTTCATTTAAGTTGTTTCCTTCATAGTGCCTATGGAGCGTAGGCTCTTAAAGAGTTTTGACAGAAATTGACATCCAATAGTCAACCTAAAATCTCATCTACTTAAACCTTCAACTTGCTAAAAATGCTAAAAGTATCATGCTGAGGAAGCTACGAACTAAAGAAGATTTGCTATTAATTTTGGAACATGACATGAAAGGTAGAAACTTAACCTTTTTGGTCACATAGGCATGGATCCCTAGATAATTTATACATAAAAGTTGTATTTGTTCTGGTATATATTAAGGGCATGGGTACATCATTTGTAACTCTCTGAAAGAGAATTAAATTCTATATCTAGATAGTAAAGTTCTTACTCATATCAGTCACAAGTGTTTACTCGCGAGTGTTTACTGTCTCTTAATGCAGAGCATCAAGAAATGACAAAAAATGAAGTCAGTTACCAAAGCAAAGTATATTCCAAAAACACTTCCTCACGTACTAGAGAACTAGTACTGGTAAGGGCATAAACATCTTTAAACGTCTATATCACCACTCACCAGCAGAGCTTGTCCTAACAAACCAGTTGCTAGAACAGCTCCCAATCATAGATTGAGGTGTCTAAGGGTCCAGACAGGTTCCTATTCTCCTATTTCTCCTATTAGTGAAAGCTCATGTTTTCGTTTCAACCAACACATTTACCCTAAGGCAACTTGAGTATCTTGTGTAATACTCCCATTTCTCTCTTTCCTTTCATCTCACACAAGGATGAAGTGGAACCAAAAATGGCATGAAATTCCCTGTGGATATTGGAGGATTTCCATGCCTTGCTGAGTGATCAACAAAAAAAATGAGTGTTCCAAACTTCTTTCTTACTCCTACTAGAGCATGACTCCCTTTCTTCTCTAATCTCGTAAGTTAGTAGCTTGTCTCGAATTACAACAATAAGTAGACTCTTATTGTCATATAAA
The DNA here is from genome assembly GCA_036321105.1 of Dracaena cambodiana. NCBI lineage: Eukaryota > Viridiplantae > Streptophyta > Magnoliopsida > Asparagales > Asparagaceae > Dracaena > Dracaena cambodiana. Next base: position 40,602,482 of record JAYEPQ010000001.1, on the reverse strand, counting down.
TTGGATCTAGTATAAATTTTTCTTGCTAAAATCTTGGAATAATTGATACATATCTTATAATTAAATACCATATACATATGTATGAACTGGGTCAAGTTAACTTGCAACATAGTTTTGGTGCATAAGATTTGTATTTTAAGATACATTGCATCTTATAATAAGTTAATTCTGATTATAATTTATTTCATACTATTTATAAAGACCTTTTAGGTTTAATTATGTGTTCCAAGATGTAAAATGTACTACTCTTTTAATAAGAGAGAACTTGAACTCGGGATACCCTATTTTGATAGAAAATCGAAGACAGTAATCTATTGTTATGCATGGTATTTCCACTTTTTATGAACTCAACGAATCCTTAAAACCCTTGTGTTGGGCTTGTAGTGTTACAGGGTTACAATAACTAAGTCTTTTATCCCCGGTACTTGGGGTTGGCTACATGAACCAAAAGAGAATCATGCCTGATCTATCACATGGAATATTCTTCCTCACTCATTCCTATTGAGCAGTATATCTTTATTTAAACATCTAGCATCCATAACTTTTCATATCACATCCATCCATGTTTTCTTCGGTCTTCCCTTTACTCTTTTAAGTTTTAACTTGTTTTGCGTCGATAAGCTCTTCTTGTTGAACTGTTGCATTTATAGGTTTATGTTGCACATGATCAAATCATTTTATGCGATTTTCTTCAGTCTTCCCTTTACTCTTTTAAGTTTTAACTTGTTTTGCGTCGATAAGCTCTTCTTGTTGAACTGTTGCATTTATAGGTTTATGTTGCACATGATCAAATCATTTTATGCGATTTTCTCGCACCTTCTCTCCGATGGGAGCTATGCCTAATTTAGCACGAATATTCTCATTTTCTCTCTCCTATTGTTACCGCACATCTAATAAAGCATGCACATTTGTGCTACAGTTATCTTCTATGAATGACGCCTCTTTATAGCCCATTATTTTGTTATATAACAAAGTAGGCCTAATAATTGTCCTATAATTTTTTTTTGTCAGGCTTAACGGAATGTTATGTCCACATAAAACTCCCATTACACTCTCCCATTTCAACATCATTAGTGATTTTTCCATCATTATGAATAGTAGAACCCAAGTATCTAAACTAATTGCTCATTTCTATCTTTTGCTCGTCTAGTGTCACAACACTATAGTCTTGAGTCATTCGTTTACTAAATTTGCATTTCGGTTACTTTGATTTAGACCTACTCAATTTAAAATCTCTAGATTCTAATTTTTGCCTTCATAACTCCAACTTGGTATTTACCCATGCTCTTGTCTCATTGATTAAAACAATATCACAAGTAAATAGTATACACAAAGGTATCTCATCTTGAATAGCTCCAATAAACTCATTCATTAATATAACAAATAAGAATGGACTCAATGTAGATCTTCCTTGTAGGTAAGGAAAAAAGCTATAGAGTCTTTGAATTTGTGCAGTTAAAGAAACATAAGCTACTTGGAACATTTAAGGCTCGATCATTAGGTTTTTTTGTTTAGTATAACTTGCAATTTGGAATGAGTCAAATGAAGAACCAATGAGACATATCATATGATTTGCCCACATGGCATCAGTAAGGAGGTGGATTATAGAATCGAAAGAGAACTATTGAGGTGTACTGAATTTGAAGAAAGAGGACCAACTAAGGCTACCCTAAGAAAATGAAAAGAAATACTAATTTCTTCTATATATGGATGCTAACCATTAATTGTTAATATCCCTATCCAATAAGCTTCCTTTTTAATAGTTATTAATTGAACCTTGAAACTTGAATGCCATTTCTCTAAAAAGACGGGACCAAGGTGGTCAAAGAGTAAGTATGTTGAGTGAATGGATTTGTCGGGGACTGTTGATGCTAGCCTGGCTTGTTTTGTTGTTTTTGTGTGGTTCTATGGACTTGAATATGGAATTTATCATTCACGAACCCAATTGCATTCATGCTATCTTTATGTTTGAATGGGGCCTCATTTTTGTTTCATTTGCATACTTGCATCCAATGTCCATATGCTTTTGTCATTTTCCCTTAGGTATTCCTTCTCTATTTCCACGATATCTATATCCTTGTGACATACATGGTCATTGCTTAATTACTCAGGTTTTGCAAATGGGTCATACAATATTGATGGGTATTACGGCCTGTTAACTTTGGTATGAATGAGAATCCTTGTAAGTATAAATGTTTCTTATCATGAGCCCTCTATCGATCAAGATTGTTACGGGTCAAGGTTTTAAATATCGGTCGATACCGATATATATATTGATATTGTAGTAGATTTTCAGGTACCCAATTCAAGATATATTATGTAATATCAATCGTGAATTACCGAAATTTTTTATATTGTTGATATGATATGCGCAATATTGCTAATTTTGATATTATTAACGATTGGTTTAATACCAATAATGATTCTGATATTTTAAACCTTGTTACGGATTAACCTTCCATGAATATTTTTGGAAGTTAGATCCCAAAAGTTACTCTTATCGCATGTTGAAGTTGATAAAGCCACTTAACATCTGGATGTTATCGAATCCTAAAATAGTTATACATTTAATAGTCAAGAAAACTGTGAATTAACATATCTTCCGAAGCCTACATCCAAAATCTATATTTGTACTTGAATTTGCAGTGTTCGCTCTTAAGACATCATGCATGTGTGAATTTGCAGAAGTTTTTAGAATTCGGTAATATGACTGTATGAGGAACTGTCTTAGGAGTTTTGAACCTCTTGATCTTATTTACATAGAAAATAGGTTAAGGAGTTGGGTTTGAGATACCATTAAGATCAAGTTTACTATCCAGATAACATGAGTTTGATGGTATAGCATTTCACGGGTAGGTTCTCTTGGTTATGGTAGTCCATCAAGGGAGCACCAACAAAGTATCTTATATGAATCATGGTTTCAAGTAGCAGGCGATGCAACATCTTTAGGAACTGATAAAAATATAGACCTTAGAAAATCAGTTTGATATTGCTAATATATTTGAAAATTGTTGATATGATGTGTTATATTGATGAATCGAATATCATTAAATATTAGTTGATACTTATCCCCAAGATTTTAAACCTTTCTAATAATGACAGTATAGCGTACAGATATCAAGTGTGTAGGATAAAATTTATGTAATCTGTAAAGATGCAGTAACCAATACATGTACTGCTTGAATATGACTACCATTCATATAGTTATTGGTTAACGTAAATGTACTACAAGGACCACTGGTCCACAGACCACATCTTTTCTTTATATTATATTATACAGTATGGTTTCCTTTTCTGGTCCCTTTTGTGAGTCTCTACAGCTGTCACACCAAGAACCCTAGAAAATATCTTAAAAGTACTGAGATATTTAGGATTAGAAAAGAAAGGAACTGAGATGACGAAAAAAGAAGAAGAGAAACTGACTATTGAGTTGATTCTAAATGGCTGATCAGGTGGTGACTAGGATGTAATTGATCTACCAAAATGTCTTCCAGATGCCGAGGGATCGAGAGGCAGTTTGTTAACAAATCCAGGAGTGGATTCTAGAAAGAGGACCGCATCATTAACAAGTTCAAGAACTTGATTAGGTCCATTCTATTGATCTTTGAATAGTTTTCTTCTATAATAATGGAAACATTCTTTCTCAATCAAACAATTTTTTTAGGGAAAGAGGACTTGTAGTGACCTAAGATATAGAGAATTAGAGATGACTTTTTAATATACACAAGAATTTCCATGTTAAATTCTAATCCTTCTTTATATCCATTACTCAACGATTGTTGTCAAATTGGATCTACTGTAAGATCAGATTTTTATGATTTCTTCAAGATCTTTAATGGATCGAGATATCCATAGATTAATCCACCATGAACTTGTAAATTTGGATTAGGGTAATTGCTCCCACTGCCAGTAGAAAACTGGGTAGCCACTTTAACAACTTGATCAGGGTCATCCAAAATGATTTGTGTACTCTGTAGCTAGTGAACCTTCAGCAATCCCAATATGTTTATTGAGAAATGTTCCTCAATAGTTTCCTACAACTAATTTTGTGACACTTTTGCAAGAACCTTTATTGAAAAGAATACCTTCAACTTGTCCAGAATTCTCCCTAGTTACCTCTGCACTAGATGCTTTCTGTATTATGCTGCCATAATCCGCTTCCTCCATGTTGATCATTCTTTATTTAGGAGTTAACTCTCTTAGGTTCAGAAATATCAATACCACCTTGATATGGATTTGCAAACTTAATCCTGAGCTATGGATTGTACCCTTACATGATTCTGCCCCTTCCCCAGAAAAGAGAAATCCTCATCATGTCAGTTTCTTCTGTAAGCCTGATATGTAGTTTACCTACAGTATCCATTGTGAAAATCGAACAGCTATGCACATTACTTATGAGCCTGTCTTCCATGTAAGGATGATGCAAATTGACATTGCCATTTTCTGAAAGTGGTTATTGAGAGGAGCCTGGGATCAATTGTCTAACATTGTCACTGAAGCCATATTTAACTTGCAGAGGAACAAGTCTCCGACAAGTTGGGGCTTTTTGACTGAATCTGGATTCTTTATAGTATACTTTTTGTATTTATATTCTCCAAATTGGAATATATTTCAATTGGGTCAATGATTTCATTTCTTTAAACTGCATTGGAGTGTAACAGTGAAACATGACGTTTTATTAAAGTTACATAAGTCTGTTAATGCTATGACTTGTGAGATGGATAATTCTAACCTTCCTCTCCTTTGACATAATCGATTGAATGTCGTTTTCCAGGATATTCTCAATTCACCAGGCCTTCTCATCATCTAAATTCTAACATTCAAGTTAAATGGAAATTCTGGTCCTTCATCATGAGTTGCAAATTTTCACTGGCTTCAGTTGGAAATACCGATGATGACCTTGTCCAGTGTCAAAGTCAAAGTGCTAGCTGGGTAGTAGATACTGTTGGCAGTGAAAATTTCTAAGTTAAAAGGATTTTCCACAACAGAACGCGGAGCCAATTCAGTAGCCCCGCGTTTGGTAATATTAACCCTGCGTTTGAATAAAACGCGGAGATGTTTAATAGCTCCGCGTTGATTCCGCAGTCTGGCTTGTATTAGCCTCGCGTTTGAGTAAACGCGGAGATGTTCTATAGCTCCGCATTAGCTCCGCGCACTGGTTATTTAGCGCCGCGTTTTGATGCGATTAAAGCTCCGCGTAAGCAGATAACCAGAATCTCCAATTGATTAAGATTATGATTTTGGGCCTATCCAAATACCCGAATCAAGTCTAATCAGAATTCCATCAAAACTAAGATATTTGATTGGAATCCCTGATAATGACGAGTTCTATTTAGATAGAAACTCTTGCATTAACCTGGGGCTATAAATACCTTCCTGGTGAAACCCTAGGGATCTTCTTTTCGGCAATTGAGATATTTTTTTGAAATTTTGGAGAATTCAAGTTACGCATAGAGCCTTGAGTTCGTGAAGATCAGAGAAAATCACCATCTTCTTTCTGGAGTTCTTGAGAAGTTCGAGTTACGCGAGAGAGCCTTGAACAAATCAAAATCAGAGAAGATCGTCTATAGTCGGCCGATATCTTTCAAAGAGAAGATTTCAACGTACAGATCGTCCAAAGGAACTACTATAGATCCCATCGCCACAGATCCCACAACACATTGTAAAAGAGAGAGATTGAAGTATAAAATCCTCTCGTTTGTTCTTTTTATCTCTTGTTCACTTCTATTGTAATCTAAGATGTGTTCAATGGAAGGAAGCGAAGAAACTTTTGCGACGAACAGATACCAATGTTGCATTTACTCTGATTTTGAGCTTCTGCGGGCTGCTGATTTGTTGCCTTCTTATTTGTCAGCACTATATTCGATACTCTTTTTGTTGTCTTGGTTCTACCATATTGCTGATAATACACCTTTCGGTTGGTTGACTTTTCTCTTAGGAACTGTATTTGTAATGTTCAAGTACTGTAGTGCATCATTATGCTGATGAACCCTCATTGTTTATGGATGTTTCAAACAGACTTATAGAGCTGTCAAATGAGCTCACAGCTCACAAACATTTTTGTGTTCAGGTAGGTGTTTAACTTGATTTGGCTCGTTATAAATGAGCTAAGTTTGAGCTAGGCACTTTTCCTTCTCGTATGGTGCAAATAAACTCTATATTGATACATGTACTAAATATTTAAATTATTTGATTTTGAATATATGACACACAAGTTATATGCTGCTTGAATAATAAAACACAAAAGAAGTGCGCAGAACGAAGTTTTGACTTTATAGACGTTTCTTCATTCCAAATAGTTGATTAGAAACACATTGCTGCAAACATTGAAAGGTCCGTTTCCAAGAGTCCTCAAAAAAATGAGCTGCTCTCGAACAATTCTTGTTCGTCCGTAATTAATAAGCTCACTTGTGGTTTGCTCGAGTAATAAACAAGCTAAACTCAAGCATGGGTTTAGCTTAACCAAGTTCAGCATGTTTACACTTCTAATATCATATGCTGGTACGGTGGTACCTAAATATACTTGTGCTATGCACATGCAGTAACTGTCTGCAGAAATTTTCATTTTTTCTTAAAATCTGCAATTGGTATGAATTGTGTACATGCTATATGAGGAGTATGTCTTCAGTACTTGATGTTCCAAAAGCACTAGTTCAGTTCTCTTTTTCCCTTGCCAAAGTCATGGACTTTGTGCATTGCCTACAGACATTTTTTCTTGAAGGAAATGCTTAATCTAAATTCTTTTTTATTTTTTTAATCAATGATCGAATTGCGTGTCTATTATTGAACAGTTTGCTTTACAATTTATATTGCAGTTACCTTCTTGACCTACTAAAAATTAGGTCAATGTATATCTACTATTTACTTTTCTCACTTTAATTTTCATGTGAAACAGATCTATGTTTTCTTTCCAAATGATGACAAGGTTGGTATGAAACACATCAAGAAATATGTCGAGCTGATGAAGTCGGACAACGTTCCCAGAGCCATATTGGTTGTTCAGCAGAATTTGACTCCATTTGCAAAAGCCTACCTTCTGGAGCTGACTCCAAAGTTCCATTTGGAAGTTTTCTTGGTGAGTAGTTTAATTTAATTGAGCTGATCCTATTCCTATATTACTGTTAGGGATCTAACATTGGTTAAATAAGAAAATGAGGTTTTCCATCTAAATCCATCAATTTTCTTGGAAAATCATTTACTGTATTATGTATTCTGATGTGAAGAAACTAAATACAGGAGGCAGAGCTGTTGGTTAATATTAAGGAACATGTTCTCGTGCCAGAGCATCAGGTTCTTACAGCTGAGGAAAAGAAAACTCTCTTGGAGCGTTATACTCTAAAAGAAACCCAGGTATTCTTTGATTCATCTTGTCTTAAGGATCATATGAAATAAATTTCTATGTATCTATTATTCTTTAACACCATGCTAAAAAGAAGCCTCAAGGTTTTCACATATTCAAATTCATGTTTGTCAAAAGCAATACCAATTATGGTGGGCAAGAGAGAGAACATAAACAACTTGAGTGTTAGGACTTGGGAGTTATAAGATTAATTACCTTTTGACTTCGTGTAATAAGATTTATTGTCTCGTCCTAATACCAAAACATCTGAGGAGCATCGATGATCAAGAAGAAGTCAATAGCCAATTGGTATGTTCATTTTACTTTGAGTTGCCTAAGATGGCATACTTAGCTGCCGAACGATTCTGCAGCTATAGCTACTGTCCTTGATCCTAAATCTACCTTCATTTTATTGTTATTGTTGTTACTGAGGCTTCAAATAGTGGACGAAACCAATTCATATTGGTTGTTTTGATTAAATTTCCGTGTGATTCAGAGTAGACCCTATTTTTTCAGAATAGGTGAGAATCAATCGTTGGTTATGTGATTTCATTAAGTTCAAATGCATAACTTTGCTAAAACCTTGTTCCTCTATGCTAAGGTACTTTTTGTCAGAATATGTGAATTCCTCGAATATAATCCTCAAATTTAAGGAAAAGTCAACAATGAGAAACCTGAGCAGCAAAAACCGCAGAAGAAACTAGGTAGAAAACAGAGGCTAGAGCGTATGCGTGCTGTGTGCACGGGCGAGCGTGCGTGAGGGTTTTGTGTGCTTTTTTTTTTGTTGGGGGGGGGGGGGGGGGGGGGGGAGCAACCCCAAAATATGAGATTCTCAAACTTTAGATTTTGAAATCAAAATCTAAACTTTGGAACAGTTTGTTTAACTTAAATGGTTACAAGATTGGAATTCATAATAAAGAGATCCATCGCAGGTATCAGGAATTATTTACCCATAAGCTAAAATATCCACGGGTTTAAAAAAACTACTGATTTATCCCAAGCAAAGAAAATTCATTTTATTACTTCTTTTTTTTAAACATTTAGACCCTTTAGTTGTTATTTTCTTATTTATTCATGTAAAACTGAAAAATCGAAGGAAAATCGTACAACGCTCTTTTGAAGGTGTGTTTCTTTCATAATTTTTAAGAGAGTTAATGGATACATCATGCACAGGATACTATATGCAAGCTAGTCATCATGTATATGCATGTATGAAAAAAAAGTTATTATTTTTTTTAAATAATAGGGACAAATATAGTCTTTGCATATGAAAAAGATGAGCAGTTTAATAAATGTAGTGAAATAGATAATGTCTTTCAGTTTCTTGCTGTAAACGTGTTGGAGTAGATAATTTCTTTCTTATCCTAATTTGGTTTGAATAAATTGGTTTGAATAGATACGATACCTGTATGAATAAACATATATAATTGAAGTCCATATCACTTACTACTTTCATTCTAAAAGAAAGCGTTCAGTGGAGAAGCTAATTTGTCTCATGCCTTATCTTGAGTCGTAGTTTTAAATGTTATCATGGTACATCTTCACACCATAATATAACTTGAGAGTTAAATGAAAAATAGGTTTTCTGGTTGCCCAATATACAGTGTCAAGTGTCTAACAAGTACTAACAAGTGTCAAGTGTCTTAGGGCGCCAAAAAGTTGCATATAAAATATTAAAAATCAAGAGCATGTATTGGATGCATGCCTTTATCTGGGAAGACATTTGAGATGTGTTGTGCAACTATCTGAGGATTATTGTGATGGATTGAGTTCTACATGAGGAGGCAAAAACCAGTACATTGGACAGGTAGCTGAACAAGTAGATGCAATTTTACATGCATGTTAGGAAGTGTTCCTTCCCAGATTCAAAAACCTGATAAAAACAGAATCGACCAAGTTCAAGCTGCGCTGTGCTGATGTGGCCTGAACTTGGACGATGTTGGTAATAAACTTGAAGTTGTGTCAGAACAAGCATGCTCAGATCCTTTGTGCCAAATATGTCTTGAATCTGTAGGCTTGATGTCTGGACAATCACTTGAAGATCCATTACTTACATTAACATGATGCAGGCGCACATTGTGTAAAAGGTTCGTGAATGAAAAGGCTGAGGCTTAGCTTTCCTTGTTAAACAAGAAATAGTGGGTGACGTGAATGGATGATAGTGCACTTAGATACAGCTTGTGCAAACAGATGGTCTTTCCCATTAATCGAATGCTGTCCATGCTGATACTGGTGTGCATCATCTGGGGTTAAAAACATAAGGGTGAAGATGGTAGTTGAGGTTATTTTTGAGGTATGACTGGATATATGAAAATATTAAATTGGAGAGTTTCATGTCTTGCTAAAACTATTATTCATCTATTCTAATTCGTTACTGTAATTTTTTTTTTGTGCACGTCTTCTCAAACTAATTTAGAACCAAGTTGGTGCTTATTTTATGCCCTGGAGAATTCTCAATTTCAGTATCATAATGTTGTTTTGCTGTCTTCTGGTGAGCAGAGCTATCATTTGTCTACTTGTAACAGAATTGCTTGAACTTAGCTGTGTTTTTCGTGTGCTATCAATCAGAAGGTTACAAAACTGTGTTGTTCCCAATTTGATTTATTGCAGATCTGTTCTGTATTCTCATCAAAACATATTAAGTTGTTATCAGATTATATATTTTCTTTTCTTTAAATGATCTTTGATTTGTCTGGACCCTAACACAATCTATCATCTCTTTTTGGTTTTTATGGTTTTCAGCTCCCGCGAATTCAAATCACGGACCCAGTTGCTAGGTACTACGGGCTCAAGCGTGGACAGGTCGTGAAGATCATCAGGCCCAGTGAGACTGCAGGAAGATATGTTACCTATCGTTATGTGGTCTAATTTTGTAACAAGTGTGGCTGCTCTTGAAGTTTTTCCATAATTTTAACTGTTCATTAGTTCATATGGCTGACAGCTCGAGCAGCAGCATGAACCCTTGAAGATGTGCAGCTGTGTTATGTGCGAAGTTGAGTTCTTGTTGTTGTCACAATAATTTAATGCTATAATCTAAACTTTATATAACATTATGGAATAAAACATTTCTGGTAAGCTCTAGTTCTTGTTTGCCCTGGGATGATGTGTTTCACCCCCAATATGTTCTTTCTTGGATTGAACAGGATATGGCTTTGAAAGTCTTCTACGGGCTCTCGATAATTTTGTGACGAGGCTTATTTGAGATATATCTGTCTTCTTCAATAGCATGTTATTATGTGAAGTTATTCTGTAAATATTAAGCAGGAGATGCACTGAGCCTTCTATCTTCCAGTTGAGATTAAGACTGACATATTAGCCTATTGAGCAAGTGCATATCTCACTGGAGCAGATGTATTGCGTAACATGTTTGTGGTGCGACTGTCGCAAAAGTTTGTCCCAGGATCTTGCCCCTGCCTTCATAGGGTTGTTGAACTTGCATTCTTCTGATGCTAGCTCTTGCTATGGCTGACTATAACTGTTTTCTGGGCGCAGGGAAACCTCAAATCTGTTTTTTTTCTATGGAGTCTGTAATCTGTATCTTTGAACTATCCGCATGACATTCGAGCAAATTATATGAATCATGCTCTCCAGGACAAAGTATTGAAACAGCTTCAATGAAAAATAAATTTATGGAAATATTATAAGTAAAACCATTCTAAATGCTATATATTTGAACCATCCAATCATGACATTTTAAGCAAATTATATGGATCATTCCCTCCAGAACAAAGTACTGATCAGCTTCAATGAAAGATAACTTCTGTATATTTATTGATACGATGATACAATTCACTCCAATTGCAAATTGTGAATTTGGCTAGCACAAGAGTACAATCTGGCTAGTACAAGCAAATGTACCAAACATAAGTATAATGTGCATAATAGTACACAATTTTACAAAAAGGAATACACAAGGTATAGTCTTGCAAATGACAATATTTGAAGAATGATCTCAGTCTCAGTCAGTAATGACAGCAACTCTGGCTCCACTTTAGGATTATAGTTTCTTCTTGCTTCTCTTGGTAGGGCTTTTGTGTTGCCTACGTGCTTCTTACTTCTTGCTTGGCCGGATCAGATTGCAATGCACACCAGATTCCATCAACGACAGGATCCCTTCACAACCCTTCTACTCTTGGAAAATATGTCAACTTCATCGTGACTCTGAAGTCCAAAACAAAGCTACATTGTAACCCAAAAATTGTGTCCCCCTTGTACCGCTTCTTTCTTGAACTGATCTACAAACAAGATAGCATTCACAAGTTCAGAAGCCACAACTAAATCTAGAATTCCAGTAAATTACTTCTGATTCAAGAATATATTCAAACAAGGATTGTTGGGTTCAGTTGTCAGCATGTTGAGAACTCACCTGTCTCTGATACAACCATCAGCATTTGCCTTTCACCAACAAAGTCATATTTCTTCACTCATATCGTCGTCCTGGACTAGAGAGAACGTTGGCATCTTAATTCTATGTAATGGAGCATAACGCTCCTTCTTTATAGGAAGTAGCTTGCCGGAAAACAAACTATTTATCATCCAGATGGCTGGCTGTACGAGGCATTGGACAGGAAGAAAGCTATTAATTCAAATAACAAAAGGCCAGTATGTAATCATGAACAGTTTTTAACATAAAAAATTGTAGCATCGCTTTTGATTCAGCCACTTTGGATAATACTGCAGCAAGAATGGATGGCAGGTCATAATTTTCTTTTTCATTTTTTTTTTGGCGGGTGAACACATAAAAGACACTGATATTTGAATCAAAGATTCTAAATGTGCCAAAACTCTATCCAAAAGATCTAATATTAATGGAGGAAACAAGTTGGACAAGAAAATGTTTATGGGATGCAAGGAAGTGGCAAAATCAAAAGTGTGGGAGGACTTTCGCATGGAAACTAGTTGCAGACATGGAAACTAGTTGCAGAAAAAATATTTCCATTATTATGGGGCAGTAGCCATTAGCGATGTGTTCTTTTCACCTGCCAAATTCAAGCAACTGCTCCTAAATGCCTCTCGAATGAGACAGTAATAAACTAGAAATAATATGGAAGTTGAACTTCAGATGATCATGCTGAGCACCCACAATCTCTTATTATTTCACTTTATCTTGCATGAATGCAAGCACACATGTAATATTAGATCCACGACAATATTACTATAAAACTAAATGATGCTATTAGTAAGAAATTAACATTACAGCAGATTTTATCACAAGCCACGTTGCCTGTTAAATAAAATAGATATCTATCTATCCAACAAGACAAATCAATTAAAAGGAAAACCCACACAAAATTTCAAATGCAACCAATTATGCACAACATAACTATACTTCTATTAGTTGACAACTATGCCAATTATATAAAAAAGTATATAAAATAAATAAAATCACGAAGCAGATGACCTTTGAAAAGATAAATGAGAGGACTTTACTTCGGGCCTTTCTTTATGATGTTGGTGGCTTGCCAATAAAGTCAGTATTCTTCTTGAAATGGATCTATAATAATCCATGACAAGGTGTGGTGTTTATACAGGTAATGATATATGACAACCTAGTAGATAATCTGTCTATGAAAAAACCTAGCTATTTATAATTTTACCTTGCCAACTTTTCATACTATGTAATATAGGATGCTCGGTCGCTCTAGTGAGTTTGTATCGTCCTAGCTATGCTATATTAACGGAGTTTGCCTCTGGATCCATCACCTTTTGAACATCCAAAGTATCCTTTTGGGGGTCCGGCACTTTTTTCTATTTACGAAATTAAGCCTACTCTGATAGGTCGCCTTTCTTTATATTCATAAGAGGCTTCTAATTAGATTATTTATGAATCTTAACTGATTAAAGCCGAGAAATTAAATAACTGACTTTGAATACTAATGATTTGTCAAGGGATTTCAAATAAGAATAGAAGCAGAAATTATTAAGAAATGTAGAACTTCAAATTTGAATATTAGAATTTGATAATCAAAGACAATTAAGATAAAAAGTAGTTAATACGTTAGGCTAATAACTGATATGTAAAAAAATCGAACTATCTCATTTTGATTCCATAGTTCATATGTATTTTGCTTGTGCTGAATTGTAAAATATTACCCTAACTATAGAAGGTTTTGCACTAAACTACCCTCAACTCGTAAAATTAATAAAATATGAAACCACCTCAAACTACACCCATTTTTTTGCAAGAAACTACCCTCTGTGAAATGACTGTCTACCCCTTTAATCACGTGAGGTGCACATGTAATTGCATGACAGAACAACCGCAAAAAACATGTACATAGCACCTGATATCCTAGGATCTACTATAAACATGGGGGTAAATTCATCATGTCTTTGCACTGCTAAAAATTCATCATGTCTTTGCACTGCTAACAATGTTATGGTAGTTTTCAATTAGATAGTTTAGGGCAAAGTTGTCAAATCAGGATATGTATAGTTTATCATTATCTCTATGTATCGTATCGCATATCTTATCGTAAGATAATTGGTCAATGTATAATAGGTAAGTAATCAAACATATAACAATATATAATATAACAAACGTATGAGCAAATTTAAAATATAAATAAAACCGTTAATATGTTAATTATGAGTCATAACTATATAAATAGGTAACTAACATTCAAAGTACGATGACCATAAGATCATTAATCAAAATTATATTGCATTAGCAAATATATTATTAAATTTACTTGAAGTTAAAATTGATATTCATTTCTCATCATCGGCTCTTTTACTCCTCATAAACTCCTTTTCTATTATACTCTTATTTTCCTTTTTTTCCCCTTCGTTTATTATTTACAATTGCATTCAAGTCAAGAAGTCTGCGAAATAATCATAAAATAATTTATTAGAGATGAAATATTAAGAATTAACAACTAATTAAAAAAATTACCATTACAACTTCTCTTTTCTTTCTTTTTAGTAGATCCATTCTTTCTCTTTCAATTTAAGACATTTAAATTTATCCAAGCAACATCTTTCATTATGTAAAGTTTTTATTTCTCATCAATCTGTTCATAATAAGATTCAAATTGTATATCCAATAGTCAAATTAAATTATATATTTTTCCAATCCCTTTCCTTTTTCATTGTCTCGGTTTCGTTTGTATACTATTTTTCATGAAAAGCAAAGCATTGAGAATAAGTTTATCCCTTAAAAAAAAACAAAACAAGTAAATATAATATTAAATAATCATTCTTTATAGATATATCACTATCATCATCATCCTTAAGAATTTTTATCTTAATTTCTTCATCTTCATTTTCTCAAATCTATACAAATTTTTCCTTCTACTGAGATTTTAACATATAATAAATAAGCTCATTAGATATTTGAATTGAGAATTAGTAATTAAATAGTTTATATTGACTATAAATTAATAAAATACCTCGATTTGTCGAAATGTTTTTATCAAGTAAAATAAGTATATTGATCTATGATATTCTTTGTTATTAAATAACTATACTTATTAGGAATTTGTATTCCGTATTTAACTCAAAAGGTTCATTTGAATACGTAATGCATATAAACTTCTCATATGGTAAGATACATAACCCAATAATATCGCAGATAAAATACTTGTCGATTTTCTTGTGTATCATATCATATCGTAGGATACATGATATTGATAATTATAGTTTAGGGTAGTTAATTATCGTTTTAAGACCCTATGTTAGTTTAGCACAAAACCATGTACAGTTTAGGATAGTTTTTTGCAATTTAGATTTTAAACAAAAGGTCCATTCTTAGTCCTTGATGCAACAACATATGTCCGAATAAAACGTAGGCCATTGAACTGACATCTTATTACATTTTTGGAAGCTCATGCAGATGATAGTCAATTATGCCAATGAAAATTTTGAAGATGTAAACTGATAATTGTACGTATTTTAGAATAACTATTGAGGGTAGAGATACTTGCCACGGTCTGTATGTCATTTTCGAGTGCACAGTGCTTCAGGTGACGTGAAACATTGCGTTCATTCTCGACAAGGATGAGCCCAACTGTAGTCGTTTTATTCTTCAAGCTCTGGACCAGTCGTTGCAAGGATTTAAATACCTTCCCACCGCCATGCTGCAGTATGATGAAACAATATAACGTCTTAAAACAGAATGAAATTGCAAAAAAGGAGGAAAGGTAGGAGCAAACGCATGGAGCACGGGAATTTAGAAACAGGGTGCATCATATATCTATTAAGCATAACGAGTTAATAAGTTGCAAAAAGAATCACATGCTTCTGTTTGTTGTAATTTGTTTATTTAGCTAGATAGAACAGTTAAAGGTTGCTCTCAGGAGATAGATTCCACGAGGAGAGGGGTTGTTGGGGTGGGTGGGCTGAGTCTAAGCTCGTGTCCACTTTACCTTTTTTTTTTAAGAATACCTGTGGGCTATATTCCCCCCGTATTTTATTAACAAGATATAATGAAACTAAGAGTTCTTACATATATAATACCTCTCCATAATTGGAGAGTTAGTTATACTAGTGTATTTTATTACCCTAACCCATTCACTACACTTTTTAAACTAGATTTCTTGATAAGCATATAATAAAATCAAAAAATTGACTTGGGCACATCCTCCATCGTCCAGCAAAAGAGAGAATTCAACACCCCTTAATTATTTATGAAAAAACAAAACTTAGAAAACCATGCGGTAAGTTGGTAGGCTTTACAATAGGCACACAAATTTAGATGACAGGAGAGTAACTTTGTTTCATGACTTGTAGGGATACCAGGGGACTTCAATCTTCAGTGAAACCACACCAAGGGACACCCACAAGCCTCTCTTTACCACTGGCAAATATAAAGTAACAACACATGGTAGCTTAGACTAGCTATTGAAGAAGAAGTTCCATTGTCTATGCAACTGTAGAGGATATAGACATAAATGATGAAACAAGAAGCAGGTAACATATGGTGCCATATGATAAGACGAGTATCAAAGCCAAGTGCTACTTATGAATGAGGAAACACTCGAAGGGTTGGCTGGAAATTCATAATATAATAAGAAGACATGGAATTCAACTTCAATGGACAGGGGAGTAAACTTGATGCCCCCAAATTCCGATAAACAATTCAATTAAAAAGATATCAAGATATGATGACTGATATATATTCTTATCTGAAAAAACTGAGAGAGAAGTTAATGCACATCTCGTAGAATTATAGCTGGGCTGGTCGATAAAGCAAAAAAAAAAAAAAATCCCTTTTGGTGATCAACATGCTCCTAGTGAATTAACTACGGCATGCATAATGTCTTTAACGTAAATCTTGGCAAAACTAATAAATATGTAATGGATATGGTGAGTAGGTTAAAACATGAATGGATATACAAAGTGCACCATTTGGTGAGAAAGTAATGAAGAGACCAAGTAAGATGGTGTCTTGTACAATCACTATAAGACTAGAAGGAATCAGATGTAAGAGAAGGAAAACCTAAAATAACATAATATCTGTAAGAAAAGATTTTACGAGCAGAGTTGGGCCTTACTGGTGAGGGAATCATTGATGAACCCAAAATGCTAGAAAAGGTAGTAATGGTTAAATTGGGTTTATGTTAAGGCCTCTGACCATGCCCACATGAACATCATAGAAAAATAGGTGCAAGTCCTTCATATTGCTGGGCGAAATAGTGTAATGCTAATTGTTTGTATCATTACCAATTTTCTTTTAGCTAATTGATAAATTAGAAAATCTTGATACCCATGTGATCTCATATGATCACTATTCTTTACTTCTCTTCCAGCAAAACCAACTTTCAACAAACTTAAAGGAGATGCATAGCATAGGATCATCCAAATAAGGAAAGTGTTTTCAAAGGAACAAGATAACAAATCCATGAGTTCTGTGCAATGTAAAGAGAACAAAATAATGAGAGCCCAACAGAGACAACACAATAGCAACAGGAGTTACCTTTATAATTTTTGAAAACTTGGTACAAAAGCTAACTTTTCCATTAAGCATGACTCCTACTCTTTCAAAAATAGAAGTGTGGTTAATCAAATAAAAGGTCTCCCCGATTCTCAATTGATTGGGTTCAGAGACCTGAATCAGTCTATTCATAAACCTGGAAAAAGCAGAATATAACCAAAAATCATGAGAAAGAGTACGAGACAAGCATACTGTATCTAATTTAATCACATTGCTAAAGGGTAATTTCAGCTAAAAATTTAAATATGCATAAGATGCACAAACAAAGTTATGATCTAATGATTGAACTTCACAAATGATACCAATTCATGATGGGAATATATATACGTGGACAAGGAATGCCAAGAAAAGAATAACTATAGGCGACTTTTCGTTTCATGGATGGATGAATACCTTGCATCTGTTGTGTCGCCATGATAGGCATTATAACATCAGATACCAAGTGGCTTCCTATCCTTCACATAGATGCACAAACGTGTGGGTTGGTTAGTTGTCACCTCTCTTTTTTCCATTTTGTTATTGTAGGTTCGATAAACATTATTGGTAAATGAAAAGCAATGTCATAATTTTTTGGCTTTTATATTAAAATGGGTTTCGAAAGATCTAATATATTTTGGTCAGCGTGACGAAAGCTATTTAAACTGCTTGGATAGCTAGAACACAGGACCGAAAGAAACTACCAGACTGAAATAAGAAGTAGGATTCATTGACTGTTGAATACATGTTCAACATATAGCAAACTAGAGTAAGAGAAATAGACACTTAGAATTGTTATAATTGCTAGTTTATCCAATAAGCCAAGATCCTTCTTTTTGCGGTCAGCCTAATGCATCTTCTTTACCAAGAGTATTCCTAGATCATATACTGAGTTTATTAGAAGCCTTAATAATGCCATGTTGCAGGGAAGATGCCTAGATCTAAGTCCTCGAGCACAGATTCCATATGAGAAAGCTTTTCATGTCTCATCCAAATTTAAGTTCCTTGAATTCTTAAGTTAGAGCAGCCAATGCAATTTACAAAGGGTTACGCAAAGTAGTATTACCTGAGATGGTAGATTCTACCTACACCAAACTATTAAGGAAGTAAGACTGTAGATGGCACCAATTAACCAACCACAATTGACCATAAACTGGGCTTGGGTACATAAGATAGGAGAGGAATGCTTTTGAGTTGGAGTAAATCTTCAATCTGAGACATTGTGAGCTGGATTTCAAATTTCAATGTTCAGAAACAGTAGCCTAAACACATGGTGCATCAATAAATGAACATATATAGATGTAACCCATTGCTCCCTCTGGATCTAAACATTTTGTGCTGTTTTCAAAGGCACATAAATAAATGTGTTTTGATTGTATGATTTAAAGTGACTTGCTTGTAATGGAGTCATAATTTATCTAAGTTTGATAAGATCAAATTGAATTATGAGGTGCATATGACATTAGCTGGCAACCAGCAAGAATAATAGGAAAAATTCCAATAGATCTGAACGCAATCAGAAACCTTGTTAAATGATCAAGTAGGATTTTATTCTATTTCATGCATTCAGCAAGTCTGTGTATAAGCATACTCTGGGCAGATTCAATTCTTATATGAGTCCAGCCAAGCCTAATCATTTTAGAGGCCTAGATTAGAACAAGAAATGGCATCAGAAGGTTGTTCCATATCTTCAGATATAATGCCAAATACATAAGTTCCACAATTGACTCATTCAACCATCATAATAGATGAGGTGGCTATCTCTCTCTCTCTCATGCAGAAAAATAAAACAGAGAAATGAAAGAGAAGGTAGACAGGGCACCTAACTTTTCCTATAATCAATTGACATGCGTTAAAACTAAATCTCAGCAGCTAACGTTTGCTGTCAAATAAACTTAGATTGCAGAAACATACTTCCATGGTGGCAGTAATGAACCAGTATGAATCGAGTCAACAAGCCAGTGAGCATTAAGCATCCAAGTATTAACTGCACATCCATACAGGAACTTGGTTGTTTGGACCTGTGTGAACAAACAGGAGAAGAAGTTAGTTCAAGAATGAAAATTAGAACTTCCACAAACAACTTAGTTCTTGCATGCCTAACAACTTTAGTTTAGTTATAGCATTTCATTAGTTCATACAAAGGAGTAATTCCTTCTTTAAACCTAATTTTCTAGCAAAGATTGATCATAACATTGCAATTGTGACACATCAATATGCACACTATAGGCCTCTCTAAGTTCTCTTGCAACCAGAACTAGATTCCAGATCTCTATGTAGGTTGACATCTGAAGTGATAGGGATAATGCAAAGCAGAAAAGTAGAACTTAACTCAGTGAACGTAAATGCTTGAAATATCGAAAGATAACACGAGAAGTAGAGCACAGCAATTTGGCACTAATGACCTAGTGCACTAGTGGAAGAGAAGATTCAACTAATAAACTAGGATATGTACAAATTGAGACCCTCTCACCTACTCTCAAATAACAATTGGCCCCTAAAACTCAATGGGAAAATAAAGAAGAAACCTTGATGGAGAGGAGGGCGGAAAAACAAATTCTTGACTGCTTTCTTCAAAAACACCCACACCAAATACCCTATATTCACGAACACAGAGATCCGTAAAATATTTCTACCAGATAAAAGAACTCTTTATGACATTCCTAGAGTGTGCAAAGGATATGATTGAATCTTCCCTTAAAAATATATCACTCAAGGGATCTCTCCAACAGCTATAAAAGATTTGTTTGGATCTTCATGGGTCATTGTCATGGTTGATACACGGACTTAGAGGCATTAAACTCAACAATTCTCCATCTTAGCTTGAATTATCTTAAATTGTCTGCTCGTCAAGCTAAATAGTTACTATCTTTAATCTTGATTACGAAATTGTTCCAATGTTATCCAGAAAACCCCCAAGGGCTTAACAAATGCAGTCTATATAGAACAAGTTCACAGCCTACATGAACTTGAACATCATAATGGGAATATGAATAAGAATATGAATCCAAACTAGAATATGAAAGTGGATATATCATTATACCTGCATTGCTTAACTCGGATAGACCGAATATCACTCAAACCACACTCTCCCTCTAGCTCTCACCCTCTCTCTCCCTCTAGCTTCTCAATGAACTCCCACGAGGGGCAGCCACCGCTAGACAGTGGCCCTCCCCACTGGTTTCCCTCACATATCCATAACTTTCTATGAAATCCAAATTCTAAATACATGGCGAAGATATCAAAGAAAAAGAAGCAGGGTATATTGGTGGGAGTTGGTGAGGGTTGCAATGGCTGGGTGAAGCCTTGACAATAATGACAAACACTAGTTACTGGGGTTTCGACGAGACAGTGGCTAATGACATCTAAAGTTGGAATACAATAAGCATAGATGGAAATACGCCGGAGCTTTGGGTCGAGGTTGCTAGGTGACAAGATGGTAAATCTGACCATCTCTTCCATTGCAAAATTAAGTGTCAACAAGTTATTTCACTTCAGTGGAGGCGAGGGGTTTGGCTAGGAGAGGTAGAGCTCATAATGCTCAAGTATAAGTAAGTCGATGGTTAAAAAAAAAACACTCTGTGAAGTTGAACATAAGTAGGGAGGCGAATCTCTTGTTTCACTATTTGTGGCTAGTGTCCCAAGGAGATGCTGACAGAGGGAGGCAAGGCTACATGGTTAAACCTCATTAGTGCTTGTAGTGAACAATCATAACAACAAAATCAATACAAACCACAATTGTTCGTTTCATTATTAGAGTTTTGTCTCATAACAAAATTTGCTAATTTAGACCAATTATTGGGAAATGACACGATAGTAATTATGCACGAGGGATTAGTTGGGGGAGGGGTTTGGAAGTACACCCCCACAACATACCTCATTAAATGCTATCCATACACACCGTTCCCTCTCCCTCTCTCTTGCATAACCATATAAAGGCTAAGTCTTCTCCATTCTTCTTTATCTTACTTATTCTTCTTCATCTGCATTTTTCTTCATTGTCAAACTTTAGGCTTTAGCTCCGAAAGAGCTCCTCCGAAGCAAAATCTCCATCGAGTCTCATCCCCTCCAAGACTTCTCCATCCTTTAGACGTTCTCTTTTAGCATTCTAATACTTTGAATTAGAGCATAGCTCTTTAACCCTCAAGGATTTTGAATTCTCAAGTTCAATCGAGCTCTCGAAACCAAGGACAACTTCTTTTTTGGATTAAACAAGCAAGAAATCACTTTACTTAACACCCTCCAGGAAGAAATTACTTCACTCAACACTCACTAGCAAGAAATAACTTCACTCAACACTCTAGCAAGAAATAACTTCACTCAATACTCACTAGAAAAAAAATTCAAAAGAATGCCGCTGCCCAATGCAGTAGTGTTCTTTAGAACTGTCAAAATTTCTGCATCACTACTCTGATGAAGTTAATTCATCTTTTGTTTAAAAGATAATTGAAACCTGTGCGACTCTACTTCACATTGTTTTCACTAATTCTAACTATAACATTACCAAAACTTGACTTGAAATCATTATTGTGTACTATCGCGAGTGTGCTGTTGCCTATCAGCCTATGTACATCTCGACATTATTATTGTAACTTTTGATTCAGAACTCTTATTGAATTGGTCTTCATATTGTTTGAAAGGAAAATCCCAAACATACAACTTTCATGTTTACCATTTTTCTAATTCCAACATTAGCCTTTCCAAGAATAGGCTCTAATTTGATGCTGAGCAAGTTCACCTGCAAAGCTCGTACCAAAGCGAGTTTACCCCTCATGGCTCACGTCAGGACGAGTTCACCTGCAAGGCTCGCGCCAGAGCAAGTTTGCCTTCGCATGACTCATATATACCTGCTTAGAAAATCTATTATAACTTTTAATCCTAAATTTGGGTTTAACTCATCTTGACTTATTGGAAATACAATTCAGACACGTACATCTTTCCTTTTATTTATTTATTTATTTTTATTTCTAACTGTATCCTTGTCAAATATGGGCTCAAAATTGTCATTATTGTGTGATGACGAGGTTCGCAGCTGTCAGGCTCGCTGTACCATATGAAGCCTTGAGGGCTAGCATGGCTGCAAGACCAAACCTGGGGTCAAGTTGGCACCACAACTCTGCATCTTTTGTATGTCTTATTATATTGACTTGTTATTTTAAATCAGTTACTAGATAAAGATAAATGATTCAATACTTAACTCATTTATAAGCTCATACTTTAATCTTGCTAGGTAACCCTAGTTTAACTACTGGAATCCTACATTCAACTGGATAAAACTTGACTCAGACTTGACAAAAATTGTCACACTTGACATGCTCTTACTTAGAACCTGCATAACTTGTTATACTTGATAACCGGGGATTATCGGGGAAATAAATAATGAATTTGTAAACATATCAATAGGAGGTACTTTAAAGGTTGTGTAACTGACACGACTCCATATTACCGTTACACTAATTGCAACTTGGCCAGTTTATGTCGTTGACTTGATATTCTGATTCATAATGTTGACTTGATATTCCGGCTTATGCCATTGACTTCATCTGCTTATGCAGTTCCTTTGTTTTCTGGCTTTTGCCGTGACCAGACCATAATTCCAAGTTTTCTGGATAATTCCATAATATGTGAACATGTTCATTATTCAGTTCCAATTTAATGATAAAATCATGATTACAAGGACAAACTTATAGTCATACTTGAATACTAGTACTTATTTACTTGTTAATATAGATAACTTCCTTGAAGTCGTTGCCTTATTCACTATAATATTACATCCCTCTTGGATTAATTACTATCACGTGCTCAAATTATTTTTTAATGGATTTAACCTCTTGGTTATCTCCACACATTCAGATATCAAAAATATTTCAACAGAAGACAAGGTTGATCGGTTGGTCGACGATCCATACTTCTAAAAGCAAGCAAAATACTAATAGTTCGAGTAAGCTCATTCTTTATTGTAATTACATTTGTCCTGTAGCCTTTATTCTAGACTTTACTTGCAATCTTTGATACAATGAGTTACTCGCTTTGTCTGAATGGATAATTGTAACCAAGCTCTGCCAAGAAACTCACTATTGTCAATGTCTATACTTATACTTCCTTTCCAGCATTGTATCTCTGATAAATGTACTATTATGGACTAGCAAAATAAGATCATTTCTGTTATGCACTCTAATTATCCATTCGCTTTGTCTGAATGGATAATTGTAACCAAGCTCTGCCAAGCAACTCACTATTGTCAGTGTCTATACTTATACTTCCTTTCCAGCATTGTATCTTAAGATCATTTCTGTTGTGCACTCTAATTACGAGATTTTTGTTATAGAAGGCCTTTTGTATATGTTTTCAAGGTAAGCGTTAGTAATGCCTTACCCAGAATGAAATATATTATCGAAACATTCAGGGCATTTAGTTTAGGGCATTGCAACGATGTCATGATTACGTGGTGACTAAGGGAGAGGGGTGAAGAGCTCAGCTAAGCGGCGGTATTTTCGCTAAGGATCGGAATGTGTAGTGGCAGGAGTTAGATCGAGAGCGAATTGAGAGCCAACGAACGCAACAAAGTACTAGTGAAGTAGGCTGTGGCGAGGAGGATGGTGGTTGAGATTAGAGTTCGATACTAATACAATGATCTATAGGTTACCAACAGAGTTTGTTCTAGTTAATTTGCTCTCCTCCTCTAACCTTCTCTCCCAACAACATCCAAAAGGCTAGTTTCTTTTTTCTTTTATTGTGAAGCTGAGTTTACAAAAGCCATTTTTTTGAAGCAGGTCAAATTTGACTTGAGGATTATGGGGGTCTGAATCTGATCAGAAGGTGATACATTCAGGCAAGGAAAGATCGAAAGTAAGCATAACCAACTGGTGATGGTTGGAACATTTCTGACAGAAAAAGGAAAAATTTTGAGAAGGGGATATTCGTTATTGAGATGATGGAACAAGGGCGCCTCCTGCATTGATGTTGCCCCTAACCAGTAGGCCTGACTTACATATGATCTCGATCTGCAATAATGAGATGGAGATCTTACCTAATGTATCTATATAGTAGTAGGTGGTTCCGACCAAAAAAGGGCCATACCAACAATGGCAGCCAGTGGATTCATTGTATTATGTGATTTTCATTGTCATTTGGTCTGGTAATGGTTCGGGTACTAAAAGCCAATTCTTTTAGTAGATTTGAGGGTTGTATTCTTGCATTTTGTGTGAGCAAGGTGTGATAAGATTAGGTATTGATGAAAACGTGAGCTGATGGCTTTGACCATGTCATTTTGGTAATTGTTTGAACCTAACAAGTTGTAGTTAGTTGATGTCAAGAAAAGCAAGAATCAAATTAAATGGTTGATGATGGTTTAAATTTGTTCAGAGGAGGAGAAAGAGAATTATGTTCATATCGACAAGGAGGTCGAATGTCTACATGGGTCCTAATGATGTTGGAATGGTGCCAAACGTTGCTTCTTATCAAATAATTTTAGCAAGGATGCGAAAAAAGGAGGTGGGTGAACTCATTAGTTGTTGGCATAGTCAAAGAGGGCTACAATGTTGATTCAAGCTTTGAGATAAATCAGTTAACAATTGTGATCTATTTATTGATTGCAAAATAAGATGGACGTGAAGGAGCCATCTTCAATTGTCTCTTACACCTTGTTTGTAAATTATGAGTGGGTTTAGCTCTGATTATTGACATACTTTAAGGCAATCAGTGGAGAACTCTCAACTATCCATAATTAAAAGAATTTGGTGTACCCTGATATCCTCTAATGTATTAGGCTGTTAGTTCTTTTTCTTTGTTTTTTTTTCTTTTCTTTTTATCTTTTCTGGAGGGATCAGGCTATGTTTGCACTCTTCTATGTTTGTCTCTGCAATAGAGAACGTTTTTAATTGCTAGGGGCTACACTTCACACTTTATTTCAGCTCCGATCAGCAGGTAAGAGATCTAGAAAGGATTTGGATGTTTAATTTGTAGGCATTGACTATTTTCTTAAAATGATTTGAATTAACTCTGGCTTATTTCGTGCCTCGAATACCAAAACAATTGCCTATAGTTCATCAAATCGTCCTACATTTTCATCTATATTCTTTTTCCATGTCCAGGGGAAGGTGGATGCTTGCTACTTGGTTTCATGAGCTCAAACTGTACCACTGTGCGGTAAGTCGCTTATCAGCCAACTAAGGATCTATGAGGTACAGCCATCTCTTGCTCATGGTAATCTTGGGCAGTAATATGGTATCAACTCACATTGAAAACCAACTGTACAACTTTGTTGATGACTTGAGGAGCTTTCCATATCTCATATATGCTGCAAGCTGACCCCCCCTATGATGGGAATGAATCACAAAACATGTTGCCTGTCAGTCAGTAAAATGCATCCTTAATTTGGCATATCTAACTCAGCATATCTTTTGTGTGGAAAAACATGGAGATACATCCTGGTTCCTAATCAAATTCAAAGAAGAAAGTCATATGGATGCAAACTTAGTCCCTTAAATGTCTGTGGCTTACTTCCCTTATGATTAAGAGCAGATATAAATTATAGTAACAACAAAAAATAATTTCAGTGTAACATTGGTCTAAGTGGATGGCAATTCCAAAGTTTATCCTGGTGGAATTTCTGTAGGCTCAAGCATGTGCATTCCATTTCCCATAATTCATCCATATATTGTTGGCAGTGAAAATTTCCAAGTAAAATGGAGTTTTCCACAACAGAATGCGGAGCTAACTCTGTAGCTCCGCGTCTGGCTACTTTTAGCCCCGCGTATGAGTAAAACGCGGAGCTAATCAATAGCTTCGCGTTCTGGTTTTTTAGCTCCGCGTTTTGATGCGAATAACTCCGCGTTTTGGTTTCTTAGCTCCGCATTTTGATGCGAATAGCTTCGCGTTCTGGTTTCTTAGCTCCGCGTTTTGATGAGATTAACTCCGCGTGAGCAGATAAACCAGAATCTTAAATTGATTGAGATTAAAATTTGGGCTTATCCAAAAACCCAAATTAAGTTCAATCAGAACTCTAAATCAAGAGATTTAAATCAAAACTAAGATATTTGATTGGAATCCTTAATGAGTACAAATTCTATTTAGATAGAAACTCTCATATGAACCTAAGACTATAAATACCCTCTTGAGAAAGCCCTAGGGGATCTTTTGGAAGTTTTTGTGAAGTTCGAGTTACGCGTGAGAGTTTTGAACGAATCAAGACCAGAGAAGATCATTCAAAATCGGCCGGCATCTTCTTCATCAAGAGCAAGAAGACCATCGTCGTCAGATCGTCCAAAGAAACTACTAGATAGATCCCATCGCCACATAGATCCCACGATATTATTGTAAAAGAGAGCGATAAATTATAAATCCTCTCGTTTGTTCTTTTCTTGTTCTCTTTCGTTGTAATCTAAGTTGAATTCAATGGAAGGAAAGCAAATTTCTGCTGCGAACAAACTGACGACCACAGTGGGAGAAATCTCTTTCACCAAAGAAGAGATCGTGTTGCAATCTGACGTCGAGAGGATCAGATCCGATGTGGATATGCTAGTCGTTGAAATCGACCAGCAGAAGTACGAGGAGTATCTCTCCTCTGAGTCAGGTAACCTGACCGAAACGCGGCGCTATCGTCACGTGCGCTCCAATACCCGTAAATCGGACAATCGGGCATCCACCGTTAATCGGGGACCCTTAGAGACTGATGAATATCATATAGTGTATTTTTCCTCTCATACTTTATCTATTTTTGTGCATAAATAAATGCTACTCGGGTATTTTTAGTGTCTTTTGCAGGTAATCCGAATTATACAAGGAGGAGACATGAAACAAGAGTTGGACTAGGAAATCAAACGCCGAAAAGTTTCTAAATCGGGCAAGACTACAACATCAAAGTACTACAGGAATTATAAGTCAAATACAGTTAATAAATTGAAGAGTAAAAGAGAAGATACTTCTGTAGAATAAATTTCAGTACAATTTCTCAACATTTAGCCGCTAAATAGCGGTTTTTACCGCTAAATAGCGGTAACACTGTAGCTTTCACAGAGGAATTTTCGTCGTGGACTTAAGTGTAATTTTGTAGTTTTTTTCAACTGGTTAGAAATAGGGTTTGGTTTCCGAGACCTATTTAAGAGCCAACCCTTGTATTTTGACGGGATTCTGGATTCTGGAATTTTTTTTGTACGCGATTTTTCTGTTCAATAAATTTAGGATTTTTACTGAAGGTTGACGGCACAACACCGTGATCAGAGGTAACCCATTGCTCTGGATATTCTTATTTTCGTTCTGCATAAATTTTACTGCTTTCTAGATTAGGGTTTACTGCTTTCTAGATTAGGATTTATCATTGTATGAATTAAAATTTGATCTTTCTTCGCAAAAATCATGAGTAGCTAATTAGATCAGCCCTAGGATGTAGATGAAACTAAGATCCACCATGTAATTATTTTCTAATATTTTTTTTCTTAAATAAAATTAATAAAAGCCATGATTTTTCAAATGAAACATTAAAATACGAGGACCCGAAGTTTAGAACTTTGATAGGTTATACTTGAATTAGGATTCTTGATAATCTATGCTTAGTTAGGGATTGGGGTTGCTGGTTTTACTATTTTATTTGAATTATCTACAATATTTAGTTTATTTTTATAAGAAGTAGCATCCTTTGATGAGCTATACTTGCACAACACTTGATAGCTCATGCTTAAGGCACTTTAAGTAAAAATTAAACTAAAAAGATCGAATTTTTATGATAGAAGAAAATATTAGAAGTAAGAACATGGTAGGAAATTAGTGGATTCTAAATCCTAGGCTACTTAGATAAATTCGACCTCAACCTAGAACCTTTGATTAGTCCGTTGAACTATAGAGAAAGTAAGAACGCAGAAACACCCTAGATCCCTGTGAGACGACCTGTACAGCGCTACAACGATACTGTACGCTTGCAGTAAATATAACACATCAAGTTTTTGGCGCCGTTGCCGGGGATCGACGGTGTTTTTCTTGCTTTTTCTAGCATTTTACGGGTTAACATTGTGTGTGAGTGTGCAGAAAATAGGAAGTGCAGATACAGGAAGATTGAAAGAATTGGAAGAGCCTCTGGACCAAGTGGAAAAAATATCAGAATCCACTTCTTTATTTTAGCCGCTATTTAGCGGGTAGAACCGCCATTTAGCGGCCAAAGAGGTAGTTTTGGAACTCCAATTTTCTCTGTTGCTGTATTTTTGTTTCCTAGTTGTGTAGAAAAATTTAAAAAAAAAAAAAAACATAAAAAATTAGGAACAGTAGAAACCACATTTTTATTTGCTCATATCATTCCACCGTTTTATCTCTTCATCACACCCCACTTCTTGCATTAGTTTAGGAAGTTCACGCATACACTCACGGTCGCTGGTTCATGCCACATTGGACCCGTGATCAATTTGGTCGACTTGTGAGATCAGATTTGTTCATGGGAGACAAGATGGACCAGCCGATCCCGATCCTTCAGGATCGATGTTACCCGTTGCGTACATCATTACCATCATGCATCAAACTTCCACACGTAGCGGGTAATCACTACGAATTAAAACCGCAGTACATTAGTATGCTTCCCAAATTCACTGGTTCTGATTCAGAAGATGCATATCTCTTTATCAGTGAATTTCAAGAAGTATGCGTAATGATTAAACTGCAAAACTTATCGGAGGACGCAATTAAGCTCCGTTTCATCCCGTTTGCACTTAAGGATAATGCCAAGAAGTGGTTGTACAGTATGCCTACTGATTCAATCACTACTTGGGATGAATTCATTACAGTATTTCTCAAGAAGTATTATCCTACGCACAAGACGGCACGAATCAGAAATCAAATTAATCAATTCCGTCAAGTGCCAGGAGAACCCTTCTGGAAATACTTAGAACGATTTAAAGATTTATTAGCTCAATGCCCCCACCATGCAATAGAAAAGTGGCGGTTGTGTCAGATCATATACGAAGGACTTGATTACGCATCCAAAACTCTTCTAGAATCCATGTGTCAAGGGGAGTTTATGAGAAAAAACGAGGATGAAGCATGGGACTTTCTTGAGGACTTATCATGGAAGACTATGCAGTGGGAGAGTTCCACTGAGAAGCCCAGTATATCAACTTCTGCTCAAAAGAGTGGGATCCATAGCGTCGACAGCTCTATAGCTGCTGAAGCAAAGATCGCAGCTCTTATGAGAAGAATTGAGGCACTGGAAACTCCTAGTGCTCAGTCTCCACCAGTGGGTCAAGTGAATCAACTCCAAAGTCTCACATGCTTTAATTGCGGAATTCCCAACCACGTTATGGAGGAGTGTCCATTGTTAGTAAATCCTACGGGTCCTACACTTGAGCAAGCTAACGCTATGTATCAAAGACCCGTCAATAATCCATACGCTCCAACATACAATCCTGGCTGGAGGAGCCATCCAAATCTCTCATGGGGTCAAGGGCAATATCAGGGAGCCCCGAACTCTAACATGCAGCCTCCAGCTACTGGTCAGTTCCCAAGACCAAATATGGGTGCTTATCAACACCCAAATACTTCAAATCATGGGAACAACCAGAATAGACCACCTGCACAAAATCACTCATATCCACAACAGGGGTCTAATAATGATCAAGAAAAGCGACTTCAATCACTTGAGAAGAATGTTGAAACTCTTCTTAAGTCTCAGTCCAACCTTGACACATACATGCAGAATCTTATGAAAGTGTTAACTGATTTCATTCAAAGAACAGATCAGCACCTGCTCGTAAACTCTCAATCCATTAAGAGTGTAGAGCAGCAGGTTTGACAACTAGCAAATCAAATGAGTGAACGTGGCAAGGGCACTTTTCCAAGTCAACCCATAACAAATCCTAATGCCAGTTCCTCAAATTTGAATCAGTCGCATGTCAACCAAATTAATGCCATTCACACACTTAGATCTGGCAAACTGGTTGACAATCATGTAGCCATGCCACCTGATTCCACTCCTATTGTACGGCAAGCTACATTCCCTGATACCACGATTCCATCACCACCTCATGATTCATCATCATCATCATCCCACGATCTACCCACTAGCACGACAGAAGAATCTGATCCTTCTAATTCTAATCCTCCAATTGACCATACTTATAAGCCAAAGACTCCCTATCCAAATCGTTTGAAGAAAAATTCTCCTCAGGTGGAGCACATGCTTGAGTTATTCAAGCAAGTTAAGGTCAATGTTCCTCTTCTTGATGCAATCCAACAAGTACCTGCTTATGCAAAATTCTTAAAGGATTTAAGCACAAAGAAGAGAACAACCAATGTTCCAAAGAAAGTCTTCCTAGCTGCTAACATATCTAGCATCATCTCTCAGTCAGCACCTGTAAAGTATAAAGACCCTGGAAGTCCTACTGTCTCCTGCACTATAGGGACTACAATGATTGAAAGGGCTCTACTAGATCTAGGAGCAAGTGTCAACTTGCTTCCTTATTCGGTGTACCAGCAGTTAGGACTGGGAGAGTTGAGACCTACAAGGATTACGTTGCAGTTAGCTGACAGATCTGTGAAGACACATATGGGAGAGATTGAGGATGTCTTGATTAAGATTGGGGAGTTTATCTTCCCAGTTGATTTCATAGTCCTCGAGACTCAACCTGTGGTGAATCCACACCATTGTATCCCAGTTATTTTGGGACGTCCATTCTTGGCCACTTCTAATGCTGTTATCAATTGCCGGAGTGGATCGATGAGACTTTCCTTTGGAAATATGACACTTGACTTGAATATATTCAATCTAGGGCGCCAACCGAGTGATCCACATGACGAGCCCCTAGAAGTGAATATGATCTAAGGATTGTCCAGTGAACACCAAGAGGAGAAATTCTTTGACGAGCTGAATGGTTTAGTTGATGAGAGTGTATTCTTGGAGACGCTCGATAAATCATCTAATTATGTGTCTTCCACGCAATGGAAACTTCCACCTGAGCCATTGATGACTGAACCACGAGTTCAGTTACGACCATCTATTGAGTGTCCACCTGAGCTTGAGATGAAGACCCTTCCGAGTCATCTCAAGTACGCTTTTTTGGGTGAACACGACACACTACCAGTCATTATCTCTGCAGAATTGACTGACGCTCAGGAGGAAAAACTCATATCAGTGTTGAAAGCACATAAGAAAGCCATAGGCTGGAGTATGGCTGATATCAAGGGGATAAGTCCTTCTATAGTGCAGCATAGAATTTATTTGCTAGACAATGCACGACCTACAAGAGATCCTCAGCGTAGGTTGAATCCGGTAATGAAAGAAGCTGTGAGGAAGGATATTCTTAAGTGTCTTGACAATGGGATTATTTATCCTATCTCTGATAGCGCATGGGTAAGCCCAGTTCAAGTAGTACCTAAGAAATCCGGAATCACTGTAGTCAAGAACGATGCAAATGAACTTATCCCGATGCGTTTGCAGACGGGATGGCGAGTCTGCATTGATTATAGGAAGCTTAATGCTGCAACTAGGAAGGACCATTTCCCCTTACCATTCATTGATCAGATGTTGGAACGGTTGGCCGGACATGAGTTCTATTGTTTTCTAGATGGATACTCTGGCTACAATCAAATTCCCATCGCTCCGGAGGATCAAGAAAAGACCACGTTCACATGTCCATTCGGCACCTTTGCATATAGACGCATGCCTTTTGGGTTATGCAACGCACCTGCCACGTTCCAAAGATGCATGGTAAGTATTTTCTCTGACATGGTTGAACGATTTCTTGAAATTTTCATGGATGATTTTTCTATCTTCGGAGATTCATTCCAAGAGTGTCTGCATCATCTAGAGTTAGTTCTCACACGCTGTAATGAGAAGCATTTGACACTCAATTGGGAAAAATGTCATTTTATGGTCAAAAATGGCATAGTGCTAGGGCATGTCATCTCGAAGAATGGTATCGAGGTTGACAAAGCTAAGGTAGACCTCATCAATAATCTGCCACCTCCGCGATCAGTGAAAGATATACGATCCTTCCTTGGTCATGCTGGTTTTTATAGAAGATTTATCAAAGACTTTAGCACAATTGCTAGGCCTTTGACACATCTACTAGCCAAGGAAATACCATTCAATTTTACACCTGATTGTCTAAGAGCATTTGAGCAGCTCAAGAAGGCGCTGACCACCACTCCTATTATTCATGCGCTAGACTGGAGCTTACCCTTTGAGCTCATGTGTGATGCATCTGATTACGCTATCGGTGCCGTCCTTGGTCAACGTATTAATAAGCAGCCACATGTGATTTACTATGCAAGTAGGACACTTAATGACGCCCAGTTGAACTACTCTACCACAGAGAAAGAGCTTCTGGCAGTCGTCTTTGCACTTGAGAAGTTTCGTTCCTACTTGATTGGATCACGAATTACAGTTTACACCGATCACGCTGCTTTGAAATACTTGTTAACCAAGAAAGATGCAAAAGCAAGACTTATTCGATGGATCCTCTTGCTACAAGAGTTTGATCTTGAAATATTAGACAAGAAAGGTGCGGATAATTCAGTAGCTGATCACTTGTCTCGTCTGCCCAACGCTCCAACTAATTTGTACCCCATAAATGAATCATTTCCTGACGAGCAACTGTTTGCATTGATGCACGAACCATGGTTTGCTGACATTGTGAACTATCTTGTGACTAAGGAGATTCCGTCCCATTGGTCCAAGCAAGATCGATATAGATTCTTGTCCCAAGTAAAATTTTTTTACTGGGATGAACCATATCTGTTCAAATGTTGTCCAGATCAGATCATACGTCGATGCATACCTAATGATGAGATACAAAGTGTCCTCTCTTTTTGTCATGATCTAGCTTGTGGAGGACACTTTGGTCCCAGGAAAACGGCTGAAAAGGTATTGCAGAGTGGTTTCTATTGGCCAACTATTTTCAAAGATGCCGTGGAATATTGCAAAGCATGCACACGATGCCAATTCGTCGGCAAAATTTCACGGCGCAATATGATGCCTCTGCAACCCATCCTTGAGGTCGAAATCTTTGATGTATGGGGTATAGATTTTATGGGACCGTTACCCAACTCATTTGGAAATCAATACATATTAGTTGCTGTTGATTATGTTTCTAAATGGGTAGAGGCAATAGCCACAAAATCGAATGACAACAAAGTAGTTGTCAAGTTTTTGAAAGAGAATATATTTTCTCGATTTGGCATTCCTCGAGCAATTATTAGCGATAATGGTACCCATTTCACCAACCGGTCATTTGAGGCGCTTATGCGGAAATATTCCATTACCCACAAGTTAGCCACACCATATCATCCACAAACTAGCGGGCAAGTGGAAGTTTCCAATCGCCAAATCAAACTGATTTTGGAGAAAACAGTAAATCATAATAGAAAAGATTGGTCCTGTAAGTTAGCTGATGCATTATGGGCTTACCGTACTGCTTACAAGACTAATCTAGGCATGTCTCCATATCGTTTGATATTTGGAAAAGCGTGTCATTTACCGGTGGAGCTTGAGCATAAAGCTTTATGGGCAATTAAATTTCTAAATTTTGAGCTCGAAAAAGCTGGAGAGCAGCGGAGATTACAAATTAATGAGCTTGATGAGATAAGACGGGACGCATATGAGAGTGCCAAGATTTATAAAGAGAAAACAAAAGTGTTTCATGACAAAGCAATCATTCGTAAGTCATTTGCACCTGGACAAAAAGTTCTCTTATATAATTCGAGGCTACATTTATTCCCAGGAAAATTGAGGTCAAGATGGAGTGGACCGTACATAGTACGGACAGTGCACCATCACGGTGCAGTTGATCTCGATGATCCTAAAAATGGTAATTTATTCAAAGTAAACGGTCACAGACTAAAACCATTTTTAGAATCTCGAGTGAGCGATAACGTAGAGGTCGTGACACTTCACGATCCAATCTATGCATAAAGGCATGTAGTCATGTGTATAATAGCATGTATATTATGTTACTAACGTGATGCAGGGTTTTAAAGCAAAATTAGGGAAAGATGAGGAGCTAATGGTAATTTTCCATCTCTATATATATCCAAGCAGCCCTCATCTTCCCCCAAATCATTTCATCCAAAACCCTAGCTGCCCCCTTTCTTTCCCACTTCCTCCTTTTGGTTTTTGTCTCTCTTTGCAGGACAGTGTATAATCTTCAGGATTTGCCCTGATCAGTTGGTTTCACAAGATTCATCTCACTATCTTAGAGACTCTACCCGAAGATCCCAGCCAGACGTGACGAATAAACCGCCAAACAGCGGCTTTTACCGCTATTTAGCGGTAAATTTGTGGATTTTCCCCCTGAATCTTCAGGGCAGGTAATATTTCTCCTCTATAAGTTTACTGGGTTGATCAGATTGCAAATTAATAGTTACAGTACGATATCATGGGTAGATTTGTTTGTGAGAAGTTTTTTGGAGAAATTTTTGTGGCATTTAGTGTTTAATTTGCCGCTGCAATCGAAACTCTGGGTTGGAATTACCTCATTTATTCATCTAATGCATTCTACATCCCAGAGTTGGTGGAGGAATTTTATGCGAGTTTTGCGAAATCCGACATTTCGGACGATCGCAAAACCATAAACCTCCATTGGCGCGGCCAATTATATGAAATGCACGCAGAGGCCATCTCAACTTCTACGGGTATCCTCCTTCATACCGGGAATCACACTCCTGGTAGGATTGAGGACTATCTTACACAGATGGGCGCAAACTGCAAAATAGCACGTGATAAAGGGATCAGCAGCAAGACACTCTACCGAAATATTCACGCAACTTGCCGCTGGGTCAACACTAATGTTATGGGCATTACACATATGTCATCTTTTTATACGCCCACACTTTATGTTGTTGATTGTATTATGCGTCAAGATACTCACTTCTGTATGTGCACACAACTACTCGACACTATTATTGATGCTAAGATGCGGTCGAGGACTAGTTTGCCTCTGCCGTGTTTAATTACACAGTTGTGTCGCAAGTTTATATCTAGTGCCGAATTTGACGCATACGCACCGTCACGCGTGTTGATCACTACCGAACATATTTCAGTGACATATCATGCTGCTGTTCCAGAAGATTGGAACAGACATGCTGATAACGAGGATATATATGCCACTGACTTGACACAAGAGGAGGAGGATGATGCCTTCTTTGACCAAGACTTGCCAGCTGATCCCACTGAGCAAATCAACGTTGTCTGGCAAGGTCTTGGAAAAATTTGGCACCGGTTGAAACAGATTGATAGGGGTGAGTCTTCTACAGCACAAGCACGTCCTGCACATGGTGAATCTAGTAGAAGGCAAAGAGGACGACACCAATGATTTGTGTATGAGGGCATACACAAGTTTAGGTGTGGGGGAGTGTATTAAGAGATTTTTATTTTATTTTATTTTATTTTTATTTTTATTTTTATTTTTTTTTAGGATTTTTAGGATTTTATTTTTATTTTATTTTATTTTATTTTATTTTTTAGGTTTTTGGATTTCTTTATTTTACACTTTGGGTAGTTTTTAGGGTGACCAACAAAAAGATTAAAAAAAAAAAAAAAAAAATATTTTCGTCAATAGATCAAACTAATTATAGATAAAGGAACACAATTTAGATTTAAAATTGGATATGAGAGTAAATTGGACGATACACTTTGAATTTTATGAAAAAGATTAAAATTCGAAAAATAAATATCGCTAACAGTAGTTTTGAGGCAATTATACATCTATTTTTCACCTCACAATAGTTTATTAGGTTAAGGATAAAGATAATAACGAATGAGTAAGTCTTCTCTCTCTAAAAAAAAGTGAGAATAAAATAATGGGGTGAGCCTAAGGCAATAGCCTCGAGAGTGATAAAATAATGGGGTGCGCCTGGTATTAAGGCAATAGCCTCAAGAGTAAAAAAAAAGAGTATGATCTAAGTAATCGGGTATTTTATGCCTAAGCAAGCGTGAATATTCGCATGAAAGGTGAAATATTCTTAAAAAAAAAAAAAAAAAAAAGAAAAAAAAAAAAAAAAAAGAAAAAAAGAAAAAGAAAAAAAAAAGAGTATGAACTAAGTAATCGGGTATTTTGCGCCTAAGCAAGCGTGAATACTCGCATGAAAGGTGAAATATTCTTAATAAAAAAAAATTATGAGAGAGGAGATGAATCATGAGTTAGAGTTGGAGTCCAAAAAACCAAAGTAGACTATTACACATGCACGTAGATGTATAGGAGCCAATAAATTATCTGTTAGTAGGTATTGAAAGATAAGATTTAAATTTTTGATTAAAATGATAAGTGTATCTGATATGATACTCGATTTAAAAATTGATAATCTAAATGCGTTCTTAAGTTTGTATATTAGTGAGACCAATTGACGAAAAAAATAAAAAAAAAAAAAAGATTTTTTCTTTCTTTTGTATAAAATTTTTATTTTTCTTAATTTTCGGTTATCCTTATTTTTCTTTTCTTTATTCCTTAATCTATTTTCTTCTTGAATTTTGTGGGTATATTCACTGCAAACCCTCACGAGACACAACTCGTCCACTAGGGTAACCTAGGGGTTTAAAGGCTTGTTGCACGTGCTAAGTGCAATCGCGACTCCTGCGAAAGCGAGTTAGGATTTTTATTTTTCTTTTTAGATTTAGGTTTTGCTCGAGGACTAGCAAAAGATAGGTGTGGGGGTATGATGAATATCATATAGTGTATTTTTCCTCTCATACTTTATCTATTTTTGTGTATAAATAAATGCTACTCGAGTATTTTTAGTGTCTTTTGCAGGTAATCCGAATTATACAAGGAGGAGACATGAAACAAGAGTTGGACTAGGAAATCAAACGCCGAAAAGTTTCTAAATCGGGCAAGACTACAACATCAAAGTACTACAGGAATTATAAGTCAAATACAGTTAATAAATTGAAGAGTAAAAGAGAAGATACTTCTGTAGAATAAATTTCAGTACAATTTCTCAACATTTAGCCGCTAAATAGCGGTTTTTATCGCTAAATAGCGGTAACACTGTAGCTTTCACAGAGGAATTTTCGTCGTGGACTTAAGTGTAATTTTGTAGTTTTTTTCAACTGGTTAGAAATAGGG
The DNA here is from genome assembly GCA_036321105.1 of Dracaena cambodiana. NCBI lineage: Eukaryota > Viridiplantae > Streptophyta > Magnoliopsida > Asparagales > Asparagaceae > Dracaena > Dracaena cambodiana. The sequence goes on along the minus strand of JAYEPQ010000001.1, from coordinate 40,565,194 downwards.
TTTGGTTTCCGAGACCTATTTAAGAGCCAACCCTTGTATTTTGACGGGATTCTGGATTCTGGAATTTTTTTTGTACGCGATTTTTCTGTTCAATAAATTTGGGATTTTTACTGAAGGTTGACGGCACAACACCGTGATCAGAGGTAACCCATTGCTCTGGATATTCTTATTTTCGTTCTGCATAAATTTTACTGCTTTCTAGATTAGGGTTTACTGCTTTCTAGATTAGGATTTATCATTGTATGAATTAAAATTTGATCTTTCTTCGCAAAAATCATGAGTAGCTAATTAGATCAGCCCTAGGATGTAGATGAAACTAAGATCCACCATGTAATTATTTTCTAATATTTTTCTTCTTAAATAAAATTAATAAAAGCCATGATTTTTCAAATGAAACATTAAAATACGAGGACCCGAAGTTTAGAACTTTGATAGGTTATACTTGAATTAGGATTCTTGATAATCTATGCTTAGTTAGGGATTGGGGTTGCTGGTTTTACTATTTTATTTGAATTATCTACAATATTTAGTTTATTTTTATAAGAAGTAGCATCCTTTGATGAGCTATACTTGCACAACACTTGATAGCTCATGCTTAGGGCACTTTAAGTAAAAATTAAACTAAAAAGATCGAATTTTTATGATAGAAGAAAATATTAGAAGTAAGAACATGGTAGGAAATTAGTGGATTCTAAATCCTAGGCTACTTAGATAAATTCGACCTCAACCTAGAACCTTTGGTTAGTCCGTTGAACTATAGAGAAAGTAAGAACGCAGAAACACCCTAGATCCCTGTGAGACGACCTGTACAGCGCTACAACGATACTGTACGCTTGCAGTAAATATAACACATCAGAGACCGCGGCCATAGAGCCGTTGTTTGGGCAGGAAACCCTAGCAGAGAATGATCTCTCTATGGCCGAGGAAGGCTCAGGAACTGGATTAACCAGAACCCAACTCCGGAACAGAAATCGGAGGGCTAGGCGAAAAGCGCTTAAAGCCCGCTTTAAACGCGAGGCTATTCTGGAAGCAAAACGCGAGGCTACAGCATCTCGTGAACTGGCTTGCGTTAATCGCAAGACCAGTCAGTGTCGCGTTAAACGCGAAACTGCAACTTGCGTTAATCACAAGGACAAGCCAGCGTGTGATTATCCACGTGAGGCTATTTTATCTGGGCTTAAAACCAGAGAAGCTCGCGTTAATCACGAGGATAAACTTTCTTTAAAGCTAGCATTAATTCTACACGCGAGGCTAAACTCGCGTTAAACGCGAGGATAAAATTTCCTTAAAGCCAGCGTATGATACTCCACGCGAGGCTATTACTGGGCTTAGCGATAAATGCGAAGCCAGTAAGATTTGCGTTAATCGCAAAATTTCTGACACTCGCGTTAATCGCGAGGATAAAATCACCTTAAAGCCAGCATGTGATTCTCCACGCGAGGCTAATACTGAGCTTAGTAATAAACGCGAAGCCAGTAATACTTGCATTAATCGCAAAACTCCTCAGCTCCGCGTAAATCGCGAAGATAATTGGCAAATCTGCGTTAATCGCAAAAATAGCGCTAAACGCGAAGCTATGACTTGCGTTTATCGCACGGCAAAGCCAGCATGTGATTTTCCACGCGAGGCTAAGCATAAAGAAGATGAATTTCTTCAAAAATGCCAAGCCAGCGTAAAACGCGACGCTAGCGTAAAACGCGAAGCTATAGCCCAATTTCGCGTAAATGTTTCAGAACGCGAAGCTAACATCCAGCTCCGCGTAAAACAGCCCGAATATAGAATCAAGACTAATAATCGGGTTATTGGACAACATGACGACACCAATGACCCTGAAAAACTTCAGTGGGCCCCTGGACCCTCTCAACAATCAGGTGGCCCCCACGATTCTTCGTCATCCGAGGTCACCAATCTCAGAAATTACTTGACAAAAATGAGAAATATGACTCAAGCTCAGCCACACTCAACATGTCATTGTGAGCAGCTCATAACAGTCATATCTGCTGTATTGGATAATTGTTGTTGTACCAAGAAGAGTGTCTGTATTTAACAGAATAACTGAGTCTCGTCAAGATACTCCGAAGAGGAGAAAGAATGATCTGAGATATAAAATTAAAGAAAAAGAATTAAACGCAGTGACCTCAAATATGGTCGGCAAGGGCAAAAAGATTGTGGAGAAAGAATATGAGTCAGATGCAGACGATGAAAAATCTCATCATTTTACCCGGCTCAAATCAGGCGTTGTCGCCCCTCGGAATTACAGGAAACTTGTAAAAGATTCTTATGATAATGACAGCGATAATTCAGCTATAGCTTTCCCACAATCTTGTGCATCTTCCCGACCACAAAAATCAGCATTGTACGCAGTTGACAGGTCTGATGACATTGACCAGAGGATAGAAACCCAAGAGCAGATGATTCGAGGTCAGTAAAAAGCCATTGATGGCCCCAAACTAATGCTCTTAAAAGTGATCGAAAATACCCAGAAGATAGCCGACAATAACGCGAAAACTTCTTCGGAACCGCCACCTAAAACAAATGAAGAAACTAAAGAAGAAAAGGCTTATTCGGTGCATGAGGAGGATAACAAATATTCCTTCCATAATCTTCATGAAGAGAAGATGGAAAACCTACAGAAGTAACTAGATGCGTTAATACAAAAGAAAGAGCTAAACGAATCGGGGGTTTCAAGGTCATATCCGCTTGAGTGGGACTTCGCCCCTTATCCATAAAAATATAAACCCCTCAAATTGGAGTCATATGACGGGAAGGGGTCCCCAAGTCAACACCTATATTACTTTTTATCGCAGGCAGGTCATCTAATGGGAAATGATCCCGTAATGACCAAAGTATTTGCGAGCACCCTGCGAGGGTCTATCTTCACATGGTTTATGCAGCTACCCCCAGGTACTATCAATACCTGGTTTGACGTTGAGAAATAATTTATCGCACGTTTTTTTGAGGATGATATCGAAATATCAGTTCATTCCCTCCTTGCAACAAAGTAAGGAGAACAAGAAACGGTCAAGAGTTTCATTGAACGCTTCAAGGAAAAATCCGTGTATTGTCGACACGGTATGACCCAGGAAACCCTGGTAGAAACCTGCAAGTATAATTTCATGACCGGCACGCTGATAAGAATGGGAGCTGTAGAGTCCAAAACTTGGAAAGATCTGCTGAAGCAGGGAGAGCAGGCGGAAGATATAATTCGTCGGATTGAGGAATCTCGTGGTACGAGAAACTCTACGAATAATAGGCCATATTCACAGAATCATAAAAATAAAGGAAAAGCTGTGATGACGTCAGTTGTAGATCCAAAACCAAGACCTCAAAATCCGAGAGGTGCAGGTCAGAATAGGCCCCGCCGAGATAGAACTTATACATTCAAGACGGAGCAGACAGGTACTCTATTCCATCTCCTCCTTAGAAATGGCATGTTGAAGCTTCCGGAAAATGAAAAACCGGAAGACGCTGGTAAAACCAACGACCCCAACTATTGCCTGTACCATCAGAATGTCGGGCACCCAACTAAGAATTGCTATCCTCTTAAGAACCGAATTCAGGCATTGATAGAAGCCGGAATTCTTACACTTAAGGAGGAACAGAAGAGAGTTTCTACAAATATGGCAACTTTAGTAGTAGGAACCAATAAGTTCCCTGCCAGAGCGATCCCTGTACCAGTAGGGAAGCCAATATCGATACCAAGCACGGGCAGCCCGCACTTGCAAACTAACCCCTTGGGTACGCTCCGAACCACAACTATGACAAAGTCATTCTCATTGGCTAGTAGTCGCATTTGGCTGGGGTGCCGAAAATATTGACGATGATAAATATTATGTTGCTTCCGCTACTCATGCTAGCCATTAGGATGGCTAATTGAGTGCTATAAAAAAAAATTGCCCAATGCTGTTAAAGCGGCGGGAAGAGGAGATCAAGTTCCACGCTAACCCTATCATACTGGGGGTAAAAGTATGAAATTAACTACCTGTTAAAGCGGCTGGAAGAGGAGATCAAGTTCTTCACCAAATCCGTTTATAGCTGGGGGTTTGCTAAAAATCTCATGGATCTGTCATGTTAAGTTCCTACCTCTGACAGTGAGATGTAGTTCAAGTTACGCGTGAGAACACTTGGACTAGGCATGTGCAATTAGGCGCCTCTGTCGAAATCTGATGATCATGGCATGCGCAGTTCAAGTTACGCATAAAAACCTTGAACTGCCTCCATCAAACTAAGACATGTGCAATTAAGCGCCTCTGTCTAAGTTAACGATCCTAACCCGATCACCCTGGTGTAAGTAGTTAAACACTTTCACCAAACTATCATTTAGCTCTGTTCAAAGGGCTTTACCGAGGTTAATAATTGTAACCCGGTCGGTATTAACAATCTAAGTTACGCAAATGAGCCTTGGATTGTTTTACCAAAAACGATGAACTATTTTGATGACAAGTTATTTGTTGTGCAAGCAAATATTGTAGTCAACAGATAAAAAGAAAAAAGAATTGTCTTTATTCATAAAGTAAAAAGTTACAAAAATAGAAAGAGTTATAGCTCTCCCAAAAGCTTCAACCTATTCGTCGACTCATCAATAACTCGACGACGAGTCTCCTCCACCGAGTGTTGAGCTCGCCGGCGCAAGTCATCGTCATTTAATGCGAATTGCTGGATCAACCGCTGATGAGATTCTTCAAAAGCGCGGCTCCTTATTATGCCCTCCTATTTTAAACTATCCTGTTGATTGTACAGTGCCATACGAGGTGCTTTTCCAGCTTAATTTCCTGGTTCACATGCAAAAGATCTCTGCAAATATCAACTATGATCTGTTTAAAGTTCTTAGTGGATCATCTGAAGATACTGCTACAAGAATCCTAATGAAGATACACAAACTGAATTCGACATGCTACAAGCCCTTATACTTCATTTCTATCGCTTTGGAAAGCGACAGAGATTGTCATCTAACAGAAATGGTTCTCAAGAAAACTTAATGAGCTGCCGCAGAGTTCTTGTAACTCTTTCAAAAGTTTACTTTTTGGAGCCAGAGCTTGAAACTTGTAACTATGATATGCTTCTGGCTTCCTTAGAGTTACTTTTGTTGATGAAGATTGGTGCATGGCTAGCCTTTGAAGATAGACCAGAGGATAGCCACACTCCATGTTGGGTAAAAACATCAGCAAGTTGGCAGACTGGTAGAACCACATGCACTCCTTTTCAAAGAGGATCTGGTCTGAATGCCCCATTGCATCTCCAAAGAGAAAAGCAGGCTTCTCCAACACTTCTCGGTTGGTGGCCTCGAAAACTGCATCGGTGATAATCTCCCGTGCAGTAGCAGGGTGGTACCTGATTAATTTCTCCCTGCGCTCCCTCAGGCCCGGCTTGTATGCAGCTAGAACAGTGGTGAAACGGAATTGGGCCGTCAGATCCGTACCCCCAGCGAAGCCGAAGTGATGCCCTTGGGAGAGTGGATCCGCTAAGTAGTCAACTGCAAAAGAAAAATCAAGAGTTAGAAAAGTTATTACAAAATCAGAAAAATTTCTAAGTATAGAGACGTGGAGTTAAATATAACTCCGCGTGAAGTTAAGGAAATAGCCTCGCGTTTTGACAAAACGCGAGGATGATAACTTCGCGTGTAAAAAACGCGATATATAACTTCGCGTTTAGAAACGCGAAGATAACGCGATAGTTTCGCATGGAGGAAGACCAGAGATCTTCTCCTTCTTCTCCAAGCTATTCGGCCGGAGTACGACGATTTCGCCGGTTAGAAAGGTGATTGGCCGGTCAAAACCAAGCCAAATCACCCCAAAATTCTTCTAAAAAGTCCAAAAGTTGAGATTTTTACCTCCAATGGGCGCAGCACGAACTGGTTCGCCGCTGCGACCACTCCCTCAGCCGCTGTCGCTGCTGCTAGCGCCAGCCGCCGACGGCGAGGAAGCACGAAAGGAAGCGCGAGTCTTGGGTGCCACTGATCTTCGAGGAATCTTGGTGAAATTGAAGGAAATCAGTCGAAAATCGATCGGGTCGCCGGTCGTCTGGATCGCCTGATCTTTGGAGTTCTCAAAATTTCGGGTAAATGAAGATGAAGAAGAGTTAAAGACTCTACTTAAATGAGAAAACCCGCCCCTTGGTATTCGGCGCGAGAATCGGAGTAATTACTGAGCAATCACCCATTGAAACACGAAGCTATTAGCTCCGCGCAAGTGAACAAAACGCGAAGATAATTTGGTATTTTAACTCCGCGTTTCAGTTTGAAAATCCAAAGTATTTCAAAATTTGCTAAGTTCTAAACCATTTTGAAAACTTTGGAGGGGGTTCTGTTGGCAGTGAAAATTTCCAAGTAAAATGGAGTTTTCCACAACAGAACGCAGAGCTAACTCTGTAGCTCCGCATCTGGCTATTTTTAGCCCCGCGTACGAGTAAAACGCGGAGCTAATCAATAGCTCCGCGTTCTGGTTTCTTAGCTCTGCGTTTTGATGCAAATAGCTCCGCGTTCTGGTTTCTTAGCTCCGCGTGTTGATGCGAATAGCTCCGCGTTCTGGTTTCTTAGCTTCGCGTTTTGATGAGATTAACTCCGCGTGAGCAGATAAATCAGAATCTTAAATTGATTGAGATTAAGATTTTGACTTATCCAAATACCCAAATTAAGTCCAATTAGAACTCTAAATCAAGAGATTTAAATCAAAACTAAGATATTTGATTAGAATCCTTGATGAGTAGAAATTCTATTTAGATAGAAACTCTCATATGGACCTAAATCTATAAATACCCTCTTGAGGAAGCCCTAGGGGATCTTTTGGAAGTTTTTGTGAAGTTCGAGTTACGCGTGAGAGCCTTGAACGAATTAAGACCAGAGAAGATCATCCAAAGTCGGTCGGCATCTTCTTCATCAAGAGCAAGAAGACCATCGTCGTCGGATCATCCAAAAGAACTACTAGATAGATCCCATCACCACATAGATCCCACGATATTATTGTAAAAAAGAGCGATAGATTATAAATCCTCTCATTTGTTCTTTTCTTGTTCTCTTTCGTTGTAATCTAAGTTGAATTCAATGGAAGGAAAGCAAATTTCTGCTGCGAACATATATATTAAGTTGTACCTGATGCAAGGAAGCATAATATGAATAAAATAAACCCCTTAGTCACGTCTGAAAATTTAGTTGTGCTCAGATTTGAGAGTTGGGACTATTAAGAATCAGGCAATGTCAGTGGTTGATATAGCATAACAGTGTCATCGATTCAAACACAATATCGTGATCTAATATTTTTTAAGTATTTAATCTTCTTTTGCCTTCAAACATCTGTAACATAGAATGCAGGAAAAAAGAAAAATCTCGTTCGGTTCAATGGTGAACTTGAAGCAAAAATGCAATGAAGTTATAAGAGGTTGACACTCTAGATGCAATCCTATTGAAATGATGAAAACAAACCTTCTTTGGTGATAGAACGATGGGCAGCTTGATTCGTGCTAAACCTGCTTGCTGCTGTCCCCTTATATGTGGAGGATCTGATGGTATATTTACAAGAACATATCCACCATATTGTCTGATTAGTGCTTCAAGTTCCTTTTCCTTTTGATGTGTGAATCCAGTCAACAAAAATTCTAAACCTAGAAAGATTGTTCCTTTTTCCCCCACTATAGGCTGAAAGGAAAGATCATTTTCTTTTCTGGGAGACTTTTTTGGTAAACTGGATTTTTTGACTCTTTTACTGGATGTACGGTTTGAGGCTGCAAAATTTTAGGCAATAAGGATTCTGAAACAACAGTAATCATAAAAAATCAACAAAGGAATAAAACAAAAATATGAAAAGACATAAATGAAAAATAATTACTATGATTCCGGTGCTTCGATTGCAGCCTGCTGCTGCTCTTGATCCGATCCACACTAGGTTGAGCTTCCAAAAAATGAACTCTCTTTCTTTTTAGGCTCTCTTTATCAGAAGGATGGGAATGTAAACTTGATTGAATATGATTATGTGATATGCAGTTGGTCAGATTACTGGATTTAAGCCCATTTGTGGAAGTCCCTATTTTGCATTCCCTACTCTTTGAACCTGAAGAATTTTGCAAACTCACTTCTTTACCATCACTATTTAAGATTATTTTACATGCCCTAAGCCAGCACTTCTTATTATTCAGTATAATAGGTGGCCCTATATCTTCATGATGGTGAATCAGTAGCTTACCATCATCATCTTTAGCCTCTCCAATGAGAGAAGATCCTTCTTCTTGGTCCTTACTACCAGAACCCTGTTTATCTTGTGATACATTCACATCCCCACATCCGTCGATGGGCTTCAAAGAAATTTCAGCACGCGGATCATTAGACAAAGAACAAGTAACTATTCTTTCGGCAGGAGAAAACTGCAAAATTTGATTCACTGTGATCTGTGGTGGTGGTTTGTACTTGTTTGGATCAGGCATTACTGTGCTATAATGTCTGAGTGAATTGAACTGCTTCCGGCTGGCTACAACAGGCATTTCAACATTATTCTCAGTAAGAACAGACCATCCTTTGACTAATGTCTTCGAAGGTGTCTCCCGCAAATCCGACAACATAATTTTTTCGTTAAACTCTTTTGAACCAATAGCTCTTTTAGGTTCCATGAACTTTTCACCATCCTCTGTAGTCACATCCTGGTAGGGATCACAAGAGATAGGCACATCTTCTGAAGAAATACTACATGGTACCACAGAACAAAGAGGATCAACTAGAGACGAACTAGAAGATCCAACAAGATCTTGTGAGAGATTATGTCCTGCATACATGCTTCTTTCATTCTCCCTGCAAGGAAATCTTGATAAATTTCCAAATGGTGTGCTTGACGATGCAACTATCCCAGGTTCTTCTTGCGATGTGAGACCAGCCATTCTTTCTTCCATCTCATCCATTGATTCTGATATGAAACTAGTCTCTCTGTTAAATACTATTATGTTCTTCCTCATAGTTGCATTCTCGCATGGAGAAGCTTTCCCATCCTTCAAAGAAAATGAGAAATGAATTACAAGATCAGTGTACCAGATAGAGTTAATATAAGACGACACAAACAACAAGTTTAGCAACACTTCAAAGAGGTGCACAAATTTTCAGTAATCTAATTTTTACCTTATGAATACCTTGATCGTCTTTACTAATTACTTTGTTTGGATTTAAAGAATCAGCATTCTGTTCCAAATTTTGAGCATCAACTTCTAGTCGGCTCTTTAAACAAGATCTAGTGCAATCAAGAGATAATGCAGAGGCCTTTGTCCGTTCTACAGAGGAAGGCTGTAATGACAAGTATTTGGATACTGAATCCATGGCCAGTGCAGAATGTGCTTGTAAAGTGGATACATTCGCAATAGTGTCATGAGCATTAAGCTGGATGTTCTGTAATTCATCCTTATTTCCAAAATGGAATTCTGAAGTATGTGGCTTTAGGTCACATGATGGATTGGATTGGAGAGACTTTCCAATATAATGCGAATTATCAGGACTTTCAGCAATTTGAGTAAGTGATATACCAACATCATCGCATGCATCTGCCATAGTGTTTTCATCCAAATCAGAAAGCGGATCATTCTCACCAGGTTCGTCAGATGGATAGGAAGAAACATCCTCCAAGATATCCGATGAACATTCTTTCCGTGCTTGCTTTACACGAAGAGCAATTTCTAATATTGCTGCAGCCGGCAAATGTTCAGATTGCAAGGTGCTCTTCACCATCTCAGAAATGACCATTGCTTCAGAAGCAGCAATAGAAAGTTCAACTGCATCATTAACATCTGCATTACAGATATTTCCAGTATTAGGCTTTTCACGAAGTCTCAGCTGATTTTTCCAGTCAGCTTTGATTGGTGGCTGTGAGATTCCTCTGCAGGACGCCCGTGATTTGCTTCTCACGGGTAATTCCAGTGCAGGGATTTCAGCTTCTGCTTTATTCTGACAGAGTGTGCCTGCCTGGACTGCGGGGATTTCACAAAAAATCTTCTCAGGCAAACCTTCACTTGTTTCATGAATTCCTAGTTGAGGTATTTCACGTAGCTGACTAGCGGAGAGCTGAGAAACACTAAGTGAAGATAGATGGAGACGAAAAGGCAGTGCCTGTTAAAAGAGGAAAATGGTGAATAAAAAATAAATGCTAACAACATCATACTGTGAGTCCAAAAAATAGAAATGCATGCCTGTTGAGTTTAACCCATGACAGTAGTAAACACCATACTGTCAAAAAGAAAAAAAAAGAAGTTCCAAGAGCTTTTTCAATTTAAAGAAATTAAGATGCTTCTAGTAAATAGAACTACAGAAAGGTTGGTTGGGGGGGGGGGGGGGGGGGGGAACAAATTGATAAATTGAATGGTTCGAGTTGCTAAATTTTCTAGTTCCTCATACTAAAAGTAATGGTGTTCAGTTAATTGACAAATCTGTAGTCATTCTCATGGTCCAAAATAATAGTAGAAATTTGGACGGAGAGAGTTTCTATCTGGTGTCACTCGTTCAGCATCTAACATTCCACAAACCATTCAGCTATAATAGACAATCAGGAGATATTGAAGATGGATGGCAAAGACAGTGGTCCTACATGGTCCATTAGTGTTGTTGCCTTGCTTTAATTGGATATCCTACCAGTCTATGTAGCTTTCTGACAAGTCCATAGCAACAAGTGCAACATTAACATGAAACTTTAAGGATCAAATGTTAAATTTACTTTTACTGAAAATTAAACCAAGGTGTAAACTAGTCATAGTCACCAAAACTCAAAGATCATGACCATGCTAAAAAAGCATCTGTAAGAGAATATATGCATAATCCATCTTCGATCGTCCTAGAAGTTATATGCCAAAATTATTTTAACTGAACTTGCACAAGGTTTGCTGTTGATACAGGGTGCATGAGTGCATCATTTCGAGGCATTACACAGAACTAGCTTTAATGTGTTATGTGTATGCTACATGAAATCTACAGGAGTACAAATATGTTGCTAGTAATTCCAAATAATAAGTAAAGATGCATACTTCTGTAGAAGATGGAATAGTCCCAGTTGGCGAATTGTCATCTCCAGACCAATACAGATGGCAGCCACTATATTTACCATCCCATTTTGTAAATAACTGACTATCTCGTCCATTGGACATATTCTTTCGTAATGACGCCAGATTCTGACAATCAAAAAAAAAAGAAAAAGAAAAATTGTCAATGAAGTAACAGCAAGACAATACACTTAGTAGAACAACTAAAAAGTGGTGCAAAGAAGAAAATTTAGCCTGCAGAGAACAATCGCGTCAAAATATGTGATGGACTTAGATTATGAGGACAGTGTAAAATGCAAAACCAGTAAAAGAAAAGTAACCATGAACTCACACGTTCGGTTTTTCGATATATGTGCCAAATTCCAATTATCCATATTGACATAGAATAGGTAAAATAGCTAGGAAACTGACTACCAACTGACTATGAAATAAAAGGGGAAATTATCATATTAAGAAGTTCAGGCCACATGTCAGAACTGACAGTCTGACATAAGTTCGCCAAGAACACATTTCAAACTATTCCAGAGACGCATGTCAATATCTTGCCCAACTTTTCACCAACTCAAGATGGGATACGCCATGTATCTCTCAGATTGTTGTTCATACTGGAATAGGCTCACCCTGAAGGACTTCGCAAGTCGAGTTCAGATCATCTGCATGTATGTTGACAATGAAAAGCAGTTCTACATAAGTTCTTGAGAAAAAGACATATAAAAGTATGGGGAAGTTCAAGGATAATAGGATCATGGGAGCAATTGTTAATGAGTCGAATGCTAGGTCAGGGCCACTTAACAAAGATCTCCTTGCTGAAGCCGTGTCCATACAATGGTAATGAAAATTGAGAAGCTAAGAAATTTTGTGAACTGCCTGGTTGCAACAAAACAAGTGTTAAGCATTGGATATATTAATGCCAAATAGAGGTGGACAATTTTATCAATTAAACAAAGTATTGAAAGATGAAACTGTCCACTATAAATGACTATAGGAATTGTCTGGTGTGGCCTTGAGAATGAGCCATGAACCACTTCTGACACCAGAAAGGGAATACTATGTTTCAAGCCCAAGAGAAAACCTTTCTACACCGCAAAATTTTATTATCATTCTAATATAGGAGTCAAATTACTCCTAAACTCCTTAATCATAATGTCATATGTCCCCAAACATAATAGGTACAAAAATTCAGAAAGGTCTATGGTTCATCTCAAACTAAACTACATCCAACGGATTGAGAAAGGTAAGAAGACAAAAAGTAAGTAAATAGACAGTGGTCACATGAATCGACTAGATAAAAAGGTCTAAAAGAAAGAAAGCAACAGTTAGAAGCATTTGAGGTCATACCTTGCACGAAAGCTGAGAACTGTCATGTTCATCTGTAGCATCATCACCAAAAGCCGGGCGTTGATGCGGCTGAAGCCATGCTGGCAGCCAAGCTATGTCCTGACACCAAAATTTTACATTAATCAGTACTCTAAACACTTTAGATGACTTACAATGACAAACAAACTTCAGAAAACTTACCAACATAACCGATCCGGGAGTTGAACAGAATTACATCCCATCGGAAAAAAAAAATGAACAAAAGTACACAAGACATACCAATAGATTGTCTAATTGATCAACAAAGTATCAAAAATTAGACTGCACACCAAAATTTTCACTGAATATCAAACTGAAAAAAATCAACATTGCCCCGTAGGACCCCAAAATATAAACATGTGTGATATGTTAAATATTTAGTCTAGGATGGGGCTCCAAGGGGATAGAGTGGCTCTTTATCATCAAGTGGCAGCAGCCATCTGCTGAAACGTGTAGAAAGAAAAAAAATTGTAGGATACTTATGAACATTGCATACACTATTGATGATTTCTCTCATTTATTTTGTCATCAACTTGTGGACAGGGTGACTCTCAAACGAGAGTGGCCCAAGGGCTTCAATGACAACCCAGGAGGCATACACGGTCAGCCACCACCACCGCTACATCCAAGGGAGATGATTCTAGCGAATGGACGGGTCCAAAGGCCAACCCTTAGCCGGCACCATTCAAAATTTTGAATTAAAAATAAAATTTTCATATTTTAAACTCAAAAACTTGAATAGGGTGGGCCAAGGGCTGGACCTTGGATCTGCATATTCTCATCGCTACTCGGAGGAGAGCAGTCACCGCCGCCGCTACCTCTGAGGGAGGTGATTCTATGTTCTGTGATGACTCCAACGCAACGGGGCAGGGAAATGCTCACTGTAACTACTTCCGGGGGAAAAAAAGGGATTGCAGCCAATTCACATTTGAACCCGAGAAATTTAACTGAAAGCATATAAAATCCATCTATATTAGTATTACCCATTGAGGGATTTGAACAGCATTACACCCAATTCCAACAAATTTTTGCCCATCCGTACACCAAAGGCTCCAACTTTATCATCAATAAGTACAGTTTTTATACGAAATTAACTAAATCTACAACATCCATTTAAAGATTCGGTCGAAATTACTAAATGATGGAAGACATTTCACAGGATGGCAGTTTGGTAATTTGGATCGGTAGAGAAGGGAGATGAAGGAACTGACCTCTGAGAATTGAGGAGAGTGATAGCCACAGCTCGCCATGGGAACGACGAGACGACGGAGGAAACGCCGCGAGAAAAAGAAAATGGCGCCAAGGGTTTTTCCCTCTCCGACGAGACACGAGAGGAGCCTTTTTTGGGAACAAAAGGACATGTCACTAATTTGTTGGGGTTTTTACATATCGGTCCCTTAACCATTAAAAATTATACTTTAGTTTTTGAGAACTTCATATTTTGATTTTAATACCCAAATTTTTTAATTTACTTAACTTTAATCCTGGTGATTTTTTGTCCAAATTTCCCGTTATACTCCTAAAAGAAAGGAAAATATCAGTTTAGTTCTCTTGATAAATTACTTTACTTTAATACCATGTGAGGTTTAGAATTTGACATATAGTAAGAATCAATCTGAATTGTGTACAAGAAATATGTGTGGTGAGTTTAACTAGCAAAAAAATTATTTATAAAAATTAGATACACAATATGAATATGAATAGGAAGGAGGGGTAAGTATCTCCCTCTCCAATTATCTTAGCTATTTTCATATATACCTTATAGCTATTTAACTTTTATAAGCCAAATATAACCGGTATGTATTTATATACTTGTATCAATCCTCTGCAAACTAAAAAAAATGAAAGAGAGAAGGAAATCAAGTTGAACTCGTGAATTTTTTTATCCAATTCTAGTACTTTGAATCACCTGCTGTGTTAGTGCACAAATTAATAAAAATTTGGAGGCTTAACTATCGGGCTCTTAATAAAATAACAATCAAAGATGAGTTTTCCGTTTATCTGATAGATGATTTATTGAATGAGTTACATGGACCTGAACACTTCTTTAAACTGGAGAATTGGACTATCGCTAAATCGGAGTAGTTGATGAAGATATAAAGAGACTACATTTGAGATTCATAAATAGTTTATTGTCATGCCCTTTGAACTTATCAATACATCCTGAATCTATTAGCAACTCTTATTCGATAAGAACTCTAGAACCGAAATCTGACACTGAGATATACTAGTAGATCTTCTTCGATAAAATCTCTGGGATAGAGAGCTGATATTGAGCTAGGCTGTCCGTAAGTCACCTTCTTCTTAGATCACAACTATTGTTGCCATGGTAGGGTTCTTGAAAGAATGAGAACACACAAATCTCTCTCTCTTTCTCTCTTGATCTTTGTTTTGATCTTGGTGTTAGTGAATCTTTGTTTTGATCTTGGTGTTAGTGAAAGGAGGCTTTTTTATCTGTAATTGAGGCGGTGGTTTGATGTTACTGCCAACGGTTGTATTCCCCTTCCAAATAAATTTTTTCTTTTTTAAATTCCAACGGTAGAATTTTTTTTCCGCTCTCGCTCTCTGTTAACATTGGGATTTTATTAACGGGTCGGGTCTAGGATCCAGCTAGGAGAAGGCTTACTTTAATGGGCTGGAATGTGGTGGGCCAAATCTTTGGAACATTTGCGGCCGACCATATCCCCTGCCTGGGTCCTGCAAGCGAGTTAAATGCCTGGTCATGTTTTGTTTTCTCCTCTTTTTGTTTTTTATTTATCTGGAGCCCAATTGTAGGGCAACAGAAAACATCGATAACAGGTATCAAGGAAATAATTGAGCATGATGGAGACTCATGGGATTTGAAAATGAGCATTTCTCGTTGACGTGTTACAGCCCATTTCAGGTTGCAGGTAAACTTTTGAAATATATTTGCAGGCACAACGTAACCTGAAAGCTCTTTCTCATGACTTGGGATGAGAACCAGCAAGCCCAAGAATCTCTAATTCAAAATTTTAAATTAAAAATTAAAATTTTATTTTTCTAATTTAATATTTTGAATCGAACAAATTTTATATTAAAAATTAAAATTTTATTTTTTGAATCGAACGGACCAAGAATTAACCTTTGCACCAAGAATTAACCTTTGCACCAGCCTGTTCTGATTCCTACTCACAATTTTAGTTCAGACTTTTAAATACCTTTGCACCAGCCAGCCTGTTCTCATTCCTACTCACAATTTTAGTTCAGACTTTTAAATACGAAGAATCAAAAATTGACCCTTGCATCTGTCCATTCTCATCTCTCTTCTCATCTCTCTTCAGGAGAAGGATAAGGAAAGTGCACTTTTTTCATCAATTGTATTACTTTGTCAAGAAAAGCAAAGTAAGCAAAGTAATACATTCAACGATTGCCCAAAAAGTAAGAAAACAAGAAACATTTACAATGAGCACTCAACATAGGTGCACACACATATAATAAGGAGGCCAATAGGGCGGTGAGCTAAAATTAATTATATTCGGTAAATATTGAGAAAATATCAGCATGCCCAAAGGTCAGAATAACTCAAAAGATAAATGATTATGAGAGTGCTCCCAATTCTCATATTGCTAGACCTTTTATTCACCTGAACTTGTTTGTAAAGAAAGTTCTATCCCCTCCATAGTTACTGAATATAAAATACAATTCGCATTTACAGCACAAAATGCTGAAGGTTCAACGTTCGTTGTTCTTCGTATAAAACAAAAGGGGGTCATTTAATTTTCCAGATAAACAATCAGGATCAGACCTACAAGCTCATAAGGTGTTGGGTTTGATCATGAAATGCACCTCAAACCCATAACAACTTATTGTGGGGAGGTGAAAATAAATGAAAACCACCGCCCACTAAACTCGTACCCATCAAACAAGATATCAAAGAAACTAATCCAGTGGATGGTTTTGAGTACCTAGTGCAAACTCATTGCGCTAGCTTGAGAGATTATGGTAGGATGTTGTCAGGAAATACGAGCATTGAGTTGTATTCCTCGTCTCTGAGCAAACTTCTTGCACAGCACCTTTTCAAACTCAACCTCGTCATATGACTTTGCGTTCTCTGCAGCATGGACCTGGGCCAGATTGGCGTCGTTGGCTGCTGATTGAGAAATGAAAGCAATCTCTTCTTCAGTGAGGTTCCTCAGGAACTTTGCCGGGTTACCAGCCCACACCTGTCATTCAAACTTCAGATCTCATTAAGAAAATCTTTTTTAAGTTCACAAGGCAGAAGGTGGCATGACTGCTACAAAATGGGCGTCCATATTTTCTCTGTACTTTTAGGGCTCAGTTTGTCTTTTCTTACTCCAGAGTAAAAATAAAGATGCTTATTCCATGGACGATAAATATCAAAGTTTTCATAAGCGACTAGAAAATAGTTATTAGAGTGACAGTATTTAATGGAAAAATCAACATCACTAGAAAATATTCAGGGGTTTCGAAGTACAGCAAGAATAGCATTCCCAATCAACCAGGAGACACGCACATTGGCATATTCATGCTAGGCACAAAGAAATAGACCCTTCTATCCCCTAATCTACTATATTATAAGAAGAAAAGGTGCTAACCAAATGGTGTAGTCCATCTAATGCATCAAAAGATGTGCAATAATAACTTTCACAGTAATAGAACAACTGCGAGCGTTGGGAATCATAGAATATCAGAGAACTAAACAGGTCGAATAGCACAATTTACCTACTCCTAGGACTGAAAACGGGCCCAATACGAAAAACAAAACCAGCTTGCTAATCATTGTCAACAGAAGGTTCAAGTAGTTCTACTTTCCTACAAGCTGCATGTAGGATTCAGCTTGGTTCTACTTTCCTACAAGCTGCATGTAGGATTCAGCTTGGTTCTCAAATCTAGTATAGCTTCATACAATTTTTCTTGAAACTATTGTTTATTGGAAAGTTTCTCCAGACATCCGTCACAATTAAACTGAGCGCAGAGTCCAATCTGAACCCTTTCAGATTTTTTAAAAGGAAAATTCGTGATAGTGTGCTGTTTCAAAATCTCAAACATAAGTTTAACATTGTACCATTTGCTTTTTTTTTTTTTTTTCCTTTTGTTATAACAAGTGAATACATACTTAATAAGTATGATTTGATGGCAAAAGAAACATCTCCAGTTCCATAGAATTTGACAGTCAACTGATGTGTACTTGAGCAAATAAAATTTAAAATTATTAAACAACAACAAAACTTTTATCAGAAGATTTAGTGATAGCTACTTAACTACTTTTCTTCTGTTCAGTTCTATTAAGATACATTTCTTCACTAAGTTGAGTATTTTCAAATTCTTTTAACTGCATGTACCCAAGTTCTCTAAGGCCAACCGCTAATCCTTACCACTCCTGCTATAATCCTACACCTCCCTTAACTGAAGCATCACTAGTCTTTGTCGGACATAGCCAAACCATCTAAATCAATTCCCCCCCTCCCCCCCCCCCCCCAATCTAATCTAAATAGAAGCAACCTCTAATTTCCCACACATGCAGTCATTTCTTATTTTTATCTCTTAGTATATTTCCACTCAACCATTTTAGCATTTTCATCTCTGCTAAAATTATTTTTGGACATATTGTTTCTTAATTTTGCCCAACACTCAGATAATAATCATCCATTGTCTCATAGTTGTTCTACAAAAATTTTCCTCCAATTTCTTTGATATTCTAAGATCAAATAAAATTACAGAGCACTCCACTTTAACCAAACTGCCCAGATTCTATGCACTATATTTTTCATCAACCTCTCCATCTTGATGAATACTTGAACCTAAATAGTGAAAATGATCATAAATCAGTATTTCTTGACCATCAATATGTTGCTCATCCCATCTTATGGTTTTACTAAAGTTATATTTCATATAGTCTGTCTTCATATTAATTTTAAATCTTTTAGGTTCTAAGATTATCTCCACCATTCTCCTTGGTTTTACTTAAGTTATATTTCATATAGTCTGTCTTCATATTAATTTTAAATTTTTTAGGTTCTAAGATTATCTCCCCCATTCTCCTTTGAAAACTATCCCTTCTCTAGTCTCATCAACTATGCCATGCCATTAGCGAAGAACATGCACCTTGAGAGTTCATCCTGGTTGTACCTAGCAAGTTCATCAATACCTATTAACAAAAGATAAGAACTTAATACTGATCCTGAGGTAACTAAATGATGATTGGGAACAGTTTAGTCTCCCTCCAATTGTTGTAACCCTATTTATAGCTTTATCATACATATCTTTAATCACATCAATACACATACTATACCTATTAGATACTTATTTCTTCTACAAGATCCACCACATCATCTCCCTAGGCGTAGGGACCCTATCATAAACTTTGTCTAAGACAATGAGAACTAAGTGTATCCCTTTTTTTCCCCTTCCCTTATACCACTCTATCTACAGTCTTAGTAGAAAAGTAGCCTCCATAGACGACCTCCAGAATTTAAAACAATTAAACAAAAAATTCAGAGATACATATTGCATAGTATAAATAGTTAAAATATAGATATTATTGATATCTGTAATCAATCATCTTCATGGAGTTACTTGGGTCATATCGAAACTAAAAGAGTATGTAAAACCTTTAAAGGTTTTTTATTCAACTGATAAATTATCTGATAGGATTGCTGCACATAAATTAAATGCTGCGAACCGCTAAAGATCTAAAGTACAAGTCGAGAGTATGATTCCCTGTAGGACATGAAAGGTGATATAGCAGATACTGAAATAGATTTTGTCGTACCTGCCCACATGGGATCCTCGTATTTTGTCTCACAAGGGATCCAGCAGCAACCATGCCATGTTTTTCCACAACCACCCCATCAAGCAGTGTAGCGCTCATACCAACAAAAGCTTCATCCTCTATGGTGCACCCATGAATCACGGCACTATGACCTGATAAATCAACTCTAATCATTATACTCTTTAATAATCAAGCAATAATTGCTCCATTTTCAAGTCCAAATTGCCACTGCATTGATTAAAGAAAATTGGGGTAAAAAGCAACCATTTAATAGAATTTCTTTTTGAAATTTAGGTTTTTTTATCCATTTCATCTTGTAATGTGCCACGTAGATGAAAATAAGTCCCTGTTGCAACTCTTATCCTTTTTCTTCCCAGATTCCTTCAAGCAGATAAGAACTTTTCTTAGAGAAGCATCGTCTATTTTGCTTTTCTTTTTAAAACATTGCCATACATTCATATGTTAAGAGTTAGTTTATTAAGTTCTTAGATCCATTGGAGCTTTCAAATAAAATATGGAACTAAATCATCCCATGACCTGTAAGCATCTACTAGGCTTACCAGAAACAATGGCACTAAAAAATTTCAACATATGAACTATGTAGATCTACTCAATATTAATTACAGATCTTCATGCTTAGATTAAATTTTTGCTACATGAACTAGGTTTAGAATTATAAATACTTGAAATAAAATATACTCACCTATAGTAACATTGTCTCCAATAATGGTTGGTAAGACCTTCCCACTTAAATTAGATTTTGCAACATGGACTAGAGAGTTATCCTGAATATTAGTTCCGGATCCCACCCTGATGTTGTTTACATCACCTATGTGAAGAAATAAAATTGAAATTAAGTATAAAGAAGAAAGAGGAAAAGATGCATCAATTAAGAATATTAACTCAATTAAACATACCTCTTAATACACATCCATACCAAATCGAGGATCCGCGTCCCACTTGGACATCTCCAATGATGGAAGCACTTGGAGCCACAAACGCATCCTTGTCAACATTAGGCACTTTGTCAAATATATTCATAAGTGTCCGGTGCCTCGATACTGAAATAACAGAACAGGAAACATTCATTAACTACCAACCATGGTTCCGGAAAATGGAACCGCTTGTCATGTTACAGCAAAGGCGATGAGACCAACGTAGAAAATAACGCGCTCCATAACGCATTACGGAGCGTAGCGAGCTCATTTCGCTCCGTAGCAGGGCTAACGCCCTGCTGCGAAGCGCAACGTTTTTTTCAAAAAATGCACGTTACGTTACGTTTTTTCGTAACGTAACCTAATGTGTGTTTTTTTTCCCTACTTGAATCCAATAAAAGGTCAGGTGCGAAAAAAAACACAAATCCTAAAACTGATCGAGCTCTCTCCCCTATCGATTTCTCCACCGAGCGATCTCCCCCTCTCGACCCCTCTTCCGACCCTCTCTCCACCGCCGCTCCGACTTCAAAATGCCGGCGAGAGTCTCCGATCAACCTCATAAACCATTAGCTTCCTCAGAATCTTCAATCAATCGAATATTCAACGCTTCCCCCTCCTCAGCGCTCCGGCTCCAGCTCTGGTTTTCCCTCTCCCTCGATGCTGAAACTTCCCCTCTCAGCCTCTCCCTCTCGAAGAACCTCCTGAAACTCCGATCGAGACTGAAATGGCCCCCTCTCTCCCTCAGCGGTCCGGCAACTCCATCTCCGGTTCCAAAACGCTCGATCGACACTGAAGTGGCCCCCCTTTCTCCCTCAGTGCTCCAGTCCCTCTTCAGTTCAACAGAGGTAAGCATTCCAACCTATTTCTCTTAAAATTTATTAAAGATACTTAATTGAATTAATTCTATATTGCTGGATTATTCATTGCTTGATTATTTGCATTATTGGATAACTTGGATTATTTGTAATTTTACATCGGAGTGTTGGATTGATGCTAGAAGGTTGTGCAATTTTACATCAGGTTTTTGTGAATTGTGCAGTGTTGACTGTTGGATAATTGGATTGTTGTTGAGTGGAAATGTATGAATTATCTTACTATGGATTTTTGAGTTGTGCTCGGCTGCTGCAATTGTGCAGTGTACACTGTTGCAGTAGCTTGATTGAGCTGCTAAAGGGAAAAAAAAACCATGTACTCAATTGATGTTAATTAGTAACGAAATTGGATTAATGTAAAACTGTAAAAAAATTCTAAAAAATCAGTTAATGTAAAAAATACACGATTATGTGAAGTTAAAGAAAATGGATTTAGTAGACAATTGAACAGTTTGAATAACATGAACTTGAAGCAATTGTTGTAGGGTTGATAACTTGATATTTGATATTTCATAATTGAACTAATTGTTGATTCTCGAATAATTGAATTATTAAACTATTTGTGTAGATTGAATCATGTCAAAAAATATGGATCCAGTCAGAGAACGGGGGATTCACAAGGAAGGAGAATCTCTAAATTATTTTTACTGTAAATTTATAATCACCACATAATTGCGGGAATCACCTGGCTTAAACATCATTTAGCCAGTATGAAACATGGGGTGAAAATATGTGAACAACTCCTGCCAGATGTAAAGAAAATATGTAAAAATACTTTGAAGTCATAAAGAAGTAGAAAAGAAGAAAAAAGTATCTCTAAGCCGTGAAATTGGGAGAATGGGGGAACCAAATACTGAAAAAGTGAATCAAGAGCTTGAAAGCGCCGCCGGTAGCAACACTCAATCTCAAACTCTGAGAGCGATGAATAAATTTATTAATCTTGAAGCCCGCCAATCGACGTTGGAGACAAGCTTAAAGAAGGAGGTAAGAGAAAACTGTGTTAGAAAAATAGGCAAATATATCTATGCAAATGAACTGTCATTCAACATCTTGAATAGTCCATATTGGAAGAAGATGATCGAAACAGTTGGGAATTTCGGATTTAGCTTAAACCAACCATCTCCGTACGAGATAAGAATGCGGGTTTTTAAGGCCGAACCAATGTTTAAAATAGCGATAACGGTAACGTAACGTTTTGCCTTTGTTAGGTTATGTCGCAAATAGCGTAACGCATAACGTAGGTTATGCAAATTTCTATTTATTTAATAAAAATAAATATAAAATCATATAAAATAATTTTAATAAATTGAAAAATAAATTTAAAATATCTAAAAATATATAAAATTATTTTGTAATACATAATCTATTCAAATGTTATATTAAGTTTTACAATAATTTTCATATATTTTCATAAATTATATTAAGTCTGCAACTGTAATTCCAATCATCATTTAAATAAAACAAAGCAAGATTCCAATTTTTTATTTCGATTCCAATTATTATCATTGTTGTAATTTATATTTTGTAATGTTCAATTTATCTTATTTATGATTGTTGATTTCAGTTCAATTAAAAATTCAATAAAATCAACAAGTAAAATATTTTAGCAACCGGATGAGAAATACAACAAGTGAATAAAGAAACAAACTTAAATTATCAAGTTAGAAATTCCAAAAGCAATCAAACAAGCCAACAATTAATTAAGAAAATTATAGCAATTCGCTAATAATCAAAATAATAATCAACAACAATATATGAATTACTAAAAAAATAATTGTAAATAACGTAGTATAACGCAATTTAACGTAACGTTATGTAATATAACGTAAAATAACGTAAAAAACATACTGTTACGGTGCACTGAGTTATTTCCAGTTGTTACGTAGCATTGGGATTCCGTTAGGTTACGTAACGCAAATAACGGGTTTCATAACGCGTTATTTTCAACAATGGGCCGAACTTGAGGATATTGACAAGATTAAGGAGAAGCACATGGCAACTTGGGAGAAATACGGTTGTACAGTGATGTCAGATGGATGGACTGACAAGAAGAGCAGAAGTTTAATAAACTTTCTTGTGAATTCACCAGAAGGAACTTTCTTTAATAAGTCCATTGATGCATCGGCTCAGTTCAAAACAGAAGATTACTTATGCGATTGTCTTGATAAGCTAGTTGAGGAGATTATAGAATAATTTTATTCAAGTAATTACGGACAATCATGTTTCTTATGTCAATACGGGCACAAAACTTATGGATTCACGAAAAAGTCTTTACTGGACTCTTTGTGCAGCTCATTGTATTGATTTAATGCCGGAGAATATAGGCAAAATGAAGATCCATAAGTAGACTCTTGAAACAACAAAGGGGATCATACAATTCATATATAATCATGACTGGATTTTGAATTTGATGCAGACATACACGAAATGAAAGGAACTGCTAAGGCTGGATATTACTCGATTCACTACGTCATTCTTGACTCTACAAAGACTATAAATTAAGGCAGCTATTGAGTAAGATATTTGCTTCTGATGCCAAGAGTGTTTGGACAAAGAAAACAAATACAGTGAAGGCAAAAAAAGCAATGCTATCTAGCAGAAACTTCTGGACCCGAGTTCTCTTTTACTTTAGCACCACACTTTCACTGGTGTATATGCTACGAGAGGTGGATTCAGATGTGAGGTCTTTTATACTTTTTCTATATGAGATGCTTGACGATTGCAAAGAGAGAATTACCAATGTCTGTGGGGACAGTAAGAGGAAGTACATGCCATACTGGAATTTAATTGATAAGAGGTGAACAGACATATTGCATATGCCTCTCCACACAGTGGCTTACTTTCTAAATCCTAAATGCTTCTACAGTGATATATTCTCCAATGTTCCTGAGATTAGAAGAGGCTTTCATGAATGCATGCAACGAATGATCCCCGACCTCAATGAATATGTACAAGCTGATGTAGAGCTGGATCGGTATAACAGAAACTTGGAGAATTTGGATCTCCGCTAGCTCAAATGATTATGAATGCTCGAAGTCCTGATATATCTTAATTCATTATTTTTATTCTTAGGGTTCTATTTATAGACATCATTAAGTTATTTTTTGCATTTTTTAACAGTAAAATTAATTATCTATTTTAGCTGCCTGGTGGAAAGATTTGGAGAGAATGTTCCAACACTTCAAAAGTTTACAATTCGAAACCTCTCTTACGACTAGTGTTTCTGGATGTGAACGCAATTGGAGCACTTTTGAGCAAGTACGAATTTAAAAAACTTAATATATTATTTTTTAGTACTTCATTTATCATCATGCTCATATAACAATTCACAACTTTTTTAAAGGTGCATTAAAAAAAAGATGTCGCTTGGAGTAAGAACGCCTACATTCTCTTGTGTACGTCATGTACAATATTAAGTTTAGAGAGAGAAATATTTGGAGGAAGCGAATGAATTTGGATCGAATTTTGATTGATGAGGCGACACCAGAGGATGAATGGCTTATTGAGAGTGAAGAGTTTTGTCTCCCAGAATATTTTGGATTACTATATGAGCCTACTGATAATGATTCTAATATAAGAACGAATGATTTCTTAGAATTCACTGTAATTAATAGCAATCAAAATATTCTTCCATCCACTATGGATAAGGGAGACAAGTAAGATGAAACTGAAACTCCAGTAAAGAAACGAAGGGTCGATACTTCTTATAAGTTATCTAATTTTTACAATTTAATATTCTTAAATGAATACTCTACTATCATAATTTGAGTATCTAATAACATTTTAATTTGTATATCTCTTGTGCAACATCTTTTTCGAACAAAGAAAAAGCAATTAATGATAGTTTTGATGAGACCGGGGATGCCATCGATCCGAAAGATGCAAACTACATTCTGGAGGAGAATGGACTTGTTATTGTAGATTAGATGATCACACGAATTTATCTTCATATTATAAGGAAAAACAGTATTTGGTTGTGTATGACTTAAAAAATTGTTGTGATATTTGCTATAAAATTTTATAATTTTTCTACGCCTTTATATTGATTTTATAGTATTTTATATGATTTTTTAGATTTATTTATTTATGCAAATAATTAAATACAGTTTTATATTTATTTAATTAGATAAATAGAAAATTGCGTAACCTACGTTATGCATTACGTTACTTGATACATAACCTAACAAAAAAAACGTTACGTTAACGTTATCGTTATTTTAAACATTGGAAGACATCTATATAATAAAGGATGACCCATCTAGAGGATTGACACCCATTGAGCATTGACAGCCATGAAAATCGGAATATGAAGTGCTTGTCATGTGCTTCTGTCATCTGCTTATAATAAAGGATGACACATCTAGTTCATCTATATAAGAAACTTTCTAGAGTGAAGGCCTCCTGCACGTATTCCACACAGTGTTCATCGGGAGAATAAAAACACAACTATGTTACTTTCTTCGAAGAATTCAATCTCAGATCCAGTGATGGTTGGATAAAGAACCCATATGGCCTACGTTTAAATGTGATTGATTCAACAATGAATGGCAAATATTGAAGACTACAACAGCATACAAGTGTGGGAAGGATGCGAAATGTGCTGACTGATTTTTAAAATGACACCAGATAGCAAAATCAAAATTAGTTATGTTAAGATTCTTCACTAAAATGCCAACACCAATGATGATTGTATGATAACCAGTCAAAACAAGATAAGTACAAGCTAAACCAATAATGTATTGTCAAGGGCACACACCGCACGTGTGAAAAATTACTTCTCAATATTCTACTCTTTTTAAAGTAGACTTCACAGTTTTAGAATGTTTAGCTCCATGAATGATATTGTGGATAAGTTATGAATGTGATTCCATGCCAATGGTATAGCTTCCTCCACCATCTATTTACTTTCTGTTTTAGTCCAGTAGAATTTCGGAGGTTAACGCTTGGCTACCTGAGCTTATTCAAAAGTGATGCTCACGTAAGCCGAAAGTAACAAGTAAAAAATAAAACTTTTTGTGGATGCGCCTTTCATGATCTATATAAGACACTATCATGTATGCACTCTAATAAACACAGGAATGGTGGGACTGCATCATGGCAGGTTGATCCTGGATAGAACTGGTTTACTGTTGAAAAGTGCAACCCACCCACTTTGCCTCTACGTTTAGATATGCCGAGCCCAAGCCCTAACATCACATATATGATATATGGAATGAATCTGGTCGGGCTCCACTATGGTAGTAAGAGAGCTGAATAATGCCGGAGTAGGCAGACTATCAAAACACTAAAACAAGATAAGCTTAAGTATTTCAGTGGTCCTAAACTCCTAGGGACAGTCCTGGCACCAATACCCCCTCCTAATAGAGAACTTTAAGAAGCTAATCTAAAATTCTTGGGTGTTAACAGCCACTATTTTTGGAATCTACAGCGGAGACCTCAGTGTATGGAGTATCCAGAGTTTGATGCAGTTATAAAGTATATATTATATAAACTTTGATGGAAAGGTTTGCAGAAAAAGGGGAAAAAAAATCTGGTGTCATGGAAGAATAGAGGAAGGCTTCATAAAATCATCTAAGAACCATTCATCACTTTCGATATGTAATCATAAAATTTTCTTAAAAATGGTCATCACATTATGTCTCATCAGCGAGTCATTCAATGAAAGTAATGGAACTGCTTAAAATACTCCAAAAGATCTGTAATAACAAGATAGAATTTCACTAACCCATAACTGACCTGTTATTTGAGTTTGGCTGGCCGAGAACCAGGGTCCAAATTTAACTTGCACCCTAGGAGATTGGCATCAACTTTTAGGACTGACAACATGTTGACAAGGAACCTAGCTTTGGCCAACCTTTCCAAAGGGATTTCTCATTATCAACTTGCAGGTTGCAGCCACTGCCGACCCCATTTGGATGAGACGAATATTTGATGATTCGAGTTTTACAAAGGTAGTTAAGTGGGTAGCACTATATCCCCTTCCTTCTCGTAGTGCTCATTTGGCATCGTATGTGGGCCATTGGCATCACGAGTCTGGACATGGGCCTGTTTACTAATAGAGCTCTGAACGATATGAAGAATATTAATATATGTATATGTCCTTTCTATTAAAATTCAAATGTTCTGAGCCATTACCTCTAAAAGATAAGTACAAAGGACCAAGTATATTTGTTACAGGTCATAATCTCACGTAAAGTTTAAAAAGAAAAAGATGATTATGTGCTTCATCTAGACATTAAACTGATGAACGACAATATATGCATGTCTCTTCAATTAGACGGACATTTACTGAAGTGTGTTTACCAATCGAGTAAATTTAAACCAATATGGGGAGTATCAAGCCAAATGCTCCCATAAAATAACAACAAAAATTAATGCATAGTAGAAGGAACTTAAAAGTGCCTTCTTGCTATACTTTCATAATGATGGATTATTAATTTCATCCAACTGCATCCTCTTTGATGCACCTGGGCTGTGTAGAACATAGAATTGGATGGACCTATGACCTTGCCTTAAAAGAATAAAAGTTAAATCTAGAGTGCTAGGAGAATTGGATGAACCTCTTCAATGCACATGCAACCCCTTGTTTCCTTCTTCTAGATGTTTTCCTATATCCAGGAGATTTTGTAGGCTGTCAACTGGCCTTATTAGATTATGACAAGCCCCTCTCTTGCCTATAATAGTTTCATCAGATAGAAAGTTGGCACTAATTAAGAGAGGATTGTAATTGGTTGGCAGCTTGTCATAAAACTTTGACATATTTTTTGTGAGCCTAATTTCACAGCGGACCTCAGCTTGAAGAGAAAAGGTTTAGATGACGAAAGGGCTTGACCTTAAAAGTTATATATGGAATGTTAGGGACTTCACATGAGGCTATCTGACTGACATTATAGACTGTTGAAGCTCAGGCAAAAATCATGAATAGCAGATAAAATGTCAAGACTAGTCCTAGCTGTCTAGAAACCTCCAACCCAGTTTCAAAGAGATTCTGTCAAAGTGATTGCACTAGGAACAGGTTGGTCAGTGCATTGCTAGCTAAATTTAGGCAAGGCAGCTTGTCAGGTCAGGAAGAAATTTGAATAGATGGGTACTACTGGGATAGGAAATTGCTAACGTATAGGTTTTATTTTATAGATGAGTTAAGAAAACTAATATATTATCAAGCATTTTACACTTCTAAAGATAACTTTTGTACCCTTAGCTGAAAAACCAAAATTGTAGGAAACCTATGACAGCAGGCCAGGGACAGCATTACCAGTCAAATATGAGAAAGATTGGTCCATTAAGGTGGGGAAAATTTGAACACATGGGCGCGGCTGGGAGCGAAAATGCTAAAATGCATGGTTTTTGTTTAATAAGTGAGCCTAGAAAGATGATAATTATCAAGACTAGAAGATAATAAAATATTAAGAAAACTCTTACACCCTTAGCTACAAAATAGAAAGGTAAGGGCAAGGATTAAAATATCAGTTGATACACTCGATACAATATAGACCCTGAAAAAAACAGTACCCATTTTATCGATAATTCTGGTGTTGCCAATATGATACACCCAATATTCCTGGGTCTGATACCATAAACCAACAACCGGTATCGACTGAGATTTTAAGCCCTAATGAGAACCTCTACGACATGCTAGGTAGCATATTTGCCAAATGTGGCCAGAGTTGCACATCAGGCCAGAGTTTTGAATCGATTCTACTCTAAAATGCTAATAGGTTTTGTTTAATGAACGAGACAAGGAAAATCATATTAAGAAGAAAAAGTGCAATCAAATTTAAAAGATAACCCTTACCCCCCCTTAGCTACAAAATAAAATCACAAGGACCTCCAGCACAAGGTATGCGGTGCCTCTATGAAGCAATCTATAACTCCATGATAATCATTGGAACTAAGGAATGCCACCACCTCAAACATGAAAAATAGGACACTTTACTCAAAGCGAAATTATAATGTCTAAAACATAGATGAACCTTTGTGTACGACACTTACATATATGCAAGTATTATTCAACTTCAAAACTTACACATGAAGAAGCATGTTATGACCCCTTTTGACAAAAGCTAGTGATTATACGGCCAGCTCTAGACCTTACATGAACCCTCTTATAATTAGTGCTTTCTAGCCATAAGAACAAGCGAGTGGCTTGTCATCATCCAACACGACCCACTACCGTCCACCATATTCTCCTAAACTACGAAAATTTTCAAGAATAATGATGATAAAGGTTATGCATGCATGTATATAATGCATGATGGACCAAAATAGGTTATAAGCCCTAACTTATGATCCTCTTTGTTTACATACAATAATTGCTTTGAAGACTGGATAAACGATGATCCTCTTTGTTTACATACTATAATTGCTCGGTATGTTTGGAATATACCAGCATTGGAAAGCTAGTAGGCAAGTCATCAATAAGAGTACCTTAGAAGTATTCAAATGAGTGCAAACAAGCTTCATCATAATCATCTATGATAATATCAACATTAAATATGGAGTTCGAAGACTCGACTAATACGGTCTTCTCATGAAAGTAACTTGTGATAAACATGATTTTGAATGTCGAGCAATTTTATTTTTTCAATAAATTAGTGGCAAAGTTATTTATATTTGTTTATGTTTAATGTGATCCAAGAAAACCGTAATCATGATATTACAGTTTTTGCTTGACGAGAGAAAGCATAAGTTGACTCCATCCCCGAGTTAAATTATATGAAACTTGATATCATTCATTTGTCTATTCAGTTCTCCATCAATAATCAGTAATTAACAACACCTTCATACTATCACAGCTGTTCTACCACAACTGCAAAACTCCAAGGTGATAAAAAAAAAATTACACGAAAGTCACTTTGAATTTAGTGTAGAGTGAGAAAAATATTATGTGACCCTTCAGTAACTAATTACACATTCATACTATCACAACTATTTTCTCCAATAGTATGATAAACTCTTAGATATGTTGCCTAAATAGAAAATTTTATATGAAGATCATTCCGGTTTACTGAAGAGTGATCAAAGATTTAAAATTACATGACGCTGAAGGTTACCTTGTATAAACAAAATCTATTGCTTTTTAATTTGTTCAATGTCTATATGGAACTGATGTTGGACAGCACTGACCAAAATGAAGGATTTAAGTTGAGAAAAGAATTTAATCCAAAAAAGGTCCTAGTTAACCCAAAAGCTTGAAAGTCCATAAGCAATTGTGGCGTCAAATTCTTGTTTCATAGTTTAGATACATGCAAGATAAATTAAATACTGAAAGCGAATCAACAATTGTGACAGCCATAACTCTTACTTTAAAGTGTATATAAGTGCAAGTTAATTTCAAAAGGTTGAATGGGAATCAAGAAGTGTATACAGTTCAAAGTGGATATACACGTGTGCTATGTCAGCAAACACAAACATCCGCTGGAAAAATGTAATAAAGTTCTAAACTAGTATACGGTGCACCCTGTATGTCAAAATTAGCAAAATCTATTTTACCACAACTAACATCAGCCAAAATTCAAAACTGAGAATCCCATATATGAGAACTTCAAACAAAACTTAACCTTGAATGCTAGTTAGTTTATAAACGAGTCCAAGATTGTTAAAACAAGTATCAGATGAGGAAATTATGGGCCAAGTGATAGAGATTTGATTAGGATTTGATTAGATTTGATTCGAGATTTGGATAAGATTTGATATTTTGTTACTTTAGAATTCTCTATATATATGACTTGTAAAACCCTAGTTTGAATATAAAGTGAAATATTATTTCTTTTGAGAGCATGTGATTTGCTTTATCAAATCTTTTCTCGAGTGATTCGTGAGAGAGTGGGCGTGTGATTCGCCTGGACGTGAGATCCAAAACCCTAATTTATCCTCCAAAACTCTAAATTCTTCCCCAATTCATCAACCACAAACCCTAAATTGCTTCTGTCCTGCGTCAAATTGGTATCAGAGCTCAAGATCCACATCTTCAGATATCAAAATTCAAATCCATCTCCATCTTCTTATCTTTTCATCATCCTTTTTTTTAACTTTCTCTTAGATTTGAGAGAAAGAAAAAAAAAATCTGACAGTAGATCAGATTTGGAAAAAAAAAAGGAGCAAAAAAAAAAAAGAAAACGAAGAGAGAAACAGATAAAAAAAGAGAAAAAAATCGAGTGAAAAAAAAAGTAAAAAAAATAGAGAGAGAGAGAGAGAGAAAACCAAATTTCCCCTCTCCTCCTGCAGCAGCAGACAGCAGCAGCGTAGCACCAAGTAGCAGCAAGCAGTTGTTCCAGACCCATTAAGGAGAATCCAGACCTGTTAAGGATTTTTTGGGTGATTGTGAAGTCATTTGAAGCCCGGTTCGCATCGGATTCGAGATATAATCGACACATTCTAATTTTGGTATTTTCTGAACTTAATTTAAATATGGGATTCATATTTTGTGAAAAATACATCACCACCGATATCGATTTCAAGCAAGTGGAGTGTGATATATATGATGCAGTCCCATATTTTAATGGTTATAATGATCATAATGGTTATGATAATTGGGAAATTAATTTTTCCGTTACTTTCCGTTGACTTCAGAGCAAAAACACAATTATGCAAAATTAAAGTTGGTTAGAGAAGCTTCTGATTAGTACCTCAACAATTATAAATCTCATCCAACTTGGAATCGTTTGCAGTTTTTTCTTCGTGCACGGTATGCTCCGCATCTTGTCTTTAAACAATGTTCAAAGTGTGAAGAATATGGACACTCTGCTCATCAGTGTCCTTCTATCAAATGTTCGGCATGTGGAGAATTTTGGCATTATGAGTATGAGTGCCCTAAAAAAAGTCCAGATACCGATATATCCGCTTTCGAGATTTTAGGCGATAAGACCGAGTCCAACATACAATTTGCCACAGATCCAAAAGTTGATGATTCGATTTTTCTGCCATAGCCAACTACAAAAATATTCATTTGCCCTGTTCATAAAGATCGTGTTTTCAGTGATTTTCTAACTCACATTCCAAATTCTTTATTTTCTACAGAAGCGACAGATTTTGATTTCTCTCCAGACCTTCTACAATTGTTGTCGCCGCCATGGAAATGTCCGATAGCATACATTTGGCTTCCAAACTGTTCGATTTTCTTATATTTAGTTCGGTGGAAAGGTTTGATTAGGATTTGATTAGGATTTGATTAGAATTTGATTAGATTTGATTATAGATTTGGATAAGATTTGATATTTTATTACTTTAGAATTCTCTATATATATGACTTGTAAGACCCTAATTTGAATATAGAGTGAAATATTGTTTCTTTTGAGAGCATGTGATTTGCTTTATCAAATCTTTTCTCGAGTGATTCGTGAGAGAGTGGGCGTGTGATTCGCCTGGACGTGAGGTCCAAAACCCTAATTTATCCTCCAAAACCCTAAGTTCTTCCCCAATTCATCCACCACAAACCCTAAATCGCTTCCGTCCTACGTCACCAAGCTAATCAGAAGTATTAGTTTGTCCAAGTTAGGCAAGATAAAGAGGAGAAAATTAAGTAAGCAAGATTGACGAGAATTAATTAGTTTCTTAGTGTCAATGACTTCTTTCAGAGAACAAAGGAAAAGTTAAGTGGCTACAGGTAGGTAAGTGGATAGTGCTCTTATTCAATGAGTAATGTCTTTAGTTTTAAGCTTTCAGTATATAAACTATTAGCTTGAAAAGTTGAGATAAATTTTAATAGAGTTTGTAGTCTTTTACTTTCTAATACCTGCTAAAACCACAAATGAATTTGCACGATCAAGCTTTCCCATAATCACAAGATCAACCAATGAAAATAATGCCTTTCCCAACAGGAAGCTGTATGAAACAATAAAAAAACTGCATTACACATCTTAAGGTGACTCAATTAGAGTGGTGAATTGTGATCTATGCCTGATGTGTAGTAGCAATTCATAAATTTGTCCAAGTAGCCGAGCTGCATCATGTAGAACAACCCAGGAAAGATGCTTAATTCCCCAAACTAATAGTTCACCTAATGGAAGTTTAGAACTGACTATATGGCTCCTAAAACATGGGTGCAGCGATCCGTACTCATCTTCCTGGAGCCCCTTACAACGAATCTTTCACTGAAAAAATATCTCAGCATGCCAATGAATTTTCCAAGTAACAAATTTTGCAATATCCAATAAAATATAGACCTTATAAATACAGTCTAATATTATTAACGTTTCCGTTGCTGATTTCAATACCATAAATCATCAGCTGATACTGATAGTAATTCTGATTTCTATATTTTAAAACATGACCGAAAAGCATTGTAATGCTCGTATGTATAACACCTCTCTATTGTATGCTAAGAACCATATACAATTCTGCATCTTCTTACAGAAATGGGTGTGCTTATCAGTTTCAAAAAACTTTGCTCTGTCAAAAAAAAGTAAGCCTCCTTAGAGAGGAGCATGAACGTACATCAAGTAGTCTACTCCAAGTACAGTAAGATTGATTGGACTGCTTAAACATAGCTTAGTTGGATCAAAATATTCATCCAGGGTACCAGGGGAGGCCCATTTCGCTTCTTCATTCTCTTATACATGAGCACATGAATATGATATCATTTTCCTTGTTTCTGAATTAGCTTTGCTCAACAGTGCTTACATACTTGCTAAGCTTAGTCCAGCCCCACCATTACATTTGTATAGGCAGGAATAAAGCACACACTATTCTGAAGCAGCAATTTGATTCACAGATAGCAGCAAGGTTGTTACCTGATTTACTAATAGGGATGAGAACGAGCAGGTCCAAGGGTTAGCTCTTGTTACCTGATTTACTAATAGGGATGAGAACGAGCAGGTCCAAGGGTTAGCTCTTGGCCCGCCGTACTTAAAATTTTGAATTAAAAAAAAATAAATTTTCATTTTTAATTTAAAATTTGAATAGGATGAGCCAAGTGCTAGCTCTTTGACCCACCCATTCTCATCCCTATTTACTAATCGTGATATTTTAATATAAATGAAGGAGTTAAACATCATCCCATGATTTTTCAAGAAATAACTATTTTAAAAAATTCAGAAAAATTACGTTTGGAGATTAACCACCCATCTGACAAATTTTGCTTCTAGTATATCATGTTAAGCTAAGTTAGAACTGATGCATCCTAAAATTTCCTCAGAGTTGAACACAACAAATCAAGACAGAAACTTTTTCAACAAATCAGGATAGAAAATTGAGCTCAACAACATCGCTGATCAAATTACATAAGAAACTAATAGGGTAGGGTTATGGGGAGCGAAGATCTCACGCTGTTCTTGGAAGTAGTAGTTGCCCTGGAGGCGGCAGCCGAGGCGATCCACGGCCTGCCCCGTCTCCCGAATCCAGAATCCCACGGTGTAGATCGCTTTCCCCAACGTCCCCATTGCTCGCCCTCGATCCGATCCCCAAAATCTCTTGGCTGCAATTTGGGGATTAGGGTTTTGTTTTTTTGGGAGAAATAAAAGAGCAGAAAAGAGTTTCGAGATGACTGGTTGGACTGGGGGAGAGTGTGGGAAATTCTAAATGCGCACCACATACTATATTGTAAAGTTATTTACAACATAGGGGAAAATGGTGCTCACTGGTAGAATATGGTGCGCATTTAGAATTTCCTGGATATGGCACGTGCGATGCACGTGCGAGGGGGGGGGGGGGTGGGAATAAAAATGGCACAAAAAGAGAGAAATTATATGAATTTCTTTTTTCTTAAATAAATTGAAGGATTTTCCAAATTGATATTAAGAAAAAAACAGCAAATCAGGAAAATTATTTTCTGAATTCACCATTAAGAGAATTTGAAATCACCACGATTTCAATGAATTGGACTTTACAAGTTCAGATTGTTTTCAATAACAGAATGATTGATGGATACTTACTTATTAAAATAGGTTTTCTTTTTATTTTACAATTTATATGATTATTATAAATTAGTAGATAAAGTAAGAAAAATAAAATTTTTAACTTCTTTACTATTATGTAATGGACTATTATGGAGTATTTTCCCCTTCTTTTTTTTTTGAATTAATTTCATATCCTCTTTTTTTTTTTTTAAATTGTCTCCCCACAAATTATTTAGAATATAATGAAAAAAAGGTCTATAAAATCAGAAGAAAATAATATAACTTCGGTCTCGTTGCATCATGGGATAAATAAAAACAGAAGGATTTATAACTACATCCAAAAGCTATTTTATATAAAACAACCTATTTCATGCAAATAAACTCCATTAGTACAACTAGCTTGTGTATGGAGTTATATTTAGCAACAATCAATTCATGCTATAAACATAAGCTTTGCAACTTGTATTAACAAATTGCACCGTCCAATCATTGAGTTTTTCTTTTTTTTTACGAATCTAAAAATATAAACTAAAGATAAGATAAAAAGAGGAAATAAAGAAGGAAAAATTTCCCAATATTCCATTGCAAGATAATAAAGAAGATAAAATATTTTTGATACAGTAACAAAATAAGTTCTTAGTTTTGCCTCTTGATGTTAGCAATAAAAAAATTTGTAAAATTAATAAATCTGGACTTGGCAAGTCACCATTTACCCAATTCATTATTTAGATGAAACAGGATATTATAAGCCGGATTTTTAACAAGGGTTAATTACACTCAGACCCCCTGTAGTATGAGACATGTAACACTTAGACCCCCTGAAGTTTAAAACTCTCACTTAGACCCCCTGGACCAGGGGGTCTGAATGTAATTAAAATACGGTAATTTAGATACTTCAGGGGGTCTAAGTGAGAGTTTTAAACTTCATAGAGTCTAAGTGTTACATGTCCTATACTATAGGGGGTCTGAGTATAATTAACTCTTCTAACAATAATGAATCTGAATTTGCCAAGCCCGAATAGGAATTTCCACGTGGGTGACAATGAATCGAATTTGTATGCGGATTCTAGATAATCTACCTATAGATCCACTATAAATTTAAGGATTCAATTTGGATTGCAAAGTTCATAACCAGAGAATAACACGTTCAATGGATATCAACCAGGTGGAATTAAACACTGTAGCATAAAGAAAACTAAAATAGATTTTTTTTCTTCTCAGAGTAAAATTTTGTTTGGATACACATGGGTCAGATCTTGCAAGATCCGCTTAAGGCTCCAAAGTTCATCTCAAAACTCAGGAGTTTCCAAAGGGGCATACCAATTTTCCTAGTGAGCCAACTTCTCTTTGTTTTTTTTGTCCGGGCTCAAAGTTCGGATAGTTATAAAGTGGGCTCACCAGGAAAAATGGTGTGCTACTTTGGAAACTCTCCAAAACTCTCGCATCCATTCGACCCAAGCCCAATAATTTATCAGATTCGTTTCCCTTTTTAGAGTTTTTCTTTGCAATCATGTCAATTCTAGTTCAAAGCAAATCTAAATTTCAA
This sequence comes from Dracaena cambodiana, assembly GCA_036321105.1. Lineage (NCBI taxonomy): Eukaryota > Viridiplantae > Streptophyta > Magnoliopsida > Asparagales > Asparagaceae > Dracaena > Dracaena cambodiana. The sequence goes on along the minus strand of JAYEPQ010000001.1, from coordinate 40,528,901 downwards.
TAATTCTTGTTTCCGACTATTCTTTTTATTTTTATCATTTTATATATCTATTTCTTGAAAAGGGACTTTAAACCCGATGTAGTGTCTCAGACTCTATTGTTTTAGAAATATTAGACACATTTAAAGTATAACCAGATAATTTTATGTAAAACCATGTCTAAGGAGAAAACAAAGCTTGAACTCAACAAACTAATCTTGCACCATAGATTCATAGAAATGGTGAGGTTGGCCATGGAAAGGTTCTGAGTTCAACACCAGATCACGACCATCTAATGCAAAAACATGAAGAAAAAAAATAAACTAACTAATCTACATGTGGATATTATGAATCAAATAAGTTATAAAAATGAAGAATTCATTTTACGATGGAAGAATTTGAAATTTAAAGATGAAAAAAATCACCATGGCAAACTGAGTTATATAAATTGTAGAGTTATAATGCTAAGGCCTTATAGAATATTTTTATTTTTTATTTTTTTTTTCTCGCTAGTCAAACTCACACAAATGTATTTTTTTCAATATTACCTAAATAACTCAAAATCTTTTGCATTTGAAGAGAGGTGATACCATTTTAGCCAAAACTCATTGGCGAATATTGTTGGTTAATCCTTTATATGAATAAAAAAATTAATAATACTCTTAAAAGGGATACTTGGCGTCAACCATATAATATTTTATAGGATATCTCAATTTTCATCTTAAAGTGTTATAATATTAGTGAATATTAGTTTTGGCAGAAGCAAAACCAATGCTAAATCTATAAAATTACTAATGAGGCGAAACATACAAGCATAACTTTTAATAAAGTCAAATAATTTTTGAAGTAAAGGCCCAAGCTCCTTGTACATTACTTTGGGCGCATGAAGTTTATTGGTAAACACTGATCCATTCAGATCCAGCCCATTAAGATAACGGTAGGCATCGGGTCCAACCCGCACCCGAACCGCTAAGCGCAGCCAGGGCAAAAATATGACCGTTGAGAATTCAAACGAATCCGACCGTTAGAGCCCACCGTCTCCCAAAATTGGCAAATGGCAATCCCTCTCCTTTATATAATCAAATCTCTTCCCCATTTGTTAAAAAAAATCAATTAACATAATTATTTATATTGCAGAGGAAAAAAAAAGGCAGTTAGAGAGAGAAGAGCGAAGAGCGAGAGAAGAGAGAAGAGGAAGAATTCGATCCTACTTCTCTTTTCTTTCATCATTTGAAGACCAGAGAACCAAGAGGAAGAAGAAGCCATGGCCACCAAGACCCAGGCCGCAGCCCCTCAGAAACAGCAGAGAGGTAAAGAATCCGTCTTTGATTCCTTTCTTTTCTCGGGTTTGATGTTCTTGAGTCGAGAGCGTTCAATAGGTGCCCATTTGATTTTCTTGGGTTTGATGTTGAGGCCTGTTGCTTGTTGTTGTTTTTGATTCTTGTTCGTGTTTCAGAACCTCTCGGAGTGTTTGATGAAATGTCCCAGAGACTGCTGCGTGTATTAAGTAGTAGAATCTATAAAGTTTAGATTTTTTTGCCGTTTTTGTGTGATTAGAGATGTGGGTATTGTACTTTTGTTCAATTTTGTCTGTTGGGCATTTCTTTTTTCTTTTAATTGGTTTGTATGCCCTTTTCATGTGATTAGAGATGTTGGTACTTGTTCTTTTGTTCAGTTTTGTAAGTTTGATCCGTTTTTGTGATTGTTTTCTTTAGAAAATCCTTTTCTGATAAAGAGTTTGAGTTTATGATTCTTTTGAAATTCCCTTTTCATTTGATAGAGATGTGGGTTTTTTGTTGTCTTATTTGATTTCTCCAGTTTGAATGATTGTTGAGATTGTTTTCTTTAATGGGTCTCCATCTGATTCTTACTTGAAGCCTTCTGTGAAAAAAATTTGAAGTTTTGACAAATCTATTGCTATAAATGGGTTTGATTGTTGTTTTAGTCTTTCTTTAATTCTTCTATGATCCTTCCTCATCTGGGTTTGGTCCATCTTCCTGTTTTGAATCACCAATTCTTGGAAGAATTTTTGTTAGTACGATGACGTTTGATGAAATGTCTATATGAGAAATTTTTTATTCACAATATTCAATCATCAGGTGCGGGAGTACCAAATGGGAAGCCAAAGAATGCTGCTGTCGCTCCAGACGGCAAGAACCGCCGAGCCCTTGGCGACATTGGCAATGTCGTGGCTGCCCGGGTCGCTGTTTACGAAGGGAAGCCGCTGCCGCAGATTTCACGCCCGATAACGAGGTATTGCGATGACCAGTCCCTTGTGATTCTAATCTGAACCTCTTAGTCCCCTCTTTGTTCTTAAATCACAATGTTTTCTTTTCATCAGAAGCTTTGGTGCTCAACTTCTTGCTAACGCCCAAGCTGCTGCCGCTGCTGCAGTTGAGAACAAGGTATTAATTTTTATATTGCAAGAAATGAATGGTTCAGGAATTTTGATGAAATCTTGTTCTGTGATATTTGTGACCAGCAGAAGCCAGTAGCTCTTGCTGCCGATGGGGCAGTCAGAAACAAGGCCCGTGTCAGAGAAACGAAGCCGAAGGCTGCAGCAGTCAAACCAAAGCCTGAGGTTGTGATTGAGATCAGCCCTGATACAGATGAGTCCATGAAGGAAAAATCTACAAGCACGAAAAACCGAAAGAAGAAGGTTAACACGATGAGCTCGGTTCTTACTGCTCGGAGCAAGGTAAAAAGTTTGCTCCTTTTTTGTAATTTGTCCTTAATAATTCTAGTTACACGATCTGCCATGTTTATTGTATGCTCCCCATTGTGTTGGTTCGTGTAGGCTGCCTGCGGGATTATTGATAAACCGAAAGAGTCTGTTCCTGATATCGATGCATCAGATGTCGGCGATCAGTTGGCTGTTGTCGACTATGTAGAGGATCTCTATAAGTTCTACAAGCTTTCTGAGGTACATCTCAATCTTAAGATGTCCTTTAATTATTAACTGAAGGAATCTCTCTCATTCTCGTATATGTCCATGTCTATGCAATGCAGAATGCGAGCAGGCCTCATGACTACATGGCCTCTCAGGTGGAGATCAATGAGAAGATGAGGGCCATTCTAGGAGACTGGTTGATTGAAGTGCACCATAAATTTGAGCTAATGCCGGAGACTCTCTACCTTACCTTTCACATAATCGACCGATACCTGTCGTTGGAGCAAGTTCAGAGGAGAGAACTGCAACTTGTCGGAGTGGGCTCTATGCTCATCGCCTCCAAGTACGAAGAGATATGGGCTCCTCAGGTATATAACCCTCACTGCCTGATAATATCTAAAAATTTTTGCAGATATTGTTTATCTTGAGCAATTTGTATGATTGTGGGTATAGGTAGAGGACTTCATATGCATATCGGACCGTGCTTACAGCCAAGAACAGATCTTGGGGATGGAGAAATCGATCCTGAACAGGCTCGAGTGGAGCCTTACTGTCCCAACTCCATATATGTTTCTCGTTCGGTTTATCAAGGCTGCAATGTGCGATAAAGAGGTGAGATGAAATCGTTACAAAGTTCCTCTAGTGTGTCTGCAATTGAGTCCCAGATGCTAATTCTCTTGGTTCATTTGTTGGATGCAGATGGAACACATGGTCTACTTCTTCGCAGAGTTGGGTCTGATCCAGTACTCCATGATCAGATACTCCCCTTCCATGGTTGCAGCTTCCGCAGTCTATGCAGCCCAATGCACCCTGCACAAGAGCCCTCTCTGGACCGAAACGCTCAAGCTCCACACTGGATTCTCTGAGCCACAGCTGCTGTATGTATGCTCTACATATACTTGCCGATTTGTGTTGTTGAGTAAATATAGTCCAAATTCTCTTGTGAGCTGAACATTAATTAGATTTGCCGTATGGTGCAGAGACTGTGCTCAGATTTTGGTGAACTCTCACTCGGCTGCGCCAGACAGCAAACTGAAGGCGGTGTACAAGAAGTACTCGAGCCTGGAGCGGGGAGCTGTGGCATTGAATCCTCCTGCAGTGAAGATGCTAGAGGAGTTGAAGGTTTCTTTGGCTTCAATCTGACTGCTGAAGCAATCTGATGTTTAACAAGTCATCTACTGATGATGAGGGGGAGGTTCTTTTGTTTTGATTTCTTTAATTTGTTCCTAGCCTTGCTCTTATCTTATGAGTAGTATAACATTTTGAATTGAACCAGACAGTTGTTCATGGCTCTCTATATTGCTGGTTAAAAGGAATTCATTACTATAGCTTTTATGCTCTTGCCTCACCATTTTTGGATGCAACTGAGAACATCATATTGAATATGATTCAAGTTTGAATCTCCGTACTGTTGTGTACTCTCTAAATATGTTGTTCTTTCTTATATTAAAAGGTCTCGTGTACTCGTTTTAGGATACCTGCCAGTAATATCGCCAAAATATTTGAGGTTTTAGGTCTTGTGTACCCGTTTTAGGATGCAACTGAGAACATCATATTGAATATGATTCAAGTTTGAATCTCCGTTCTGTTGTGTACTCTCTAAATATGTGGTTCTTTCTTATATTAAAAGGTCTCGTGTACTCGTTTTAGGATACCTGCTAGTAATATCGCCAAAATATTTGAGGTATAACTTAGGGCGTTACAGATAGAGAATACTTTGATTTTTGTCTGTTCAAAAGCCTCCACTAGGGAAGGAACCATATAATTGCATAAGAAATATATAATCTATAGTAATACTGCAATATTTCATTAATTTCTAACTCATAGAATGGAAAGGACATTAGTCCACTGCTTATGCTCAAAAAAGAGAATGATTCCAGGACGATTTTCTGTTAGGGCATGTTTGGATTTCATAAGAAGATGAAGTAAAAAAGTAAATTTGAAGTAGTTTCCAAAATGGAAGGTTAGTAAGAACTATTTTCAAAAAGTATTCTAGTATTTGTATGTTAAATCTTGGAAGTAGAAAGTAAACTAGGAAGTAGAAATAGTATTATTATATTACTTAATAGTAATATTTTACTTAGAAATATGACATATCGCCAAAACATTTGAGGTATAACTTAGGAGCATTACAGATAGAGAGACTACTACATGCTTTGATTTTTGTCTCTTCAACAGTCTAATGAGAATAATAACAATTGTTAAAAGCCTCCACTATCTGTAAGAACTATTTTCAAAAGGATTCTAGTGTTTGTATGTTAAAATCTTGGAAGTAGAAAGTAGATTATGAAGTAGAAATAGTATTATTATATTACTTAATAGTAATATTTTACTTAGAAGTAGACTAGGAAGTAGAAATAGTATTATTATATTACTTAATAGTAATATTTTACTTAGAAATAGGACATATTGCCAAAACATTTGAGGTATAACTTAGGAGCATTACAAATAGAGAGACTACTACATGCTTTGATTTTTGTCTCTTCAACAGTCTAATGAGCATAATAACAATTGTTAAAAGCCTCCACTATCTGTAAGAACTATTTTCAAAAGGATTCTAGTGTTTGTATGTTAAAATCTTGGAAGTAGAAAGTAGATTAGGAAGTAGAAATAGTATTATTATATTACTTAATAGTAATATTTTACTTAGAAGTAGACTAGGAAGTAGAAATAGTATTATTATATTACTTAATAGTAATATTTTACTTAGAAATAGGACATATTGCCAAAACATTTGAGGTATAACTTAGGAGCATTACAAATAGAGAGACTAGTATATACTTTGATTTTTGTTTCTTCAACAGTCTAATGAGAACAATAACAATTGTTAAAAGCCTCCACTAGGGAAGGAACCATATAATTGCATAAGAAATATATAATCTATAGTAATACTGCAATATTTCATTAATTACTAACTCATAGAATGGAAAGGACATTAGTCCACAGATTATGCTCGAAAAAGAAAAAGGAAATGATTCCAGAACGATTTTCTGTTAAGGCATGTTTGGATTTTTGAAGCATTTGAAGTAGTTTTCAAAATTAAAGTTTTTAGTAAGAACTATTTTCAAAAAGTATTCTAGTATTTGTATGTTAGTATTCTAGTATTTTCAAAAAAAGTATTCTAGTATTTGTATCTTGGAAATAGAAAGTAAACTAGGAAGTAGAAATAGTATTATTATATTTAATAAAATAGTGATATTAATATTTTATTTGTTTCATGTATTGGCTTTGAAAAGTAATTACGATAGTTAAATAAAATTATATTATTTTACCTTGTTTCTTGAACTCTAAAAAAGTAAAAGTAAGAGTGCCACATATAATCCACATCATCTTAATAGAAGTAACTTCTAGTTCTTTTTAGTATTAATTACAGTCAAATCCCCTGTAGTATTAGGGGTATGTAATTTAACACTCCTGAATTTTAAAAAACAACCCATGTAGTATTAGTGTTAGTGAGGGGTTAGTTATTATCACTCCCCTTTTATGCTAAAGTGCACTCTTTAACTCTAATACCTATTTTATCCTCATCCTTTTTTTTAACCAGCATACTCTCTCTCTCCTCTCTTCCTCTTTCTCTCAATCACTCACGCACCCACTTTCTCTCTTAAGCCCACCCCCCCTATTTTTTTGGATTTTTTTGTGTATGAAACTAGATTTGAATATGACTTTCCTTACATTTTATCTCTAACTCCTTAACTCTAACTCCTTAACTCAAATTCCTTAACTTAATCTCTCTTAGTTGCGCTGCAGCAGTAAGCAAAGCTGTTGTTGCTGCTGCAGCGTGTAGGCTGCAAGCATAGCAAAGAGAATAAGTGATCAAAGAGAAGCAACACAATTATTTTATTTGAATTTTAATGGTGAGAATGAAACTAGCAATATATGCTTATAATTATTGAAAGAGTACAACAAAATCTATTATCTAGCAGAGAATTTAGGATTAAGGATAGATCAAGAAAAGTAATAAGTGCTTTTACTATCCGGACAAGGGTCCCTGGGCATAGGGGGCAGCGGGGTATTGTTGGTGTAGTGGTTGCAGGTATTTGTCGGAATATTTGGAGGGAGAAGTATGAGAAAATGTTTAACAATACAACACACAACACTGAGTACTGTATTTTTTTAGTACTTATCTCAAGATTACTCATTAGACTGGTCAGCTCTTGCAGCTATTTGTTAGAATATTTGGAGGGAGAAGAATGAGAAAACATTTAACAACACAACACATAACACTGACTACTGTATTTTTAGTACTTATCTCCACATTACTCATAGGACTGGTCAGCTCTCCGATAGGAAAAGGGTGTGCATTTCCGAGAACGGCGACACCAGCTCGGTGCCGGAAGAGCGATAAAGAGGTGGCCAAGAGCGGGAGGAGTGAGCACTTGGAGTGTGATGTAGGCTTACGCTATTTCCCTTTGTTTTGTGGAGTGTTCATGTGATAGCAACATACTGAAGTTTCAGGTTGAATAAGTTTTCAAAGTAGTCCGAGTTTGTTTCGGACCCAACCCCCTCATGTTTGCAAATGTCGAGCCCAAAAAGGAAACTTAATTTGATGAGACCGAGTCCGAATCCAAGTCGGCCGGAGATCTCGTGGATCAAACCCATTCCCTCTGTATACAATGCTAACCCTTGTCACTCAATTAAAACTAATCGATTAGTGAAAGAACGAGACTAAAATAATTTGTCAGTTGAATTCATTGTTGCAAATTTGCAAAATGGCTGCTGCCAAGCCTCCACTTCTGCCGTTGCCGCTGCAGTACTGGAACCGGAACGCCCAGCTGCCACCGCTGCTTGAACTGCCGCCACACTACTGCAGCACCAAGCTGCCCCTCTTGGAGTTGCCGCTGCACTACTACTGCAACAATGGAGGGCAACAAATGATGAATCTAAAGCCAAATGGGACGTCGAAGAGTTTGACACGGGAGCCTGTTGCCTCTGGGATAATTAGCTGTGCTGCTGAAGACAGCGAGCAGAGATACTATGCAGCCTCGTCTTGGTCGACCGCTCCTCCGCCGAGCTCAGTTCCGGTGCCGAGCTTTCTACTGAAGATTGAAGAAGAACAATAAGAGAGAGGATAGTCGATAGATAGCTGGCTAATTTGTACATATCAAAGGATTTATAAGTACAATATTGAATGATTAATGAAGTTCGGAGTTCTACTCCTCCACCTATCTAATTTTGCTCTCTCTTTTTTTTTGCCTGCCTTAGTTTTTAAAATATACATGACATCATGCATTCGTGATTATTTAATCTTTAAAAATCAAAAACCTCAATTCGTTTCATGCTAGCTTATGATATACAGGAACAAGCACCTGTTAGCTAGCTAGATGTATTAAATTAATTTTAGGGTTAATTACAGTCACACTTCCTGGTAGTATTAGAAGTGTGTATAACATTCATGAAGTTTGAAACTCTCAAAAAAATCCCTGAACTTAGTTAATTATTACACTTTTTTTTTTATTAAAGTGCACTTTTGTCCCTCAAATTTACATTCTACCCTCATCCCTCTCTTTAACCAGCACACTTTCTCTCTCTCTCTCCCTCTCTATCCCTCTCTCTCAGTCACACACGCTCCCTCTCTGACTGAGAGAGATGGATAGAGAGAGAGTGACTGAGAGAGGGAGAGAGGGAGAGAGTTGGTTAAAAGGAGGGATGATTGTAGAATAAGAATTTGAGGGACAAGAGTGAATTTTAATAAAAAAAGAGTGAAAATAACTAAGTTCAGGAGATTTTTTGAGAGTTTCAAACTTCAGGGGTGTTAAGTTATACACTCCCAATACTATAAGAGATCTAACTGTAATTAACCCTAAATTTTAATCACCATGCAATAAGAGAACTTCAAATGGATCCATGATCGATTAAACAAGAAGAACTCTGATCATTCAAATCCCGTTTATCATGATAAATTATATTTCAATCAACATACTAAACTTTGAGCTCCTTTTGAACCTTTGAGGAAATATGCAGCATTTGCATACACTGTTTATGGCTGCAGGAACTAGTAATATATATTCTTTTTATCAGGTGAATATAAAATATTGCATCTATAAAAAAAAAAAATTAATTGAATATGAGTGAACCTTGAGAGCTGAGATCATAATCTAAAAAAATTTAAAAAGAAATATTGGAGGTAATGGAAATGACTACCAACATAAAAAATTTCTTGTATTGTGAATTCAATTTCTTTATTCTTATACATCTATATATGCATGTGTGTGTGTGAAATATTGGAGATAATAGAAATGCTTGCTAGCAAAGGAAATTTCTTGAATACATTTGGGAGTGCATGCGTGTGCGCGTTGCGTTCATACATGTATATGAAATCAAGTCATTTAGACACTTCTTCGTTATTGATCAAGATGTCTAATTTGTTTTATTGTTGAAAAACCATTTATTTTCTACATATCCAAAATCCATGGTCAAATTGTATGAAGATCGTTTGTTATTTTTGTCAAATATGATTTTGCATCGTACATCATATTTGATGCTCGTACTCCATACGTTTATCCAGAAAACAATATGCATGGTTGAGTGCTATGCTTTACATTTACCTGTTGTTATGTGGGTCAGAGATCGAGGACACCCAGTTGGGCCTTCCTTTAATCCACTGGGCCCATGAAACACAAATCAAATCCACATAACTGAACCCTTTATGCATTGAATCTTCGGAAATTCTAGAGGCGCCAAATATCCAATGAGACACTCCTTCTAAAAGAGCATTCCAATATTTCTGAAAATATAATCATTCTTTACGGTACACCTTTTTTTTTTTTTTTTTTTTTTTTTTTTTTAAATACCCACCTTACAAACCCCCTCACTTTGCCACTTTCCCGCTCACCGGCCACCCACTTTACAAGCCCCCTCCCCTTGACAGACTCCCTCCCACCCCCCAAACGATGCCCCCATCTCATCCCCTAACGCCCACTCCCGCCCCTCGAAACCCTCGTCATAGCCCCGACTTCCTCGTCATAACACCCCTCCCACACCACCATGATTCCAGGGAGTTCTAGAGGGGCACACCATTTTTCTTCTTAGTAAGCCCACTTAAAAATTTGCTTTTATTTACAACTTTGCCATTTAAATTTTAAGACAAAAATGTTCTCATGTTCAACCTCTCTATTCTCTCTCTCTCTCTCTCTCTCTCTCTCATCTCCTCCATCGCCATTACCCTTCCACCGTCGTCACCGTCCCTGCTCTCCTCTGCCACTTCAGGGCCGGCCGCCATGACGATTTCAGCCCAAGGTACTACAAAACCTTAGAGGGAGGAATCCATTTCCTCATCTCGAACGTCGACAAGAAAATCTACGTCTACTCTCTCAATGAGAAGTTCATCCATATTTCCGACCAGTCGGCCATCTCCAGCGACAACGTCACCGCCCTCATTGATGTGATTGTTTACGTTAGAATCTGTAGATTTAGGACTTTTTTTTGTTGGGGGAAAAATAGAATTTTTTGTAGATTTTGACTTGGGATTTTGCTTCATATTGTGGATCCTAAATTCTCGTCATATGAAGTGAGCAATGCCATTCGTGCGGCCGTGCGGTGAAAGAGCTATCGCAGACGACTTTGATGAGCGAAGTAGGAAAGATGGATTTGGATCCACTATGGTCTCTTTGATCCGGGCTAGACAGTCCAGATCCAATAAGGTGGATACGACACTGCATAGAGGATCCGGATTGTCTAGCCTGAAAGTTGTTGCAATATTGAGAGAAAAATAGGGAATAATAGTTTTTTTAGAATTTTAAGTTTGCTCACTAGGAAAAATCATCTTTTTTCAAAAGGGGGTTGGGCTCACTAGGAAAAGTGGGCTCACTAGGAAAAATCATCTCTTTTCGAAAGGGAAGTTGGGCTCACTAGGAAAAAAGGTGTGTTCCTTTGGAAATTCCCCAATTCCAACACCCCTACTCCAAACTCCATCCCCCCCACCCCAACTCCCCCTCTCCTCCCAACCACCACGAACCCCTTCTCTTTGTGGCAACCTAAACACACACACACACACCCCTCCCCTTTGTTGTCGCTAACCCTAGTCTTTTAAAACTAAATGAAAAAAAGCATATACTTATCAAAAATAATAATGGTAAATTTGTAACAGAATTTTACTTGAATCTTTGGGCTTTGGGATTTGGACCATTGGGCTTTGGAAGCGGAGTTTCCAAATGAGCATACCAATTTTCCTAATGAGCCCATTTTTCAGTACTTTTTTTTTGTGGTCCAGACTCAAAATCCGGACAATTATAAAATGGGCTTACTAAGAAAAATGGTGTGCTCCTTTGGAAACTTCCCTTTGGAAACTCCCCTTTGGAAGCCATTTCACATAGGGTACGGGCCACGTTAGATCCATCACCCGCTCGCATCTAACTTGCCGCCCGCTCTGTACATCAAATAGTAAATAGAACTGCAGAGGCAAGCATGCGCATGAAGAGAGAGGACTAGGCTTAATGATTACTCCTATGGCTTAGCCTAGTAGAAAAATATAAGCTCTAACAAAGTTGAGCATGCCATTATAGCATGGGAACATATTATAGAATTACACTTGGGTTACGCTCAAATTATTACTTTAGAAAGTTACCTTCGTGTTTGTGCCTAGAGAATGCCAAGGTGAGATCTAGATACAGAATGAACTATATATTTTATGATGCATCCATACAGAAAAGAAAAGGATTGAAATAATCGATTCTTCCGCAAAATGACAACCATATAAAAGTTACTAGTAGGTAGGAATGAGAATGTACAAGGATCAATTTTTAGCTCGTTCCATTCAAAATTTTAAATTAAAAATAAAATTTTTATTTTACTAATTTAAAATTTTAAACATGACGGGATTAGATCTTGACCGTCTCCACACATGGTACATCAATTTCCTGAATAAATACAAACCAATAGATAACAATTGAACTCTGATGCCCAATCAATCAAGAAATGATAATTGAGAGAACCATAACCACCAGCATCAAACTCTGGCCTTTACTTTTTGTTCCCTCTCATTCATCACCACAACAAGAGCAGCAGCAACAATAACAACATCAAAACAAAAGAGTAGGGGGAAAAAGAACAAGAGAGTGAGAGTAATGAAGGAGGGCGAGCTCAGCTGGATTGCTAAATGGGAGGAGGATCTCCCCAGCCCAGAGGAGCTCATGCCCCTCTCCCAGTCCCTCATCACCCCCAACCTCGCCCTTGCCTTAGGCATCCCAACAACCAACGCCACCAAGAAGCCGAGGCTGGTCTGGACGCCGCAGCTCCACAAGAGCTTCGTGGACGCCATAGCTCGTCTTGGGGTCAAGAATGCAGTCCCGAAAAACATAATGCAGCTGATGAACGTTGAAGGGCTCACCAGGGAGAACGTCGCCAGCCACCTGCAGAAGTATCGGTTGCATCTCAAGCGCATGCAGTCGTATCAGTCTGCCTCTCTATTTGCCGTTGATGCAGCCACTGACAGGCTGTTTGCGACTGCACCTGTTCCCAGCCACTTCCTCGGGGCTTTTGTTCCTGTGGCTGCAATGCAGCAGTACCAGCCGATTGCTGCAGCAGCAGCTGCACAACAGAATCAGTACCAACAGGAGAGTCACATGGGGATGATGATCAGAGAACCACCGCAAATGCTGTTGCCAGAGCAGCCAATGCAGAACCCATATGTACAGTACTTGGGCTTGGGGGGAGAGGACAGGAGGAGGGTTCTGAAACTTTTCCCTACAGGTTTAGATTGAGGTAAAGGTTTTCCCTAATAATTTTTCTGCATAGATGGTAATTTAGGAATACGAAATTCTACGCAAAACAAGCTACTAACAACTGCAATTAGACATTGGGGTTGAGCTTTCTTCTTACTGTTGATTATTCTTGTTCTTCTTTATCACTTAGGCCATTGACTACAATTTGAGCAGAATCGATCCTCGTAGCACTGTCGAGCAAAATGGATCCTAACCGGTCAAGATAGTTCGGCAATGTAAAGAAGACCATGGTGAAATGATAATAGAATGAAGGTTCTACAAATCAAAAGCTCATTTTGACTGACTATGGAATTATGTGCTATTTCCCCAATCTTCTGCATCAATGGCATCGAAGCTCCACTCAACGACTCTTAGTCAGTGGTCAATTCCGTGATCTCTCTGCTTCCATGTTCTCTCTATCCAATCTAGTTATTACCGCATATAATGATAAAACAGCTCCTCCAGACGACGATATTGATAACAATGATGTACAAGAAACAGTTGTCTCCAATGATTGTTTTATCAGGCATCAGTCATATCTATCTCGATAAATATAACCAAGCACTAAGATAACAAAATTTTTATCCTAGTTCAGCAATCATAATATGTTTGTTTGTCAAACCTGCATCCTGAATGAAACTTAGCTAAAAGAATTTTCAATCACTAAGGCTTTCATTGCTATCTCCCTCGGTCTCTCGGAACATGAAATGGTTCCCCTTGCATGACACCACTACTTGGATAATCTTGGTAAACATATTATCGTTCACGCTGCTGCTTTGGTGCTTTGTTTCTCTTCTGTCTGGTTATCACCTGATATAATGATGAAACTGCCAGTCCAGACCCTACACCAGTCAATACCAGTGACAGTATGTCTTACGATGGAGTTTTTTGCTTCAATGCTTCTAATTATCCTTTTTATCAGATATCAGACAGTCATCTTGCCAAATATAATCAAGTCGTAAAGTAACACTACCTCAAGCTCAAGAATCTAAACACAAGTTTTTCACTCACTACGGCTTCCATTGCCATCTGTCATACTCTAAAAACATGGTTTATTTCCCATTTGTATGGCATCGCTAGCTGTATAACTCGGTAAACATACTATTTTTATTGGTATCGATGCATGTGTTCCCCTCATCGTGTAATATGTATGTAGATTATCTCTAGTAAACCAGCTTAAAGGTCATATTTACTCTATTCCTAGAGTGTGGTTGTCCTCGCTTGTTACTACTTGTAGAATATATGATCTTGCTTGTCCATAAGCAGGGGAACTTCTAAAGGGGCACAAGATTTTTCCGAGTGAGCCCAGTTAAATTGTACCATAAATATCAACTTTGCCCTCAAATTTTTTTTCTCATCTTGCCCTTCTTCCCTCTCCCGCTTCCTCCAGCCCTCTCGTGAGGTGTTTTTTTTTTTTAGCCGTTCGGACTGTAAGTCCGAACAGATCTGGTCCGTTCGGACTGTCAGTCCGAACGGTGCCCCTCCGTTCGGACTGACAGTCCGGACAGGGACTTGACCCGATCTGATATCTCCACCACTGTCTCACTCACTCTATTAATGTAATAAAATAATATATCATTAGTTTACCCAATTTAGCGTGACTTTTAGGACTTATATTAATAACTAATTATACATTATTATCGAAATATAGGGAAGGAAGTAAAAAAATACAATGATACACCGATACCTTGATATACCGACACAATGATACACTGATACAATAATTCACCGATACAATGATACACCGATACACCGATACAATGATAATCCAGATACACAAATACAATGATACTCCTGATACACCGATAAAATGATACAATGATACATTGATACACCGATACAATGAAACAACGATATAATAACTGATACAATGAAATAGTGAAGATTATAAACAATATCCCCAACGTATAAAACAAATAAGATCTTATACAAATTAAAGAAATAAGATCAAATACGAACGTAGTGTATATATTAATCGAATAAAAAACGACCAGTAGGGTTCATTACAAACAAAAACCATATATTCTACAAATTCTTCAAAATATTTGCAAAAAACAATTACACCGGCCACTTGAAGTTCCTAACATCATCCATATCAATACACAACTAATATAATCTAATCACTGTCTCCTTGTTTTTCTTGGGGGTTGACGTTTGCTTCTGGTTCGAGACATAATTGTCGTATCGGGTGCATTAGGAGTGGATTGATCTTGTCTTTATTCCTCTGTTTGCTCTTCTGGTGGTTATTTTGGCTAAGTGCAACCAGTTAGCACGGCTTTAATCTTCGCAAGTGCTTTATCAAAACAGTAAAATTTCTATGTGTAAGTAAGTAGTAACAAAGTATAATTTGCTACAAATATCATATTTTATCTATTTATTTTTTAACTACAAAATAGTGTAATATTAAAATTTAAAGACACTGAAACCGTCCTTTATAACTTAATCAACTATTATGACAATACCATTAAATTTCTAAATTAACTAATAAATTTTAATATTAACATGTATAATTAGAAAAATAACTAAATTTTCGCATATTTTACAACTACGATTACAATATTATATTTTCTTTATAATTATAATTTAAATATTAAAAATCAAAATTAACAATTATATTTTCTTTATAATTATAATCTAAATATTAAAAATCAAAATTAACAAAAAAAATGTACTCGTTTAGAATTTTCCGATTCTTAAATATTATCAGACCAAACAAAAAGTTCTCAGTTTTCAGTGCAGTCACAGACCAAATAAGAATAAACTAAATAAAATAAAATTAAAATTAAATTAAAGGAGATTTACAGTGGAGTCGAGAAATCTGAGATCAAGAGAAAATGAGACTTACAGTGGAGACTTTCAGTGAGGGGGTGTGGCTCAGGAGAGAAAATGAGGCAGCGGAGGCTTCGGCGCCGGGTTTGGAAGGAGGCTTCGGCGGCGGGGTGTGGCTCGGCGGCAGCGGCGGCGGGTTTGGAGGAGATAGCTGCGGCGAATCTCTCAAAGAAAAGGGTTTTGAGGCGGTGTGGAGAGGAAGTGAGGAGAGAAGAGGGAGATGAGGAAATGAGGGGAGAGAGAGTGTTTTTTTGGGCGGAAGAGAGAAGAGGAAGAAGAGGGAGATGAAATATACCTGAAGGGTATTTTGGGAATAAACTGTGCTCACTAAGAAATTCTCCCCTTTACTTAAATGAAACTGGGCTCACTAGGAAATCTGGGCTCACTAGGAAAAAACTTGTGCCCCTTTAGAAGTTCCCATAAGAAGTCATAATCATAGTTCTCGAACACAAGTTGGTGAAAGCCACTTGCAAACTCATTTAGCCAAGTTGGTGAAAGCCACTTGCAAACTCATTTAGCTGAACATATAAAATCGACATGGCACATGCCTATTAAACGCTAGGCATACTCGAAATCTGATTCCATGAGTCTGCTTTTTAGATTGACTTGGTACCTAGTGCATAGGGTTTATTTTCTCATGGCACTTGAATCACAGTTTAAGATCCAGAGCTTTCTGCTTGGGCTATTTTCGTGCAATTCATGCACTTGATATAACATTTTTTAGAAAGATCCTTCATCACTTTGTTAGGGTAAGTTTTGTTCTTTGACAATTAAGCTATATATAAATTATTGACCGAGTGGTTGTTAGATAGATCCTTCAGCATATTATAGGTCTCAAGCATTTGACAAGTGGAAATTAAGATATCAAAGAATCTTATACTTAATTGGTTGGATACGAGATTCCATCAACCACATGGGACTTGTCAGCCTCAGAAGTCTCTATATATAACTCATGTTTCGATTAGCTTGCTAAAGCAATTGCGAGTGATAATTCAGTAAATGGAGAAGCAAGTTAGCATTCACACATCCCATTGAGGTGTTTGTTCTTCATCTCCCTCAAAGGCCTCCTGCTGGAGGATTGAGGCAGGTGAAGAGCATGCCCCTCATCTTTGGTGAAACCCAAGGCATTTCAAGTTTCCTTTTTCTGCAACTTTCCTACTACTTAGGTATCAATAGGGATTTTTTTACTTCCTTGAAATTTTGGGGAAATTGTCGATGTTGCTATAGTAGTAAAAGATTTCTTTACTTGAAATTAGCATGAGAATTCTATTGAAGCCTCACTTTAAATTTGTTATCATGTTTTGTCCTCTGTAGTGGTATAGTTAAGTTAGAACTGTCAGGTAGCCTTCTTTTGATCAGTTATGTTTGCAGCAGTATAGTTTAAGTCAGGTTGCCTCTTTTTTCAGTAATTCCTTTGTTCTAATTTATCTCAACACAAGCTAATTCCCTCTCCCAACAGACAAGCACAGTTACAAAGCCTCTACCCCATTTACAAGATCACATCCAAGTCCTCTATCTCTTCAGCAAATCTGATCCTCTTGCTAAGGTGTCTGTGTATTGAGCTCAATCGAGCACCCCTTGGTCGTTATCTTCACACAGAACAGGTCCAATCCAATGGCACTTATGGGCTACCCGTTCTCTTTGGCTAGAAAATAAGTAAACCTCATTTTAAATTGTTATCAGATGTCTACTGATTTGAACTCTTTGAATTATGCGTAGGATCTTTAAAAAAATAAGCACAAAGCATATGCAAAGACAGGATTGTAGTCATTTAACTCCCTAAGACTCGGACGAAACCAAAACTGAACCAAGTTAACAAGTAGAAAGCAACTCACAGAGTCAATGATCTGAAACCATCACATGGAAAATACAGTCTCTTTGAAAACATTGAGAACTAAGACAATTCTACGAAACACATACTTGCAAGGTCCCTAGTTCAGACAATTAAATAATTAAACATAGATGTCATGGCATAAGCTCCAACCAGGTAAGGGCACCATTAGGGATTTACAGGCTACAAAATGACAAATTGGAGAATCTTGGAAGTCGCTAAAAAATGAATGTGTTAGAGTGAAGTAAAGGTGAGATCTACAGGGGACAAGTGGCTGTGAAGTTTGAAACAAACTACACACTCGAATTCAATTGCTAACAAAACATGTGGTAGTTGAAATAAATGTGCACAAACACTACTAATTTTCTTACTAAACAACCATGAAATATTTGAAAATATAAGACAGACTGGAAAAAAAAAAAATGAAGGTACTCGAAATATAAATTATCAAAAGAAAGGACAAAAGTTATCCATATCATTAAGCATATTATAATGGGTTACATACTTGATCCCTCTCTGACAAGATGGATGCATAGACTAAAGATGAAAGGAAATAGGTTGAAGCAATGTTTCTAACCCTACAGGATCTAAAGGAAAATAAAAGCCAATGCACACCTTCACGGCCATCTAGCAGTTTTCTGAGTGGTCAAAAATCAGAGACTGTTGGTAAGCTGGAGCCTGTACAAATTGTACATAATCATGAATCAGAACCTGGAATCGTATGTACAAAAACTTTGTCCACATGCGTCTGTTTCGGTAATACATACCTGAAAGATGGCAGGTCTGAAATGGCCATAGGACTGTGCATAGACCATAGAAGGGCTAGACCACTGCATTTGGTAGACAAGATCCTTGGGAGAAATCTGGCTGCATCCAAAAGCACATAGTGGGGTCACGGCTGCATTCGAAGGCCTGTAGCTGATGGGAGTTTGATTCTTCAACAACTGACCGACCTGAGAAGATGTGTCATACTGCACAAATGGCGGTTGAAGGACACTGCATGGACTCAAACCCAGATTCTGAGTAGGTGTCGGATTTCTCACGTACCTAGAAAGAATTTACTACTAGTATCAATATAACTTCCACATACAGTGGAAACACTTACAAATAACAACAACAATGGTAGCAGTGAAAGTGCAGATACTGATGCCTACCTGTTATAACTACGATCATAATCTGGATCCCACCGATCCTTTTCCCGGTCCCTGAAAATGGCAACTCTGGAAGCAGCATCCCGTGCCTTCTCATTATCATCAGCGGTCCTAACATAGCATTCTAGCTCATCCCTACCTGTCAAGAAGCTTCTTCCATCAGCTGAAGTCATAGAAAGAGAGCCTTCTACATCTGTCGAGCAGGAACCATTGAAGATGCGGGCCCGTGCCTTCTCATATTCTTCTTTCCTCTCTTCAACTGTTCTTACAGGACTTCTCCTGTTTTCCAGCTCTGTTCTATCAGTTAAAGATTTACTGGGTCTCTGACAAATAATAATCTTCACTTGATCGGTGATTCTGTTTTCTGTCTGTTTGGCAGGAATTGCTGATAAACATACTGCTGGGTATTTACTTTCAGGTGTTTTTGTAGCTATAACTTTGCTACCTATTGTACCCGAGCCATCTATAATGCTGTCTAAAGAAAATGTCTGTAGACCATAGTGTTGAGCAACACGATGGGCAATTCGTCTAAGATATGAGGTCTGTAACTGCTGGAATTCAAATTGATATTGATCAGAATTCTGCATGAAGTTCTGGATGTCCAACTCCATACGTAACACTACAGAGCAAAGGACAAATAAATCAGATAGAACCGAGTGTTTTTTATTTTTTGGGGGGAAAAACATGGTACAAAACTGCACCTAAAATCAGTTAGTAATTTCTGGATAAAAAGTGATGCAATACTTCAAATGTGGAGAAAAACAATATTATTCAGTGTTCTTTTTTTCATTTAAATGCTGGAGAAATTAGATTGATTCAAGACTGACCTAAAGGGTAGTACCTAAAAAAATAACACTATCCAAGCAAGGCCATATCAATACCCATACATGCATCAAATGCACGTTATTGTGTCAGCGGAGCACTTGTAATTGACAATTAAAATATATGCAATTTCTTCCGGATATCAGTTAATGTTTCCACGAATTTAAACGTTAGTATAAATGTAATTGGCCAGGCTACATGGCACATCAGGCTACATTTAAGTGGCTGGTTGAATTCTATTAGAAACTTAAGAGCCATGCCACCAAGGGGAAAGGCTGCATGCAACATGCGTCCTTGATGTAAAACACTTCAGCCTAGCTAACAGCATATAATAAGAAATGAGAAATATTTCTTAATTAACAAGCAGAAGCTTTTATTTAAGAACAATCTTGGACAAGACCATCAAACTAGATGAAGCTTCGGATAAAAATGCAAGAAGGGTGGGTTGGCGGATGGGACTGACAGGTTACAAATGCAGGAGGGGAGATACTAACAAGAAAAAGCCAGTAAAGAGTATGCATCAATACTTCCATATGTACAAAACATGTATTAATACGCTAATCCCTAAGAATCAAGAACTTCCATTTGCAAGAATGAAGTCGGGCAATAGTAGGTCTAAACTCAACCCTTCTCTTCCTCCTATCTTGTTCCGGCAGTTTAAATAAAGAACCAGAATACAACCTCATTCCTACCCAAGTAAATAGTTTTGTGGTCTCCTTTTTCCAGCTAAAACTAATTCTTTCTATTAGATAATCAGAGATTCAGAGAATTGCAAGGAAAAGGAAAATTAAATATATCAATATGGCATAAATTGTACCCAGTGTGAAAATCTTTGTATTAATGTTCAAATAACTATGGGATGCCAATTACTTTCTTTTGTCATTTGGTTTTCTAATATCTGTGACAGTCCTCAGCAATCACCAACTTTCTAAGACATCATCAAACAAAATCAAACGGGCAAGGTAATTCATCTAAATACATCAGAGATCTTAAAATAAAATACAGAACTTGAAAAGGAAAACATGCACCCAAAGCTCGACTGTTATTCATTCCACTTCAATTTTCAGATATTTCATGAAACTGGAAATAATGCGGAACAGCCTCTGAGTTGCAAAATGTTTGCTATTGGATGAAGGCTTACAAATGACTCAACCTAAAGGTAAGAAGGTCTAGCTGATGCTACATGCTATTACAGAGAATCAAAGTCGAGCTTGACAATCAAAACTAGAAAATACCCAATATATGTATCATTGTTAAGCAGTAGAAAGATGCAAACTTATACCTCTGCTTCAACTTTCCAGTATTTCACAAGAATGGCAATAAATGATACATAAACTTGACATATTGCTTCATTTCACTTTTAAGAAAGAGCAAAAACAAAAAAGGTAAATCTTAGAGTATTTCGCAGCATTGTTTTGGAAAAATCCTCCCAAATCCTCCCTATAAAATCTACTAATAAAGAAGGAAGGGAAAAAGGGAGTTCATGAGTGTTTATCTGGTAAAAAGATGCTTGTTTTACTTGAAAATATAGGATATAAATGACACCATCATCCATAGTTGGAGGAAGAAGTGTAAATTATTGAGGAATTAATACATGGTTAAATGCAAATACCTGATAAGTTCAATAAGGCTGAAAATGGTTATGTTCCGTGGAATTTAGCCTCATGTTATGAGTGATAAAGGGGGGAGGGTGCTACGATAATTCGTTCAATTCTAATTTGAATTTGTAACACAACAGGTAGAATGTATGTCTCTTTTGGTACACAGTTGGTTTAAGTATTTAACGTTGTTTTCTGGTAGGATCTACAAGGAGGAGAGTGGCGTAAATGTCACTAGACTATTCACTAAATCCTAACAGCATGGTCAACTACTACTATCATATTCAAGGTTGAAACATTGGAGTCCAAAATTGGATCCAATCAAGTAATTAAGCTCTTGCAAACTAATTTAAACCGTTACAGGATATTATTTCATAGTAAACCTTCTGGACGGGCAGAATCTTCCACATTTATTAAACAAATATAATGTCAACTAAAATATCACTCGAAAAATATCATACATCTTATATTTTAAGATTCAACTTAATCCTCTCACACTTTGTCTGCTAAATGCCAATATTTGGGATTTTTCCCACAGTTTCTTCATCTGAACCCGTAAAATCGTGTCTGAATTCACATATGATACAAACAAGTCAGTTTCATCCTTACAGACCTTTTATTAAAGGTTTTAAGTCCTTTTTTTCAGCAGAAAATAAAGCACTGATTCTTTTGTCCATTTAGTCACTGATTTTGAGAACTTTATATGGTTGACGATGAAACCTTCCATGAATTTTATTCAAAATTGAGTAATAGTGTTAATTCGTCTTTTAATCTTGGTGAAAAAAGGATAAATTCAAAGATCATCTGCAAAATTCTCATATCGCTTTCCAAAAGGTTATGGCCATCGAGGAAAGCAAAAAAACATCGACAAACTGAAATTGGATGAGTTGGTTGGTAATTTACATAATTATGAAACTAATCGCCGTCAAGGTAAGAAAGATTATGGTATGGCTCTTGAATCGAAGTGGGTATGTATTGCTGAAGTTAATTCAGATGTTGATTATGAACTTATTGCAATTTTGTAAAAAAATAAATAATATTTCCTTTAAAAACAAATTTTTGAAAAATCCTCAAGTTAACAAAGCTAAATCGAAAAAAAAAATATCTTCTAAAAGGCCTACTAGACCAAGTGCTATGAGTGTTTTGACGATTCTTCTTATGAGGGAACTGAAAATTTTATTGCTTTTGATGCTTTACTTAGTTTTTTATGAGTTTCAAATGAGTTGTTCAAGGACAGTAGGAACTACTGAAGATTCAAAACTTTATGATGAATCTTTAAAGTTGGCCAAGCAAAATGTAGCTATGTCCGTGAAGATAAAGTCCTTGTATGAATAACTAGGCAAGTCGTCTACTTGATAGTGAAATCAAGAAGAACGAGAAGCTCCCATCATAGAAGTTGCATTACATGTCAGACATCAATGGCATTTGAATAAACTTGACAAATACAAACTATGGTAACTGGATTGGAAGAGAAGAAGTTAAGACAGTCAGATTAACTTAAGTACATACTCAAAAAGGTCAATGAAGCACATGATCATAGCATCAAGTTGGAAAAAGAATTGCCCCCCAAGACGAACTACCACTTTCTAAATCGTCTCTTTACAAATTGGTTGCAAGAAAATCAAAACTGAATAAAATACTTAGGGCACACCGGTTGGACAAAAGCATCAAGGAGTCGGATTTGCTAAACATGTGCCAACACCACGTCAGCTCCTACCAAAAATGTCAACTCCCAACCACTACTGACAGCAACCCACACTTTCATGCCCATTGAGACAATGAAAGCTTGTATTTTAGCTTTTTAACATTAGTAGTTATGTCCATCTAATAAAAGTGACCTATTTATCGATTAACGCTCTCAAGGCAAATCTATTGAATATCAAATTAGATCTACTTAAAGGTGAAAGTAAACCCGCTCTAAAACCAATTGAAAAAAGCACTAATTACATGCAGAAATGATGAATATCAGTATCAATCAAGCAGATAATAACTTTAGATCAACTATAGCATAAAATAAAAATTTTAGATAATCAAACACAAATAGTAACAGAGATTTTTTATGTGGGAACCCCATAAAGGTTAAAAAAACATAAATGAATGCTACTTCACTATGATCAATATCAATACAAAGTTTGCCTCAAAATCACTAGAAAGCATGATTATTTAATAGTTCAATATCTAATTTAATTGCTACATAACCACAATAAGAATCCCAACTCTCAAACTCACACAAACCCTGTAACAGTATCTCTCTCACAATCACATTATCTAGAGAAAGTGAAATAAATAACAGACGAGTGTTAGCCACCAAACATGTAGATTAAACCCTCATCTATACGGTAGAAATGTAGAATCAACACCACAATCTTCACAAGGTTCGCTCTTCAAAAAACTCTCAAAATCTCCTTTACTTTTTTTTTTTTTTTTTTTTTTTTTTTGAGGAAGATGGCTTATAAATAGGGATTTTCCTTCCTCCAAATAACCCTAAATTCATATTTAAATATCCTCCATCAATCTTTGATCAAAGGGCCAAAATTAATCTGTATCCAATGTGAATCCCAAAAATTTGTTTAAAACCAATCCAAATTCGTCTACCAAGTATCTACGAGTAGGGCTACTGATAGATCCACCGTCAGTTCCTCTTGGGTTTTTACACATTTCAACTTCAATAGGACTACTGATAGAGCAAAACACCTGCGAAGATTTCCTCTGAGCTGCCAACAGAGCTATCGGTAGCTTAACAGTTAATTTTTACTCTTTTACTTTTCTTCATGTTTTTAGCACATTTTACTAAATATGAATATCTAAAAATCCTAAAAATATACATTTTCAATCAATTATGAAACAAGACCCCACATGTGCAAAACATAGCTTATATCAAAGGGAAACAACGAAACAGCTTGTAGAGCAAGAAGCATAATGGATCTTCTTATTTAACCATGCTTTCTAGTAGAATCTAGATTTAAAAAGATCTTGAACTATAGTTTCCACTTAAAACTCTAATCATAAAGGCATATTATTGTAAGTTTGTAACCAAGAAAAAGCATAAAAGCCATAACCTGAATTTGTGGATACTTGTCATCCATAATATGTAGGACAACTCCCCATACGAGAGAGAGAGAGAGAGAGAGAGAGAGAGAGAGAGAGAGAGAGAGAGAGAGAGTGTCTAGCACACTAGGACGAGACAAGTCCATTTATCTCCGACATTGTTAGAGGAGAAAATTTCAAAAGAATTAGCTCTGCGGCTAGATGATTAGTTTCGCGTCGGCTAGAAACTTAACTTCGCGTGAAGAGGCAAAACGCAAAACTAAGTCATTAACTTTGCGTCGAGAGCCCTTAACTCTGTGCGGGTAGATTCTCAGAATTCTTAATTAGTTGTGATTGAAATTTGTGATTATCTAATATCCAAATTGAGTCTAACCAGAATCCAAAATCAAGATATTTGATTAGAATTCTTCATAAATATAAAGACTTTATATTCCTATTCCTAAGAAAACTCTTATAACCAATTAAAGTCTATAAATAGCCCATTGAGGAGGCTTTAGGGATCTTTTTGGAGTTAAAGTTATGCACGAGAGCCTTACATTTCTTGAGATCAGCAGAAAAGAGCGCTAGGGCCGGCCATTATTTTCTTCAAAGAGAAATCTTCACAACGGATCGTCAACAGGTTCTACTAGATAGATCCCATCGCCATATTGAAACCCACTTTTATTATAAAAGAGAGTGATAATCTATAAATCCTCTCGTTTGTTTTTCTATTGTTCTTTTTTCGTTATAATCATTGTAATCAATGGAAGAAAGTAAGATTTTTTGCGGAGAACAGACACTTGCAAATGTATAAACCTATTCATACTACAATTATGTATAAGATGAAATATGTTTCCCCGTTTGACAAAAGCAAATTTTGATCATTTTATGCAAATTAGGTTTTTCCATATATGAATAACAACCAAAAAGATGTAACTAACGAGTTAAATATACCAGTATTTCGAAGAAATATGCACAAATACAGTCACATCCAATAGCCCGTGCTTGCATCCATGAATCATTGCTTGTGATCAAACTATTGGAATAAGTTATCCTCCGAAATTCAAATAAGTTCCATTTGCTTAAATGAAGTTGGTTCATCCTTAATCTTAATGACTTGAAGGCTCATGAATGTTGATACTTGATATCTTTAAAGTGAATTTACCCGTATCTGGATATCATCCGAGATTGCAATTAGATTATGGACAAGCACGTTTCCATCATACAATCAAGTCCAAAATCTCTGTTATTGGTTTGAAAGTTGCATTCTTTGATCACAATATAGGAGAATGAAGATTTTATACCCAGAATAGAAGAGAAAGAATGAGAGGGAATTATGTGCATTTTAAGTGGCCGTTGTTGTTTTGAAAACGCTCCTATTTAAGAACAACAACAATAATAACAACTACTAAGCCTTCTAGTACTTGGAGTAGGCTAAATGAACCAAAGAGAATCATGACGGCTCCTATTGATAGACCCAAGAAAATCGTTGGGAATGGCACAACCATTGGAATCTAACATTAACGACTCAAATCCAATGGTCACACCCGTTTGGAAGTATACCAGTCACAATCAAATCCAATAGTCACACATCCGACGGTCACAACCCAAATCCAACTGTCACACCCGTTAGAAGTCCAATGGTCACGACCCAACAGTTGCACTAAATCGAAACGAACCATTGTTTTTCCCTCCGAATTTAATTCCCTTCAACTTTCCAAAAAAACCAAAACAAGATACAATAATATAGAATTTTGTACTTTATTTTGAAAGCAATCCAACATTTATACTCCAAATAAAACACGCCCAAATTTTTGGTCAACCCAACTAACTGAACAACTACTACAATCTTACAAACCTCAATCAACAAGAAAGCAACAAACTTGCCCAAAATATACAAACAGTACGTTGAGGTCAATGACAAAACTATTCTCAACAAAGTTCGAACTCTAACTTCAAACAAACAACCAAATCAAGCACCCAATTACCCTAAATTGAACAAAAAAAAACACACACACAATTAAATCAGAAAATTCAAAACTCCCATCAAAAATCAAGAGGGCGAACTAACCGGTTAGCCGATGGCGAGGGTTCTCGAGGGCCTCGACGAGGAACGGATCGACGTGAGATTCCATCGCCAGAGACAAGGCTCTTCGTCTCTCTCCTCCAAAGTCTCAAAGCCTTATCCCTGTCTCTCTCCTCTCCCTTATTGCAGCGCTTTTATCTGTACTTATAATTAATATTTTATTTGCGCCGCCAGATGAGCAGGACTCGGATTTGTTTAATCATTAATGGTGACGTGGAGATATCTGGAGCGTTGATTATTTTCCTTTTCTCTCTCAGACAAGGATTACAGATTTAGGTAAGATTTCTTTTCTTTTTTTTTCTTTTCCGTTTTTTTTTGCCGATATTTATTCCTAACTGAAAATTATGTTGATTTATTTTATAATTGAAGAAGATTTTTTTTTTTTTGGCTGATATTTATTACTAACTGAAAATTATGTTGATTTATTTTATAATTAAAAATAATAATTTGAGAATTAATCGTAGGAATTGGGTTGAGTCCATCTTCGGTTCGAATCAGTCCCGACCGCTTAGAGTTGAGCTTATTATTAATTGGACTTGGACCTGACTTGAGAGTTTAAGGAGTAATATTTGATAGAATTTATATTTTTAATTTTAATTAAAATGTAAAATAATTTTAGAATTACAAATTTGGTAACATTAATGGAGAATTGGGATCTTTTTCTCTATTGAGAAGTACGAACTAGTGTTTTTTTAATACTAGATATATCATACTCTCTAGGATGACTGGTAATTTATGTATAATATACCATTACAAATATTCTTGCTTAGTTTGTTTGCTAAATTTTACACGATTCATTAAAATTATTTTATTTCTTATATTTGTTTACTTATTATCTGCTATTCTTGTTTACTTATTATTAGCAGGATGTGCTTTTGAACAAGTCCAATTATTTAAGCCGAACCACCAATCCGATTATTAAACGTATTTTCTCGATTAATTATTGTAATTAAAAAAATTGAAACGAAAAATTAATTATCCTAACTAAAAAAGCCAAAAGAGACTGAATTTTTTTTTATTAAAAAAAATCCTAAGAACAAGTAACAGTCCTAGTTTTGTAATATTTTACATGATTCCGTTAATTAAACAATTGAGACACATTTTAGGCATATGTTATAACTAAAGTTAGCCAATTATTTGTCAACATAAAAATACGGACAATTCATGCTCCTCACATTTCAAAATCATGAGTATGTAGTGATGTCCTTTATAATGACGGGGTTTCTACATATTTGCTCCTTAAATCTTTAAAAATTAGAATTTAATCTCCTAAATCTTTATATTTATAATTTAGTTCCCAAATACTTTAAATTACCCTACTTTAGTCCTTCAGCCATATTTTTGACCTTCCTTTCCTCTTCCTCCTCTCTTCATCCTCTTATTGGGTTCCCTTCTCTATTCATCTCCTCTCTCTCTTCTCTCTCAGTTAATCTCTAAAATGAAGTAACTCAGAGAAACCCAATAAGAAGCGATGACTAATGTAAAGTAATTCAGAAGTATAACGGGAAATTCATGCTAAAAATATGATTGGGGACTAAAGTAAAGTAATTTAAAGGATTTATGGGACTAAATTATAAATATGAAGATATGGGGGATTAAATTTTAATTTTTAAAGATTTAAGTTACAGCTATGTAAAAACCCTTATTTATTTAGAATTTCATTGCCAATGCCAGATGAAGTCAATGTTTTTTTTCTTAAAACTTCTTGTGGACGTGCAAGTAGGATGACATTCTTCCTCCTCTTAGAAATGGAATACGTAATTCTTAAGCATCGGATTCTTTATGTCTATTACTATTTACTAGCCAATAAAAAAACACTCCTTATGCTCATTATTTTCAAACTTCAATTATATCCAAGATTTTCCTTTGATACCGCTATGTGAAGATAATCTGAACTCTAAAGCATGTGGTAAGATCTCGAAATACAGTATTTCAAAGAATATCCACTAAAAAACTTTAGAAATATTATAAGTTTGTCATTACATTTTATGGACGATTTTGTCATCTCTTTTTCAGATAGCATCCAAAAAAAAATTTCTTAGGGCACCCATTTCTATTTTACAGTTTTTAGTTTTTTTATAAAAAAAAAATTTTAAAATATCAATCATCGCTCTCTTGTTCTTTCCCTAGCAAATATTTTTAAGGTCAATCAACCGTATATCAATTTTTCCTTCTGCCACTTTCTTTAGTATATCTATCAGAGTTTGGTGGATGTAGTAATTTGGTGGATTTCATCATAAACACTCCTCGACATATATATTTAATACCTACCTATTGACCTAATAGGCCGATAATAAATAATTCCAATCCAAATCCTCATATACCAAAACTTAAAAGAGCTTTACGAGTCATTTCAATAAAACTCCTGTGACTATGGAAATTCAGCCTATTTGAAATTAATTTTGGTTAATTTCCATTGTGATCATATGAAATCTAAGTAATCTTTTTATATGTACGTGTTACATTAGTATGCGAAGTTGATATTATGTATAAGTTGTAGGATTATGAATATAAACGATAGTATCTTGCCCTTTCTTAAAACAAAACAAGCTAGCAAGTTGCTCAATAGTTACGAAAATAAGGAAAATTCATGCTCTTTGCATTTCAAAATCATTAATATGTAATGAATTACTTAATTTTGATATATGTATTTATATCCAAACAGATGTTGTGCAATCAAAAGTAAAAATAGATGAAAACTTGCTTCGTTCGATATATAGACTTTCTATGATTTTTAGGAGGACTTGATGCTTAACCTGCAAACATGAGATAGTGGAGCAAACCAATATTTAGAGCTTTAAAAGTAAAAGTTGTCTATACTCTTTAATCATCATCAATCTACATAGAACTTATATTTATAAATTTTTCTTAGATAAAAGTATGTTTATGTCTATTTTAAAGATAGGGGTGGTGATATCGGAAGTTAAATGCAATATAGAAGCAAAAGGCAATGACAAAATTAAAGAGTTGAATGGTGGAAAGATTTAGGACAAAAGTAAGCAACTTAGACAACTGGAGATTAAAAATTCACGATTTACATAAGATGACTAGAGTAGAATCATTGATGACAAAACAACCACAATCTCTCACTCAAAAGAAATCAATTTGGTGTAAGGGTTGCTCAAGGAATTGATATCAAATGTAACGCTCACTTACCTTTGATGTAAGTGAAGATGCTCACTTACATTTGATATAAGTGTAACTAATACTTCACTTGCGCAGCCGCTAGATGACAAGAATAGGATTTATTTAATAAGAATAGGATTTATTTAATGATTGACAGTGATGTGGAGAGATCGGGAATGTTGATTTTAATGATTACGGAAATTTAGGGATTGAGGTATCTTTCCTTTTCTCTCTTAGACAGAATTTCTGATTTAGATAGGATTTTTTTTTTTTTTTTTCTTTTCCTAGTTGGTATTCTATTCCTAATTGGAAATTATGTTGATTTATTTCACTATTCAAGAAGATATTTTGAAAATTAACATATACTTTTAGGGCTAGAAATTGTGCCGAGTCCATCTCCAGTTTGAATTAGTCCTGATTATTTAAATTAGTCCTGACTGCTTAGAGATAAGTTTGAGTTTACGTACAATAAATAGTCCTGACTGCTTAGAGATAAGTTTGAGTTTACGTACAATAAAGATCGGATTGTTAATTGGATCAAGGTTCGAGCTGAAGGAGTAAAATATAATAGAATTTATGTTTTCTTATCTTTGCATAAAATAAAATAAAAAATTGGAATTACGAATTTGATGACATTGATGGATAATTGTGATCGTTTTTGCTCTTGAGAAGTAAGTAATAGTGTTTTCTAATATTAGATATGTCAAATTCCTTAAGATGACTATAATTTATGTATATATAGCTATGCGAATATTTTCATTTAATTTGTTTGCTAAATTAGCAAGATTGATTGAAAAAACATATTTTATTTCTTATATTTGTTTACTTATATATATATATATATATATATATATATATATATATATATATATATATATATATATGTGTGTGTGTGTGTGTGTGTGTGTGTGTGATTACTATAGGTAAGACGTCAGCCTAAGAAAAATTATGTGAGGTAGCACAAAAATATAGTAATCCAATATTTTTTCTTCAAAATTTTTCCTATAATTAGAATCTATATCTTCTTAACTTTAATAAAATTAAATTTCATGAATTTTGAAGTTTATTTATACTTTCATCAAGTTGATACAAAATATTTATTTATTGGAAACTGTTAAAATTTATTTGAT
This sequence comes from Dracaena cambodiana, assembly GCA_036321105.1. Taxonomy (NCBI): domain Eukaryota; kingdom Viridiplantae; phylum Streptophyta; class Magnoliopsida; order Asparagales; family Asparagaceae; genus Dracaena; species Dracaena cambodiana. Next base: position 40,498,733 of record JAYEPQ010000001.1, on the reverse strand, counting down.
GAAGGACCAACTCAAAACTAAAACCTAAGAAATTAGATATGAGTGAACTCTAAAGGGTCAAGATCATAATCCAAAAGAAATTTTTAAAAAAGAAATATTGGAGATTGTGAAAATAAACTGCAACTTAGATAACTTGTGTGAGCTGTCAGCTCATTTCCATATATATATATATATATATATATATATATATATATATATATATATATGGGATTACTGCATGTGAGCCGCCAGATCAGCAAAAATTTCATGAGCTAATAGGAAAAATACAGCAATCTAATGATTTTCCTTCAAACTTTTTCTATAATTAGAATTTTTACCTCTTTAACTTCAACAAGATTAAATTTCAAGAATTTTGGAGTTCATTTATACTTTCATCAAGTGAATACAAAATATTTATTCAATGAAAACCGTTAAAATTATGTCCACTTGATGGAAGACCAAATCAAAATCAAAATCTAAGAAATCGGATATGAGTGAACCCTAGGGGAGGTTGAGATCATAAATCAAAAGAAATTTTAAATTTTTTTTAATAGAAATAGTGGAAATAAACTACAGCTTAGATAACTTGCGTGAGTTGTCAGCTCATTTCTATCTCTCTGTTTCTCTATATATATATTGCTAATTTTGAACAAATCAAATATTCGAGCTTGAACCACCAATCCAATTATTAAACGAATCGCGCTCAGGCTCACAAAAAAACATGGGTGGGTGCTCAGGCTTATACGAGTCCTACATGAGTCAGACCCATTCCCCACCTCCCAAAAAAAAATATTTTCTCGATTAAAAGTTATGCTTATAATTTGAAAAATATCATCAATATTCAACAGAATTGCAATATAAGGTAGAAAAAAAAAGTGGCTAAGAATAAGACCACACAATACCAGAAGTTGAAGTTGAGATGAAAAATAATTACTCTAACTAAAAATCCAAAAGAACCCAAATTAAAAAAATAATCATGCCTAAGAATGAATAAAAATTATAGTTATTTAATCTTTTACATGATTCCGTTAATTAACAATTGATTTACATATTTTAGGCATATGTTAATTAACAATTGAATTTGTATAAGAATCATGAGTAGAAGGTTGCTCAACAACTAATTGAACTAGGCCGATTATTTTTCAACTTACATTTTGTTGAATTCATGTATGTTTGAACTTGAATTTTTGAGTCAATTCACTAGTTCAAAAATAAATGAATTAGGTGAATGGAAAATGGTTTCAAAGAGGAGTACATAGTAAAGGGAACAAAAAGGAAAGAAGAAAAAAATAGTCTCACATTGGCTAGAGGTTTGTTAGGATATTAGTTTATATAGGATTGTTTGTTCCATGACATTGCTTATGTAAGAAGAGGAGAAATCTTGAGCACCACGGGTGGTGCTACGCACCCGCACGCCCGAATGGGCGTTTAGGGCGCATTAGGTGCCAGAGCCTTTGATTTTTTGGTGCTATTGGATTCAGGTTAGCTCTATTGGGTTCAGCTATTTGGATTCGACCCGCACCCGTTAAGAGTCGTTAGGATTTGTCCTTTTAGATCCAACGGTCGTCTGTTAACCGTTGTCGTTAAACGGTCACAACTGTTAACAGCCAACCGTTGTGACCGTTTGCCCAGAAGCCTATAAATAGGCCTCTGTCCAGACTTTTTAGAACATACAATCTACAGAATTTTTTCTTCTTCTGCAGACAGAAACTTGGTCATTTTGACAGAGAGTTTCTGTTTGCAGAAGAACAGTTCTTTCTAAATCAGTCCTACATTACACCATACATACAGTTCTTCCTAAATCAGTCCTACATTACACCATACATACAGAGAGTGTTCTTTATCAGATTCGCTAGAGCAACAGGATTGCGGCTTCCTTCCTGTTGCAGATCGGTCGTTGTATCCTGGGAGACCGACGCCCATTGCAATCCAAAAGTAAGCGGTGGAAGGGGAATCAGTTTTAAGGAGATAGTATTCAACACTATCCTCGATCGTCTTCATCAATTCTGCATACGTTCATCTTTCTAAATACAGGTTTTTCTTAATCCAGTAATTCTTTATTCTGTTTAGGATAGTAAACTAGTTAAAGAAAAACAGTTTAATATTTTTCTGTAAACAGTAATAGGAATATTCTTCTAATTCAAATCTGGAAAGATATCGACTGCTATTATACATAATAATTCGTAATTCTTCTTCTCCAATTTTATTTCTGATTGAAATATAACACTGAAACCTGTGCATAATAACAGAATTAATTCTGTGCAAGATAACAGTAGTAATTCTGTACATAATAATAGTAGTAATTCTGTTAACTAATAACAGTAATAAGTCTGCCCATATTAATCTGAAACACTAGCAAATTATTTATCCAACACATTTCAAAAGTCATTAGTATATAGTGATGTCTTTAATTATGATAAATTTGTTTAGATAAGAATTTAAAACTACTTAGTGAGAAAAATGAAAAAAAAAAAAAAAAAAAAAAAGAGGAGAGGCTAATGATTAATCTGCACATATGAGATAATGGAGCAAACCAATGGTTACAAATTACAACATTATAGACTTGTAAATTTATAGTATTGATCTTACAACATTTATATTTTTGTAAAAACTAATTTAGCTTTGGAAATAGAATGATACTAAATGCTCGTTTGTATGCTATGCGTAAGTGAAGCACTATAAAGAGGATGGAAGCCAAGTCAAAAAATTACATGCAATTTGCACTATAGAGTAGATCTCTAAAGTGAAGTAATTCAGAAGAACCCAATAAAAAAGAGGGAAGAGAGAGAAAAAAAGAATGGAGAGAGGAATCCAATAAAAAAGAGGGAAGAGAGAGAGAAAAAAAGAATGGAGAGAGAAATCCAATAAAAGAAGGAAGAGGAAAAAAGAATTAAAATGAAGTAACTCAGAAATATAACGGAAAATTTAGACCACTAAAGTGAGGTAATTTAAATGATTTGAAAAACTAAATTATAAATATGAAGATTTGGGTGAGTAAATTTTAATTTTTAATTTAAGGGACAGGTATGTGAAAACCCCTTTTAAGTTTACTTTATTAATGAGATTGATATTACGCTTTAGATTGGTTGCAAGGACTGAGAAATATAGAGTGGAATATTAATTTCGATTAAAAAATTTAAATTATAAATACGCTTAGTGTAAGAGTACAGAGTCTAACTATTAATTCTAATAAATACGCTCCCAACTAAATAAGAGAGAAATGAAAACCACGATAGTCATGACATTGTCACCATTTTTAAAAGTTTTCTCATGTCTATTTGTTTAGATTATGGTGCTGTAGGAGTGAGCAAATTTTTAAAAAAAAACCGAACCGAGTTGTTAAACCGAACCGAACTGAACCGATCAGTTCGGTTTGTTCGGTTTTTGGTTTGGTTTAGATGAAAAATAGAAAATTTATTCGGATATCGCGGGTTTCAGTGGCATTAGCGCCAACTAAAACCGATCAAAAAAACCGAATTTGTATGAATACCCAATCCGTTATCTCATTTCTATAGTCTCTCTCTGCCTTCTCTCCCTCCCTCTCTCTCCACAATTTGGTTTTGGTTTTTTAAAACTGGATCAATGCATTTTTTTTTTAATTCTAATGAGTTTGTGGGTTGTAGGTCCAAAAAATTGAAAACCGATCGAATCTAACCGAATCGAATTTTCGGTTTCGATTTCGGTTATTAGTGAATTTCGATCGGTTTCGATTTCGCATTTGGAAATTCGGTTCGGTTTTCGGTTGGAATTTTTCTATCCAAATCCGAACCAACCGATGCTCAGCTATGGTGCAGTCAATTTTCCTTTTCTTAACTAAATAAGAGAAGAAATTAAAACCACAAGAATCACAAGATTGTTATTATTACTTAAAAAAAACACTTATATTTATTTGTTTAGATTATTACCGTTGTCAATGACAGATGAAGTCAATGTCTTTTTTTTTTAAAACTTCTTGCAATTGCATGACATTATTCCTTCTCTTAGAAATGGAATAATGTAATTATTAAGCAACGGATTACTCTTAATTCTTTATGTCTATTACTATTTACCACCGACTGAAAAAAACTCCTTATGCTCATGATATCGAAGGATCCATGATTTTTTCCTATGTCTATTAATTTGATCTGCAATGTTTATTAATCTCAATATGATTGCATATTCTTCTACTTTCCACACAATGCACGTGTTTTCTAACTTCCATTATATTCATAATTTTCCATTAGTACTGCTATGCGAAAATAATCCGAATCCTAAAGCATGTGGTAAGATCTCGAAATAGAGTGCTTAAGAGAACATCTACTAAAAAAACTTTAAAAATATTATAATTTTGCGATTATGTTTTATGAACAATTTTGTCATCTCTTTGTATCCAATTAGGGCACTCATTTCTATTTTATATATTTGAGTTTTTTTTTTTTTTTTTTAAATCTCAATCATCACTCTCTTGTTCTTTCCCAAGCAAATATTTTCAAGGTCAATCAATAATAATAATAAATTTAGTAAATTTAGTTATGCTTTATAAATTTTTAGACAAGATTGTAACGGGCCGAGACTTTCGACATCTGTTCGGTTTATAAGAGCCGAACAAATTGAATGTCGTTCGGTTACTCCAAGTTAAACGAGATATACGTCGTTCAACTCCAATGAGCTCAATGGAAATATGCAAAGGCCTGGCACATGGGGGCTGCAAAGGGCGCTAGGGGTGCGTAAGGACCGAGGGGGGGAGCTGTGGGGGACGTGCAGGGAGCTGCGAGGTGTGCAAGAGAGTTGCCGTGAGTGAGAGGGGCTAGGTTTGGTGGGTATGGGTGGGGGCGGACGAGAAAGGAGACAAAAGAGAAAGAAATGAAGTGGGATACTCTTAGCAATAATTAAAAATTTAGGGTTGAGGATAGTTTTTTTAGAAGGGGTATTTACTGATTTGTCCCTCAAATCTTTATATATTATGATTTAGTCCCTCAAATCTTTATATTTAGTATTTAGTTTCCCAAATCTTCTAAGTTTCTATACTTTAGTTCCCTCCCTAACTTCCGTTAATACTGTTTAATTTTTAACCTGATATTACTATTTTACCCCTCCTTATTCATTCTTTCTCTTTCTCTTCTCTTCTCCTTTTCTTTATTATTCCTCCTCTCTCCTCCTTTTCTTCTTTCTCTCTTCCTCCTCTTTTCTTCATTGGAAGAAGAGAGGAAGAAGAGAGAAGGAGAAGAGAGGAGGAATAATGAAGAAAAGGAGAAGAGATGAGGAATAATGAAGAAAAGAAGAAGAGAGGAGGAAGAGAAGAGGAGGAGAGGAGAGGAGGAAGAGAAAGAATAAATAAGGAGAGGTAAAATGATAATATCAGATCAAAAATTAAACAGTGTTAACGAAAGTTAGGGAAGGGTACTAAATTGTAGTAACTTAAGAGATTTGGAGACTAAATCCTAAATATGAAGATTTGGGAGACTAAATCATAATATATAAATATTTAAGGGACAAACCAGTAAATACCCCTTTTTAGAACAATTGGTGCCCATGGAAACAATCAAAATTTTTAAACTTTAAAATAATTGTCCATAGAAGGTGAATATAGTAATTTGATGGATGTCCTCAAAAAATATCCTCGAAATATATATTTAATACCCACCTACTAACCTAATTGGCCTATTAATAAATAATTCCGATTCAAATCTGCATACCAAAATATTAGAGGAGTCGAGTCGGATTCCAAATCATAAATTCAACCCGTATCATATTCTGATGTGGTACCAAATGAAGCGAACCCAACCTGATAAATGTTCTACTCGAGACTTAAAAAACTTTTCGATATTTATTTCAATAAAATTCTTGTGACGATGGAAATACAGCCTATTAGAAATTAATTTTGGTTAAATTTCCATTGTGATCATATGAAATATAAGTAATCTTTTTATATGCACATGTTACATTAGTATGCGAAGTTGATATTGTGTATAAGTTGTAGGATTATGAATATAAGTTATAGCACCTTGCCCTTTCCTCGAACAAAATATAAGCTAGCAAGTTGCTCAATGATTATGAAAATAAGGCAAACTCATACTGTTTGCATTTCAAAAGTCATTAATATGACATGAAATAATTTAATTTGGACATATTTGTTTATATCCAATACGATGTTGTGTAATCAAAGTAAACATAGATTAAAACTTGTTTAGTTGGATATATGGTTTTTTTTTTTTTTTTTTTTTTTATCCTTTAGGAGGATTTAATAATTAACTTACAAAGATTGAGATAGTGGAGCAAACCAATATCTAGAGCTTTAAATGAAAAGTTGTTTATGCTATGTTTATGTCTACTTTAAAGGCAAAGAATATGACATTGGAAATGAACTGCAACACATAAACAAAAGACAATGAAAAAAAAGGTAATAACAAACTTAGATAGTTGAAGGACTAAAAAATCTAGGACAAAATAAAGCAAATTGGGTAATTAAAATTAATAATGATTACCTGAGTAGAATCAATAATGATAATCCAATCACAATCATTCATTCGAGAGAAATCAACTTGTCTTTTAATGTGTGAGGGCTGCTAAATCAACTTGTTTTTTAGCTCAAATGTAATGTGTGAGGGCTGCTAAATTAACTTGTTTTTTAGCTCAAATGTAACGCACAATTACCTTCTATACAAGTGAAGGTGGTCAATTGATTACCTTCTATATAAGTGAAGGTGGGCAATTGATTATTAATTATTATGCTTAAAGGTGAATGGTTTAGATTTCGTCTTCATTTTTTTTTCCCTTCAAATTTCGTCTTCTCTTTCTTATAATATTCAAATTAAACATAATTCTATTTAGAAACGTATTTTATTTACTTACTTAATACACTCTAATTCGATTTGGTTTTCTATCTTATTTCAATTTAATAAATTCAAATTCAACATGGATTTATATATAATTTTATAAGTGAATGATAGGATTAAATATTTATTGAGAACTATTAATTTATCATTTATTATATTAAGTATTAATCTTTTATTTGTTCCTCCTCCTTTTATTATTTCTCTATGGAAACCATCTTGGTCGTGAATTCTTTTTTTAAAAAAATAAAACCATCTAATAACCCACTCATGTGATAGTTCATGCTTATTATTTTTTTTTATTACTTTTTAAGAAAAACTAAATTATCTAATTACTTTTTAATAAAAACAGAACCATCAAATTGTCCTTAATAAAAATCCTTAATTCTATTTTTGATTTGATCATGAACTCCTAAAAAGAATTATAATTTTAAGAAATTAAAATTATTAAATTATGGTTTTCAAAAAATAAATAATTAATAAAATATATTATTATTACTATATAGATTTACTTCTAAAAAATAAAACTTAAGTCAAATTCAATAGAGTTTTTTCTGAAAATTTCCAATTCTTCCTATGTTTTTTTTTTATCTAGGCATGGTGCATGCAAATTATATGGATCATCACTCTTTAATTCTGACGTGGAATATCGGCTATAATATAAGAGTTTAAAGAGATCTTATTTGAACCAAATCAATTGGGATCTAAACCCTAAATCCCTATGGATACTCCAACTTGTTTTCGAGTTTGGATGGGATCTCTTCCTCTTCCAGATCCGTGTTAGATTCAAATTTTGGTTAGTGAATATTTTATGACGACATTCTAAATTTATCAAATGAAAATGGTTAATTTATAGTTTAAACATATGTCATAATATTTTATTATTGCAACTTATTTTAGTCTAGATAAAGATTCTAACTATCATTTTTATATCATGAAGCACCAGAAAAAGAAAAAAAAACAAGGGTTAGAAATGTTGATCATGGAGAGAGAGAAATGACTATCTTCTATATTTCTCTAATTCTTGTAGTATTTTTCTTTTTTATTAGTAAATAATAACTTCATCATGCAATTTTATTCCTATTAGAAACTACTAGTTATATTAAAACTCCTAATTTTTGTAGTATTTTAATAGTAGTATACTGTTTCAAGCTGTTCTATTCAGGAATGTATGAAAAATACATGTGTAGCTAGATCTCCTAAATAAGAGACCGACTCTCGCTTCTTCTTTCAATAAAAAGTAGATAATTAACAAATGAAAAAGAAAAATTATATAAATTAGACTGCATAGTAGACATAAAGTCATTTTTACGAATTAAAAATTTGATGCAAGGTAAGAGATATACATAAATAAATGCTCGTCGAGTATTGAGCATTTTACTCTCTTTTTTGAGTTTAGATGGTAAAGCTATACCTGGAAAGAATCTAGCATGGCCTTGAGAGTTTCCTGAGAGGACGACCATTGCTTGTCATTCGCGCTAGCCACAAATAGAACGACTGTGTTTCCCTTAGCTGTTGCCTTTGCGAGATTATGTGAACCTGTCAACGCGAATGGAGTCTCGAGCACGTAGGTGTAATACTGCACAATGTCAAGCAGAGGCTATCAAGTAACTGGTTATTCAGACATTGAATAAATGCAGGCTACATAATTTGAAGCATCAATAGGAGTCTTCTACACTCATTTGCAGTGTGACAGAGGCAAGAACCACGTAGCGGCCTCAAGAGAGTATAGCACGAATGTTGGCAAGCATAGCATTTCAAGTTTTATGAATATATTGACATATGCTGCACTTGGTACAGTACATGTAGAACGCCTCCAAAATCTCACTTTCAAACTATGTTATGATGGTTTTAAGAAAAATATGAAGGTATCAAGCAATCAGAATATCCTCCTCCAATTATGGAATGTTCATTGAATAAATTGCCAAAGTAACGATAACATATGGAAGGCAAAGATATCATCTCCAATGTACTAGCAGTTGATAAGCTTGTATTTTTATGACCAGTCGTTAAGACCCCTTGTTGCACCACTACATCCAAGTAAAAAGGATTGTCCAGTTTCAGTTTCAGCAGTACTTTAACAGGTAACTGTGATCAAATCCTATGCATGATCTTCAACATTGATTAGGGAAAATCGGTCACGTCTTCATGTATCCTAGATGACAATCTTGTAGACCAAATCAAGATTGTTTTTTTTTTTTTTTTTTTTTTTTTTCAAATAAGCACAGGGGATGGTGTTGAAATTGAAACAAGCTAAGATTTGCGAAGCACAAAGTTTCTGCCCATAAGTACAAAAATATATCCAAATTCAAGGTGGAGCACCTCTTCATTCCATCATGAAGTTTACTTACATGGTAAAGCACCATCCTTCGACTCACCAAATATATTTTTAGTTATCTTCTTAATGCTGCTAACTATCGCTTTCCACATTGTATTAGGATCATCCTAAGTATTCCAATTAACTTTCTATACCACTTGATCTACAATTTTAACTGTCACCACTTAATAATAAGATCTAACTTACATTTAATCTTTCTACAATCCTTTCTAATCCAAACATCTAAACCTAATAGCCTATGCTGAGTTGCTACGCTCTCATATGGTAGTACCTTAAAATCAATGCAACTATCTCTATCTATCTCCTAATTAAAAAGAAATATGATTGGTTCAGACTCCATCAGTTCTAAAAGTGATCGAGTGAGAAGCTCTCTTCCTAAACCAAGCATTCACTAATATCAAATTATAAAACAAAGCAAAATTTAGATCGAATTTCCTACTTCATTTCTTTTACCAAAATAAAATTCTCTAGTAGACTATCAAAACCGTTATGGTTAGTTCATGCATGTCTATTGAGGTCACGACCTATAAGATTTTTTCTCTGATGGGTATCCCTCATACAGTCTTATCTAGATCCTCCCAGAATTGGCGTAACTCATTAAGTCCAACTTGTATTGCATAGGCACTAATAATATTAAGAACCTATTTACCTAAATTTAAGTTTAATTAGTAAAATCGTATCACCCTCCCTCCTAACCTCCATTATATCCCACGTAACTATTTATCTATGATCATATCTACCTTATTATGATTTCTATTACTGTCCATATACCAAAATTTATAATCTACGACTTTAACTTTCTCACGCACCCACTTAGTCTCATACATATAAAATACTAATCCCCCTTCTAATCATAAGATTAACTAACCTCATTAATCTACTTGTAAGAGAAGTTATGTTCTACAAAACTAACTGAATCCTAAATTTATGAGCAAACATCTTTATCATCACCTGCTCATTAGGGTGATGAGCCTTCACTCACTTGACACTACATCCGAATGCCGATATGATGCATCACTTCTAGACGACGACTAGTAAATATTTGCCTACTTTTCACTACACCCGATTCCGATGTACCTCATCGCTCAGTAGGGTACAACCCAAGAAAATTCAATTTTTCGCTCATGTCATAACAGTTGGCAAGGTTTTATGATCGCTGTCATACGCGTACCACAATCCTCCTCTTTTATCCTGGCTTGAGTCAAGCAGAAATGGATGAAAATTTTAAGAATAACTCAAGCAAAGTTGGTAAAACCACTTATCTACTATAATCGAATATAACTGAGGACAAAATTAACCTAATGAATCATTGCTTGTGGCAGTCAATACAGCTCATCACACCTTGAGAGATGCCTTCACCCCATCATTATTTTTTTTTCCCCTACTAGGACGAGTGTAGGGGATTAAGCCAGAAGTTATCAATTTTATGATTCATAATCAAAGTAGAAATCTAACAGATTTTGGAAAATGCCGCTTCTCCACTGTAGGTGAAATATGCTGCCCAAAGCACAAATAACTAAATAGTTGGCTATTTCTTAAATAGTATAACCAAAACAGGACCTCAAACTTGTAAAATTAATCATTTTTCAAAATAATTCAGGTGAAGTCAATCAAAGAACAGGTTAAGAGAAGTAAAAGGGTCGGACAGTTAGAGATCCAAATTAGCATCCCAAACGAGAAACGGAATCTAGAGATAACCCCTACTGCATTCTCCACTAAAATCTTCATAGCTATCTGAAGTAGTATCAGCCAGGACACACACTACAACAGCATCTTGGACTTGGAGCAGAAGAGTAGAATATATCTAACTGGATTCTTAACTAATAACACAAGGTCAATGGGGGCTCAAAACGCCATGAGCCTTTGCATGAGAACTAAAGTTATTTACCAGGTTGCAGTGTACAATTTATATAAATATTTCGAAGAGGATTTACAACAAAGGTTAGTATTATGCCATGCCATTGCTTTGATGCACTTGCAAGAAGTTACATAAGCAGTTTTCTCCCCCAGAAAAAGGTTATATAAATGCTGTTAAAATTATCAAAAAAAGAAACTACACAACATATAATCTATGTTAACTATTGTATATAGGTAGCAATGACTGTAAAATTTACTTATAAATGCATACAACAAAAATGACCATACGGAAGCCATCTAGTTTCCTGGACTCTCATTATGCAAAAATACGTATGCCCAAAAAATCAGCTAGATAAAAATACTATAGCAAAAACATAGAAGTCCTGCAAGTATCTTGGCTGGCTCTTATTTTCTAACCGCAGTTTAGTGAATTTATCACAACTTCACAAGGTTCTGACCAATCACTGAAATATGAATTTATTCAAAATACTGATAGATGAATCCAGTGCTGAGATGTTTTAAATAGCACGATGTTCAGGAAAAAGACAACTAAGAAGAATATAAGTAGCAAGGATAAAAAAAAGATTAAAAAAAATGTTACCGTTTGATTGCCACGCTTTTCAATTGAACTTTCAAGAAGCTCATCTGAATCAAATGTATTTCCAGTGACGAATGGTCCAAGAGAAGCAATAACCTTCTCTGGGCTCCCGATGTCTTCAATCGTTGCATCAGGTTTGTTTGTTAGACGTATTAAGGGAGAAGCCACCACCTGAACCTTTCCTTGTTTCTCATCTTCAAATTTCACCTCTACCCAAGGTTCAGCACATTTCGGTTGGCAATAATTTCCTGAAAGTATATTGGCAACTCGTGTTTGTTTCCAAGTAGGCGGAATAATAAATTCGTAGGGCTGTACATTACCTGCAATGCACAAAATGTATGTGACCCAGTATTTTAATTGAATCTTAAATGCTAAGTACATTGTAAAGATCTTGGGAAAGACATCCAAAAACGATCTCCGCTGTGTGCATTTGTGTACCATTCAACAACACTTCTATTAAGTACGCATTACGCAGAATGAAAGTGCACAGTAATGACACAGTCTATATACATGCTGTAAAGATCTTGTAAAGACAATCAAGAATGATCCTGGTTGTGTGCGCTCGTGTACTGTTCACCAACACTTTTGCTGAGTGTGCAGAATGAAAGTGCTAGTATACCACAATGTTTATAGTCACAAGTACAGTTAAATTTGGTAAAGCTTATCCTGTCCTGACATACCTCGTCTCAAATGCTAAATCATCACCATTTAGTCCTAAATACGTGCTAAAGTTTAGTATTACAATAAACAGCAGTAGTTCAGAAAATGAACTGCCACAGATACTCTCTAGGGATGGAATGCAGATGATGAAGCTATATAGAGTTGAGTATCGCGTAAGAAAGGACCTCAAACTGAATTTGACTGTAAAGCAGAGATCATAGACTCTGTTACAAGGTCTGGAAATATGAAATGCAAAAGGCAAAAATTTAAAAACCCAAACAATATTAAATGTTAATAAGACCCATTCCATGAAAGCTTATGTTCATTTCCAACAAAAAGCTTTGTATTGTTGTGTGACATATCTTGAAGTGACATGAACCAACAGGATTGGTAAACTGTCTCACAATAGTTCCATAATATATCGCAGGATTTTAAATTGATTCCTAAAGTTCTCAAATTTTTATCACGACCAAAACATGTTTTTTTCTACTTACCTCTTAACCCCCTTAACTCCTCCCTGCACCCTAACAAGCACAAATAGGGTTCTTGTGTCTTTCAGAATAAAAAGAAATCACTGAACTAAACTAATTTGGAACCAATGGCCATTGGTAAAGTTGAAGAATGCAAACCTCAATAAACTAGCCCCTAATAATAATAATAATACCAATAATTCAAACACCTCAAGAAGTTACAACGTGAAAAACTACTCGCCTTAGGGGTATAAGGACGTGAGTTTAAGATGAGGATGAAGAGAAGCATCAAGATATTAAGATGAAAAGAAACAGAAGCATAATACATAATATACACAAACGAAAACTTGAAAACCTGATCATTTCTGATACCACAAGAAATAACTGCTTCAGTGCAAGAGCTTAACAAGTTACATACATCGGTCTACAAGCCAACTTCCTCTGCACCAAAACAGGTAATAACTATGCTACAGTAGCAACCATTTAAAGCATTAATAACCAAACAATTTATATCTAGACGTAAAGCTTCCCACCATCTAAGTTTTTGCAGCAGGCATAGCTCCTCACCAGCCGATCTATAGCTACAATTTGCTATAATGGGAGTTTCCACATGACGGAACTACCAAATTATGCGTGATTGATACATGGGTTCAACGAACAATAGGCAAGTAAGGTTAAACTAGGATCAAGCCAAATTTAACCCATTAAAACTAAAATTAGAAACTTTAAAGTAATAATCTAATCACAAAGAACGATTCTATGTAAGCTCGTAAAGCCCCAACTATCCATTTTACATATTAAGCATGAACTATAATCATATTCTATTTAAGCCCACAAAACCAAATATTCACGCTCACATCCAAAGCATAAATTCCGTCAGCATCAATAAGTGTTAAAAAAAAAAAATTGCCTATTTGAGTGCACCAAATAACCAAATTCTTTTTCTTTTCTTGTTTCTTAATCTTGAGAGAAAAGGCTAGACTAGCATGTAGGAACTTAACACTATCTTGTATGACATGTAATAGGATTCCAATTCCATTCACTTTTTTCCTTTGACACTTCCAAGCGAACAAAGGAACTATAGTTAGGGATGAGAATGAGTGGGTCCAAGGACTAATTTTCATCCTGTTCTATTCAATATTTTGAATTAAAAAATGAAGATTTTCCTAACTACAATGCTACTATTTGTGACCCGCTCATTGTTCTAAATATCAGCCGCGATGAACAATATATCGCCTGATATATCATTTTGTAGGGTCTACCAATACGATAAAAAAATCCGATATTGCCTCATATCCTCGATATATCACCAAATATCCCGCTAACCGATACAAAAATTATCCATCCGATACGATACCGATAACCGACATTTAGGATAACCGACATTTAGGACCTTGGGCCTGCTCATTCCGGTTTTCTAATTCAAAATTTTGAATAGTAAGGGCCAAAAATTGGGGTCTTGAACGTGCCTATTGTCATCGCTAACTACAATGCTACTATATGGCTCCTACAAAATCGCTTTCATTTTACCAAACACTGCATCACTGCACGATAATTAACGGGAAAATCAATAATAATTGCTAATATTCAGTGTAAGTTGCTCATGCACATTTCATCGAACAGTTGGTGTGCATTCAATAAACCCCACACACCTCAAACCACTCAAATTCAACTGGATGCAATGCGAGCGAGGAAACTACCGGCGCGGAGAGCGGGAGTATCTTTGGGCGTGGCCCGGAAGAGAACGAAGGAGGGGTCAGAGGGGCTCGGAGGCAAGTAGGAGCCCACCTCGACCTCGCGAGCCAGCGACACCGAGGAGCTCTCCTTGATGAAGACGGAGGCCAAGGCGACTCCTTTGAGGAAACCTCGCCTCGGGAGCAGCGAGAGCGAGGAGGAGGAGGAGGGGGAGGAGGGGTCTTTTGAGGTGCGGAGCGGAGCGGCGAGGGATTCTGGGGTCGAGGCGAGGAGAGGGGAGAGAGGTGTGGACGCCATTAGAGTCCAGAGAGAACGAGAGATGGGGTGGCTGGAGAGGCTTCAGAGTTCCCGCCAGTTTTCTTATCCATTGGGAAACTCTAAATGCGCACCACTCTTTTACTTATGAGCACCAGCAGATCCACCTTCTGCTTTGTGAGCACCATATAATTTTAAAATATATATTAAGTACTAACAAATTTCCAATTTTAACTATTCCTCTCCAACTTTTTTTTCCCTAGTGAACACCAACTCTAACTCTTCCCACCTTCACTCGATCGCCCCTTCTCCTCGGCTCTCGCGTTGTACTTATCATCGCGCGAGTAACTTATCAGCTCACTATGAAAAAAGTGGTGCGCATTTAGAATTTCCCTTATCCAATTGGAGATGTCCATGGGATTTGGCCGGCCCCACACGGATTTTTTTATTTTTACCAGGATGGGAGATTGGAATTTGGGCCGGTTTAGTTTGAGATTGGGGCCGGTTTAGTTTGGAACTGGGCCAATTTGGCTGATTGGAGAGTTGAATTGGAAGTTAAAGTGCTTAAACATAGGCCGTGTTTGGTGTAAGAGAAAATAATGAAAAATAAAAGAAAATAAGGAAGAAAGTGTTTTGGTTTGAGAAATTTTTTTTTTTTTTTAATTATTTTCTTACTAACTTAACATCAAAGAAAAATTAATTTCCATCTTTTTTTTTATATTTTCTCTTTCTTTTCCTTTCTTCCATTTTCTTTCAAACCAAACACAACTTTACCTGTTGTTTGTTTTGTATTATTATTATTTCCATGATTTATACTAATATTTGTTTCGCACATAAAAATTTAATAATTCCCAAAACTCATTGAGTAACTAAAATTGTGCCTAGGACGGTTCTCTTAATTTTGAACCTTGAAGAGGAATTGAGAAGAAAATAACTACATATTGTTCAACATATCAAAAGAATAACCGTATCTATATTGTATAAATACTTACTTTCTTCATAAGAACTTAATTTTCTAATGATAGTTGAACCAAACAGATTAGAAATGTTACATTTTAAAAACGTTAGCATCAATTATAAAAAAATTTGCCATCTTCCTCCTCCTTTCATCCTAAAGTGTCTTTAAACAACTTTATAAAATTAAAAAGTGTCTTAAGAGAGAATTTATTCCTTTGGATTGATTCGTACGCATGCCTTATCGAACCTCATTCTCATCATGATAGAAAATTTACTAATATTATTTTGCCGTATTGAACCTCTGATGAGATTTAAATCTGGGTTATTTCGATGCCACCAGAAATTTTAAATTATAATTAGAGCTAAGAACTATTGCTTCATATTTTAACATATGGTTCTTTTGAAATAAATTTTAAGAAATTAAAGTAATTAGTTCAACAAAACTCCCACCATTTCTTTGATGGTTAAGGTTTAGATATTGTTAAAAGTACAAAATAATTTTCCTTAAACTTCACTATAAATTCGAAGTTTTGGTGTAGTGGAAGTGTTTTTCAACATGGTATCAGAGCAACCCAGTTTCAATTCCTACCGGGCGTGCATTTAATTGCAGATTTTTTAAAAAAAATATACCGCTGCGTAAAACCCAGGTTTCTGTCCAAAATGGACCTTTAACTTGCGGGTTAAAATACAAAATAAGTTTCCTCAAACCTTACTACAACTTTGGAGCTTCAACATGGTATCAGAGCAAAATAACGCATGTTCAATTCCTGCTGGGTGCTCAATTCTCACCATAATTTCGGAGCAACATGGTATTAAAGTAATGGTATCAGAGCAACGCTTATAGGTTCAATTCCTGCCAGGTGCTCAACCCTCACCATAACTTTGGAGTTTGGTGCAGTGGAAGGGACCTTTAACTTCGGAGTTTTTGGTGCAGCGGTATAATTTTTTTAAAAAACCCGCAATTAAATCCACGTCCAGTAGGAATTGAATCTGGATTGCTCTGATACCATGTTAAAAGTCCAATTCACTAACCAAAACTCTAAACTCTAAAGTTATGATAAGCTTTGAAGGAACTTATTTTGTATTTTAATAGATATTGAATATATCCAATTAATTATTACAAAACAGAAAGTAAAATAAAAGTGGGAATGGGATTCTACTGCATCATAACAAATCAAACAACTAAAAAAAGTTGTCTTTGTTTATTTTTCTTTTTCCCAAAAAGTTGCCTCTAAAAAGAACTTATTCGATTTCGTGGTGCTCTGGTTGCGGTACAACTTAAGTTCTTGCATAAACAAAGTTACGATTCTGGATACAAAAAAAATCTCTAAATTGCTGAAGAAGTCTATGTTAGTCGGTGATCATACGATGTAAGGCTAAATTAGGAATAATAATGGATAGATCTAAGACTAATTCTTGGCCCGTCCAAATACCAAATGCATTGATCTCCCTACTCCTTAATATTTATGTTTTTTTTTATTTGAATTTTTCTTCCATTTATAAATTGCCATTTTTAAATTTTTGTATGCATTCCCTTTTGTCCTCCAACATTGTAAAAGTGTAGGTAACAATTACTTTTTTCATGAAGTATAATTTTGTATTCGATTTCGCATTAATGTACATCTACGTAGTCTATGTAGTGGATTTTTTACGGAAATTCACCAAATAGCAAAAGTGTCACTTACAGCAAAACCGATTGCAATCGTAATAACTTTACACACTTATAGTCGCAACCAAATACTCGTTATATTCGTGCCAAATAGATGCAGAAAAATATGAATTAAAAAAGAGGTTTTTACATATATGTCCCTTAAATTAAAAATTAGAATTTAGTCCACAAAATCTTCACATTTATTTTTTAATCCTCAAATCCTTTAAATTACAATAATTTAGTCCCAGTCATATTTTTTGCTCGAATTTCCTGTTATGCCCCTGAATTCCTTCACTTTAGTTATTCCTTCCCTCTTTCTCATCTCTTCCTCTTCTTATTGGGTTCCCTCTTCATTCTTCTCCTCTCTCTCTCCTTTTTTCTTATTATGTTCCCCTTAGTTATTTTACTTTAGAAATTAATTGAAAGAGGAGAGAGAGAGGAAAACCCAATAAGAAAAGGAAGATGAAGAGAATAGAAATGACTAAAGTGAAGTAACTTAGGGGTATAATGGGAAATTCAGACAAAAAATATGGTTGATGACTAAATTGTGGTAATTTAAAGGATTCAGGGACTAAATTATAAATATGAAGATTTGAAGACTAAATTCTAATTTTTAAAGATGTAAGGAACAAATATGTAAAAATCCCATTAAAAAAAATATAATAGATAGAATCGGGAAGACATACACTGACTCTGGAAGTGGAACCAGAGTCAAAACTCATGCTGCATAGTGCCAAGTGCCAAGGAATCAAGTATAGTTGATAAGAGAAGAAAGCTTATCAACTAAGTTATTTATTTCAATTGGTCCTTTTAAGCTACATAAATAAGGCTTTGAGTTGATGATAGTGTTGCTACAACTATATAAAATAAAATAAATTAAAACAAAGGCTTTGCCAACATCATCATCAACCCAATGCTTTAATTATGGCTTCTACAATATTGTTAATAATTTTAATTGTAAATTAATGCTAAAAATTTGCATGCATGGCTACTTACACGTGGGCTTGTAGCCGTAGCCCGTGCTCCTATCAACAAATACATATTTTATAGTTTAGAATAATTAGATAACGATTTGGATACATACGGGCCCATTCACTAGCAACCACATTAAAAAAAACCAATAAATAAAATTTCCCTCGGATCTTCTCTTAACGTGCGAGTTCCTCTTATATCGATATATTGATACTAATGTCTACGTAGAATTAGCAGAAACGTAGTTCAGTGACGATCGAATCGCGCGGACCAACGACAAACACCAGAAATTCTTAACCAATTGGGAGATTAATCACAAACGAATCAATCCCACTTTACCATGACACTATGTTCTCAATTCCCGAAGAAATTAATGTCGTGTCTCCCTTTTAAAAGAAAAACATTCCCTCATTTTTTGGTGAATCCTCATAATGGGAGAGAGATATTAGTGGGAGGAGATATCCTCTGACAACTCTATAACCGCATTTTATTTTATTTTCCAAAAATACCCTTATGCACATATAAAGCAACAAAATATAACTCATAAATGGCAACATCATCAACCAAATACATAATTTAATAGAAATAGATAGTTTTTGTATTATTTATATTTCGGTAATAAAAAGTCCAAAGCCTCTTATTGTGTATTGTTTTGTTTCATGAAAACCAATGTAAGGTGAACACACAATTTTCTAGATTTTATTTTATTTTTTGCTAGTAAGCACACAAATTTTCTAGATGAAACCGAAGGGTTCAAAAGTAATTTCCCTACGAGCCGAATGTTCGGGTTGTGTTCGGACCCGTTGTCGCGTAATCGGGATCCAATGCTGCCGCCCCGAAACCCAATTCAAAGTGGGGACCACACGCTCTCTCTCTCTTTCGCTCCTGCCCTCGTTTTCCTTGTTCCCTCTCTCTCTCCCGAGCAAACTGAGAAAGGAGGTCCTGGTCATCTCTCTCTCTCTCTCTCTCTCTCTCTCTTCATCCTCTCGCCCCGCCGAAAAACGCGGAAGCGTCAGATCAACTTCATCTCCCAAGGTTCCCGATCTCTCAAATCCTAATCCCCCTCTCCTTTCATCTCAAATCTAAAATGTTCACCTCCTAAAAAAAACAAAAAAATTCATTTTGCATAATTTTGTGAATTCAAATCGAGCCCACGGCTTCGATCTGTTGGTTTCTTAAACCATATATTCACTTATTAGGGATTTCATTTTTTTTTCTTTAAAAAAAAAAAAAAAAAAAAACCTTAGCTTTTGGCGTATAATCATCTTCTCGGTCCAGTTCCTTTTGTGTGTCTATCGTTAATTATCCCTTTTAGTTAGGGTTAGGATTTGGCTGAATGAGAATAGGTTTTTGGTTTGCAGGGGAAGGAAAGAGAAAAAAAGATGGTTTACATTGGGCACCATGGCATCAACACGTTGCACAAGTACAAGTACAGTGGAGTTGATAATTCGCTGCTCGCGAAATATGTATTGCAACCTTTTTGGAGCAAATTCGTCACCGTGTTCCCTCTCTGGATGCCGTAAGCTTCCCTATAAGTTCTAACTTTTTTCTTGAATTTGATCGCTGGCTTTGATTTAATCACGTTGTATAAATAATGAGCTAACTGAAAGTTTTAGTCTCAAGAAGAAAACTTTATCTCAACCGCTGCATACATCTTAAGTTAGAGCTACCTATTCCCATTGTGAGTATAGCATGCTCCCAAAAAAGGAGGAAAAAACACCATCTGGGGATGAGTAATGTTATGTGTAATACTTGCCATGTTTTAAGCATACTGGGTGCTAATTATAATGGAGAGAACTATTACTAAGGGTGTGGATTACTAGCTCGTTGAAGTTGTAGTTTGAATTAGGATGTCACTAAGTTGAGTATCTAGCTCGATAGAGATAGGGGTGGACCCAAGTGCTCGAACTGGGGTGAAATTGTTGACTCATGCAGATGTGGGAATCAAGATGTTTGGACAGGTCATCACGGATGTAGGGGGCGAAGCACCTCGGTCAGGGTGTGGGGGAGGACCCTGTGGCGCAAAAAATATCATGTTGTTGTTGCATAACTCATATTAAATTTATGATATTATAATACTAATATAAATGTATATTTCATTATTTCATATAATATATGAGTATAACAAACTAGTCTAAGATTTTATGTTTTTTTTTTTTTTTTTTATAATTCTTGATTTAGTCCATGAACTTTGGGATAAGCAAATTATCTTTTTTCTTTATCACCAATAAGCAAATCATGTAGGTGCACCTGTATCGTGCATGTATTTAGGGCTGTCTAATGGGCCAATTACCTGAGACCTGCTTGGGACTTGAGGATCATTCATCACTCGGTTGGCCAGGTGAGACTTGGGCCCAGGTCCAAGTATGTAGTTTGAAACATAGGATGGCGTGGCTCTGAAACCTTGGACTTTTTTTTTATCAAAACCTAATAACATGTTATTTTTTGCTAGGATGTGAACTTTCATTATGTTAACCATAAAATACAAACTGGCTGGTTGAAATGGAAGAGGACAACGGGAGTTTTATGTGACCGTAACATTCCGTTAAGACTAAAGGAAAATTTTTATAGGACTGCTATTAGGCTAACTTTATTATATGACACGGAATATTGGGTTATAAAGAAACGTCATTCACAGATGATAAGTGTAATAGAGATGTGCATGCTCCGCTGAATATGCGGCAACACTAGGAGAGATAAAGTGAGAAATAAAGATATTCGTGCTAAACTAGGTATAACTCCTATCGATAAGAAGACGCGAAAAAACCGATTACGATGGTTTGGTCATGTACAACGTAGGCTTACAAATGTACCAGTTCGACGAGGGGAGTTTATCAATGTAGTACAAGTTAAAAGAATGAAGGGAGGACCGAAAAAAAATATGGATGGAGGTGAAACGAAAAGATATGGATTTTAGAGGTTTAAATGAGGAGATATTAATTGATATAAATGAATGGAGAAGGACTATCAAAGTGATCGATCCGGCGTGATTATTTTTTGGTTCATATAGCCTACCTCAAATACTTGGGATGAAAGGCTTAGTTGTTGTTGTTGATGTGAACTTTCATTGCTTGGTTGAAGGCTAGTTATCTTAACCAAATAATACAACATGGGATTGTTGTATCTTTATTTTAGTCTATATAAACATATTTGTGATTGATAAAATATTTACTAAAAACTATTTTCTCAATTCTATGAGATATGATATTACAATTTTTGAATAAAAAATTTCATATCTATTGTAATTTTTTCGTTAAGGCTGAAGGGAGATATCGATAGTGATATCAACCATAAAATACAAGCTGGCTGATTGAAATTGAGGAGTGCAATGCGAGTTTTATGCGACCTTAACATTTTGTTAAGGCCGAAGGAAATTTTTTATAGTACTGCTATTAGGCTAGTTTTATTATATGGCATGGAATGCTGAGTTATAAAGAAACATCATTCATAGAAGATAAATGTAATAGAGATGTGCATACTTTATTGAATATATGGCAATACTAGAAAAGATAAAGTGAGAAATGAAGATATTCGTACTAAATTAGGTGTAGCCCTTATTGATGAAAAGATGTGAGAAAATCGCTTACGATGGTTTGATCATGTGTAGCGTAGACTTACAAATGTACTAGCTCGATTAGGGGGAACTGATCAACGTAGAACAAGTTAAAAGAGCGAAGGAAAGACCGAAAAAATATAAATGGAGGTGATACGAAAAGATATAGATTCTAAAGGTTTAAATGAGGAGATATTACTTTATAGGAATGAATGAAGAAGGATTACCAATGTGATCAATCTGATGTGATTTTCTTTTGGTTCATGTAACCTACTCAAAGTACTTGGGATAAAAGGCTTAGTTGTTGTATTGTAATTTTTCCCGAATTTAATAAATTCTATTTTATGTTCTTTAGTATCTAAATTATATCTTAATTTCTTAAAATATCAGATTAAATAAGAATGGGCTTTTAATTGGGTTGCCCCGGCTCGACTGGGGTGCGACACAGGGCCATCTGAGCCCGGGTCCAGGTAGAGGGCCAAACCTATCTCCGGTGACCCACTTGGACAAACCACATTTAGGGAGTGCAGATTTCAAACTAGATCATCATGTAGGGGTTGAGTTTTGTTATTATGTTTTGGAGTTTAGAATAAAATGAAATCTAAAAAAATATGATGTCATCCAGATAATTTTTGAATTATTCATCTCTCATAATCACAATTTATATAGCTTAAAATTGAAAATTTAGGGGTAGAGGTGTAAAATTGAGGATTCGTGATGAGCGATGTTGATTTTTTTTTTGGAAAATAAAAGAGGCATGATTTAGTTTATTTTTTCTTGGGAGGTGGCTGCACTACATAGCTATAAGTTGGATCTATCCCTACGTAGAGATTGTGTGTTCACAGGCGTAACTTGTCAATATAGAATTGAAATTTAGTAAGTTGATGACATGTTGTTTTATGGAGTAATTGTAGAATAACGGGTTGAAGAGCATGTGACTGGGAATTAAGTTGGGTGAACCTTGAAATTTGGCAAAATGAACTTTAAATCAGTCAAGCACAGCATAGAGAAGTATATGCATGGGACTCGCATGCTGAAAATGAGATAAGGAACAAGCTTGTGCTTACTGAGATTGAAATTGAGGAAATCAGTTTATATAGTGAGTTTTAACCAATTGCAAGCACAATTAAGTCATTTATGTTTTAAGCACTTCATTCCTTGTCTACTCTATTAGATGAAGTTGGATACTTTGAGTCTAAAGAACCTCAAGAATGTATTAGAGAACTTCTTGGTTCAAAAAACCTGAAGTCTAGATGGAGTACATTGGGGAGTACTAAAATTTGGGGGAAATGAAATCGGGTCTGACCATAAAAATAGCATGTATAATTATCTTGTTCCCTTGAATTTTTGGTGGTAGAACCTTAGTTATCTTCTTCTATTAGAGGTTCATATATTTGTTTCGGTGATCCAAATTGTGAATATAACATAAATTGGTCACATAAACTCGATTGCGGCTCGAGGGGAAGCGAATTAGGTAACGTTGATGCAGATTCATGAGTTCTTATATGAATTGTAGGGTGTAGGTTGATACTCTGACTAAAATATAGAGATAGATTATGTGGTACTATATAAATCACAGTGACTTAAGCAACCCAAATTCATGGTCGGCCAAGGGAATGCATGAAAATATTTTTGAGGTACAAAGGAAGAAACATACCAAATATAGGATTTGAGTGAATTTTGGTTGAGGTAGTGATGCAACAAAAGTCTAAGCTGGTGTGCTTATACTACATAAATCGAACTTTTGGGCTTATGGAACATGGCATGGATGATGGATAGACACAATAGTCTGGCCTTTTCTTTTGTAACATAACTGTTATGAAATAATCAGAGTTAAAACAATTTATTTATTATGAGTCAAGGGATTCATAAATTTATAAGTGTCTCAACACTATAGAACAATCCAATAGGTGATGTGGGACTAAATCTAAACTAAATCCAAATACAAAATAGTTTTCTAATCTAATACTCCCCCTCAAGTTAGAGTTTAAATATCATTTATATCCAATTTGTTACACATATTATAAATTACTGTCATCCTTTTCTATAGTACAGATTAACTGGGAGTGGATGAGCAGCAGCAACAGTAGGAGCAGTAGACGGTGGTGGCAGTAACAGTAGATAAATCACTTGAATCATCAGAGTATACCCATATTCGAGTAACAACCATAATAGCAACAAATAAACTTATTTTTTAGAAGCAGTAGTGTGCAACAGATAAATTTCTTTTTTAGAAGCAGTAATAGGGAGTAAATAAAATTCTTTCTTAGAAATAATAGTAGGCAACAGATAAATTTTTTTTTTAGAAGCGTATGCAACAAATAAGTTTCTTTTTTAGAAGCAGTAGTAGGCAAAGAAATGAGTAAAGGGTTGCATCAAGTCTGAATTACACTCTTGCAGCTGAGGAGAAACCAGTCAGAGTCCTTACAGTTATGAAGCAGAGAGAACATAAACTGAAGCCGACGCGAAATTAAATTGGCAATGCGATTGCGAAGTCAGAATTAAACTGGTGACACGATTGCAGAGTCGAAATCGGAGTTGGCATTGGAATCGAAGTTGGAGTCAGAGTTAGAATCGGCCATCGAATAGGATGGTTGAGATTTACGGCTGAGATTTATTTCGTAACGTGTTCTGATACTATGTTATGAAATAATCTGATCCAACCAATTTATTTATTATGAGTGAAGCGATACATATATTTATAGGTGACAACACCATACAAACAATTCAACGGATAAATTAAACCAAAATACAAGATATTTCTAATCTAACAATAACAATCTTTTCTTTTTCTTATAGAATCGTGAACATACGTATCTCAAGGATATCACTCTTATTGGTACTGCTTTTGGGTGTAGAATTTTAATATCATTGAATTCTAATGATCTTGGGAAGACCCTGAATGCCATTTGCGATCTTGGAGATAAAATCCTGGTGTTCTATTTATGTCTACTTTTTTGTGACCATTTGCACAAGTATGGTGTCAATTCATGTTTAATACTAGTAATTGGTAAGTATGTTGAGAGTTCACAGAACATACCAGGTCAGAAAACTATCTTGTTGCCAGAATTTATGTATAGGGTAAACGTCGGCTGTTTTCTTAATTTATTCTCTATTTTCATGAATAAATTATTTTCACTTTTTTTATTGTGACTGTGCATGTGAATTCTATCACGTATCTGTCGGAAGTCCATGGTGTTTGGTTGTCAAAGCTTTGTAAATGTTTCTTGTGAGCAGCTGTTAAAATAAATTGTGGAAATTGGTTCAGTACTATAAAAATATTCAATGATTGTAGACACGGGCACTAGTATCGTGCTCCAGCACAGGTGTCTTGTGTCAGGCACGATATCCCTGCAATATTTAGACACAAGAACACAGATATTTGTGTTTTTCTAAACAAGAATTTGCAGATTTAACTGAGTGCAGATGTGTTGTGCTCTTATTCACATATTCAAAAAGATGAAATAGTTAAAATGTTCGATGAAGCATTTAGTTTGGTCAATAGGGTTAACATACTTCATCTTGAAAATATTTTTAATGTGATTAACAGTAAACAGATTTGTAAGTGTGAGATATTGGGACATGGGTGTCATGTTTGACACAGTTAGAAACACCAATTTCTAATTAGAAAAACATCCTGCTTATCATTAGAACTATTTATGAGCCATAGAGCTAGTACCAAAATGGGAATCGATTATATAATACTATCCTGTATACTTGCTTCTTTTTTGAAGTCTCTAATTTTGTTTGTTCTTCTTTGATTGTTCTTTTGCTGAATGCGGGGCACGATTTCCAGACCAAACATGGTACGGAGTCAGTTCATTGCTTTTTTCCTGTGCGTTCTGTTCGATCTGCATTATTTTTTCATTCTTTCTTAAAGGATGATATTGTACCCTTCATTTACAGATCACACTAACAGGATTTATCTTTTTAGTCATATCCGCACTTCTTGGCTATGTAAGTATTATACTTCATAAACATCTTATACTTTGTGAAGTTATTTATTCGTTTCTTCATCTCCTTTTGGGAACATGATATTTATAATTGGAGCGTTATATGCCATAAAATTTAATTCAAAATTTCCCCTTTCTATAGAGCCTTTATTAACTTTCTTGTACCCTATGATTTCCCAGGTAGCATTCCATACTTTTTTTTTAAGGGGTTGGGTTTTGGGCAGCATCTATGAAGCGTGACTAGTTCTAAATTAGCTGTATTCGTACAATCATGTGTCCGACACTTCTCAGACACTTGTCAGACATGTATTGAGTACTTCTTAATTATGCCCTCAATTTATAATATGCTTTTAAGTAAGCCAATTCTCATATATTTCTTGGCGACATGTCACTTTTTTGTTTACTGTACAAGTTTGATATAGGCTTAGTTTTATTTATATATCAATTATTTAGTATAGCGGGAGAATCTTGATACTCGTAGTTAAAAATAAATAATTTTAATCTCATCAAGACTAAACATTTTAAGCTTGCAGTGTTCGATGTCACTTTTTTTCTTCTCTTTGAATAGATATAGCTGTGTTCTATATCCTACATTTAACAATTTTGCCTGTACCTATATACGTACCTATATACGTACCCATATACGTACCTATATACCTGTACAATTTTACCTATATACGTATCCATGTCGAAACTTCATAGGGCAGCGTGTTGAGGGTTTAGAGTTTTATAGAGGGAAAAAGAGGATCACAAGGGTCCACTTGTTTGATACTTTTGATTTGCATTAGGATTAGAGAAAGGTTGAAGGAAAAAAGGGTAGACCTGTTTGTTTCCGTACCTGTTTATGTACCCATGTATGGCTTTATAGGGCAGCGTGTTGAGGGTTGAGAGTTTTATAGAGGGGAAAAAAAGATTGCAAGGGTCGACTTGCTTGATACTTTTGAATTACATTAGGAGTAGAGAGAGGTTAAACGAAAAAGGGTTTTTGATTGAAATTTTCCTTTTCTCTTTTAATAAAATGTAAATTGTAATACTGATCAATGGTCCTTTTGATTGGCCCAAGTTATATAGGTTTACATGTGAAAGGAATGAAATCCCCAAGAAAATAATATAATGATTCCCTGGTAAATTGTGTCATTTTCGGTGTCATCAGGGGTGGCAGTGCTCAATAAACTTGATATATGATTTCATTTCATTTTTTTTTTCTTTCGGTTGGAAATTTAAATTAGTTAAACTAATATCTAAAAGGAAACATACTTCTACAAATACTAGAAATTTGGTTTGCATAATACCTTTATAGTATATAATAAGTCTAATTCTTATAAACTTTTAAATGGAAAAATTTGTTCTTGCCCTCTTTTTTCTTCAACCTTTTGGCAAATAAGTACTTTCGATTTCTACAAAATTTCACTCATATATGTTGTACAACGTTTAACCATAGTAGTTCAGCTCTTCACCACATGTTTTAACCTAGCTTGCTTTGGGCACCTCCACTTTCACTTGCTAGGAATCTTGATGTAACATTTCTATGTGACACACACATGATATATAGTCTATCCTGTTGCCATATTTAAATATTGAACTGAATTTAGACTTCCCTCGTATTTACCTGGTACATGTATGGAGGGATAAATAAGTAATTCCTAAACACCATTTTTTTTTCACAAGGGAGTAAAGCCATCATCATTATCGTTTAAGGTTTTGCAATCAAAATATTGTCTGCTATGGAGTATACTTTAATTGGAAAAAGCTACATCTAGGATTTGGCTACTAAGGTGTCTGACATAAGATAGAGTATATAGACCCTATAAAATCGTCGGTAACCATATTGCTGATAATTTCAAGGTTGCTGGTTCTCATATGCCCAATGTCTTCGATTCCGATTCTGTAGCCATTACCAATATTGGCAAAGATGCCAACTTCCACATTTTAAACCTCAGAATATTCTTAGTAACTTCTATATATTGTGCTCTATATTTCGCTCTCTTTATATAATCTATCCAAAGTTGTCAAATTGGGATATGTATAGTGAATCATTACCCCTATGTATCGTACCGTATATCGTATCGCATATCGTATCATAAGATACATTGATCAATATATAATATGTAAGTAATAAACAAATAACAATATATAATATAACAAGCATATGAGAAGATTTAAAAAATAAGTAAATAAATAACCAAAAATAGATTCTAAATCCGATAATATGTTATATAAGTCAATAGTTATATAAAAATAGGTAACTAACGTTTAAAGCGTCATGACCATAAAGTCATTCATCAAAATTCTACTACATTGTATATTGCTAAATTTACTTGAAATTGAAAATAACTTTCATTTTCTTCATCTTTGTCTCTTTTATTTCACACAAACTCCTCCTTTAATATACTATTATTTTCTTTTCTTTTCCCTCATTTATTGTTTACAATTGCGTTTAAGTTAAGAGATATTACCAATAATTATAAAATATTCTACTATAGACTAAATATAGGAATAAACTACTAATTGATAAAATTTTAACGATTACATTTTCTCTTCCTTTTCTTTCTAGTAGACCTATTGTTCCTCCTTCAACATAAAATAAGTATTAAAATCCATTCAAGCAATACCTTTCACTATGAAAAGTTCTTATTTCTATCAATCTATTGATAATCGAATTTTATATGCAACAATCAAATTTGATCATATGTTTATCCAATATCTTCTCTTTTTATTGCCTAAGTTTCAGTTGTATTTAATTTCAAAAACCAAAACATTGAGCATAAGTTTGTTATTCATTCAAAAGATACAAAACAAGTAAATGTAATATTAATTAATTATCACCTATAGATATATCGCTATCATCATCTTTAACAGCTTTTATTTTAATTTTTTTTATCTTCATCTTTTCGAATCTATACAAAGATTTCCTTTTATCGAGATTTTAGCATAAAATAAATAAGCTTATTAGATAATTGAATTTAAAATTAGTAATTAAATAATTTATGTTGACTATAAAATTAGTAATATTCTTCTTCTAATGATTTGTTTAAATATTTTTATCAGCTAAAATAAGTATCTTAAACTTTGATGTTTCTTACTGTTAAATGTCTATATGTATTCGGGATTTGTATTTCGTATTTTACTCAAAAAGTTTATTCGAATGAATATAAAATCTATTTATAAGTCACATCAACGTATCATAACGTATCGCATATCGTAAAATACGTATCGCATATTGCAGGATACGTTTATCATATCGTAAGATGCATATTGATAAAATACGTATCGATTTTCTTGCATATTGTATTGTATCATATGATACGTATCACATATCGTATGATATTAATAACTATGAATTTATTTGAATGATCTGTGAAGTTAAACCCACATAATTTCAAAACTAAACCTCTGATGTTGATCGATAAAATTGAATATAAGTTTTGAGATCTCCCTTTCAAGAGGTTCCTGGATTAAAAGGGTTTTGTTGCTTGTAGACCAGTAACTTGTTTGCCTAAGAAACTTAAGGAGTAGAAACTTAAGTACATACTTGGTAGGTCGTAAGGTTATGTAACAACATGCAGTACACAAGGATGTTCTGCATGTTTTCTTCTTCATCTCCTCCTCCTCCTCCGTCTCCTTTCTAGCTTGCATGGTAGCCGGTTGGTGATGCACGAGGTAGATGGAGGCAACACCACATAGAATTATGTATAATTCTTTATGCTTACCATAATCTTAGCCACAGGTCAAATCCGTATGACCTGGTCATTCATTCATCTCTTATTTTCTCATAGTTTTAGTCGAAAGGCCGAATAATAAGTCATCAGTTTCTTAAAAACTTATGGGAAGCAAATTAAATTTGTTGTTAGTTGGGGGTATTTTATTTTGGCAAATGATATATGTTTATGTTGCTAGTGATATAGTTTTTTGCATTTTTTTTTTAAAGTAGTTTTCATTTTAAACTACTTCCCTTCTAGTGTTCCATCTTTTCTCTTCATTTCAAGTGCAAGGTTTAGACGTTTTGATGTAGGGCATACATAAAAATCTCAAGTGCCAGTGTAGTTATCTCAAGTGCCAAGTGTAAATTTTTGTGTTGGGTCCATAGATGCAATCTACTTCAATCTTAAAAATTAATCTATGTCTATGTTGCTCTGACAGATATATTCACCTCATCTAGATACGGCTCCCCCAAGATGGGTCCACTTGGCCCATGGATTGCTTCTTTTTCTCTACCAGGTCTGGTTTTCTTTTCTTTTTGTTAAGAAGCAACATTATTAGTTTGATCAAGTTATATATGTTGTATTTAAATCCTCAATTTTGTGCAAGAAAATAGCATAAGATGGACAATTCAAACTATAAAACATCAAATGGTAATAATGGAAAATAAATGTATTGAACAATCAGAACTGGTATTCATATGCTTCTATCGCATAGGTACTGCTGTTGTCATTTTTTTGACACGGGCCACACTTGTAAAAAGGTAGCAAATTATATTGTAACAGTGCTTTATTTTTTGGTGTTAATATCAGTAGAAAGAATAACAACTTCTATACTTTGGATGAGCCAATGGCATTGTCAATTGATGAGTCTTGATGGCACCCAGAGTGCAGGAAGACTTTGGATGTCCTATGGCCAAATAGCCTTGTATCACTAAGCATTATAAGATGTGAAAGTATGTTTGCTAAAGAAACTGCAGAAATTTATGCTATTGGTCAAATAGCGAGATTTGCTGGGATACTCCAATTTATGTATGTCTACCATGGAAATTTGAGATTTGCTGGGATACTCTAATTTTTGTATGTCTGCCATGGGAATTTGATAGAAATGCTAAACACAATAGAAATGTCAAAAATTATCCTGGCAAGATGCCTGTTCTTGCATTTTTGATGAACCATGTATTATATAACTTGTTTAAGAATTCAAGGAAATCCCAAATAGTTTCACTGATGAAGAATTTGCATTTTCACAAGACACAAATTTGAAACAAAGTAAACAAAAAGTTAGTTTTCTTATCTTTAATTGCCCATCCCACTGCAAATGAGGAAAAGATGCGATGAGTTCTTGAGCAGTTTCTTTCAAATCGTGCATTGGATAAGACTAGGTTAGGTTTGCAATCTTTTGCAAATCACACCTAAAAATGTTTGCTTAATTTTTTTCAGTTGCATTTTGTTGTCTTATTGGGATGCCAATGACATATCTACCTGCATTACATGTGATCAAGTATCTTGTAACTGTATCTGGTTAACTGGATGACTTCAAATAGTGTGATGGATGCAATTAAGATCAGTGTTTTCCTAAATTCTTGCAGATCACACCTAAAATTATTTACTTGCACTTTTTAATGATGCTGTAAGGTCTTATAGGACGTCATTGACTTAGCATCTGTTCCTGCATTGCATGTGGTGAAGTTTCTTTTATTTGGAACTGTTTAATGTTCTCATGAAATGTTATGTAACAATATGCCCAGACTTTTGATGCTGTTGACGGTAAGCAAGCAAGGCGTACAAATTCATCAAGTCCACTAGGAGAGCTCTTTGATCATGGTAAAATGCTACTCCTTGAGATCTTCTATTGCAAATTAAGACTATGGAAATCTGTCTATTAATCCTCTCAATTTTTTTGTAATTCCAGGATGTGATGCGCTGGCATGTGCTGTATGTCTCCCCTTTCTCGTATTTTACAGTTAGCTTGTAGGATTAACATATATTCACCTTGATAGCTAATTTTGCTGGTGTTTTTTAGTTTGAAGCCTTGGCCTTTGGAAGCACTGCTATGTGTGGTAGAACTACTTTTTGGTTCTGGGTAATTTCAGCTATCCCATTTTATTTGGCGACATGGGAACAGTGAGTTCTCCTGAAGTTTTCTTATGTGTTTCTTGGAAGAATATTTGTGAAGTTTTTCTAGCATTCCTCTCATCTTGCATTTTATATCCTTACACTTACATATTGAAGTTTTTTTTTTTTTGTTTTAACTTTAATCAAGAGAATATGAAATAATGTTTATGTCAATTCTGTTGCAACTTTAAGGGATGCAATTTTTCTTTATTTTGCCCACATATCTCTAAATTTGGTTTGTAGCTTTCTAGTTTAAGATGCACGAGCTTGACATTTATGGATGTATGGAATACATACTGTTGTGTAAGCATTATTCTATGTGGACTGGTTATGATGCTGATATATTCAAGGTTCAGGACTTGCATATTTTAATTATCTTAGATAGGCTATTACATCGAGTGTGGGCTCCCTATTCCTAAATCTCATTTGTAGCTCTCTGGTCTAAGATGTACTGGTTTGACATGTAAGGACATATGAAAACATACTGTGATGTAAGCAATATTCTATGCGGGCTAGATGTGATGCTGATATATTCAAATCTCTGGATTTGCATATTTTATTGTTGTAGGGAGGCTATTACGTTGAGTTCCATATGTCTGCCAGTAGGTAGTGGCATGAGATCAAAACCTTGTGGAACTGAAATAGAATTTTGTGTATTTTCAACATGATGATGTACTCTGTTATGTATGTCTGCTGGTGTATTCTGAAGATTGTCATCTGTCCAAAATTTTCCATCAGAATCAGCCTTGTTGCAGGACTGAAACAAAGATGGTGGACTAAAATTTTCAGACTGGACAGGACCAATTCTTTTTCCTATCCATGGATATGGAACTTTCTACATAATCCTACTGTATTATAGTTTGCCTACCTTTTTGTCTTTGATATGCATAAGCATAAATGTAGCTATTTGTGCTTTTTTTTAAGGGTGTATACTTAATAATTCAATTGGGGGCTTTCCAAATTGAACTTACAGATTTTGTTTCCATCTATTTTAGAATATAGAATTTTCCATACAATCTAAATGTACCAACAATTGCATTATGGAAAATGTTCAACAGTTAAATATAATTGGAGGACGTGTATAATGAGCAAAACTGATTAATGATTAGCACTGTAACTAGGATATATTCTCAAACTTTTATTTCTGAATGCCCATAAGTATGCCCCTCTTTAGATGTCAAAGTACAAGACGACAAGGTGGGAAAAGATACAAAT
This sequence comes from Dracaena cambodiana, assembly GCA_036321105.1. Classification (NCBI taxonomy): domain Eukaryota; kingdom Viridiplantae; phylum Streptophyta; class Magnoliopsida; order Asparagales; family Asparagaceae; genus Dracaena; species Dracaena cambodiana. Next base: position 40,465,952 of record JAYEPQ010000001.1, on the reverse strand, counting down.
ATGGGTGCACAGTTGGTCTCGTTGATTAAAGTTTAATCTACCTTTTAAAGAAAACTGATGCAGGATAGAGGATGAACTAGTGTTTTGTGGTGGAGATTTGGGAATTTAGGGTGAAATTTGGAATTTGGATGGAATTAGTGTTTGATAAAGGGGATTAGATTCGGGCCTCACATTTAGGTACGTCACGCCTGCACTTACACAAATTACTTGTGGAAAGATTTGGAAGAAGCAAGTCATGTGTTCTCAATAATCTCAAAACAGTAACAAAGTAAATAATGAAGTCTTACGAGCAATAATTAATAACTTCCTACATGCACCTTGCAAACAAGGTAAAAGTCAACTAACTTAGAATCTAAACAAATTTGTAGAATTCTAACTAAACCCTAATCAAATCTTGCCTTTATTGTCCCCATCAATAACCTTTAGCAATTTTTTAATTCACTATCTGTTAAATCCCACAACTTCAAGTACTAATTATTGGTTATGCATATTGTATTTCTACAGTCACCATTTATGTAAAGTTTTATTGTCATTGTAATTTGCACCTTATGATCTCATGAATGCATGTGCAATTCTTATACCACAAGAAATTTGCCTGTTCTCTCTGCAGACTGCTTCTTCATTGTTTTGTCCTATTATTGACCCCATTCTGTCATTTTTCCAGCTTCTTCACCAATACACTCATTCTTCCTGTAATTAATGGCCCCACCGAAGGCCTGATGTTGATCTATGTTTGTCATTTTCTGACATTTTTCCTAGGTTGGTTGGTTTTTTTTTCTCCCGTTTGAAAAGTATGTTTATTTCCATTTGATTTGTGCATCAGCTGATGATATAATAATTAGTTTAGTTTCTTACTTGCACTCTTACCATGGGTCCTGATTTTCTTTCAGGAGCTGAATGGTGGGCACAAGATTTTAGGAAATCTATCCCTCTTTTAAGTTGGGTTCCTTTTGTTCCTGGTAGGTTGCTTCATTTTTTTTTCCATCTTTTTGCATTTCAATTTGTTTGTAATCATTTTTTGATGTTTCATGGCACTTAATTTTGGGGAAGTTAAGAAGACGTGTATTGCTGCTGGATAAGAGGTGCTTAGGTCTTGGCTTCTAGGCTCTTTCAATTTTATCTGTGTTTTCTACTACATTTATAGCAATTAACCTTTAGGATGTTATTATTTTATTTAGTATCAGCATAATTCTCTTCCACCTATGCAGCCATCTTTAAATTCTTGAATATCTAGTTCTCTATTTCTATTATTTCTCTTATTGAATTTAACTCCTCCCATAATTTCTTACTTATTTTCAAATTTAAATGACATAACTTTATTTTAAACTTTTTAATGGCCAGGCATTGCTGAATTGTAACAGAAATTTAAATCTCTGTGCATTTATTCTGTTAAAAAGCTGGGACATAGGCTTGTCCACATAAGACATTTCTTGATTTCTCTTAGTTCGATTGATCTAAAAGTTTATCTTTGTATCATATGGCACTTGAACTCTCAAGGATTTGCTAAACTCATTAAAGAGTTCCATGCTTGTGTTATCATTGAATCAGGAAACATTACTCTTTGGAGACATCTTTTATGGTCATTGTCCAAATACAGACAATTGTGACACATCCTTTACACAGTACATTGCTCTTGGTTGGTATGTATGAATCTGTTATACTGTCTAGGCGGACACTGCAAAAGACATGCAAATTACATTTGTTGATTAGCAGTTTTGAAACAAAAAACTCCTTTTCTAGATTACCAAAGTTTTTTCTCGTAAAATGTAGGAATAGGCAGCCAAAGGCCACATGCAGATTATCAAAGTTTTAATGAAAATGACTTCTCTATTTCCCCCAAAGTGTTTGTTTTATTCTATAGTTAACTTTTTCAAGCGCATGGTCTCCCTGATTGTTTCAGGTAGTGTTCACTACAAATGGCAGGTTGACATTAAACATTCTTTCAAAGCTTTGCTGCTTGTGTATATTGGCTATCTAAATTTTAGCTAATAATTTTGTAGCAACTCTAACTTATTTCACTCTCGTTGATATAACAGAAATTCCATTCTATGGCGTTGTTTTATTTCTAATGATCGTTTTTGCTGTACTTCCAACTTTAGGATCCAAGTAAGTTTGTTGGTTAGTTACTCTGTCAACTTCTAAATTAGTTGTCTTTGTATCTGCAATTTATATCTTGTACATGGTCTTGGGGTCTCTTCATAACCAATAAAATGCTGCCTTGTTGTTTTTTTTTTTTATCTTATGAAAAGTTTCTTTGCTTTTCAATTTTTCCATTGATTCATTTAAATCTTTTCTCCTCTATAACCAAATTTATTTTTATGTTAATTATGGTTAGTTATCTTCCGTAATAATGTCTCTTCTGTTGGTTTGCTTGCTTTCAGTATTTTCCTTTTCATTTCTATCAATTGATATCATGCTGTGAAATTCATACTTTCTTCTTTGGTTGGTATTTTCCAGATGTCCCTTTCTTTTTGCTTATTTTAAGTTTATTTGGATTAACAACTGAGCTTGCTTTTTAGATATTAATGCATTCCTTGGTCGTTTCTACTAAATACTAGTACTAGATAGTACTCACGATTGGTTATATGGATATTTAGTTTGAATATCTAGAATATGGTAAAGTCAATCTAAATCGAACGTTGATATTTCCAGGAACTGAATGTGCAATTCTATTACCTTCCCATTGTACTTGCTTGTTGCTGCTATGCTATTTGTAATGACTCTTCATTTTTTTTATAGGCATGTATAATTCCATAGAAAAATAAATATGTAACCTCCCAAATCTTTCATTTTTTATAACTCTCAAAACTTTATTTTTCTTTAACCTCCAAGCTCTTTCACCTTTCTTAATCTCCCAACCTTTCATCTCCTCCATAAATTCATCCACTTAAACCTCCAAATTAAATTCATCTTTTTAGTTATTAAAAATAAATCTCCACTATCTTCTTTAATTCTCTCAATCCCTTTATATTCTATAACTCTCCAAACCCTTCATATTTTATAACTCCTAAATCCAACACTATAAATCCAACTTCTCTTTTCAATTCAATTCTACATGCATTCTCTAAAATTCCTCTCTTTCCCTCTCATCTCACTGGAGCACCCAAAAGGAGCCATCGCTGGAGTCATTGCTGCCACCAGAACCACCACCTCTCGCCAAAGTATGTTCGCTGTCGGAACCACCACTCTCTCGCTGAAGCAGTCAACCCTTCTCGGAACTTGTCGGGAGGATCTTCTTCTTCCTCCTCTTGAATCCCTGCTGATTGACATTGTTTCGATGCGATTAATAATTGATCGATATCGGGAGATGAAGTCTAGATGAGTTCGTTTTTGGACTCACTAATCATGCTATTTTATACATTTGTTATTCAATTACATTGTTTATTTTATATAAATTATTTTAGAATTCATCAATAACTGATGATTTTGTCATTTTGTTATTAAATCTGTTAAATCACACAGTTAAATTTTAGAATAACCAAAATATACAAAATTTAATAAATCAAATAAAAGCTATAATCGTAGAAAAATACTGTTTGTGATATTATTTTGTATCGGTATCTAGAAAAGTGGTCGTGTATATTGGTTCTTTAATTAATGAACGTGTTTCGCATGGAAACCTCCCAATATTTATACACTTTCCTGGCCGATATTTCTATTATGTTTTAAATCAGTAAATCCTTGATATACCCAATTGTGATTTATTTAATAAAGTATGAATCGAACATCTTTGAATCATGTTGTAACAAACTAATATATATCTGAATTGAAATATTGTACCTAATATACAAGTTGTAAAAACCAGAATTTAGACATACATGAACTATATTGAATGACACTGGCTTGGGAGGAAAACTGAATAATGCAAATATACTTTGTTTCGATTGTAACAAGTTAAGTTGTACAACTAAATAATTCGCACACCATGGGTGCATAATGATTTGCTAGATCATATCTTACTATTACTCCCGTTTGCTTGACGGCAGGTCCGATTTAGTACCGGATAATCCACTGGATAATCCATGTGACCATTTCGTGAGTTTGTATAGGAGACAATCGAAACAGTGGTATCCAATTACTTAGTTTTTCCAATTACATAATATCCTAGACAAAAATACCCTTGTTATAAAGTTAACTTCACTAAAATGATATTAAGATAACATAAATCAATTAACATCATTATTACAGACGTCTCATTATATATTTTCTAAAATTTGTATTATTATTATTATATTTGGACATAACCGTTATATTTAATATTCTTTCTGTGTATTTTATTCTGGCCGTAATTTGACGACCTGGGTTTGTATGTCCGGACTTTTCGATGGACACGCCAAAACTGATGGAGGATGGTGTAGTTTGAAAATCAGGTTGAAACCCAATAATGGATTAGAGATTCCCTACTTCTTTTTGTTTAGTTTTTTTATATTTTGTTTCAATTGTATCTAAACGTTCCAATAAGTGAAAAGTCAAAGTTTGGTTAATTTTTTCCATTGTAATTGTTGAGTATTATTGTGGCAAATTCTGCTGAAGGTTTACCATATTTAAACTGAATATGTTGTCGGGTCTTGCTACACGTGCTTGTATACCGTATATCGGGAACGAGGCGTGACACTATTAGTAGGTTTTTAGATTCATATATTAAATTCATTGGATCCAATTGAGGAATCCAGTCCAACTGATTTTATTTATAACCGTGAATTATCAGGGATCATAGTTTTAACATACTGCTAGTAGAAGTACACTAATACATAAATAATCATAACCACATAATCATCCCTATATATCTTGCTATTATGATTTGCTTTCGAGAAAATGAATATTTTATGGGCAATTAAATTTGTTAAACAAAATGAGTGGACAGTTCATCATTGGAGAACAAAGAAGTAATATGCTAACCTGATGCATGAGCTTATATCCAACCATGGAACCACATTTGACCATTGAGAAAGTGCATGTATTGTTGATGAAGATGCATCTATGTTTGAAAGGGTTGACAGCTTTTTTTTTTTTTTGCTTTCTCCTGTCCTATCAATGAACTAAGATGTTGTACCATATCCAGTTCTACTGTTGGATGAAAAAATATTTGCTATCCATCTTGACTTACTAGATTAGCTAGCAAGGCTTAACGGGCTCTGACTTGAAGGGATAGAAGCAGGGATTAGTTTGTTGTTTCTGGGTGTCAGAAAACCATTAGTTCCAATCAACTATTGAAAAATCGAAATACCGAGTTGTATCAGCTGTTTCAGATTGGTTTGAGGATACGGAGCTAAAAACCCCACTTAATGGGGGTCTGGGTGATTTAGTACAAGTATCAGCTGGTATCAGGCTGAAACTGTCTGAAATGGCCTGATAGTTGCACTGTTGCACACAGTTAACAGTAAGATTCATATAAACAAATGAAAAATGGATGTTAATTCAAACTTTTGGTGTGACACTGTAGATCCGTGAATTCTTCTGTGAGGAAAAAAAAAAAAAAAACTGTAATGACAATCATGAACTCAGCCATCTTGAAATTGAATTTCAGCTCAAAAGTTACACAGACACATGCATGCGTGTGCATATGCTTGAACAGGCATGTGTGCTTTTTTTGAGTTGCTTGGGATCAACTGGTTGCTTTGGAGGCTGGAGAAGGGTTTTCTTTCGCCATCGTGGGGAAGAGATGTAGAAGAGAGCTGTTCTTTTTCCTCCATCGCAGGCGAGATTAATCTGGTTGCTTTATCAAGGATCTCTTCTTCTTCTACTGCATGAGATCATATAGATACTCTGAAGGCTGTTTGAGGGCTTCTTTTTTTACCGGGTTTCTCTCTTAAATCTGTGAAGTCTTCATCTTTTGCATCTGAACCTTCCTGTGAATAAGAGTGCCTGAAATGCTTTGGAGAGCTAAATCAGTGGGACATTGTTCTAGACATCCCTTTTGACAGCCATAAGTTGAAGGCAACTTTGCTTCCTCACTAGTCAATTGAGGCAGATCATTTTTAGACTAGATCTTATATTACTTCTCAATTCTCTTTTACTGTTACTCTTTGATCTTCTGTTTCCTATATCTCAATGCTTTTCAAAGACAACTATGACCATTGATTACCCTGCTAAGTACAATGGTTGTGCAAATGTCTCAACTGCAACATCTTTTGATGAGACCACCACACTGATAAGCATAGACATGGCAAGATACGACAAATTAACTCTTCAGGTTGTGAAAAAAAAACTGAAAAATAAACAAAACAAAATAATGGCTTTGTAAAAAGTTGTGTCTGATACGCTTGTCAACATGATATCACTTCATATTGAAGTTGCCATGTTTCGTACTTAGCAATAGAGGGTTCATATAAATCACAATTTACTTAACGGCGAAAGCTTCATTTGCCTTGATATCCTTTAGCCCCTTGTTTCATGCTATCAGATGTTTCCATCTTTATTTTTAAAAATATTCTTCATTTGATTTAACTGGGAGAAGTTATTGTGTCAGCCTCTGTTTCTATTGATCATTTATGGATGATTTGATTTTCTTCTTTCATCCAAATGGTACCATCTTCTAGTAGTTTCCCTGTGGTGAGCTTGCGTTGGGAAGAACAAATTAGGGTTTGTGGAAGGGGAAATTAGGGTTTGATGATGGCATTTGGGAATTTGCTGGATCTAGGGAAGAACAAATTAGGGATTGGACCTTAGTGCCTACGGTAATCCATGCTCACTTTCAATGAATCCACGAAAAAGGATTTTCAAAACAGCAGCAAATAAGCATGCTAGGGTTTCAGTTTTCAATATCATATCATCATCTCCCACAAAGTTCTATTTACAAGTCCTATTAATAGAAAACAAACAAAATCTAGTAAATTTCCTAATAATAAAATCAAAAGTAAGAAAATTTTCAACAATAAAATCTAAATTAAATAAACTCCTAATTATATATGGCTTTTATAATCAAATCCCTAATCGGATCTAGACTTTATTATCTCTATCATTATGCCATTCTTTTCACAAAGCCTAAATATTTTATGGTTAATTTTACTTATTTGGCTTCTTTTATATGTGAATAACACATGTAAAAGTGCACACATATAACCATGTCCTTGTGCCTAGATATTGGGGGGTAGCCGTGTCGGAGTACGACACTTGTGTTCGTCTCAACTGTCACAAGGATGGTTAATCTGCTTGAATGCAGACTTTATCACCTGTAGTTCCTGTGTCTAAACATTCTTATTGACATTTCTATCTCCCTACGTGGTACACATTCATGAAGAATTAAGTACATATGGCACTTGTGTTAATTAAAATTATTGCAAATGTGAATAGTTCTTCTATGCAAGATGCAATTGTATTGGTCTTTCTAGCTGAAGTAAGAACATTCAATGGACAATTAACAGGGTAACTCATAATATACGAAATTGAACATTACAATGTTGTGCCTTGAAATTCATGGATTGAGCCTTACTTCATTTATTCAACTGGTTAAGATTTTTCTATCTGCCAAAGTACTGATGGCATAGTGATGAGGAAGTAGTTGAAGCTTCAAACTGGGCTGACATATTAATGTGTAAAATGATTTATACTGTAACATTTTATTCTATTTTGAGGGCATTCATTTTGAGGGGAATCTTTTTTGGAAAGCAGAGGTGTAGACCATGATTATCAGGGGTTGTGTAGTTATTGATTTGATTTGCTCTTGCAGCGTTAGCAATGTCCACAAAGTTGTTCAGGCAAGGAGAGGAAGCATGCTGATGGCATTAGCTATGGTAGTGCTCTATATGAAAATTTATAATTTATTTGTTTTAGTTTCTTGACTGAATTTTCCTTTCCTTGCCAGCTCTTTCCTTTCGTGGCTCTCTTGGCTGGAGTAATAGTTTGGTATGGATCTAATAATATTCACTAGTCAAGTTCCTTTTTTTTTTTACTGTTTGAAGTTTAATTTATTTTTGCTTTATGAGTACATTCAAACCTTTTTGTAGGTCATTTCTATCTCCGTCTGATATTATGAAAAATCACCCACATTTGGTCGTAATTGGAACGGGATTTGCATTTGGGTTTCTTGTGGTAAGACTTCTATCCTGTCAATGTGCTTTATCAAAGTGTATCACTAAGTTCACATGCATGTTGATACATAGGTTCAAATTAATGTTCCGTTGGGCAAGACATACATAGAGATGCAGATTACATGCTACTCATATGCATAAGCAGCTTTAACTACTGGTTCAGAATTAATGTTTTCACTTTGTCTTTGGAATCTCTAAGCTGTATATTAGTGAGTGGTATGTCTTTAATGTCTTTACCTAGATCTGTTTCTCTTTCAGTTTGTATTCTTTTTCTTGTTAGTAAATAAAACTCAGAGAACTTTTTGCTTCTTGATTAGGAGGGACTGACACCTTTTTCTTTTGTTCCTATGCATTCACTCGCATTCATCTTCTCAGACCTTCTGTGGCACTCATAACAACTAAAATTCTAATAAGTTATTTCCTAATAATTGTTGTGCCTCACAAGTCATTAGTTTCTTCACCTACAGTTTAGGACTACTGTTAGATTATTACTATATTTGTATATTGGTTGACCTTTTTGTATTTACTATATCTGGATGCATGTTGGTCAACTTTTTAAATAGGAGGTTACTTGCTATCAATATTATTGAGTTGCTATTCCATAACATGGTATCAAAGTATGGTTATAGAATAGATTTCAACTTTCTTTTCAAATAATTAGATCTATTCCTAACCACCGACTAAAACAAGAAAACCCTAAACCTAGTAGCTGCCATCTTCTTCTTCTATTCCTTCTTCCTTGCCATAGTTGATGCCGCACCATTTCCTACTGCAGTCTCTGCTGCTGCTCCAGCCCGTTATCGGGTGGGCTACGAACTGCGAGGATCTTCCTCGTTAAATTTAAGAATTGAATCCTTGATACAACTCATTGTCAGATCCTTTGCCAACATTGCTCTTGATATTATTTGTGGCTTTTTTATGCGGTTTGATGCCAAAAATGCCTTTTTTTACCTACTACTACTGAATTAATATATTACTGGGTCAAATAAAATCTCTTTCAAGGTAAAATTATTACTGGGTTAAATTATTAATATTGCTGAAATTGCCTCTCTATCAGTCAAATCTCACCTTTCAATTTGAGATTTTTTTTTTCTCATAACTGATTTGAATTTTTTTTTAAATTGTTTCCATAACTGATTAATTCTTAAAATTGTTTCAATTGTTTCCATTGACTTGGGTGACTTTTTTACTTCCTTTATTATTTACCAGATTTACCAAGATCTCCATTTAATCCTCATATTTTTGACTTGATATGAAAAGATATATAAAGATTTTCTCCTTGTTTTGGTCTCCTCACTTTGTCTCCTGCCTTATATTCTAAGATCTTGTCTCCTCTCTTGATCTCCTACTATAATTGTTAAGATCTTCCTTTGATATGACCTATTCAAGAGATTTGTCTACCACTCTCCCTGTTTTGGTCTCCTCTCTTAGTCTCCTGCCGTATATTCTAATATCTTGTCTCCTCTCCGAATCTCCTACTATAATTGTTATGATCTTCCTTTGATATGACCTATTCAAAAGATTTGTCTACCATTGCTACTATTGCTACTCTAAATATGTCTCAAAATTTATTTCCAAAACTCTTACTGCCACTGCTGTGAAATTGAATGACAATAATTATATATTGTTGAATCAACTATTTAGGGTGTTCGTTGGTGCTTAGAGCAAAATTAAGCACATACTTAAAGATCCACCAAATGAGAAAGATCTTATCTATCCAGATTGGCTTGCGAATGGTTGTTGTGTAATTATTTGGCTGCTTAATAGTATGGAGGATAAAGTAAGTTATGTTGTGATGTTCTTGAAAATTGCTTAGGAGATCTGGAAGAAGTTTATAGAAATGTGAAAAATTTAGGGTATTTAAACTGTATGAGCATTTATTCTTAAGCAGGGAGGCATCTCTATTTCCATGTGCTATTTTACACTCCAAGGCACATTAGAAAAGTATGATGTCCATCAATCTTTGGGGATGGATCTTAAGACTTGCGACAATACTGTTAGGATCCTGCTATAGTAATGGACTGGATCTATCTATTGATCAAAGTTTGGGGACAATTTTTTACTGGTAATTATGTCCTCTCCGACATCTATTTACTCTAGAGTACTCCAGGTCTCCACTGGGTTTGATGCATCTACTACATCTACTCCTCCTGTTTCAAGTGAACAGTTTGCTTTATATATTGGCGAGGTCGTGGCCATGGTTGTGGTCATGGACAGAATTCAGGTGGAGGCCATGGTTGTAGAGATCGCGATTCAGGAGGACGAGGATAGCACCACTGAGATCGTTGTGGTCGAACCAACAATATTTCTGAGCGCTATTGGGAGAAGTTTGGTAAACTTATCTGGACATAGATGGTGGATAGTGCTTCCTTTTTTGGTGCTTCTAGTTCTGATGCAACCTTTGCTATTACTTCTGCCTCATCCTCTCTGTGGTTCAAATTTCCAAGATTGATTTTAACCATATACTTTGTCCATTCTCCTTTTGCTGGTTCTCAAGCTACTCATGCATCCTCTTCGGGTATGAATTATTACTTTGCTGCTTCTAGTTGTTCCTAGGTTATAAATTCTTGAGATTTCTCCCATGTGAGAGATACTAAAAACAAATTTCTCATTAGAGTTTTCAGATAAATATCATCTGGTTCATATTGCTGATGGCTCTTACCCTGTTATCTGTGATAGGGGTAGTTCATGCTACCTCCTCAACTCTTAAAAATGTGCTTTTTGTCCCAAAATTTCCCGTCGGTATTATTTATCAGTTAGCTCACTGAATATAATAACTATTTAATAAAAAATAAACAAAAACAACAACTAAGCCTTTTATCCCAAGTATTTGGGGTAGGCTATATGAACTAAAAGAGAATCACATCGGAATGATCACATTGGTAATCCTTCTCCATTCATTCCTATCAAGTAATATCTCGTCATTTAAACCTCGAGAATCTATATCATTTCATATTACCTCCATCCATATTTTCTTCTGTATTTTCTTCGCTCTTTTAACTTGTTCTACGTTGATGAACTCCTTCGTCGAGTTGGTGCATCTGTAGATCTACGTTGTACGTGATCAAACCATCTTAAGTGATTTTCTCGAATCTTCTCATCAATGAGGGCTATACCACCTTAACACGTATATCTTTATGGGATATTTACAGGTTTGTCCCTTAAATCTTTATAAATTATGATTTAGTCCCCTAAATCATCATATTTAGGATTTAGTCCCCCAAATTCTCTAAGTTACTACAATTTAGTCCTTCCGTTAGTTTTTCCGTCCAAATAAACGACCGAATTTAATTTTTACTTTTCAAAAATAATGAAATGACTTAAATACCCTTATAAAGAAAAATGGGAAGAATAAAGAGATAGAAGAGAAGAAGGGGGGAAGCCAATGAACCCAATAAAGAAAAGGAGAAGAAATGAGGAAGAGAGAAGGAGAAGAGAGGAGGAATGAAGAAAAGGAGAAGAGAGAAGGAAGAGGGAAGGAGGAGAGGAGGAAGAGGAAAGAAGAAATTAAGGAAGGGTAAAATGGAAAAATTAGGTCAAAAAAATAACCTTGGCTAACGGAATTTCTGGTAGAGTTGAGCTACAAGGACTTGACTTCTTGGTTTATCCACCACAAGCTTATACCATTACTTCAGAGAGGTAGAGCACAGCAATGGTTCGTTTCCTACTCCATGTGTATGGAGCAAAAATAATAACAATAGAGTAATAAATAGTAACTAAGATAACAACATGCCTTTGTAATTACTCAGACATGAAAGTAAAAACTTACAGAGCTTTATTGAATGTCTTTAATTTGTACAGAATAAAAAGAAACCTTGCTCTGATACCAGTTTACAAAGGTTGCTAACACAGAAGAAAGGAAAACACAGAAGAAGGAAAACTTTCAGAGAAATTTACAGAAGAAAGTATGACCTAGCATTTCTTACCATATAATAAAATTGGCCTAATATCAGTCCTATAAAATTTTCCTTCAGCCTTAACGGAATATTAGGATCGCATAAAACTCCCGTTACACTCACCCATTTCAACCAGCCAGCTTGTATCCTATGACTGACATCACTATCGATCTCTCCATTATTCTGAATAATAGACCCAAATTGCTAAACTGATTGTTCATTTGTATCTCCTGCCCGTCCAGTGTTACAACACTATAGTCTAGGGTCTGTCATTTACTAAATATATATTCCATATATTTGTTTTAGACCTACTCAATTTAAAACCTCTAGATTCTAATGTGTGCCTCCATAACTAACTTGACATTCACTTCTACTCTTATCTTATCAACTAAAATAATATCATCATCAAATAGCATACACCAAGGTATTTTGTCCTAAGAGCTCTAGTAAGCTCATCCATTAATATAACAAATAAGAACGGGTTCAATGCAGATTTTTGATGCAATCCAATTGTGATAGAAAAATTACTTGTTAGATCACCACTTGTTCTAATATTGGACATTACTCTATCATACAATTGGACATTACTCTATCATACATGTCCTTAATTATGTCAATACATTTGATGTGGACTCTTTTTTTGTCAATGTCCACCAAAGCACCTCTCGTGGTATCTTATTATAGGCTTTCTCTAGGTCAATAAATATTAGATGCAAATATCTATTTCTCTTTCGGAATTGCTTTATAAGTTGACGAAGTAAATGAATAGTTTCTGTCGTGGATCGTCCCGGGATAAATCCAAACTGATTTTTCGATATTTTAACAGTCAGTCTCAATCTATGTTCAATCACTCTTTTCCAATGATTAATAGCGTGACATATGAGTTTTATTTCATGATAGTTAGAACAACTATGAATATCACCTTTCTTCTTATACAAAAGTACTATAATACTTTTTCTCAATTCGTTTGACATTTTCTTAGTTTGCAAATCTTGTTAAAAAGATCTGTCAATCAACTCACTTTTATCTCTCCTAAGTATCTCCATACCTTTATAAGAATTTCATCTGGACTAACACCTTTTCTTGATTTCATTATTTTCAATGCGTATTTTACTTCAGATTCTTTAATTTTACGGATAAAACTACGATTCATATCCTCATATTGAATATTAAGGTCTTCCAAATCTTGAGTAAAACTACCATTATATAATCTATCAAAATAATTTTTCTATCTATCTATAATTTCTTTGTCTCGAACTAGAACATGCTGATCCTCATTTTTAATACATTTCAGAGTACATAAGTTTTTAGACTCTCTCTTATTCGAGCAATTGTATATATATATATATATATATTCTTTTCTGCATCTTTATTGCCCAACTTTTCGTACACTTACATTCCGAACAATTTTCTTAGCATTCTTTTTAGTTAGATTATACCTGTCAAAGCTTGTTCCATCATTGTTCTTCAAATCTCTATACAAGTCCTGCTTGATCTTAATAGCATTTTTATCTCTTTATTCAAGCATGATGTGTCCTTACATAGTGGAGCACTGACTCTCGACTTATCAAATATATTTTTAGCTATCTTTTTAATGCAACTAGCCATTCTATTTCATATTACATCAAGATCATCATGGTCCTTTCAATTTGCTTCTTGTACTCTTCTATCTGCAATTTTTTTTTGATTACCTTCTAATCGCCACCACTTATCTCTATCTACCCTCCTAATTAAAAAGAAATCTATTTGGTTTGTACTCGATTCACTTTTAAAAGTAATCAAGTGAGAAACTCTCTTTTTAAATGAAGTATTCATTAAAATCAAATAATAAGACAAAACAAAATTTAAAATTGAGTTACATGTTTCATTTCTTTTTCGAAAGCCAAATCTTCCATGTACACTATCAAATCCATTACGACTAGTTCTTACATGCCCATGAGGTCACCACTAATAAATAGTTTTTCTCTAATGGGTATTTCTTGTACTATCTCATCTAGATCTTCCCAAAATTGATATTTATTAGGTTCATCAACTCTACTTGTGGTGCATAGGTACTAATGACATTAAGATTTTTCTAAAATAAGTTTAACTAATAAAATTCTATCACCATTCTTCTTAACCTCAATGGCATCTAAGTAATTATTTATTTATGATCACACCTACCAATTATGATTTCTATCTCCGTCCATATACCAAATTTTATAACTCCAAGGCTCTATAACTTTAGCTTTCTCACCAATCTACTTAGTCTCCTGCACGCGCAAAATATTAACTCTCATTCTAATCATAATATCAACTAACTCTGTTGATCTACCTATAAAGGAATCTATATTTCACGACGCCAACCGAATCCTATGTTCATGAGCTAACTTCTTTACCTCTATCTACTTATTAAGGTGTGAGAATTTTCTTACATTTGATACCACATCCGGGTAACAATGTGGCGCATCGCTTCTGAATGATGACCTAACAACTCTTACACATTTTTCACTGCACTCAGACTCTGATATAGCGCGTTGCTCAGTAAGGAACACTCCAACGAAATTCGTATTTTGGCTCATGTCATAATATATGGCAATATTTTACGTTGGTTTTCACCGGCCTATCACAACCCTTTATCCTGGCTTGGGATATGCAGTGAAAGGATAATTTTTTAAGCACAACACTGGCGGAGTGAAAGGATAATAACTATTTAATAACATCTTTCTATATTATTGTCTTTCAGGATTTTCTGATTGGAAAATGTCGTGAGAATGGAGGTATATATTATTTGGATGTAGGGATTACTCCTGCAGGTCTTATTGCCAGGCTCTTTTGATACCTTCAATTGTGGCACCAATGTCTAGGTCATCCTTTCGTTTCGAGTCTTTGTAGGATTTTACTCGTTACATCCACCATCTCTTGGTTAGAGTTTGAGTCGTTTTTCCTCTTGCAAGAGCTTTAGGTATTTTATTATTTTTGTTGACAATTTCTCTCGTATGATATTGTTGTTGAATCTTATGAAAGAAAAAATATGAAGTTCCCATACATTCTTCAAACATCTTGTTCTCATACATTCCAACAAAATAGTATTGCAGAACGGAAACAAACATATTTTGGATGTGGCATGGACACTGATAATTCATATGTTCCCGATAAAATCAGATGTTATAAAATGTATGTCAACTATTCGCATACTTAGAAAGGTTGTATGTGCTATAATCCCGTGTCTAGAAAATATTTCACTTTCGCCGACGTTATATTTTTTGATCCCACCATTATTTGTCGGCCAGTTATCTACTCCCTCCTATGCCTTCACCAGTGCTCAGTACAATGATTGAAAAAGTGCCTGAATAACCACAGCTACAGGTGTATTCTTGCCATCCAAAGGTACTTATTTCGGTCATGTGCCTTTCTGATCCCCCATGTCTAACTAGTGGCTCTTCACATCCCTTATTGCCCATTAATCTTGATCTTCCTATTGCTCTCTGGAAAAATAAAGGTTCGTCTGCTCCTCACTCCATTTCTCGTTTTCTCTTCTATGATAAGCTTACTCCTTTTTCCATCACTTTGTTCTCTTTCCTCAGTTTTTATACCCAGGTCGCATAAGAAAGTCGTGTTAGTACGTGTCTTGCAGTAGCACAACAGGTTGTGGATGAGGAAACGCAAGCACTAGTCTCCCAGGGGACATGGGACTTTGTTCGTGTTCCACAAGGCACTATAGTCTATAGTGGTTGGCTATCACCGAGTCTATAATGTCAAATTCAAATCCAGGTAGTTATATGCATAAATTTAAGGCTCGTCTTGTTGTGAAAGGGTTCTTTCAAATTTATGGTGGTGATTATCTTGAGATACTCTCCCATTGCTCGTCTTAGCTCCACTTATATTTTATTCTCTTTTGTTGTCAATTTAGAGCTACTCATGTTCCTGTTAGATGTCAAAATTGCTTCTCTATGTGGCCTACAAGTTTATGTGGAGTGATCTGGGGTATATATTGCTAAGGGGGAGAGTATGTTTTGCAAATTTAATTTAAAAAGCCATTTATGGACTTAAGTGAAGTCCTTGACTCTGGTTTGAGAAGTTCTCTACAATAATTGCAAGCATTGGTTTTCTGAGGTATTACTATGGTCACTCTATATTTATTCGACGAACAGATGTTGCTCTTCTCGCCGTCTATATGGACAATATTCTGTTGTTGACTGTAAGTGGTACATAAGTTTTGACAGAGACAAATGACTATTTGAAGCAGCATTTTGTGACTCAAGACATGAGAAAGCCAAGGTGCTTTTTTGGGATTGACGGTGCATATCAAAGGAACAGACTGCCTTTCTCAAAGGAAGTATATATTAGATCTATTACATGAGATTGGTCTTTGTTGGTGTAAACCTGCTACTATACCTATGGAAGCGAATGTGGACTTATGGAGTGAAGATAGTAAAGTTTATGCTGACATCAAGCAATACAGGTGAATAATTGGAAAAATTTCTCTATCTCACGATTATTAGACTAGAGATTTCATTTTTAAGCTACGAGAGATTCACTGGAAAGTTGCTTTATTAATTCTTGCATACATCAAGAGTTCTCGAGGAAAGGGCTATATGAGAAGCATGGCTCCATTCACATAACTGCGTACTCCAATGCTGGATATGCTGTAGATACATGTGATAGAATTCTATTATTGATTTTGTACCAGTTGTTGGTAGGAATTTAGTGAATGATGAAGTAAAAAAATAGGTTGTTGTATCTCAGTCGAGCATTGAGGCGGAGTGTGGAGCTATGGTCCATAGCATGCAATCTACTGTGGTTGCATAACTCAATTTGGTTTTGAGCATAAAAGTTCTATATCTATGCATTGTAATAATCAATTTGCTATCTATATTACTAAGAATCTCATGTTTCATGATTGCACCCAGCATATCGAGGTCGATTGTCATCTTGTTCAAGATTATTTCGTGAGAAAAGTGATTTGTACTCCGTTTACTTCATCGTCAAAGTAGTTGGCCGATATCTTGTCGAAAACTACATCACCTAAGGTTTTTTCATTGTTGCATGGCATGATTGATATCTGTACTCTAGTTTGAGAGGGGGGGGGGGGGGGGGGGGTGTGCGCTACATTATTAGTATATATGTATATTGGTTGACCATTTTGTATATTGGTTGGCAGCCATATATACTCTTACTATATTGAGATGCATGTAGATCAACTTTGTAATTTTATAAATATGAGGCAACTCTCTATCAAGACTGTTGATTTGCTATCCCATAACAACCATTTTTTTTTTTTTAATGTGAGCCTTATTCCATCAATACGAGGTCAGCACTGCAGCTAGATTTTAAATTGTGGAAGTGATGTAGGGATATCCACCACATGTTGTGATATCCACATTTTCATATCACTAACCAGGTAGGGCGAGGGAGGAGTTTGCCATGGACCTGAGAAGATCAATCGGCAAGATGGAAAGACCTTGTATGTTAACATAATTCAAGATCATGTTGCAAAAGGTGCGTAACTTGTGGAAACACTTGAATACTACTCCGTTCTATCAGGAAGCCAAAAGAAAATTTGAAATTGCATTACAGTTTAGAAATATTACAATAGACTGTGGAGGGTAGTGAATGCTTATTAGCTCAATCACATTGTTCTGATTCAAAGGACCAGGTCTGTCCTTTTACAATATCTAGTAATTGTTAATCCATTTAGAAATATGCTCCTCTATAATGCTGGAAAGACAGAACCCACAACATCAAGTGGCCTTGTTTTATCAGGGAAAACATGCATTAGAAAATCATTTATTTACATTTTTTTTTCCTAGTATCATGCCTACAGGTAAACTTTTAGCAAGCCTAGAAGGAGTCCTATCAAATTTACATTGAACTCATTTGGGTTACTGATGTCGTGTACCCATGGTTGATGTACTAGCGGCTTCCATGTGTATGCTAATACCAACAAGTTCTTTGCTGTTTAACCCTTTAAGAGTTAATTTCCGTTATCCCTTGATGCTTTCTTGTACAGCTATTGGTTACTGCCAAGATCTCTGACTCTGACTCCTATGTCTTGACTTTTGAGTGTATATCCAATTAACCTTATTTCTTTCCCAAAAACTGATCCCAGCTGTCTTATAATGCTTTACTAAGCTGTGCTTTTACACATCCATCTAACCATGGTTCCTAGTAGTTATAAATGTTAAATCTGTTTTCATATCCTAATGTTAGTTATGTCCCTGTGGTCAGTCTCGATAATTCATTGTCTGATTTTCTGCTTCGAGGAATAAGACACCCAACTCTTGGTCGTTCTTATTATCTTCCCATTGAGATAGATAGGGGATGCATCCACTGATCTTGGGAATGGTTGTTGATTGACCATCACCTCTTTCTTCATACTGACGAAATGAATGAAATGATCCGTTAGCAATGTGGTCTTTCACGTCTTAATAAGCCAAATAGTCAGCTGTTGGGTGCTTTCCTGATGCATGGAAAATATATTGAAAGCTCTCATAACTTCGGTTAAACTATGTGCATATAGTATCATATATACTCTATTTTGCACATTTAGCTGAATTTGTGCTGGCTTTTAGTGACAACTTCTTTATGCCTGCAGTTC
Source organism: Dracaena cambodiana (assembly GCA_036321105.1). Taxonomy (NCBI): domain Eukaryota; kingdom Viridiplantae; phylum Streptophyta; class Magnoliopsida; order Asparagales; family Asparagaceae; genus Dracaena; species Dracaena cambodiana. Next base: position 40,447,446 of record JAYEPQ010000001.1, on the reverse strand, counting down.
TCTATTCAATTTTCTTTCGGGCCACCACAGTTCCTATATTATATGCCTTAGCCTTACTCGTTGATATTTCTATTGAAGGTCCCTTTCACTGTACCAAAATTTCGAAGTAGTGGTGAGGGTTGAGAGAAATTATTTTGTATTTTAACACTCCCCCCACCCCCCGTTGAACTCCTATTTTTAGGGGAAGCCTGGGTTTTACGCAACGGTATTTTTTTTTAATTAAATCCGCAATTAAATGCATGCCTGACAGGAATTGAACCTGGGTCACTCTGATACCATATTGAATGTCGCTTCCACTGCACCAAAACTTCGTAGTTGTGATGAGGGTTGTGGGAAATTATTTTGTATTTTAACAAGTTCTAGTTAATTTATTAAAGTTTTTATACCATCAGTCATGCATCATAACTGATAGAAGCTGAACGGAGTGGCTTGTACCACAATAAAATGAGCATGGTTCTTGCCTTGGCGCTCCATCTACTCTGAAAGAATGTCTCTGAAGGATTTTGTGCTGTTAAATTTTGCCATTTAAGAAGAATTGTGCCTTCAGGATTACTTCACTATGCTTTTTGTGAACGCTGGAATCTTCATTTATGCTTCTTGGTTTACTATCTTGTGAAGACCTCTAGGTTTATGGACATTATTTGCACTATATAATTTGTTTCAGTAATTCTTAGTCCTAGCACTATTCCTTTCTTGTATACTTGTTTATATACTTGGTCTTAAGATGTGATGCTTATGCTGCCAGGGAAGGATGATTCTTGCTCATTTATGCGATGAACCCAAGGGTCTGAAAACTGGGATGTGCATGGTAATTCATTTTTCTGCTTTTTCAGTTCTAGTACAATGATTCTTATGCGTATGCTCTGAAACTTGGTGCTCTTCTTGTGCATGGTCATAAACTTGAGTTACGCATGTGCGTTTAATTATTTAAATAGGACAGCATTGGACATTTTCCAATTGATGTTCTTCTGATTGAATGAGATTTGCATCATAAAAGCTGTCATTTATACAATTTGTTGCAGTCCCTGTTGTTTCTTCCTCTTGCCATCGCGAATGCTCTCGCTGCTCGACTCAATGATGGGTATGCTTTTCTCTTTATATACCTTCAGAAAATTCCACTGACAACTCTTTATGCTCATTATTTTTGACTTGGGATAATTTCTTGTGATTTTTGGCTGCAGAGTTCCTCTTTTCGATGAATATTTTGTTCTTCTTCTGTACTGTTTCTTCACAGGTAACACATTCCACTTATTATGCTTTTCGTTCTCTCTCCTTTATTCTGCTAGTGGATTTGGTTATACTATTATATAGTGTCTCTGGCGAAAGAAAAAGTTCAGGCATTACAGGTGTACTCTGTTATATTTAAAAATTAAGCAGGCCAAGTTTTCTTGAACACTGACCTGGGGGAGAGGCTGACTTATTGGTTACTTTGTCTTCATAATTTGCTTCTGTTCAATTAAAATTCAACGAAGCTTCTGGTTGCCTCCTGAATGGTTGGACTTGTTCTTTTTTTCCTGAATCTCTGAATGATAATCGGGGTGGATATTTGGTTTCCATCACATCCTCTGTGACAGTAACCCCCAGGAGATGGCGAAATATTCTACCTACAGAATCTCATCCCATGAAAAGACCTACATGGCTGATCTGACTCCTATCTGGACTTGAACTAGCAGCTCAGCCAGGCCCTGCCGCTAAACATTGAAATAAAAGAGAGAAATCTATTTTTCCCCCTCAGCTTGATAAAAACAATTTACTCTCCTAATCTATCTCTTGGTCAACTCAAATTGCTCAGCAGCGATATTCTCCTGCTCGGCATAAATTCCCGGTTGGAAACCTATAATCCACGTCACTGCTGGCAAGTCCTCATTGCTATTATTCTCCATTAATGATCTCTTGCTGTTTATCTAAATCTGTTTTGTTTTTGTGTGTGTTTCTAATTGGTAATTGGACGTTGGTCATCATTGGATTTCAATGCAGCCATCTTTTTTTTTTCCAGCCTCCACAGGTCTCTTGAGCTTTCATTTGCCTTTGCCTCGTTTCGTCTTCTTCATACCAGGGTTTGGCATCTTCATCCGTATGTCATTGCCATTACCTTTCTTCTCCTAATCCATTAATTATAGTATATATATATTCTAATATCTCTCTTCCTATTGTTGTTTGAGAAGAAGAGAAAATGATATGCTTATATAGGTGTGAGAAATTGCTTTGTTCCAAAATGAGCAGATGAGTCTTTCAATATTTACGTTTGAAAATTGCATCTTTGAGACCCAAAGAAGGAAAATATGCATTAAGTCTTAATTTACCATCATAAATAGAAGAAGCATTATAATGTAATCATATGCAAATTGTCAAAATGTATTCAGTACTTTCCCATCTCACATGAGAAATCATTTCACAAATTAGAAAAGTGACTAAACTATTATCATTCCCAATTATTTAGGGATATGATATCTGACTCGTAGAACCCATTAATATCTATCACAAAATGGATCAAAATTTTAAGAAAGATGACACTTCAATTTCAGCAAGGAGATCAAATGGAGGTCGAAATTGTCTCTAGTGAGAAGTCAACGACGATGGTTTTATCAGGATATATTTTTGTGGGATTGTCTGAATAAAGTAATCATTGGGAGCAAGGTTCTAGGACTAGATGTAGATGCATTAAGAACTTGATTGTATTGTTACAGAATAAAGGAGAGATGAAAGGGTTTTTTTTCCCCCTCTCGCATGAGCTGGCAAGTAAATCCAGATAGGAGCCACCTCAGGTCATGTAGCCTTTTCTGTAGACTCATTCTGTGTAGGTAAGTTATTTTCTAGGAGATGACCATAAGGCTCATGACCGTTTTTTCAGTCTATTCAGGTCATACGAATCAGTTGCCAATGATAACATGGCTTAGACACCCTAACAACAAATAAGACAATAGGAACCACCCATTATCCAACCATGTCGATTGAGACCATTGGATCCTTGGTTGAACGGACACCGACACACAGTACATAACACGTCATGGACAGTCCAGGGTAATGGAAATAGACATGGGCACAACAAATTTGTAAAAAGGACACGAGGGAGTAGAAACTGTGCATGTGCAGTCACATGTCCGTGCAACACAGCACTGTTACAGACACAGGATGTAACAAATTTGTAACAATGGCACAATAGCATGGATATTGTGTGTTTAAGTGTATATGTGTGCTTCTGCACATGTGCATGTTGCGTGCATGTGTAAACATAACAAAGATAACAAGTGACATCTAACAAGATGTAGAATGTGATAGTAAAGAAAAGGATAATGAGCAACAGCTACAATATAACTTCTGTTGGAACAATCAATCAATTACTTGGACAAATCCCTTTGTGGAGTTTGGACTGTGCTGGATCTCAAGAAAGGCCAGTAAGAGGTACAGATTTTGATGTGTTCTTTCAGCTATAAGATTTGGGTGACAAGTTACAATATGTAATCACATACCAATACAAATCTCCCAAACCCAATCAGAGAAAAGTCTGCATCTTATACCACAAAAAAAATATAAAAATAAAATAAAATTAAAAAAATTTAAAAATAAAATTAAAAAAAATTCCATGACTTAGGTTGGATATGGCTAGGTATGTCTGGCATGGTGCCAATGACATGTCCATGTAGTATAAGGATTAAAATGTGTTGGTCATGGGTATGAGAGCCATAAAGAAGTCAATGTGCTTCATGGATAGGATCAAACTTGTCTTGTATTGCCTAAATAACAAAGCTTAAAGCATTACATATAAAGACTGAAAAATTATATAAGGCAAACTCAATGATTAGATGTTAAAAATCTACTTTGTTGATCTTGATCTATTATTCTGGAAGTGGCTATGTTCAGAATTTAGTATGCAGGTCACTTAAAAACCAATATTGAGCGAATTGTTAGTTTATTTACTTCATGAAAAGCAGTTGATATTGCAAGCTTTTGATGACCATAGCACAATTTTCGATTCATGTGTTTTCTAGTTGATTAGAAATGTGTGGATCGACACTGTCGGGTTGTCCACCATATATCGGACGAAATTGTTTTTAATGTCATTGTCAAAAGAATAGTATAGCATCATTCAGTCTCCGCTGTAAAATTTATCTGATACCATCTCATTTTCTTCCTATTTGTAACAGTTGGACTCTACATGCATTTTGCCACATCGGTCATTCATGAAATTACCACTGCACTCGGCATCTGCTGCTTCAGGTACGAGAGATTCACTTATTGCACACGTGCATTTGTATTGTAGCTCATAAGGCAACTTCTGATAGCGGTTTTCTTTCATTTGGACAACAGGATAACGAGGAAAGAAGCTTAAACGTTTTATGTTGACAATTATTCCCATATACCGCACAATTACTCATGATATATATGTTGGTGGCCCTGACATGACGAGCATGGCTATTTACATATATATAATTTTGACTTTTGCTTCAAATATATTTTGCTGGCTTATAGCGGGTTTTGTGTATTAGAGAAGAAAGGGAAAAAAAAAAAAAAAAACCGACAAGGGTTGTATTGCTATGAGAAACTATGATTATATCGTGGTCCTTGTATCCCCAACTCTCGAGTGTTCATCGAGCATATTTTGTTTATCACTCATTATCCTATTTAAGAAAGCTAGTGCATTAATATTTTGGTTTACTTTAGGTTTCAGCTGATTGTTCTGCCATAGTTCTTCAGTTTGGCCTTGTTTCTTTAGATCTCCCTATTCATCAATTTTAGTGTCATATATAAACAGTGGTTTGGTTCATATTTAATTTTTAGCAATATTGTTTTGCATTTTTTTTTTTTTTTTTAACAAGTAAACCATTCTGCTGTATAGCATTTCAATGAAGTGTATACTTCTTGTCGTTTATAATGTAAACTGCAGGGAAGCAAAATCTTCAGAATTCTGACCTTGTATTCCTCAACAACGAGAATTCCAAACAATTAGAATCAACCGTAGATGATTAAACTAAAAACACAAATTTTTTTGAGAGCTTAAATATGTTCTTCACAGTTGGAAATTTTAAAAACGGATTAAAAGTCGAAACTAGTTACGCAGTGAGCAAGTATGATTGGATTAACATTAAATTAGAAATTGATGGGCTGTGATTAAATGAGAAGAAAAGCCCTTTCCAATAGGATCTCACAAACTAAACATTAATCAGGCTCGAAATAAAAAAATGTGTCTGCTAATTGCACTTTAATGAATCTTTTTAGGAATTCATCCTAAAACATAGCAAGAGATGAGATTGGCACAAATTAATGAATGAAACAACAATTTTATATATATATATAGAAAAAAATTAATCTCGGCGCACGTTAGCACTCGACGCAGACAAGGCCGGCCCGCCTGAACCCGGCCGGCAAGTTGGGCCCCCGGCTCCACTCCCCGCTACCCACATCGTACACCAGCACCGCCCCCTCCATCGACCCAACAAGTTCCCCATTCTGCCCCCGCGCGCCCCCGCCCACGTGCACCGCCGCCACCATCCTGCGGTCCCCGACCGAGCAGCAGCTGAACCGGACCGCACCGCCCAGCCCGACCCTCCCCTGGACCGGCGGCGACTCCAGCGGGATCCACTCCCCCCCGCCTCCGCCCCGCCTCTTGCTCCCCGCCTCGTCCCACTCCCACCTCCACAGCGTGAACTCCACCGCGTTGCTCGCGAGCACGTACAGGCTGGGTCCCACCCCGCACGCCCCCACCACGCATCCTCCCCCGGGCACCGCCCGAGTCCCCCGCGGGGCCCACTGCCCCGCCCTCACCCCGTACGCGTCCACCGTCCCCGCCGCCGCGTGCGCCGCCCTCGCCTCCACCCCCTCCCCCACCCTCAGCCCCCCGGCCACGTAGAAGATCTCCCCCACCGCGGCCCCGATGCACCCGTACCGTCTCGTGGGGCCCTCCGCCCCCACCCGCCAAGCGTCCGCCGCTGGATCGTAGATCTCGACGGTGGAGGTCCTCGAGTTTCCGCCGGCGACGTAGATCCGGCCGTTTATCGCCGCTGCGGCGAACTTCTTTCGGGGGATCAGGGGCGGGGGGATCGGATAGATCCGCAACGTCCACGCGTCGAGCCGGACGGCGGAGCCGCGGCCGAGGACGTAGACGGTGTTGTCGATCCCCACGACGGAGCAGGGGCCGGAGAGGGGCGCGGGGAGGGGGAGTTCGGAGACGCGCCACGTTGCAGCGCCTTCGTGGTGGACGGCGAGGGCCAGGATGTCGTCGGCGGAGGAGGAGAGGGAGAGGGAGAGGGATAGGGAGAAGAGGGTGGGGGTTAGAGGGACGAGGGAGCGGCGGAGGGGGAAGAAGTGGGGGGAGGAGAGGAGGAGGGAGAAGCGGCGGCAGGCGGCAGCGGCGGAGGGGAGGGAGGGGAGGGGAACGCGGGAGAGGCACGCGAGGAGGAGGTCGTCGGGGAGGGACGAGATGGGAGGGTCCTCAGATTCGGGCGGCGATTGGTTCGCGGGTCGGGTGGGGATCCGGGTTTGGGTTTGGATGGGGAGATCCGAAGGGGATTTGGGGATGCAGGGGCGTACGAGCCAGGAGAGGCTCCGGGAGTTGCAGGTGTTGTCGGGCATTGCTGTAATATTTGCGAGATTGGAGAAGACGAAGACGAAGACGAAGACGACGAACTTTAATTGAGTAAGAGACACGTGATTAACTTTTGTTTGGTTGGCAAGTGGGGCGTTATTTAATTTGATTTCAGCGTTATTAGTAGCATTCTCTGACGTGTTAATGATAGTTATTGTCGTTTGGTATTTATATGGGGAGACAATATTGCGAACATCGTGACAGCTAATGAGCCCACCATCGTAGAGAATCTTGACTCAGAGAATAATTATTGGTTATCTGGATGGTCTATTTAGGCCCAAAGCCCAGTTAGTTGGGTTGATACTGATGGGCTTGGATCTTGGGTAGGGCTGCTTTCTTCGCAAAAGAACTTTGCAGGTCCGCTTGGCTGCTCCTCGTTCATCATAACTGACTGGTATTCACTTTGTCCAGATTTTGTATTCACTTTTTCCCTACATATGTGATTACAAAAATCTATGTTAGAAGAATTTATGCATCGGATAATAGAGAATAAATTTTTAGAAATGTTCAAATCTTGGTTTATTAAAAAAAATCAAGTTTATATTTATTTTCACAAATCAACCAATTATTTGCTTAGCCTCTTTTTGAATTTGTGATAGCACTGAGGAACTCTTTTAGATGGCTTGAACAGGAATTTGGAAACTCCGTGTTCTTCGTGAAAATAGGAAACAATCAACTTTTACAACTTGGTTGGTTTTAGAAAATAAACTTGAACTTGGTTGGTTTTAAAATAGCATCCCAAGACATGATATTTTGCTAAGTATTGTTCGAAAAAAATAGGGTCAGTGTATATTTAGATAAATCGGTCGGATTTTGATTCCTGAGAAATACGAATCCAATAATATTGCAAGTAATACAATAATATTGCAAGTAATAGTTTAAATTAAGAAGCAAATTTGTATCCGAATCCAAATTCTCTGTGCAGTTTGAGACTAGATTCTGTATTGTATTCAGATTCAAATTGGGATAATATCATTAGGACTGTCATTGAAGTATATTTATGTGCAGACATTGAAAATATTTTGGCACCTTTATGCAATTTAAAATGTGATAAAATTTGGGAATTTCTATAGGAGCACACCACTAGTCTTGGTGAGCGCAATTCAATAAGATCATAATATTAAAAGTTTGTCATTAAAAAATTCGGATCTATTGTCTTATTTTAAAGCTCTATCCTTGCAAAAGAATATTTCTGTCCGAGATTAGATATCCGGATTAGATTCCTGACGGTATTATTTCTCATCCAGACTAAATCCTATACTATATTCTTTTTTGTCCGGAATTAAAATTGGAATGGTAACAATTCCTGTGCAACGGGCACGTGGAGTGTGGGCTGTAGTGGTGTTGGGCGTGGGGCCTACGGTGGTGTCAGGCGGGCGGTGGGAGTATGATTCAGATTGGAGGAGATAGAGTAATCAGATTGTAGGATTTGATAATAGGAGTTTTGATGTTTTTACTTGGAGGAAGAAAGGGCAAAGGGGAAAAAAAAAGTAGCTTGTCCGCGGAAAAGCCAAGGAGATTGTGTGCGCACTAAGCAAGTTCACCAGTATAAGAGGTGTGCTCTTTTAGAACTTCCCTATTTTTTTGCATTTTAACCCCACCCCGCAACTCTTTTGAACGCTCGTCTGCCTCATCCATCCAACGGTTCTAACATTCTATTACCAAAAATCAACGGTCACTATTTATCCAAACCTCACCCTACACGCAACCCCTTCCCCCTTATCTCGACAGAACTTCTCTCTCCCCTCCAAAATTAAAACCAGACTCCAAAAGCAAAAGCGAGCGAGCGAGCGATGGCGTTATCTCTGCTCCCCGTGGCCTCACTCTCTCTCCTCAACGGCACCAACAGTGTCGGCAGAAGCAGGAGCTCGCTCTCCCTCTCGAAGCCCTCGTCCCGCTCTCCTCCTCCTCTCCTTCAGTCCTCGTTCCTCTCGCTCACTTCCACATCAATCTCATTCCCTTCCTCGTTCTCAGGTACTTATCTGATGAAAAGTTTGTGGCTTTTTGCATTTTGGGGCGATTTTGAGACGACCCATTTGTTTAATTTTTGTAAATTTTGTTGATTTAGGAAAGACCCATTTCGTTGATTTTACTTTTCTAATTTTGAGGTAGTTTCTAAATCCTTGCATGCTAATTTTAAGATATATTTTGTAAATTTGCACCTTCTGGTGATTTGGGGGAGACCCCTTTCAATTGTATATTAAATTGCTCATTTTATGATACCAGCGTTCAATTCGATGAAATAATGTAATCTAAACCTTTGTAACATGTAAAATTGGCTTATTAAGACTTTATAGAGCTCTTACTGGTTGATTTAAAGAAAAAAAGAAAAAGAAAAGAAAACTGTCAAAATTATTATTATTATTATTATTTTGCACTTAACTGTAATGTAGATACTCACTATGGCACCTGGTACATAAGATTTTGCTTAGTCTTTCTGCATCATTTTCAACTATACGTGCCCAATAGCCAATCTTACTCAATGGGAGGGGGTTTGGATAAGCGATGATGTGATCTCTCAATGTGCTTGAACTACCAACGAGTAATAATCTTTTTGAAATTCTATTGTGTACCCGTGAAATTTAGAAAATTATTAAACTGGCATAGGTCCTGAAACATGAGGTTGACCGGCAATATGTAATAGTTGACGCTGAACAAAAGAGTCAGATAATATTTCAGCAATTCACACATTAAACTTAGATAAAGGTAAATACCTACTTATATTAAAGCTTGATTTGTCCTAAGTCAAAACATGCATATAAATCATACTCAAGTCTTCTACACCTTATATACAACCCAAGCAAAGTGACATCCTTAAAGTTAAAGCCATTGATGAAGTGCTTATGCAATAGAATTCACTTGAACTTTCCCTTTATCCTTATCTGTTTTAGCATTTAGTTGCCGCCATGCTAGGTTGTAAGCTGATGCCCAGTAATTAGCATAGGATAGTAGTAAGAGTTGCCATGTACATGGTGTGAACAGGCAGGACGAAGCCAGAAACCAAGTGCTAGGGGGACTGAATAAAATTTCAGGGATGATATCCCTTATTTTTGTTTCCTTTCTTCCCCCCCTTTTGGCCTTCTTTTATTTCTTTTTCGTGTCAGGAGAGAAGGTAAATATTATATCAAACATCCCATTAGAAAAAAAAATTGAAAAACAACTAGATTTCAAACTAAAATAAAATTGAGCCATTTGGTTGAAATTCTAGAAAAACTTCGAGCTTATTTAATTCTCGTTACAGCTTTATCAAATTAGTTCAATTTATAAAATTTGTAACATTATACGAATGGTTTTATACACAAGTGACATATACAAATTATTTAAGATAATGAAAATCAAAGGAAAAATTATATACTAAGCTTATGTAGGAGAATGCAGTAGTTCATAGATGAAAAAAATGGAGAACACCTGGCACTTAAGAAACGTAGAGTCTCCTACGGAAAGGTTCTTCAAGCTTTAAATTAAGTTGCATTGTTTGTGAATTTGGATTGTGAAATATTTTGATGGAATCATATGAGACTACATTCATTGATGTTCATGAATATGGATAGATAATGAGAGGATTTATTTCTTATTTTGCAAGCAGATAAAAATAGAAACAATCTAGGGTGGCATAATTTAAATTTTGATATAAAATTGATCTGATAAGATTCATCTTTGAAAATCAGGATAGAGATGAGGTAATAGTTTTAGTTTTTGTGTTAATAACAAGTACGGTGAGTTAGTTATGATAAATTCAAATAACTAATAGCTATTGCTATCTATATTTTGAAAATGATTAGAATTGCATCATCTTTACGTGAGAAAGGAAACATAGTTTCTGATACACTTTTAACTGTGCAAATAATCACGAAAGATTCCCAATTTGTCAATCTAAGTCCAGTGAAATAATCATCATCACATTATTTTTGTGGATTGCAGGCTGCAACTCGTGTACAACTCGCCTGTATAAAATTAGAAATATTTTCTATATACGAGACCATGCAAAAGTTTTTCCTTTGCGAGTGGGGGTCTTGCAGCCTAGAACACCATGAGCGTCTAGTGATGGTACGTTCAATGTAAAAAGATAGTTTTCTTGGTGTGTCTAGAGGCATCTATGATGATGATAGAAATTTATATTATGGGTAGCTTAGTGGAGAAAAGGGTTTACTTGGCTAACTTGTAAGTGGAAGATCAATTGATCTTAGTTAAAGATGTTCGAGAAGATCCCCTATCCAGACCTTATTGGAACTATAGCTCTAGACCTTTCCACTATAGGGCATTTGTCCATATTGGTTGTGGCTTAAGAAGCATCTTCTAACCTAATTTACCAATTTTGACATGTTCAAGTGTGATTGAAAATTCTGTCTAGCTGTCCAACTTTGATTTAGAGGCTAATTCAACACATCAAAAATATTCATATTTCAAATAAAAGTACCCGAAACCATTCAACATCATCAAGATACCATTTCTCATTTTATGGTAATATATATCCATTATTTAGCTCAAAATCCCCATTTCTTTAGACTATACATCCATCAATAGGACAAATTTATGAGAGGTGTGGATTTACCTTATAGAAAAAAGGGCAATCCAGTGCATAAGGCTCCCACATTGCAGGTCTGAGAAGGATATGCCGAATGTAGCCTTACGTTTGTTTGCAGAGAGCCTGTTTTCAGAGCTTAAAACTGTGACATCTTGGTCGCAATGTAACAACCTGACTGTTTCTCTACAACCACCCTTTAGGATTTAACTAATAGAAGTCCTACAAAAATTCTACAAATGTCTTCCTTTAGGGTCTTTATATAGGCTCCCTTCTTATTTAAGAAACTGAAAAAAAAAAATTACATTTAGGATAACATCTTTATAAGAACTGCATTCCATTTTTCTTTTACTATATGTTGAAAATCATCTCCTTACAATGTACAATGGGGTATTTTACCTAGCAAAAATTATGTAAAATAGATACTTTTTTTTACTCAACCAAAGCCTAGAGCACCTTTTATTTTTTTATTCTTCTCTAATTTTCTAGAATATTGTTGAAGAAAGAAAGAGAAGAGAGAGTGCTATTGCTTTGTGTAAGAAAGGGAGAAGAGTAAGGGGACAGAGTGTGAGACATAATGAACCCACTTTTTTCACCCATGTTTCTCATTGTATATAAATGACATGTATTGTGAAATGACCCATTTGCTCATGTTTTCAACCACACTATTCCCCAAAGTCCAAAACAATTTGATCTCCAGTTATTAAGAATGAGCCAACCAAGGCGAACTTGGCTTTTTAACCACCATTGTTTGTCTCCTTTGGCCATTGCTAAATTCTACTTGAACATGATTACCATTTTATTAATCAAGCTTAAGCAGTTTGGCCTAATCAAAAGATAAAGCTAAATGAACTATGACAAGTGTCACACTACTCATCTATCTTGTGACACCTTATTCTCGTAAACACTATGGATGAGACAAGTGTTCCATTTAAGTATAATCACATGATTAATCTTACTCAAGGGTTAAAATTAATGTGTAAGGTTTACTAGTAACTCATTTAAAAATGGTATGAATAGGATATCATCTCATTTACCTTTTTTAAAAATTCTTAAAATTACTTATGTTGACTCAAGTAACATCATGGTCAATTAATATAGCAGGTAAAAGATTTTCTAGGTACCATATAGAGAATTGTCAGCGTGACAATCAACTATCTTGTTTGATAAGAAATTGTTATGATACTAAATTTCAAGGTACTTGATTGCCTATGCATCGTTTTCTATTAAGATGAATACCTCAATGTGAGTACTGTGTTCATGTCGAAAATGTATTGGACATTGGCACATGCATGACACACTTATTCAATATCTATTATACTCCAGAACAGTGTCAGATTTTGATAAATAAAGAACTAGCATGTGAGGACCGTGTTGATGTTGAAACAATTCTAAAGGTCATGTATCAAGTTATCATGGAGTTGCTAATTGCTTAAAAGACATAAGGTAGATGCTTTGCTAATAAATTATGCACTCAACCTAACACATGAATGTGAGTCTTTATAGAATAGTATTAGGTGTGGTGTTGTATTTGAGCACTTATTATTTTTATTTTTTAAGTTCACTTGATTATAATCTATGTATAAATCATTAACATTTTATGCTTTTTTCTACTTCAAATAAAATATCTGAATCAGTATGGACTTTGATGCATATCCTATTTTTTTTAGGGTAAATTTTCATTAAAGCCCAGCATATTTGGTGTGATTCTCAATAAGTACCCATGTACTCTCTTTGGTGTCACGAAGCCCCCTTGCTGTGAAAGTTGTTAACAAAAATTGTAAAATGTCCACTTTTTCCTTGTACTATTGGTAAGTAAATTGATTAATAAGATGGAATGGTATGATAATGGGTCTACTTGGATTGAAGATAGAATGGTATGATAGTGGGTCTGCTTGGTTTGAAGATAATAATGTTTACCCCTTGCTCCTCCATCATGATCTTTTTCCTTCTATCTTCTCCCAGTACTAATCAAAACTCATAGTGCCTTGCCTCTTTTCTTGGTCATCCCTTTCTTGGTCATCCCTTGTATGAAAGAACATTGGGATTATGAAATTTATGGATATTGAGGTTAAGGTTGGATCTATGGTTTGGTTTTGGTTTATTCTTTTGAAGAATCCAGGGATGTTGGATCTCAAATTGGGAATCAGAAAATCAAAGGATATTAGGGTTAGCTTTGAGTTGGGGATATAAAAAATCAAGGGTTGTTGAACATAAGATTGGATTTATAGTTGAGTTTAAGATTGGGAGTAAGATGACTAGAGGGATGTTGAGTTATTATTGGGATTAGAAAAACTGCGTGCCCATAATTAGAAGAATCCAGGGATATTGGATTTTAAATTGGTATTGAGAAAGTCAATGGGTATTAGGATTATTTTTGGAGTTGGGGTTATGGAAAATCAAGGGATATTGGACATAAGATTGGATTTAAAATTGAGTTTAAGATTGGGAATAAGATGAATTGAGGTTATGATATGTTATTTTTGAGATTAGAAGAATTGGATTGTTATGAGTTGGCTTAGTTTAAGGTTTAGAATCATGGAGAATATTGGGGGTGTGATTAGAGTTTGGGATTTAGACTTGAGTTTAATATTTGGTCTAGAGTTGAGTTTTAGTGTTAAGATAAGAAGAATTCGATTGTTAAAGACTGGCTTGGTTTAGGCCTAAAATCATAAAGAATAATGGGGCAGGGTTAATGTTTTGGAGATAAGGAGATATGAAGAGTACAAGTGAAGGAGTAAAGAAGCACAAACCATTCAAAGGGAGTGCCAGGTACATGTCATATACGTATAAGACACCCACACTTGTAAGATACTTATCGATACATATCAAATACATCGAAGAGATGTGTTGGATTTTAAGAATCCAAAACCTTGCATGTCAGGCCATATTTGCTTTTAAAAAAAGTCATAGAGATTGCTTGTTGAATACTATAGAATCATACATCCTCTAAAAATATATAAAAATTCTTTTGACGTAAAAATGGATACTAAGTTAGTAGGTCCCAAATTCTAAAAATAGAATATAAATTTTTTTTTATAACATATAGAAACTATTAGTTTCATAGTAATTTTCACATTTATTCATCTTCATAAATTATATTGAATATGCAATCACAATTTTAATTATCACCATATAGGAATTTTTTTTTTTGAATTTACTTGTTTCAGTTTCAGTTATCATATATATTGTAATTTGTATTTTGTAATGCTCAATTTATCTTATTTATATTTATTCATGTTAGTTCAGGTGAGAGTTCAATGGAATCAACGGTAAGTAAGAAATTCTAACAATCAGAGAGAAATTACAGTATACAAACAAGTAAGCAATTGCAAATTAAACAAGCAAACAATGATCTAATCAAGTAAAGAAATTGCAGCAATCAACAAAAAATCAAATCAAGTAATATGAATAATATGAAAATTATTTTAAAAAATAACAGAAGATAATGTAAAGATAATGTAAAATAACATTAAAAAAACACACCTATATGGTGCACTGTGTTACCTTTGATTGTTAGATGGCACAGGTTTTGCATTAGATATTATAACGCAATATACATATTCCATATAAGAATAAAGGTGATATTCAAAGGTGTTTTAAATATCATGCAATAAAACTCATATGTCATACTATGAAGCTTTGGAAAATAGTAATTGGACATAAATTAAGATAGACTGTTAAAATATTAGAAAACCACTTTGGATTTATAGGAGGGCAATCAATGACAAAAATTATTTATTTACTTCGTAGTGTATTCCGAGAGAGAAATAGAGATTTTCATATAATATTTATTGAATTAGAAAAAGCCTATGATAAGATATTACGAGAGGTGCTTTGGTGGGCAATGATGAAGAAGGGAATTCTTATCAAGTATATTGACATAACTAAGATCATGTATGATAGAGCAGTAAATATCATAACTTGTGGTGGTTTAACAAGTGATTTTTCAATCACAATTGGATTGCATCAAATATCTGCATTGAGTTTGTTCTTTGCCATGGTGATAGATGCGCTTACTAGAACTATTCATGATGAGATATCTTGGTGTATGTTATTTGCTGGTGATATCGTCTTAGTTCGATGAGACGAGAGCAGAAATGCATGTTAAAGTTATAGAGACAAACGTTAGAATCTAGAGGTTTTAGATTGAGTAGGTTCAAAATAGAATATATGGAGTGTAAATATAGTAAATAACGGACCCTAAACTATAGTGCTATGACATTAGATAGAAAAGAGATACAAATGAGCAATCAGTTTATGTATTTGGGTTCTATTATTCTAAATGATGGAGAAATCGATAGTGATGCCAAAAATAGGATCCAAAGTGGGTAGTTGAAATGGAGGAGTGTAATAGTAGTTTTATGCGACCATAGCATTCTGTTAAGATTGAAAAGTAAATTTTATAGAACTGCTATTAGGCCAGTTTTATTATATGGTATGGAATACTGGGTTATAAAGAAACGTCATTCACAGGAAATAAGTATAACAGAGATGTATATGTTTTGTTTGATGTGCGACAACAGTAGGAGAGTTAAGGTGAGAAATGAAGATATTCATGCTAAAATAGACGTAGCTCCCATCGAAGAGAAGATGCGAGAAAATCGCTTACGATGTTTTAGTCACGTGCGACGTAGATGTACAAATGCATCAGTTCGATGAACGGAACTGATCAACGTTGGACAAGTTAAAAGAGTGAAAAGAAAACCGAAGAAAATATTGATAAAAGTGATACGAAAATATATGGATTCTAGAGGTTTAAATGAAGACCTATTACTCGATAGAATGAATTAAGAAAGATTATCAATGTGATCGATTTGGTGCGATTCCCTTTTGGTTCATGTAGCCTATCCCATCGGGATAAAAGGCTTGTTGTTGTTGTATAATGGGTTATTTTCAACATTGTCAGCTGTTGTATAGATCCTACACTTTTTGGAGATTCAAAAAGACCCATCCGGTTAATTTTACTCTTCCTGTTTTGAAATAGTTTAGACTGTAGAGTCCTTTGTTTTGTGCTAATTTAGACATTAGTGTTTGATATGAATGAGTGTATGCTAGGGCACCACCTGAAGTCCACCTTGTGCTGCCGCCACCATCTCCTCTATCACTGTTAATTTTGAAATTAAAGGGTCTCAGACTTGTATTTAAAATTTTGCATATAATTTGAAGCTTGATGGATGTAGACATCCTGACTTGAGTTACCTAACTGTTAAACTGACAGACTGTAATGATTTTAGTTCTTTTTAATTGTTTTTCCCCCTAATTGTTGTTCATGGTGTAAAGATGATTACGTAAAGGGGTGTCACCATAGCTGGTACACTGGGTTAGCTCTTTGTACAACACTATTGACTGTGTTTTGCGCCCAGTAGTTGATGTTACATTTATGAGGGAGGGTGATGGTGATAAGAACGACAACGATGGTTACGACAATTGGTGCCATTTCTTGAAGTAAATCTGTTCGTAATTTTCATATTCAAATTCAGCAATAAACATGATGCCATTTTTTGGAGTAAATATGTTCGTGATTTTCATTTTAAAATTCAGCAAAAAATTTTACATATTTTGTCCTTCATATTTGTATGTATGTGGTAACGATGTGAAACTAATACAAAATTAGGTGTTGTAGTGATGCCTAGTAATCAAAAGACGAGAGAATTGGTTGAAGCATGTCAATTTGTTCGTTTTGACAAGAGGTGATGATTATGGTGATGTCAATCCTCGAAGTATCTCAATTTAGAGGTGTAGATAAGTAGTTACGGGTAAGCAATTAAGCATATCCATATTATTCGTTTTGAACCTATCAATTTGGACGGAAGCCAATTTTAAGCTTGGTTAACCTATTTTTAAGCAGTACGTAGATGCCTAGGGGAAAATGAATGGACATATCTAGTAGATTGTGCTCGTAATAGTATAAGTTCTTAACATTATTCAGAGGTTATGAGGGAGGGAAGTAGGAAGCATGTATGAGACTTTGACTATATAAATGCCTGATCAAAACACACATAGGAACATATTTTGACTATATAAATGCCTGATCAAAACACGATATGGAGCACTAAACACAGATAGGGACTGCTACAGATTTCAAATTTCGAACTTTATGTATGTTAATTTGGTATCAATCTCCGTTTCCTTAAGGTTATTCTTGATTCAAGCATTCATTTTGGACGGCAACTGTCATCTCCGTTTCCTTGAGGATATACCGATCTAAGCATTCGGTGAGGGTGGCAACCTGTTTGGTTTGGAATTGTAAAGCTGATATAGTTTGATACATGGGAGTTGATTAGTACCTGACGCAGTCTGCTTAAGGCTCATTCTTTGCAAATAAAAACCATTTGACCCACTCGAACCATTTTTCTTTTAAACATATTAGTATTCGAATACCAAAATAAAAAATAAAGATAGAAATTACCATTTACTCAGTTCGTTACGAATTCTAGTGTTAGAATTGATATCAGCATGCAGTGAACCCCTCTCCGGTATAAAACTTACTGCACATTAGTGACTGACTGGTCAGAGTCAAGCGCACAAAGCGAGCTCTGCTTGTACTTGACCCATTTTAAGTTGTGTTGCAACTCTGTGACTTTAACTGCAAATTTCAGTATTCTCCAAAACTACTGTTACTTGAGACTCCATGAAATTTTTTGTCTTTCAGTTTTTAATCCATGGTTTCTCTACCAGCAGTTAAAAGAGTCGCGAGTAGCAAGCAATATAGGCGACTACAATTATGTTCTTTCTCGTCGATTCTAACATGTTGGTGGTCAATTCCTCAGGTTTGTCTTTGGGAGTTGATTTGAGGTCTAAGACGGTGGTAAGAGAGAGATACCGTATTCTCCAGGTGAGGGCGGGGAAAGCTGCTCTTTGCATGACAAAGAGGAACAGATCTCGGAAATCACTTGCAAGAACTCATGGCTTCAGACGAAGAATGAGGACCACCAGCGGAAGAGCTGTACTGAAGAGGCGACGTGCTAAGGGAAGAAAAGTTCTTTGCACAAAATCGAACCCAAATAGTGGGAAAAGGGCATAATTGTAAATGAAGCTGCACCTCTCAATGTCATGCTTCATGTAATATCTTTCGAGCTCTGTTGAATTGAACTCTTGGAGTGGCTAAATGGAAATATCGTGCAGACCATCAATTTTTTCAAGGTTTCTCTTTATGTATGGTGTAATATGAAGAATATTTTGTTGAATTCATTCACTAATTTGAACATTAAATTGAGCCAATTCACTAGTTCAAATTAAATGAATTAAGTGAATGGAAATTGGCTTCAAAAGTTGAGTACATAGCAAATGAACAAAATGGAAGATGAAAAAATAGTCCCACATTGGATAGAGGGTTATAAGGATGTGGGTTTATATATGGTAGTTTATTCCATTACTTTATTTATGTAAGAAGAGGAAAAACCTTGAGCACCACGGGTGGTGCTACGCACCGTCCGCACGCACACGCGCGTGTGCGAATGGGCGTTTAGAGGCGCACTTTTCCTTTCTTCTTCTGCAGACAAGAAGTTCTTCAACTTCTGTCTACAGAAGAACCAGTTCTCCTTTCTTCTTCTGCAGACAAGAAGTTCTACAGAAGAACCAGTTCTTCTGTTCAACAGTCTAGTCCTGATTGCGGCTTCCTTCCCTCTGCAGACCGATCGTTGTATCCTGGGAGATCGACGTCCAAGAAATCTAGAAGCAAACAGTGGAGGGCGAATCGATTTTAAGGAGATAGTGTCCAACACTAGTCTCGATCTTCATCCAATCTTCATCCTGTCTTCTGTCTGCATCAGTCTCCTATTTTCTACAGTTCTGGTTTCTACACTTCTGTCAACAAGTAAGTTTCCTTTCGTTTTCTATACTACGGTAGCAAACCAGTAGACACATTTGTATCAGAATTCTATTTCCAGAAGCAATATATAGTAATCTGTACGTCTAATCAATTTGTAATATGAATCAATCTGTTCTTCTTTAATTCTGTGCAAACTATTAATCTGAAACGTCTATGCAACATGATATCCAACAATCTTAAAATCGATTCTGCTTGTTTTAGATTAACCTTTTAAGAATACAGTTTAAACATTTTTTTGTTTAGAACCTACATTCTTAAAACCGACCTTTTGTTTTTGGATAATATTAGCATTGATAATTCTATATACTTCTGGAAAAATTCTGATTAGAGGAATAAACTAATTAGAATACTGTCATTGCTTCTGGAAAAATTCTGATCTGCCTCTAAAAAACATTCTGGTTAAAAATAACACTGTTATACTTCTAATTTTTTCTGGAAAAAGATAATCATATAAATCACTAGATACTTAACTCTTATTGCTCCCTGGAAAACAATACTTAATTCTATTAGCCAAGAATTACATTCTGTTTAGAAATAATAGTGTTAAATCACTAGATTTGAATTTAATTTGCTTCTGCACACATAAATATATAAGTTTGTATTTTTTTAATTTAATTAGGAAGATTTTATTAATTCTGGAAATTATATAAGTGTGTATTGTTTATAAAGTTTGAATTAATTTCTAAGTAGAAATAGTTACATATACATAAATTTTTTGTAGATGGCCACTGCATCTGATATTACAAATCCTGTCATGGTTACTCCAACTGTACCCTCAAGCCAGTATGAGAAACCAGAGAAATTTAGTGGTACTGACTTTAAGAGATGGCAACAGAAAATACTGTTTTATCTCACTACACTGCATCTGGCCAAATACTTAAAGGAGATTGTGCCAACTCTTGTAGACAATGATCCACAGTCTACAAAAGTGGTTGATGCATGGAAACATGCTGACTTCTTGTATAAGAATTATATCCTCAATGGTTTGAACAATAAACTTTATATTATTTATAGTTCAATTGCTACTGCTAAGGAACTTTGGAAATCTTTAGACAAAAAATATAATATAAAAGATGCCGGCTCTAAGAAATATGTAGTCAGTAAGTTTCTGGATTATAAAATGGTTGATTCTAAAAATGTAATCAACCAAGTACAAGATTTTCAAGTGATCATTCATGAAATTCATGCTGAAAGTATGACTATTAGTGAATCATTTCAAGTGGCTACAATTATTGAAAAATTGTCACCATCTTGGAAAGAATTCAGATATTACCTAAAGCATAAACGAAAAGAAATGACACTTGAAGATCTGATTGTACGTTTGAGGATTGAAGAAGACAACCATCTTTCTGAAAAGAAAATTGGAAATCCATACAATGTATCTAAAGCTAATGTTATGGAAAATTCCAATAAGTCTAATGACAGGAAGCGAAAGTACAATGGTGAAGACTCTAAGAGTGATAACTCGAAGAGATTCAATGGCAAGTGCTACAACTGTGACAAGTCTGGACATCATGCAAAGGACTGCCGTGTGCGAAAGGCACAAGATTCTTCAAAGAAGAAGAAGAAGCATCCTAATGCAAACTTGGCCGAAGAAGAAAATCTTTGTACAAATGTAGATGTAAATTGTACATTAGTTGTCTCAGAGGTTAATCTAGTTGGTGGCAATTCTAAAGAATGGTGGGTGGACAATTGAGCCACTCGCCATATTTGCGCCAACAAGTGGATGTTCTCCACATATGATTCTGTGGAAGGAGAACTACTCTACATGAGTAACTCTGCAACCTCCAAGGTTGAAGGACGAGGCAATATTGTACCAAAAATGACTTCGGGGAAAGAACTTACTCTTACTGCTGTACTTCATGTACCAGATGTCCGCAAGAATCTGGTCTCTGGTTCAGTCTTGAGAAAGAAAGGTTTTAGGCTTGTATTTGAATCTGATAAGTTTGTACTCACAAAGAATGGTGTATATGTAGGCAAGGGGTATATGACCAATGGTCTGTTTAAAATAAATGTAATGACCATTGCCCCTAAGGTTATCAATAAAATTGATTCTTCTGCTTATATGACTGAGTCACCTTTTATTTGGCATGGTAGATTAGGACATGTTAATTATTATACTTTACAAAGATTAATAAATTTAAATATGTTGCCTAATTTCAATATAAACTTTGAAAATAAATGTGAAACATGTGTTAAATAAAAAATGACTAAGCTTCCATTTCATTCTATAGAACGTAGTACTGAACCTTTAGAATTAATTCATACAGATGTATGTGATTTAAAATCTGTTCAAACTAGAGGTGGAAAGAAGTATTTTATTACGTTTATAGATGATTGTACTAGATATTGTTATGTATATCTACTTAGAACAAAAGATGAGGCAATTGAAATGTTTATACAATACAAAAATGAAGTTGAGAATCAACTTAGCAAAAAGATAAAAATGCTAAGAAGTGATAGATGTGGTGAATATGAGTCACCATTTGCACAAATTTGTGCAGAACATGGTATTATACATCAAACAACTGCTCCTTACATTTCATAGCAAAATGGAATTGCTGAGCGTAAGAACAGAACTTTAAAAGAAATGATGAATGCCATGTTAATAAGTTCTGGTTTACCCCAGAACATGTGGGGGGAAGCTCTGCTTTCTGCCAATATTATGTTCTCAACAAAATACCCCAAAAGAAACTTGATAAAACACCTTATGAATTATGGACAGGTCGAGCACCTAATTATAAATTCTTAAGAGTGTGGGGGTATCAGCTAAGGTTGCAATTCCTACTCCGAAAAGGACTAAAATTGGACCTAAAACTATTGATTGTATATTCATTGGATATGCGCATAATAGCAGTGCTTATCGTTACTTTGTTTTCAACTCTGATCATCCAGAGATATATAAGTACTCTATTATTGAATCTAGGAATGCAGTATTATTTGAGAATGTGTTTCCTAGTAAAGAACATGAATCAAGTTCTCCGAAAAGGACTTGTGATGAAATTCTAAGAGATACAGAATCTGATTCTGTAAATAAAACTAATGAGGATGAATGTAGACGAAGCAAAATGGCCAGAGTTACTAAAATATTTGGTCCGGATTTTCTAGCATATCTATTAGAAAAGGAACCTCAAAGTTATAAAGAGGCTATATCTACATCTGAAGCTTCTTTTTGGAAAGAAGCAGTAAATAGTAAAATTGAATCAATTATTCAAAATCACACCTGGGAACTTGTGCATCTTCCTCCGGAAACTAAACCATTATGTTATAAATGGATCTTCAAGAGAAAGATAAAACCTGACGGATCTATAGATAAATACAAAGCTAGACTTGTGGTACAAGGCTATAGACAAAAGGAAGGTTTAGATTATTTTGATACATATTCACCTGTAACAAGAATAACATCCATAAGATTAATAATTGCTTTTGCAGCATTATATAATCTTAAGATTCATCAAATGGATGCAAAAACTGCATTTTTAAATTGTGAATTAGATGAAGAAATTTACATGGAACAACCTGAAGGGTTTGTAATTCCAGGTAAAGAAAAGAAGGTGTGTAGACTAATTAAGTCTCTTTATGGACTTAAATAAGCACCTAAATAATGACATGAAAATTTGATCAAGTTATGTTGTCAAATGGTTTTCGCTATAATGAATGTGATAAATGCGTATATGTAAAAGGCGATATGCATAACTATGTCATTGTATGTTTATATGTGGATGACATAATTATTACCGGAAGCACGGTTGCTCTAATTAAAAAGGTAAAAATTATGTTATCACGGAAATTTGATATGAAAGACTTAGGCATTGCAGATATTATTCTTGGTATTAAAATTTTCAAGACATTTGATGGATATACCTTATCACAATCACATTATGTCGAGAAAATACTTGAAAAATTTGATAAGGAAAATACTGATATAGCTAAGACACCTGTAGATATGAGTCTACATCTTACAAAGAATATATGTGCTAGTATATCACAGTTAGAATATTCTCAGATCATTGACAGTCTTATGTATTTAATGAACTGCACAAGACCTGATATAGCATACTCAGTAAGCAAACTGAGTAGATTTACAAGTAATCCAGAGGAGAACCACTGGAAAGCGATAGTTAGAGTACTCAAATATCTGAGATACACTACTAACTATGGGTTGCACTATACAAGATATCCAACAGTGATTGAAGGATACACTGATGCAAACTGGATAACGGATTCTAAAGACATCAAATCCACAAGTGGATATGTATTTACTATTGGAGGTGTAGCCATCTCTTGGAAATCTTCTAAACAAACATGTATAACCAGATCCACTATGGAATCTGAGTTTATAGCTTTAGATAAAGCTGGAGAAGAAGCATAATGACTTCGAAACTTTTTAGAAGATATTCCAATGTGGTCTAAACCTGTGTCAGCAATCTGCATCCATTGCGATAATCAATCAGCAATTGGAAGGGCACAGACTGTATTGTATAATGGAAAGTCACGATATATACGTCGTAGACATGACACTGTAAGACAGCTGCTTACAAACGGAATAATATATCTTGATTATATAAAATCAAAAGATAATATTGCAGATCCATTAATAAAAGGTTTGACTAGAGATCAAGTATATAAGTTATCGAGGGGAATGGGATTACAGCCTACTAAAGAGTAACTCCATAATGGCAACCCAACCTAGCTGACTGGAGATCCCAAGATCTAGGTTCAAAGGGACAACTGAATTGTGGGGGAACTCGAAAGAATCACTGAGGAAAATATTTCCTATCTCATTTCTATGGAAAATAGTGATTAAACTGCAATGTGTAAGGATAAACTAAGTTTTTAATGATCCTTATATCTTAGAAATCTAAGTGGAGTATGGCAGGATACTCTTGATAAGAGATCACCTATGTGAGTGAGAAGGGGCCGCTTCTATGAGAATGATAAATGCTAAGTTCTCTAAGAGCACTCACAGAATTACCAGGTTATCCAAGGCCAAAATGGACACAACATAGAATCTGATAAAGTTAAAAGAAGTCGTGTAAATATTATTGTCTTAGTTTACATCAAAAACTGAACAGTTCAAAAACATTGTGTTCACTGGTTAGCAAGTAAACTCGAAATATTTCACTAGGGAAGGTTCAAAGCCAAAAGCCACCTCTCCCAATGCGGTAACTTTCTGTTACACTCTCTGGTTATTTGCATTAGAGTCTAAGCCATTTCATTCATGTGGGGGATTGTTGAATTCATTCACTAATTTGAACATTAAATTGAGCCAATTCACTAGTTCAAATTAAATGAATTAAGTGAATGGAAATTGGCTTCAAAAGTTGAGTACATAGCAAAGGAACAAAAGGGAAGATGAAAAGATAGTCCCACATTTGATAGAGGGTTGTAAGGATGTGGGTTTATATATGGTAGCTTGTTTCTTTACTTTACTTATGTAAGAAGAGGAAAAACTTTGAGCACCACGGGTGGTGCTACGCATCGCCCGCACGCGCACGCGCGTGTGCGAGGGCGAATGGGCGTTTAGGGCGCATTGGGCGCTTTAGAGGCGCACTTTGCGCAACGTCGCGAGGAGCCTTTGATTTTTTGGTGCTATTGGATTCAGATTGCCTCTATTGGGTTCAGATTTGAATGGATTCGACCTACACCCGCCCCGCCAGTCAAGAGTCGTTGAAGTCCAACGGTCGGCGATCCAACAGTCACCGGTCGCCATCAACAGTTGCCGTTAAACGATCACAACTGTTGAGCGGGCAACCGTTGTGACTGTTGAAAGCTATAAATAGGGTCTGGGTACAGAGTTTCAAAAATAAAATTTCTTTTCTTTTCTGTTTCCTTTCTTCTTCTGCAGACAAGAAGTTCTTCAACTTCTGTCTACAGAAGAACCAGTTCTTCTGTTCAACAGTCCAGTCCTGCATTACATCAACCATCAACCAGAGAGAACCTTTATCAGATTCTGCAGACCGATCGTTGTATCTCGGGAGATCGACGTCCAAGAAATCCAGAAGCAAACAGTGGAGGGCGAATCGATTTTAAGGAGATAGTGTCCAACACTAGCATCGATCTTCATCCAATCTTCATCCTGTCTTCTGTCTGCATCAGTCTCATATTTTCTACAGTTCTGGTTTCTACACTTCTGTCAACAAGTAAGTTTACTTTCGTTTTCTGTACTACGGTAGCAAATCAGTAGACACATTTGTATCAGAATTCTATTTCCAGAAGCAATATATAGTAATCTGTACGTCTGATCAATCTGTAATATGAATCAATCTGTTCTTCTTTAATTCTTTACTTCTGTGCAAACTATTAATCTGAAACGTCTGTGCAACATGATATCCAACATACTTTTGATTGTCATGCTGCAACTGCCATTATATTTGTATGTATTGCAATATATATATATATATTTTGCCTCGTCGTATTACATATATCTCTTAGAATGGAGATAGATATATACAATGAGCATCTTTTATTATTTTTTTATCGTGAAATGATTTAAGTTTGGAACTTATTTTGCATTAGCCTCTGTTGATTCTCATGCATAAAAGTGTTGCGACAAACTAAATGAATTTGGTCCTTGTACTAAGCTTAATGTCCATTTTTCTTTTCTGATTGTAATTATTTGGTGAGTGGCATCTGCTTTAGTATTTGAAATTATTTTCTGTTCTTAGTTTTTAAAGGCATTGCAATTTCTCCTCTCAATTTCTTTGTTCAATTGGTCTCATATATATATATATATATATATATATATATATATATATATATATATATATATATATATATATATATATATATATAAGGAAATTAGAGTTTCTTCACCGTCGCTTAGGTGACCTAATATAATTATTATATGTGGTATCACTTAAAAGGTGGTTAAGCGAGTTCTTTTATTTGTTATTTTAAGTGGCGTCACGTGTAATAATTGTTATATATATAATTGTAATAATTATATATATTTTTTAGCGGCGGTGAAGAAATATATATAGAGAGAGAAAAAAAACTGGAAATTCACCACCGCTTAGGTGGCCCAATATATATATATATATATATATATATATATATATATATATATATATATATATATATATATATATATATATATATATATATATATATTATGTGAGCCAGTGGCCAAAATACAGTAATCTAATAATTTTTCTTCAATTTTTTTTTTAGAATTATAATCTCTACCTCTTTAATCTTAATAAGATTAAATTTTATAAAGTTTGGAGTTCCTTTAAATTTTCTTCGAATGGATACAAGAATATTTATTCATTGAAAACCATTAAAATTTGTGTCAAATTGATGAAGTACCAAATAAAAAATTAAAATCCCAGAAATTTAGTATGAGTGAACCTTAGGAGTTGGAATTATAATCCAAAAGAAATTTAAAAAAAAATTTATTGGAGATAGTAAAAATGAACTGCAGCTCAGCTGACTTGCATGAGCTGTCAGCTCATTTCCATCTCTCTCTGTATATATATATATTCTGTAAAAACATGTAGAGACAACAAAATTTAGTGGTGACATTATTAAAATTAATCAAAGAACTTCACCAAGCTCGTAACCGAACTTGCGAGACTTCGATATCCTTAACGGATAAAAATACACCCTTTTTTTTTTCTCCTAAAAAGAGGATAATAAAACTAAGAACTAAATGACATTTCCTTTTGACTCCCTAGCTTATTCTGTCGCATGAGACTCAAATTTATCAATATTAATTTTAAAATAAAAAGGTGATAACTTATTGGGTCTTTTGATTCTTTGATTCGTCATGGATTAAAGATATTTATGTTAAGTTCCCTTGGGTTAAATTTTTATACAGCATATTGACTATGTGTTGTGCGTAATAGTTTACTTAATTTACATTTATAAAGGAAGGTGATAACGATGATAAAATATTTCTTTGATTTCCATAGAGTTGGTGCTAGATTTGTCATCCGATATGATGTTGGGTCTTTGGTTAGAGATGCTAGTTTTTCTGTTATAGTCTGTCGGTATTAGAAACGGGAATAAGAGATTTGTGGAAGGTTTTTGTGTGGACCTCGAATGTAATCCCTGGTGTGGCTAGAAGCGAATGTTCATGATATTATTCATTCCTTACGGAATGTCTCGAATAGCGGTTGAATCTTCTATTTCAAGATGTTCGGCTATTGAAGTCTTCCTTAATACTGATGCTTGTTCAACATATTTAGATAGAGGAGAATATATGCATCGATTTTATGGCTAATAAGTATTCTATGACGGAATGAAGAACCTTTCACAAAAGAACTTTCCTCATTGGCTGGTGAAATTTGTGATAAGAGGTATGTACAAAATGATATAGTCTTGGAGAACCCTGTATTAGCAAAAGGGCAAATAAATAAATAAATAAATAAATAAATCCTACAGCTATTTACTAGAGAGTTTCTAAAGGAGCACACCACTTTTTATAATGAGTCCGCTGTCTAGTATATTTCTGGTCTGAACGGTCCTTAAAAAGTCGGCTCACTAAGAAAAACGGTGCTCTCCTTTGGAAACTCCCTATTTACTATGCTATTATAAAATAAATGATGTTTTAAAATTATTTCCACTTTGCCATAATTGATATTTTAAAATATCCCATATGCAGCTAATCTAATTATTCTGCTTTCAAATATTTACTTTCCTTTGAAAAATATTCAGTTTCCTTCAATCTCTCCAGGGAATAACTTTTTCCAATAGCTATTTGTTTCCTTCCAAAATATTTCCTTTACTATGAAAAATTCTTCAACTTTCCAATAGCTATAACAAAATATTTATTTTATTTGAAAACTATTTAGTTTCCTTTCAATTAACGGTTGGCATAAGAATTTTCTCAATCGAGAATATTTTTAAAGCGTACGATAACGTTGGACTAGCTATTTACTTTCTTTTAAAAAATATTTACATTGATTTGAAAAAATATTTAGTTTCCTTCTAGTCTCATCGTCTATATATTGCGTGTGTGCTTCTCGTATTTTTTAATTATTTATTAGAGGTAGAACATATCGATGGCATCTTCGACCGTTGCATCTGTATTGATCGTGCTCATGTTCGTAATCGGTACGGTATTTGTCGTCTTGTTTTCTAAGATTCATGTGTTTGATTGCTTTTTTAACAGAAAGTATAAATGGGTATTGAAACTAATAAACTATAGTTAATGCAGTAGCATCGTCGGCGGCATCTGCAGCAGCAGCGCCAGCAGCAAGCACGCTGTCGATGTCGCCGTACATGGGGTGCTCCGCGAGCGACATCATAGTGTACCAGCGGCAGACGCCCCATCTCCCCAACGGCATCCCCACCTACACAGTCCACATCGTGAACGAGTGCGGGAGCAGCGGGTGCAAGATAGGGCACATCCACCTCTCCTGCGGGATGTTCAGCTCGGCCATACTCATAAACCCCAGGACCTTTCGCCGCATCGGCCCCAACGATTGCTTGGTGAACGACGGCCGCCCCATTGCCAGCGGGGAGGTCGTCGCCTTCCAGTACGCCAACACCTTCAGCTTCCCCCTCGCCGTCTCCCATGCCAGATGCATGGGCGCTACGTAACGAGTCTCGATCGACATGCAGATTATTGCATTGCAATCTAATTAGTGCTAATTAAGTATGGCAATAATATCTCCTAGCTAGTTACTTAAATCTTTGATCGTTGTATTGCAATCTAATTGGTGCTTAACTATGGCAATAATATCTCCTAGCTAGTTACTTAAATCTTTCTTTTTCTTAGTGTGATCATTTGGTGGTGATGATGATGATCTGTGGATACTTTTGTTCATCCATGATACATTTGTTTGTCCAGTGAAGGTGGCATCAATGCCATTGTGACCGTAAATTTCATATTTTAACATGTCTATTTTTAAATTAAGATATATTAACTTGTTTAGATACATCCTTAGAGGCACTCTAAAAGGGGAGTTTCCAAAGGAGAGGAAAATTGGTGTGACCCCCTAAAAAGGTAGAGGAATCAAATTCATATAGAATTGAGCCTGCACCGTTTGATGTAAAACTTCATATAAAAATATTAGGAAGACAATTTTGTAGATTGTCCTAGTGTTTACCCACTAGAGACGTACGTACTGCAGTCCACTCCAACCACTCTGTCTAACTTCGATTGGAATCGATCTAATTTCACTTGAAGATTGTAGAAAAGAATGGTCTCTCTCTCTCTCTTTTATATATATATATATATATATATATATATATATATATATATATATATATATATATATATATGATTACTGTAGGTGAGCCGCCAGCTCAGGAAAAGTTACGTGAGTTAGAGGCAAAAATATAATGATCCAATAATTTTTCTTCAATTTTTTTTAACAATTACTATCTTTACCTCCTTAACTTATTTCGGATTAAATTTCATAAATTTTGAAGCTCATTTACCCTTTCATCTAGTACATACGAAATGTTTTATTCATTGAAAACCGTTAATTTTGTGTTAACTTGATGGAGGACCAAATTAAAACTAAAACCCAAGAAATTGGGTATGAGTGAATCCTAGGGGGTCGAGATCATAATCCAAAAGATTTTTTTTAAAAAGATTATTGGAGATAGTGGAAATGAGCTGCAGCTCAGGTAACTTGCGTGAGCTGTCAGCTCATTTCCAATTTTTCCATATATATATATATATATATATATATATATATATATATATATGAGATTATTGTATATGAGCCACCAACTCAGTCAAGGGCAAAAAATAATGTTCTTATTATTTTTCAAATTTAGGATCATGTCTCTACCTTATTAGTTTTTTTAGAATCAAATTTTATAAGTTTTGAAGTTTATTTGCCCTTTATAAAGTGAATATAAAATTTTGACTGAAAACAGTTAATTTTGTATCTAATTGATGTAAATCAAAACTAAAATCCAAGAAAATGGGTATTAGTAAATCCTAGGGGGTCGAGATAATAATCCAAAAGAAAAGTTTAAAAAAATTTATCAGTGATAGTAGAAATAAAGTGCAGCTCCGGTAACTTATATGAATTAGCTGACTCAAATTCCTAATAATTTAAATTAAATTCTCATTGGCATACAAAATTAAATTAATTAATTAATTGAGTAGAAAATTTAATCTTCCAAAATTAGTTTTAAATTCAGCAACAAAAGAGAGAAAGGCGTAATTGTAATTTTCCATTACAAAATAATTAGGTATATGTGATCGTATAAATATCGATATTTGAAGCTAATATAAAATAAACCGTAAAATGAGATTAAATTGTTTCCAAAATTATTTTGTGACATGGGTGCACCACAACATTTTTTGTGCAAAAATCTTAATTCAAATGTATTTATAAAATAGGCACTTAATCATCTTTAAATGCCTAATATAAAGTTTCAAATTATTTAAAATTGGGCCTCGCTTTTGAAATTTTTTTCATCTTTGGAGTGGGCTCTGGACTTCCTTGGGCCTTGCACTGGACTTCCGTGGGCCTCAGTCTTGAATTTTTTTTTTTTTTTAATTTTATTCCTTTAACAATTCTTTTTGCTAAAAGAGCTTATCCAAAATTAAATTACTAGATCTTATTTAAGATTTCACCTAATAGATTGAGATTGAATGGATCAGCCATAACATTTACTTCTGTGTTATTTAGTGAAATTAATACTTATAATATCTAGGATTCACTCAAAATTTGCTGAACAATCCTAATATATTATTCATATCCCGTGCAATAAGCTGAAATTAGAAAGAAAATATGACCACTCCCTCTGCATATTCAATAAACAAACCATGCCAGTACTATATAAACCGATAAAACTCGCCACCATCAAATCACAAACCTTCTCGCAAATTTAGAGACAATGGCGAAAATCAACTTCATCGCAATTTTCCTTGTTGTACTCTTCGTGATGGTATCAAGTATGTCTTCTCTTCTCTACAAGTTCTCTATTTTACATAGTATTGAAACTACATGCCGAAGCCTCGCCAAGTTCTTTTTGTTTATAATTTTTTTTTTTTTACAGTCTTTGCAGACTTTGCAGTTTCTGAAGCGTCTCCATCATGCACAAGAGATGTCCAATGCAAGCCCTTTTGCAAGGGTTGTCCCTTTGCCCAGTGCATTGGGCACAAATGCTTCTGTACTTGTGCAGCTTGAAAACTTATGATATTTGTACAAGAAGATCCAATTGAAACTATAATGGAATATTAAATAAAGTTAGCTTGCATGGTTTGCCTATTGAGATTATGTTTCTTATGGGATTAAGATTTGTCATGTTCATTTCAAGCATCAGTGTTTTTTGAGGAATGCTATTGATTTCAAACTATGTAGCTATTGAAAAAAATTATGTCCCACATGAAAAGGTAATAAGGATATTATTTGGATTTAATAAGATAAGGTGGTTATTATATTTGAAAAGATATGCACGGTTGAGAGATAAAAGAGAAAGTTGTATTCCTATCTATCTACTGTTATGGGGAGTAGGTTAAGTATTATATATTAAACGTACGAATTGTCCTCTCTCTACCCACGTTTTTCAATTTGATCAGATTATCCCATTAAATCTGGTGAAGTAAAGAAAATGGGCTAAATGAGAGAAATAATTTCTACTAGTTTCCTTCATGAAAGAGATTTCATTATGACTGATTCTGGTATGTTTTATTAAATATTTTATTTCCGCATAAAAGATGATCATTTGATTTTCATGATAGTTGAAAATCCTAATTTCAGCAAATTAATATTTTTTACATGTGGTATCAGAGTCATGGTTAAAACTATCATGATTTTTCTTTTAATATAGAGATCGATTTCATTAATATTCTTCACTATTGTTTCATGTGCAATGTTTTGTGTTCGTAATGTTCTGGACACATTGTTTACTGATTCCGGAGTTTCCTATGATATTTGCCGGATTTAATTGGATTTAATGGAATCTTGATGAAATGATGTAGTGGCCGGATTTATTGGGATTTTTTCATTATTGGAATATCATGATTCCATATGGATATGTATTAGTACGTGTCGGCTTGATTTTGTATGGGTTAATTCTAAATTTGTTGCCTGCCTAGTGGTTTCATTTAGTCACAATTGAAACTGTCGAATGACATAAATGTTCCATCAATTATTTTGAATCTTGACATGCGATGGTCATCCTCTTTGTTTATTGGGCTCACTATTTTGTTTAAATGATTACCTTTTGGTGAGCATTTGTTGGGTCGTGTGGTTTAATGCATGCAGACCATTTTTTTATTATTAGGTTTTGTATGGACTCACTTGTATTGAATTCATAATTGTATTTATACTTGCATGAGCTAAACTGTTATGGGACTGATTTTTAATTGGTTATTTATCAGTCAATATTTGTATTATGATTGGTATGCTGTTACCAAAGTGATCTTGCTGAAAAAAAAATATAAATATTGAGTTGAATTATAACTTTGCAAAATTATTATAGAATGATTATTTGATTATTATGATTTGACCCAAAAGTGTACCAACTTTCAAGTAATCATTAAATTATTAGTATATTGCATTAGTTAATCCAAAGATTTATGCAGTATTACTAATGGAAATGATTTTCTCAAAGCATTAATGTTGTAATGATTTTATTACAGTGTCAGCTCTTGTTTTGCTTCATTCGCTAGTTTGTTTCGATTTTTAATGGAACAAATTTATTTGACTGGAAGGAACAGATTCAGTTTCACCTTGGTATTCTGGATCTTGACTTAGTACTGCGAATTGACAAACCGGTTGCTATTACTGAAACAAGCAGTTCAGAGTAGCAAGTTTTGTTTAAGTCATGAGAAAGATCGAACAGATTAAGCATCATATTTATGCAAATGTGTATTGCGAATAATATTAAGTCAACGCTTCCTCAAATTGAAAATGCAAAAGAATATTTCAAGGCTGTGGAAGATTGGTTTCGTTCAACGGACAAGTCTCTTATAGGGAGATTAATGGTTGAGCTTACCAACATGAAATTTGATGGTAGCCGTAGAATGAACGAGCATGTCCTTGAAATGACCAA
This sequence comes from Dracaena cambodiana, assembly GCA_036321105.1. Lineage (NCBI taxonomy): Eukaryota > Viridiplantae > Streptophyta > Magnoliopsida > Asparagales > Asparagaceae > Dracaena > Dracaena cambodiana. The sequence continues at coordinate 40,414,533 of JAYEPQ010000001.1, read as the reverse complement.
TCTAGCTGCCAGACTCAAATCTCTGGGTATAAATGTTAATGAAAGTTTTCTTTTTCAGTTCATTCTTAATTCCTTACCCACTCAGTATGGGCCATTTCAGATTCACTATAACACTATTAAGGAAAAGTCGAATGTGAATGAATTGGCGAGTATATTGTTTCAAGAAGAGACAGGGCTTAAGCAATAAGGACAACATTCAATTGATATTATGAGTCATGGAGTTGGAAGTAAAGGAAAGAAACCCAATAAAAGTTTCAAGAAAGATCTATTAAAGGTTGCGGGACCTTTTTATGTCAATGAGGCTCGCAAGAAGGAACATCATGGACCGAAATGCTATTTCTGTTGTAGCTCTGGGCATTTACAGAAAAAATTGCCCGAAACGTAGAGTTTGGTTCGAGAAGAAGGGTAAGCTATTGGCTTATGTATGTTTCGAATCAAATACGACACAAGTTCCTTCTAATACATGGTGGATTGACTCTGGTTCTACTATTCATATTTCAAATTCGATGCAGGGATACCTTTCGATCCAGAACATAAAGGAAAATGAGTATTTTGTAGTCTTGGAAAATGGAACTCAAGTATCAGTTGTTGGTGTTAGAACTTTACGTTTACTTTTAGAGTCAGGCCACTATTTAGACCTATTTGATACTCTTTATATTCCTACTATTTCTAGAAATTTAATTTCCATATCATGACTTGATTACGATAGTTATGCTTTATATTTTGAACATAAGGGTTTTCGTTTGTTGAGAAATGACTCATTTGTTGGTTTTTGTGTTTTATCTGAAGGGTTATAAAAATTTAATTTTAACAAAAAATTTGCTAAAACAGTCTTAACTCTGCATCATGATGTTGGAACTAAACGTAGCAGAGTTAATGAAAATTCTTCTTTCTTGTGGCATAAAAGACTGGGTCATATATCCAAAGAAAGAATGGAGAGGTTGGTAAAAGATGGGATTCTTTCGAATCTTGATTTTACTGATTTTGATGTATGTGTGGATTGCATTAAAGGAAAGCAAACCAAACATTCAAAGAAAGGCACCACAAGAAGTGGAAAAATTTTAAAAATTGTCCATTATGACATTTGTGGACCTTTCAACTCATCGTCTTTTAGTGGAAAAAAGTATTTTATCACTTTCTTCGATGATTTTTCACATTACGATTATGTCTATTTGTTGCATGAAAAGTCTCAAGCAATAAATGCTTTAAAGGCATATATTGCTGAAGTTGAGCGACAATTAGATAGAAAGGTAAAAATCATTCGATCAGATAGAGGTGGTGAGTATTACGGAAGGTATGATGGAATAAGACAATGTCCAGGACCATTTGCTAAATTCCTAGAAGAGCATGATATTTGTGCAAAATATACAATGCCTGGTACGCCTCAGCAGAATGGTATGGCTGAAAGTCGTAATCGTACTCTTATGAAAATGGTTAGAAGTATATTAAGTAACTCCTCGGTACCCATTTCATTTTAAATGGAAGCCCTTAAGACAGCTGTTTATTTACTTAACCGGGTTCCTAGTAAGCCAGTTCAAAAAACTCCTTTTGAATTGTGGACGGGAAGGAAACCGAGTTTGAGACACTTTCATATTTGGGGTTGTCCAGCTGTGACTATGATCTATAATCCATATGAAAAGAAATTAAATTCTAGAATTGTGAGTGGATATTTTATTGGTTACCCAGAGAAGTCCAAAGGGTATAGATTTTATTACCCTAACCATAATATGAGAATTGTTGAAACCAGAAATGCCAGATTTCTTGAGAATGGTGAAATTAGTGGGAGTGATGTATCACGTAATGTGATCATCGAAGAAGTTCGGATACCTATCCTGATACCCGAAACTTCAACAGAAGCTGTTGTTTCTCCAGTTGTCGTACAACATGATAATATTGAACAACAATCTAATGATCAGTCACTCCATAATGAGAATGTCACTAATGAATCAATTTCAGAACAATCACAAGAAATAGCATTAAGGAGATCTCAAAGTGAAAGAAGATCAGCTATTTCAGATGATTATTTAATATATTTGTAAGAATTTGATTATGATTTAGGGATAAGTAAAGATCTGATTTCATTTTCACAAGCCATTGAAAGTAATGATTCTGAAAAGTGGATCATGCCATGAATGATGAGTTGAAATCAATGGAATAAAATGAAGTTTGGGATGTCATTGATTTGCTTGAAGGTTTTAAGACAGTCGAGTGTAAGTGAGTTTTTAAGACCAAACGCGACTGTAATGGCAATATTGAACTATATAAAACTAGACTTGTTGCAAAAAGTTTCACTCAAAAGGGAGGTGTTGATTACACAGAGACGTTATCTCCTGTATTAAAGAAGAACTCACTTAGAATCATAATAACTCTGGTGGCTCATTTCGATTTGGAGTTACACCAAATAGATGTGAAAACTGCTTTTCTGAATGGAAATTTAGATGAAGAGGTTTATATGGATCAACCAGAATATTTCTTGATTAAAGCAATGGAGCATATAATATACAAATTAAAGAAGTTAATTTATGGACTTAAACAAGCTTCCAGACAATGGTATCTTAAGTTTAATGATACTATAACATCCTTTAGATTTAAGAAAAATACCGCTGATCGGTGTATATATCTAAAGGTCAGTAGGAGCAAATTTATTTTCTTGATTTTATATGTTGACGACATATTGCTTGCCAGTAATAATCTTGGTTTATTGAATGAAACCAAGAGATTTCTTTCTATGAACTTTGAAATGAAAGATATGGGTGAGGCAACTTACGCAATCGGAATAAAAATATTTCATGATAGATCACGTGAATTGTTAGGGTTGTCTTAGAAGGGATATATCGATAAAGTTTTTGAAGATTTCATATGGCTGAATGTGCGGCCACTCCTGCTTCTATTTATAGAGGAGACAAGTTCAGTGAAAAGAATTGTCCACATAATGCATAAGAAAAGAAAGGAATGGAAAATATTCCTTATGCATCTATTGTTGGAAACTTGATGTATGCTCAAATTTGTACAAGACCGGACATTAGTTTTGCAGTTGGAATTCTTGGGAGATACCAAAGTAATCCCAGAATGAAGCATTGGAAAGCTGCAAAGAAGGTTTTAAGATACCTAAAGGGAACAAGACACTATATGCTCACGTATCGAAAATCTGATCAGTTGGAGGTGGTTAGTTACTCTGACTCTGATTTTGCTGGTTGTGTTGATAGTCGAAAATCAACTTTTGGTTACTTGTTCTTATTAGCTGGAGGAGCAATATCATGGCAAAGCACTAAACATACTATCATAGCAACATCTACTATGTAAGCTGAGTTTGTGGTATGTTTTGAGGCTACAGTTCATACTTTATGGTTGCAGAATTTTATCTCGGGACTTGAAATTGTCGACAGCATTGCCAGGCCGCTGAGAATGTATTGTGATAATTCTGCAGCACTATTTTCTCCAAGAACAACAAATACTCTAATGGCGCTAAGCACATGGAGCTCAAGTATTTAGCCGTTAAGGAGAAAGTTCAGAAACAAACAATGTTTATAGAACATGTTAAGACTAAGCTTATGATTGCAGATCTTTTGACTAAAGGATTAGCACCAAAAACATTTAAGGAACATTTTGATAGCATGGGTCTTTGTTGCAATTTCCGAGGGATGTTTGTGGATGTTTATATTTTTATTCTATAACATTTATATAGATATCACTAATTATGTTTCTGACATTTTTCCTACTACCATCAATTACGTAATTATGAAAATGGATTATTGATGACAGAAATCATTTTTGACAAAAACATTATAGGGACATTATGGTTACTTCCTATTATGAATTATAATTAAATAATTTACTAGCATTGTAGTGCATGGAAGAGAAGATGTGGCTTTATTGATATTTACCGCTATGACTCATATTGGTAAGTTATTTAATTATGATATTATTGTAATCTCACAAATGTGCAAATAAGTTAATGTTATGTGCATATTATGTTTACCTTATCAATCCAAATAAGTGTTATTTATATGGGCTAAGTGGGAGAATGTTAAAATATGTCTCATAAAATCAACTTTTGGTTACTTATTTCTATTAGCTGGAGGAGCAATATCATGGCAAAGCACTAAACATACTATCATAGCAACATCTACTATGTAAGCTGAGTTTGTGGCATGTTTTGAGGCTACAGTTCATACTTTATGGTTGCAGAATTTTATCTCGGGACTTGGAATTGTCGACAGCATTGCCAGGCCGCTGAGAATGTATTGTAATAATTCTGCAGTACTTTTTTCTCCAAGAACAACAAATACTCTAATGGCGCTAAGCACATGGAGCTCAAGTATTTAGCCGTTAAGGAGAAAGTTCAGAAACAAACAGTGTTTATAGAATATGTTAAGACTAAGTTTATGATTGCAGATCCTTTGACTAAAAGATTAGCACCAAAAATATTTAAGGAACATGTTGATCGCATGAGTCTTTGTTGCAATTTCTGAGGGATGTTTGTGGATCTTTAGAGATATCACTAATTATGTTTCTGACATTTTTCCTACCTATCATCAATTACGTAATTATGAAAATGGATTATTGATGACAGAAATTATTTTTGACAAAAACATTATAGGGACATTATGGTTACTTCCTATTATGAATTATAATTAAATAATTTACTAGCATTGTAGTGCATGGAAGTGAACATGTCGCTTTATTGATATTTACCGCTATGACTCATATTGGTAAGTTATTTAATTATGATATTATTGTAATCTCACAAAAGTGCAAATAAGTTAATGTTATGCGCATATTATGTTTACCTTATCAATCCAAATAAGTGTTATTCATATGGGCTAAGTGGGAGAATGTTAAAATATGTCCCACATGAAAAGGGTAATATGGACATTATTTGGATTTAACAAGATAATGTGGTTATTGGATTTGAAAAGATATGTACGTTTGAGAGATAATAGAGAAAGTTGTATTCCTATCTACCTACTGTTAAAGGGAGTATGATAAGTGTTATATATTAAACGTAGGAATTGTCCTCTCTCTACCCACGTTTTTCAATTTGATCAGATTATCCCATTGAGTCTGGTGAAGTAAAAAAAAAGGGCTAAATAAGAGAAATAATTTCTACAAGCTTCCTTCAAGAAGGAGATTTCATTATGACTGATTCTGGTATGTTTTATTAAATATTTTATTTCCGCATAAAAGATGATCATGTGATTTTCATGATAGTTGAAGATCCTAATTTCAGCAAATTAATATTTTTTACATTAAAAGTATGTTAATTTAACTTATTTAGTGGTGTAGCTTGATATAATCTTACCAAAAAATACATCTTTAAGTTTATGGTTATTTTATCGAGGAGTAATTTTCCAAATTCCTGTAGAGCTACAGAATACTTGGGGTAGAAAAATCGAGATGATAACTCATCAATATTAGGAGTGGCAACTGGGTCAGGGTGGCTGCAGGCACACTCGGCTCCGCATGTGCCAGTCACGGCTTACCCAAGACGGACCTAGGTCGCCCTATGGCCAATCTAGCAACAATAATGAAAGTGGTTGCTCTGGAGGTGAGCGAAGTGAGGGCCATAGAAGTACATGCCATTCAGCCAAAGAAAAATAATAGAGAGGACCGAAATGAGCACTAAATACTTTTCGAGAGATCTCCTCCAAATTACTAGTTTGACTATCAAAATCGTGACCATCAGCATGTAAGTTCCAGATTCAAGTGGTAGTATCAGGGCTCTTGGCTATTGTTATTGAGAAATGGCCGAGTTTGGCTCATTCCTTGAAAGACACTTTTAGAGGATCCCTATCTACAACAATTTTCACTCCGGGTTCTGGCGAACGAATAATTATGTCCTCTTTCCAGATGACACATACAAAGAGACCCGCCGACAGTCAAGTTTTTAGTGAACCTCTGAAAGATAGATTTTTTTTTTTTATGATTAGTTTTTTTTTTCTATCTCTCATCTATCTATTTTATTTAGTTAAGCACTAGAGCAATTATTATATTGAAGTTGATCCGGGGCAAGTGTTCGGATCTATTATGACATAACGATTGGGTGTCATGTACCTTTTAGCGGAAAGTCTTTTCCCAGCATGGCGAAAAAAATATTTTTTTTGTTACCGAGTCTAGTGTATTTTTGTCTGAATATAGAAGCCTATATCAATCTACTTTTATAAAATAGAAAACATAAACCCTATTACTTTATTAAGAAAATTTGAAAAATTGATCCATTCTTTCTGGCTTGCTCAGAAAGACTGTTATACCAGACATTATTACTGGATGCGTAAGGGCAATCCATCTCGATGACGAATTTCATAGAGGCTCTTATGACCCTGGCCTATAAATGGACCTTTATGGACATCTACAATGTCTTTTAAGGCCATGACCAATACCAGCCATGGTGCATAGCAAAAATGAATAGGGCCTGAGCCTAGCAAGGTGGGCTGCAGGCTGGTGCGGGCACGGGCATGCACGTGTCGGTGCCAGACTTGTGCACAGGGTTGGGCACAGGCAAAGCACGAGCCCGCGCATGCCCCGCCTCTCCCAACACCACCAGCTCTTATAGTTGGGAAATTCTATTTGCACACTGAAAATTACTCTTGACGCACTGTTTTAAAATTTACAAGTAATTGTAAATTTACCATTATTTTTTTGGACTAAGTTACCTTTATAAATCTTAATATAAAACTTATTAAAAATCTCATGCACCGCCGCAAACGCACCCACTCCTCCACCCACCACCACTACCGCCCAGCTCTCCCTCCCACTTCGTGGCTAACACTGCCTCTCTCTCCGAAGATACCATCACCGCCCTAGCTAGCTCCCTCAACAAACCCTCTCCTTGCCTTGCCCTCGCCCTCCCCTTTGTTTTCTCTACGAGAACAAACGAAGAATCATGAGTTGCAGCGGCTGCAGGGTTCTGGTACTTCAATTATTATATTTTGCCTTTTTTTAACCAGACGCTAGAAAGTCTATATTGTCAAAATAAAGCAAACTATTTTTTTTTCCAGCTTTGTTTTCGATCTTTGCTTTACGAAGCATGCGGCCGCGCAGTGAGTCCGATCACAGGAGCAGTGGGGCTGCTGTGGAGCGGCAATTGGGGCGCGTGCGAGGCAGCAGTGGAGACTGTTCTGCGCGGCAAAATCCCTCGGCCGCTCATAGAGCTCGAGTTCGACTCGGATGGGCTGTAGTGAAGATGGAGGCGACGGTGTAGATGACAACGGAGGTGGAGAGGAGGGCGAAGACGAGGAGGAAGAGAAGGTAGATCGCCTTGTAGAGGATGAAGAGGGTCCACCCGGAGGAGAGGAGGGAGAGGAGGCGGGACTCGGAGGGGGAGTCGGGAGAGGCGCGGTCGAGGGCGGCAGTGTCGGTGTCGATGCGAGAGAAAAGGAGGTAGGAGATGTGGACGTGGGCGAGGAAGAGGAGGGAGAGGGGGAGGATGAGGGAGGCGGTGATCTGGCCGAAGAGGCGGTGGTGGCGGACGCCGGCGACGAGCTTGGAGGACTCGGCCAGGATGCCGAGGAGGCCAAAGGGAAAATTCTGCCGAAGGTGGTCAAAGGGAGTGAAGGGCAAAATTGGAAAATAATTTGTGCGCCGAGAGTAAATTGCTCATATTTCAAAATGAAAGTCGGGTGCAAAGAGTAACCAGGGTGTGAAGAGTAAATAGCAGGGTGCAAATAGAATTTCCCCTTATAGTTGTTGAGGGACATTTTACAATTTTCTTGTAAAAACCCCTCAAATAGCTAAATGAGCCATACAGTTGTTGAGGGACATTTTACAATTTTCTTGTAAAAACCCCTCAAATAGCTAAATGAGCCAGGGGGACGTTTTGCTATTTTTTTTTTGCAAAAATTTCTTGGAGTCAGTGGGGATGGTTTATGCACAAAATTTTCTCAAATCTGTGTAATTCTATTGAATTCAAGTTGTGATCAATCTGTTACCTGTATATGTAAATATTAGATATATTGGTCATCCGTTCCTTAGGTTATTTTTAATTTAGAAAGATTCTAGCTCCTAGTACAATGTCGTGACACAACAACAAAATAGAGTCGCAATCTGGAGATGCAGGGGATCGAACCCTGTACCTCTCGCATGCAAAGCGAGCGCTCTACCATTTGAGCTACATCCCCATGCGATTAATCTTATTACTCGATTTTAAATGATTTACTCTAACTCCTCGCCTGCATTATCACTTCGTCTTTAACCCCGACCTCCAGCAGAAATAGAGTCTCAATCATAATTCCATCCCACATCAGAGCCGGCAGCGTACAAACTCCCGTCCAAAAAAAGAAAAAAATAATAAAAAAATAAAAAAGGCGATGGATTTCCAAGTGGTGGTCCTCGCCGGCGGCTCCTCCAAAAACCTCGCCCCTCTCGTCTCCAATGTAACCTCCCCTCCCTCTCTTTCGTCTTCCCCAACTCCCATTCAACTAACTCCTCCTCCTCCTCTGCAGGAAGTCCCGAAGCCGCTGCTCCCTGTCGCCAACCGCCCCGTGCTCTCCTACGTCCTCGAGCTCCTCGAGGCTAGCAACCTCAAAGACCTCATCGTCGTACGCCCCCCCCCCCCCCCCCCCCCCCCTCTCTCTCTCTCTCTCTCTCTCTCCCCCCCCCTACCAACTTGAGTTCTAATATCTTTCCTAGGGTTTCTAATTGGCGCCTCCTCCTTTCTAGGTCGTGGAGGGATCGGACGCCGCTCTCCGCGTCGGCGGATGGATATCGGGAGCCTACGTTGATCGCCTCCACGTCGAGGTGAATTAGATTTTGGGATTTAATTTTATGTGAATTGTGCTTGGAATATATTCTTTGGATTCTGGATATAATTAGTTCTTTTTTTGATTTAGATGATGAATATTCTAGCGCCCACATCTTTGTTCAATTGACATCTTCTTGGCATCTTCTCTTTGGATTGAAGACCAGCTGTTCGTTGAAATGGCTGATTGGCGACAATCTTAAACTTTTTTTTGGGTACTCATCTAAATTGAGCCCCCTTTGATCCTACGAATCCAAACCTAAGCACTCGCACCAATACAAATGATTGTTGTACGTAATTTGTCATTGGTTGCTAGAGTGACAACACAAGAGGGGGGAATGGAACTGGGATTTCCTGTGGGTGAATGTTGTCGATTTGCTCAGTACCTTCCATGAATAGAATCCATGAGCTCGGGAAGAGAAGTAGGGCCTTCGGCCATCCAAGAAATGTCCAGCCCTTCCTTACCATTCATCATTCGTTGTGTTCTTCTTTCGAGCTTATCAGTCAGCTTCCAGCCACCGAACTAATCTTGTTGATCTTGACTTAAAGAACAAGGTGAATGAGGTCAGGAAAGAAAACCCCAATTCCGTGTTTAAGTTATGAGCCAAACACAGAGCCACAAGACACATGTAAATTCTCCTGGATTGGGAAAATTATTTGGGCTTCATTTACTTGGATTGACATCAAGTAAGCTTTGCCCAGCATAATCATGTGCCATGAAAGTTGGGCAGAGTTTACAAGCATTTTGGTGTTGTTGGATGGGTTGATATAACTGAAACTTTTGAGTTTTGACATTAATGTTGGGTATGCAACGCTGAGTACGACCAACATTTGCGAGCTTGCAAGTTATACTTGCATATGAGCATACTTGATGCGTTTCTAACGAATCCTAGATCAAATTATGTGTTCTTCAAATAGTTAGGAATATCACATCTCTTAAAGACTATAAGGCTATTGCTATAGGTATGGATGAAGTAAATTATTCCCCTAAGCCAGTTTCGCCTGTTCTACAGAGTGCCTGACTGTGAAGCTAAAGTAAGGATGCAAGATTGACCTTCATGTTGTGACTTTCCAGTAATCCCCCTTAATAAATCTGATGTTGGTAAATTACTCTGGGGTTCTTACAAGGCATCTTGCCTAGTGGTTGCTAGAATGTCACTCCCATTGCACTAAATAAGTTGATTTAAGTTCAGTAACATGGGAGGGCTCCATTCTCTGGGATTGGGGTGTTCTCGTACATGGAAAGCAAATACCGCACACCATGTTCTCCACTTTGATATGTTTTTTAGTGAATTTATTTGGCTTTTGATGCTTATCTTCTAGCTTTGTTATAACATAACCTTGCCCATGAAATCAAATTATTAGATATTACATTTCTACTCCTTCCTAAGTTCATATCTCAGAATGTAAATGATTTGTTTTTACCTGTGATAGTTTGGTTGAGAAGTTAATAATATTTCTCTTTCTACCTTTCATGAGTTTTAGAAGTCTAAATTTGGGTTTTTTGCTTATTTTGTGTGCATGCTCATTTTGGCCCATACATGGCATTTGCAATCCTGTCAAAGCATAAGCCAGTTTGGTTGTTGAACGCAATGAAAAACTATCTATTTTTCTTCCTATAGGTGGCGGCAGTCCCTGAGGATGTTGGAACTGCTGGTGCATTAAGGGCTGTTGCTCATCATCTAACAGCAAATGATGTTCTGGTGAAAAAAAATACCCTTCAACCTGCAATTACCTTTAAGATTGAGTTCTGGTGTAATCAGTTTCCTGTTTTTTGTAGATTGTGAGTGGCGAACTTGTATCTGATGTGTCACCGGGAGCCATTGCAGCTACTCATAGAAGACATGGTGCAGCAGTTACTACATTGCTGTGTAACACTCCTGTCAGTGGATCTACTGAATCTGGATCTTCTGGAGGGAAGGACAAAGCCAAAAAACCAGTCAGGCATAATATTGTGGGGCTGGACCCCACAAGGCAATTCCTGTTACATGTAGCGGCAGGTTTTATTTCTGCAACACGTGACATATGTTTCCATTTGATGTTTCTTTTCTGATTAGGTTCCATCAATTGTTAGGAGCAGAGATTGGGAAAGATATTCGAGTTCAGAAGAGTATACTACGGGCTGTTGGCCAGGTATGAACAATATTTTATGTTTGATGTTCTTTATAGTCTAGGTTATGTTATGCCTAGTATACCCTTTTCAGTTTACTTTTACCAGCAGTGTATGTTTGATCTGACAAATTATTTTTTTTCATTTATACTTTATACCAACATCTGGGAAATTTCAGGCTACTTAGCATGCATGTATTACAAAAAATATTTTCTAAAGTGAACTTTTTATTTAATGTAATCTTTGTCCTCATAACACAGATTGACATTAGCAAAATATTACAATACATTTATAGAAAAGATTAAAAAAAAAAATCCAACTTCTTCATGTAAACGTTACATGATTATCTAAAAAATAATATTTTAGATAATAATAATTTAAAGCCTTATTGCAGTTCAGTTGTAAATTAAGGCTGCATCACTTTAAATGTGTCATTTTAGAGTTCCTGTATCAGGCCCCAGAAGATCCAATATCTGCTGCAACATTTATCTGTACCGAAAATTCAGTATCATGTTGCCAAATGTGCGTCATATCAGAGTCCTCTCACTATACCGATTTTCCGAAATTATGGTGAGAGTTGAGAGGTATAATTTTATACTAACATATCCCCGCAAGTTGAGTGCCCTTTCCATGGGCCAAATCCTAGGTTTTTGCATAGTTGTGTGAATATATTTTATGCCACAATTAAATGTATATCCGGTGGGAATTGAACTATAGTTTTCCTATGGTGATATCATACTAAAATCCCGTTTACTATAACAAAACTCTTTCAGTCACTAGCTTTGGGAGCATGGAAGTGCTGAAGCGTTTTCCACATGCACTTGTCTACGATGTTTAGCTTTGGAAAAGAATAATTGAAAACATGGTAGGGCAATGTATTAAGATATAAAAACCAGTTTGGATTCATGCCCAGGCAGTCGATGATAGAGACTATCAATTTACTTCTTAGCTTATAGAGAAATTTCAAAAGAGAAGTAGAGATTTGCACGTGGTCTTCAATGATTTAGAATAAAGTCTATAATAAGGTATCGGGAGAGATACTATGGTGGACATTGATGAAGAATGGAGTTTCCATTAAGTATGTTGATATAATTAAGGACATGTACGAAATAGTAGTGTCAAATATCATAAGTTGTGACGGCGTATCAAGTGATTTTTCAATCACAACTGGATTGTATAAAGGAATTGCATTGGGTTTATTCTTATTTGCTATATTGATGGATGAGCTTATTAGAACTATTTAGGATGAGATATTGTAGTGTATGTTATTTACAGATGACATTGTTTTAGTTGATGAGAACATGAATAAATGTCAAATTGAAGCTATGGATGCAAAATTTAGACATTGAGCGAGTTTTTCGGGTTTTAGAAAGCTGATAATTACAAGTTACAAGAATATTGGACATGGGGTGTGAAAAAAATTCATATATTATGTATTGGCATTTGTTGTATTTATGAGAGTTAGTGGTCTTAAAAGTAAATTAACTTCCACAAATGGGTATACAAACAATATTTCCAGTCCGGTTATCCATTTGCACCTCTAATATGCTGGTTTCAGATAAGTTGCATTTTTAAAAATTGGAGAGGAAACAAGTACTTAATCGGGAGCAGAGGGATGGGAATCAATAATGAAGACGGTTCTTAGATTAGATATTGCTAGTTCTAAAAGTTATTTTTTCCATTCCCTCCTCAAATTCATGTTTTCATCAATAATTGTTTCGACTAGGTCAACTACTACTGTAGTTTGTAGTACAGAATATGATGCTGAGCGGTATTAATGCACAAGCTTAATTACCTACCTCTGATCAGCACACTTGTAAGATGTGTTTTTCATGTTTATTTTTGACAGAAGCAAGTTCTCTTGATTGGTGGTATCGGTGGTATTGGTGGTACTGTCGCAAAGATTATTGAATGAATGGGTAGACACCTAAGCGATTGGAAAATGATGTTCAAAATAGAGCCTGTTAATAGGAGCTTCCCAGTAGATACCTAACTATTTCTCTTATGCAATTGCTGACTTCTTTTTCCACCATGCTACTATCCTAAAATACTTGTAAATAGATTAAAACATTTCAACCATGAATTGGGACTTGAATTTGTTTTCTTTGTGCTTGTTGTTTACAAGTTCATCTACTGACACGAAGCACCTGGTTAACTGAATCAAATTGTTGGTCATACAGATGGAAATTCGAGCTGATCTCATGGATGCCCATATGTATGCCTTTAAAAGGTTGGCATTATTAGTTATCCTTGAATATATTTTCTGTTTCTCGTCCTTTTCTTTCTCTAGTTTTTGATCGCTTGATACTCAGGCATATGCATTTAACACATTTCTAATGAAAGTTGTTTAACAGGTCTATTTTGCAGGAGGTTTTGGATACAAAGGATATGTTTCATAGCATTAGACATGATGTGTTGCCATATCTTGTTAGGACCCAATTGGTATGCTAAGTGAGATCCGTGTTTTCAGTTCATAGTTAGCTTCATTATAGTAAATAATTGACTACTTAATTTGTGTCAGAGATCTGAAGTATCAATAAATGGAGCACATAGCGCAGAAGAAGCTCGGAATGGCACACTTTCTTCACAGAACAACTTAATATGGCTTTCTCAACACCGAGAAATTGCTCCCTCTGCTTTTCAAGAAAATGTTTTGGTTCCTAATGGATCAGCTTCTGTTCAAAGAACTCACAAATGCTGTGCTTATATTGCCAACAAAAGCAAGTATTGTGCTCGTTTAAACTCCATTCAAGCTTTTTGTGACATCAATCGTGATGTATGATGATCATCCTTTCTTTTTCTTCTTCTTCTGCTTCTACTTTCTTGTGATTTATATTCTTCAATTTTGATTCACTTGGCATCTATGGTTGTCACCTAAATGTAGGTTGTAGGAGAGGCGAATCACCTTTCTGGTTATTTGTTCTCAGCACAAAACAATATTGTTCACTCGTCTGCGGAGCTTGGATCTAAAACTACTGTGAGCCAAATGATTATAGTTTTTTTTTTTTTTCTTTCCACATTTACCTTGCACAAGATACTGTATAGCATTTCATGCCTTCTTATCCTACAGTTTTGTAAAGAAACATCTTCGTTTCTGGTGAGCTTCTATTGTTTGAATCTTTTAGGACAGATCTATTGGGGGAAAAAATCTTGATATATTCTCTTTCTTAGTTATGCTATCCACACCAGCGAAAGAATACTGATTCTCTGCAGAATAATGTAGTCGACCTAGCTCATAACATAGTTTTTTTAGTTAACCCATGCATTGGCCGATTGATATGGACCATATCTTTGGATTTGACTATTGGGATTTTCATTTCTTCTTTCATTATGATTTAGTTTTTGCAGCTTTAGCAGTTTCACTTACTCTTGTGGCATGTTGACATTGTCTAAGATAGAATTTTCTTTCTTTCATGATTAAGCATTTAATGGAATTTTTCATCATGGATTCATTTTTTTTTCCCTTAAACATTAGTTTGTATACTTAAACGTTTTTGCTGTTAAATACTTAATCCTATGTCCTTCTTAGAGATTCTCTTTTATTGTTCTTTTGCCCTTGGCATGTATCTAATTGCTTATTTTATCAATGGTCTAGGTTGGCCCACAATGCATGCTTGCAGAAGGTTCAAAATTGGGTGATAAATGCAGTGTAAAACGATCTGTCATTGGTCGCCACTGCCGAATTGGTTCAAATGTAAAGGTAGTGCACATGTGAAAGAACAAGAGATGATTGCTTCTGGCAACTACTATTTTTCAGCTTTATTGCTGATCCCAGTTATTAGTCATGGTCAATATTCTGGGTCTATTCGCAAAAATTCATGATGCTGATACAGTCTTGCATATTCCTTTGGAATTTGCAGATTGTTAATTCTGTTGTGATGAACCATGTCACTGTGGAAGATGGGTGTTTGATTCAAGGTTCTGTTGTTTGCAGCAATGTGCAGCTTCAAGAACGTGTTGTTTTAAAAGACTGTCAGGTTTTCCCTCCATCCCTCCCTTTTAGTGTGCATGTATGCACACGAAGTTTACTCATTTTTATATTTATTTTAACGGGCTTGATCTGCCTTCCATCATCGAGAAGGTGTTGCTTAGTTAGGTGCTTGATGCAACTCCAGATGGCCCACTATCTTTCTGCTCAGAGCCTCAGATCGCCCACTATCTTTCTGCTCCTTATTCTGTTAGAGCTTATGTTCCAAGCCCATAAAGTGAAAGTTGCTCCTATTTAGGCTTCTTATTCCAAGGTTGGGAAAAACGGTTGATCATGATAAGTTCGTCATGCATCGGTTTTTGATTTGTCTGGTCAAAAACTGGTTAAGTAAAATAAGGTTCAGCGTAAAAGTGGAAAGTTTCAGCCTGGTACGGGCGGAAACTTTACTGTTCCATTCATAAGAAGGGATTTGAACCATTTTTCTAAAATAAATTGAAAAAAGCTCTCTGTTCCCTTCTTTAATCGTTGATTCCCAAAATTACTTGAGGGCGGAGTAATGAATATGATTAGATCCAATCTAATCTCTTTCAGTCGCATGTAACAATGAAACTCCAGCCCTATTTTTATTGATACCCAATGAAATGAAGTTTCTAAATTTTATAAAGGGTTTAACAATGCTTTAGTTCGTGCCATGTGAAATGGAAGCTGAGTCATATCAATATGTTCTAAATAAAGTTTAAGTACGAGAAAAATATAAATCTCTCAAAAGAGAGTATGGATATAGAAACATGAAATGGGAATTAAAAACAAATGAAGTATAGTAGTAGAAAATGTTAAAATGTAGAAAGAATGAGCGACGAACTTAAAAATGATTTTTTTTTTAAATGATTTGCAAAATGTTAGAAATAGATAGCACAAGGTAAACTTAAAAAAAATTTGAAAGAGTACACTACAATGACTTCATTTTTTTTTTTTTTTTTTCCTTTTTTTCTCCTTTTTCTGGAGGGGGAGGTGGTGGGGGCAGGGAGGGGGGTTTTTCTTCCATTCGGCTGAAGGCTCTCCTTGGTTAAATTTGCACTATCATCTCTTTTTTAGGGCCTCCATCCACCCGTTCAGGCCTACTGTTAGTCTTCATTGCTTCTGTAACCCTCAGCCATCACTTCTTCTGACTGCTGCACGTAGTGGTATTTGTTGCACATGCCCAACCATCTGAAGGGATTATCCCTCACTTTGTTGATGAGAAAATAAGAATTACAGTTGCTACAGCTTCACCTCATCTCCCTCAAATAAACAGATACTTCTCTACAACTTAAGAACAAAAAATGTTTCTACAAATATCTGTATAATTTAAATTCTTGTGGATCAGGCATACCTTAACTATGTAGCACACTTTGTAAAGTTCTTACAGTCCACAATATGACATGGAAAGGTTATTGTCATCTTCAAGAGATTCTAATTTGTCATTTTAGCCTTCAAGGTGTCTTGATGGTTAGGGTTTAGCCTTCATGCTAGGATGTATGTTAAAAATGATTTGTTATTCCTTCCAAAAGTAATGTTTGTTCTGTTTTTGAACTGCTAATGGTCCCAACTGTACCATAACTCAAATATGATCCTGATTAAGCCCAACCCCAGACCCTGAAACCCTGAACAGCTGAATGGTGTATTGCTTACTCGCACCATGAACCAAAACGTACCACAAATCAGGTGGCACACTTATGAAGTTCTTATAGTCCATATTATAACATGGAAAGGTTATTGTCATCATTCAATTTAGCTTTCAAGTTGTCTTGATGATTAGGGTTTAGTCTTCATGCTGGGTTTATGTCAAAAATGATATGTGAATTCCTTCCAAGAGTAACATTTGTTCTGTTTTAAACAATGCTATCAAGCATTGTAGTCCAGCATTAATGCACAGTAAACATTGATTTTCCTATGCAGCCTGATTTTCCACTTAATTCTATCCAATCCAAATGTTGAGAGAGAGAGAGAGAGAGAGAGAGATGATAGTTATTCAATGTACGGGATGTTGTTGCTTGTTTTAGCTTGAACTACACAGCATCCCAAGATGAAGCAGTATTCCTGACTTCATAATTGCGAGCACTTATGGTAGGAATTACATAATTCACCGTTAGCGGCGGTAGCAGCAGCTATTTTACAAACTTACAGTTACCTATTTCTTTGTGTGTTGTCTGAATCATTCAATCTCCGAGTCGGGCTAGAAGTAACTGATCCGTTTATGTAGTCCAAAAATACATAATATTTTAGAGATGCAACATTTTTTAAGTTGTTTTTATCTTTCACTAGTTACGTATTCTTTTGTTGTAACGGTCTTTAGCCCTTTACTAGATAACTTCATCCTTAGAAACACTATTTTAAATCCAGAACATCATCTTATTTGCTTAACTTCAAACTGATAATACTACAAGGAGTTTACACTTGTAACTCATTAGCTTCTTGAGAACTACTTCAAATTTGTACTCTATGTTCAACCCAGTTGAATTCAAGCACTAACTGAATGGTTCTATCTGCAACAAGCTACTCAAGTATGTTACTTTTTTTGTACTGGATGTGTATCTTTATTTCTTCAGTTCAAGCTGCAAAGAAGCATTAGATCTGGGTAGCTATTGTATTTAGGACTTGTTTACTGTTTTCAATTAAGATGTAGTTTGTTTAATTGGTTTTTCTCATCTTTTTAAAAAAAATAACTTTTGCCTCCACTAGGTTGGATCGGGTTATGTTGTTACATCAGGTAGCGAGCACAAGTCAGAGTCCTTAGCGAGAAAGTAGTGGTTGTAAGTTCTCATTTCTTTACTCCTGATTTTCTTTTGCACACCATATGCATGAATGACTTGAAGGATTGTTTAATTGTTTGGTTCATTTGTTTTTCCCTCTTCCACTAGGTTGGAGAAGGTAATGTCGTAAGACTCGTAACATTAGGAAATTATCACAAGTCAAAGTCATTAGCGAGCATGTTATGTTTTTAAGTTCCTTGAGCTGTGCTATCATACACATGAAGGATTTGAAATAAAACCGTGGCACCTTTTCTCCTTTTTCTTTGGCATGGACCTCAGTATTTAACATTTCCTTTTGTCTGCTTGCCTTCTCACATCTTTTTCAATGGCTTTTTTATTTTTTATTTTTTGCAGTTGAGGGTCCAGGTGGATGTTGTTTCTCAACTCTCTACTCCCCAATATATGTTTAGTAGATTCTTATATAAATAAAATGTTTAGTAGATTCATTATATGATCTATGTGGATATAGCCTTGTCCACATTACCAAGTTTTGGTGGATATAGCCTTGTCCCTGCTGTGTACACTATTCTTATTCAATTTATTCATGTTGGGTTCTTCTGTGAAAATTAAGATTGTTTTTGCAGTTTTTGATCACATAGGGAGTGCCATAACAGTTGTATATAACTCTCTACATGACTTTTTGATAAAGGAATCTGCATGGCCACCCTGCCCCTGTCTACAGCTCTATCAGCTCAGTGTCGTAGATTACCTCTTTAGGTTTACCCTTAGCTGTCTACCTTACTTTTTTGTACTTAAAGTATCCTCCAAACAAGCTACTACACGCTGGAAAATCAAGAATCAAGATAAAGCCTCTTCATTTCTTCTTTACGAGAAGTGTAGGGGTCTTGTAACATGATTTACAAGACTGCTATGGAGTTTGATTCTTGTCTTTTCCTCGATGAAGATGGTGACTTGATGCAAGACAGAAAATGAACAAGGATTTTGTGGTGGAGATTTGGGGATTTATGGGTAAAATTAGGGATTTGGGGATGAAATTAGTATTTGATAACTATTTGGTCACATGTCTACTCTCCCACAAATCTTTCAAGGATAGATTTACAAGTAGCAAATTGCATGCTCTCCAGTAGATTTCTCTAAAATAGTTAACCTTTCTACAAAGTATTTTGAAAAACCCTACACGCACCATATGCAAACAAAATCAAATCAAGTCAAATCAAAATTCTAACAAAATCTAATAAATCCTAACGAAATCCCCAATCAAATCTTGGCTTTTGTTGTCTTCATCACAATCTCTTTGTAGACACTAAAAAAAAGAGAGAGAAAAATAAAAATAAAAATAAAAATAAAGAAAAGAAAAGGGGGCGCACACCCTTAGCACCCACGCACGCCCCCTGGGCGCCGCGCGCGCTGGGGGGCATTGCGCATGCCCCCTGGGCGTTGAGCGCGCGCCCCGTCCCCTACGTGAGTGTTTTCGTGCTTTACGTGAGTTTTTCCCATGATTTGTTGAGGGCAGAGAGAATTTTGAGGGAACAATTACGTTTCCTCAATCTCAATAAAAAAAAAGAAGAGTTCACAGAGAACGGAGTTCACAAAAGAGACAGAGTTGAGAAAAAGAGAGAAATCTCAGGAGCGATCTTTTTCTTTCCAAGAACTTGGTGCAAAGGAGTTTCCCTTCGGATCGGAGTGCAGAAGTAAAACTTCACCGTTGTCAGAATCCCACAAAATTAAAAAGGGGAATTAAATCCCACAAAATTAAAAAAGGGAACTGAAATCAATCATTTTCCTATTCTCGTAACCCAAATTTAAAGTGTATTTTTCTTTTTATTGTTGTAATTTCAAACTAAATTTGCAATGGAAAGGCATTCCCAAATTTCGAGCGTACACTCTTCCTTTCCCAACCAGACTATTAGTTTGATGACCTTGGTATTCCCATTGTTGTTGAGAACTACTTTTTTCTTTTAAGCCTCCTGAGCATGGAATTACCTCCTTTTGCATCGGTCATAGTGGGGTCACTATTTACTTCACTTAACGAGGAAAAAGGTTTTACGTTGTACACAATTGTCCTCAACAATAATAAAGGCGAAGTCATTGTCTTGAGCTTTGCCTAACTGCTTACCTGTGAACGTGAAATACAAAAACAATCCTTGGATATTTTTTGTCATTGATATCCAAGGTATTTCCTCTGGCTAGGGTTGTCAAATGAGCTCCTCCCTCACAAATTGTTCGGTTCAGCTCATCATTCAGTTTGACAAACAAGCTTAACTGAGCTAGGCCATATTTGTGCAAGTTTGGTTCAAATATGATCTGGATAAAATTTATACATATTTCTCAAAATTTTGCGACATTTTAAACATATATATTTTTATTATTAACATAATAATTTTACTACTCAAATATCCAGAAAAAAGCAGTAACAAAGTATGGGTTCATATCTCTTTATTACTTTATAAAGTACAAGTCTCACCCGCAAGCATGGATCTATTTCCTTTATAGACAATAGGCAAAGAGAAAAAGACATGGCGGTTATGACAATGGGTCATGGATCATCGTAGAGAACGTGAATGTAAAAACTCATTTCTTCGGATATAGAAAGTAAGCAAGGCACATGTGAAACAAGAAAATATTGAAGTATAAATTCATAAAGCTGATTAGGGTATAAATAGATATTACCAATTTAGCAATATTTATTTATGATTTTTTCTAAACTATTTAACTCTTTTTTTTAAGAGACATTCTACAAAAGACATGGATATGGCAATTACATAACAATTACACTGTATTTTTGATATGACACAGTTCGAAGTGTCTGATACATGTAGGAAGAGTGTCATGTAAGTAGTGGTGTTCTACACGTCTGACATGGACATGGAACATACCCTTAAGTATTCGTGCTTCATATGCATCCTGGGGTGACTTAGAACAGACTTATATGATGATACTTAGAACAGACTTCATATGCATACTTGGGACTTACCTTGTTGTTCTACACAAGGTCTTGGCCAACAGGTTAGGTCAAATGCTAGTACTGGGGGAACTTAGAACAGACTTATATGATGATACTTGTTGATTCGACTTAATAGGACAGGAAAGTTATCTGCCTAACCTTAAAAAAGAAAGAAATTTGCTGTAGAACCTTTTCTAGCACGGAAGAATATTCTGTTATTTACTATTGTTTTTCTTATGTGTGTTAAAGGCTGCAATCTCATTGTTTTTTCTAATGTCCCTGTTGTTTCCTCTCTGCACCCCTCCCTTGCAAAAATTCTGCGGACTACAGTTCAATTAAAACATCTATTTCCATGTCTCATTTCTTATCCTTTTCCATTTTTATTTCCTTCTCTTAACAATTCAATACTTCCTCCCTTCTCTCTATTGTTGAGTTGGTTGTATTCTCCGGTTAACCATGCACCATTTTGATCATTTTGTTCTGTTTGTGAATGAATAATGCATATCTATATTGCAATTAACTACCCTCTACATTTTGCTTGCAAATTACTACGTCAGTGTTTCACATTATTTTTCACGTAAATAACTTCTGTAGTTAACTATTGATCTAAATATTCAGCCAATTTTTCTCATATTCTTCTATTATTGATTTTAGAGATTAAATCGCCAATTTGATTTGTAGCACCTTGAAGTTAGGCTTATATAGGCAATTTCCTGCATAGGTGGGAATCACAGTTTCTGTAGTATAAAGCTTGATCTTATCCATTTCCTTTTCTTTCTTTTTTCCATTTTCATATTTTTTTTATTGGTGGTTTTCTTGACTCTTTTTAATCTAAATTCTTATGTGTTAGTCTAATGGAAGTAGTCTTCCTTTTCTAACCCATCTCATAAATCGTTTTGGTGAATGACGGTAAATTGGCTGAACTTGTAAATTTAATAGTTGCTAATGCAATGTGAAACTTCTCTTCATATCCATTTTACTTACTCTGTACCAGGTTCTTTTTGCAGGTTGATATGTCAGTAACTTGTTCGGCAATTTTCAGTTGCATTGTGGAGATATCATGGTTAAAAGGATGTATGTTCAATTTTTAGTGTGTGGATAATCCAGTTCCTTGAACTGACTAGATAGAATGAAGAACCTATTATTGTTTTCTAGCTTCACATATCTCGTTTTTGATATTGAAGTATTAACAGCGTGCGATTTTTTTCCTACTTTATATCAATGAAGGGTTTTTTTTTTTTTTTTTTTTTTAATCTTAATTGATATTTCTCCCCTTTCCTTAACCTTATCTTCCTCACTAACATAACTCTTGAGTTTTTCGTTGTGCTCCTCATAGTAATATTTTGTCACGTATAGAGTTTTATGTCTGTTTGCTTTTTGAAAGTCCAACTCCAGTTGACAAGTTTCATTACTTTGTTAATCTATACACTCGGCTCTCAGGTACTCTTAAATTACTCTTGACTGTATTATTTGTTGATGCCTAGCATATCTGGCTCGATTCGACTTCCAATTATTTCATCCTTGTGGTTTGAACGAGTGTATATTTGAGATTTTCTTTTGTTATCCATTGTGATATTGATCTCTAGAGATGGAAATCGGTGAGTTCGTAGGCCAGTCCTTGGCTTGCCAAATTCAAAATTTTGAATTAGAAAAATAGAGATTTCATTTATAATTCAAATTTTTGAATGTAACGGGCCAAGAATTGATCCGTGGACCGGTCCATACTCATCTTGATCTCAAATCCCTTGGATATGCTTGATGTATGCCAATTGTCTTTATAGGCTCTTTCATATTTGAAATACTTACTTGGACCATGAAAGCTGGATATTGGATCCCAAAATGAGCTTTCTGCATTGAACTGACCTGATAGGGCTGTTCAAGTTCGAGATGGCTTTTTCTTTTCTTTCTCTTCTTATCTTTCTTAATTGAAAGTGATACAAAACGAATCCTAAAGAATTGGGAGATGTCACTTGTCTAACCAAATAGATATTTTGCATAGGAGTGGGGCTTAAGAAAGGGACCTGAGAAATATAGAAATGTTTGTCTTGTTTTTCTTAGAGCTCTTTTTCTGTATTATTGCCACCCAAGAATCTTTCTTCATACTAAACTTGCTGGAAAATAATATTAACTCATCGAACTTGCTATTAATTTTGAAGAGGCATAGTTAATCGATTTTAGATGGTTTTTTTTTTCATTCTTTTTTTTTTTTCTCCCCAGTTTGGAAGAAATTAGAATTTTCATCACCCTTCCTAAAGGATTTGGATTCTTCTCCATATAGGCCATTCAAGTTGTGCATATCTCAACCCGTCTATTAAGTTAAACTGTTTGTTCTGTTACAAATTTACAGCAAAAGCTGTGACCAATTTGGCCTCTCAGCAAAGACTGCAAGATTTTGCTGCAAATTTTTGCTACAAAAATGACCACCAAATTCCCTCTCCTTCTTAGCCCCCTTCTCCATGTACCGGACCAGCCCCGGGCCGGTAATTGGGGAAGTGGGGGTCTTGAGCATGTGTTCGACGTTTTTGGGGTCAGCTGTGATGATCCCGTTGACATTACACGGACTCTTGACGGCGATTGTGGAATGTGCTCAATGAAGTAAGGGAATGTTCTCAACGAAGTGAGGGAGTGTATAGTTCTGAGCAGAGGGTAGGTTTAAGGCATGGTGATATGCTCCTTTTGGTTGTTGTTTGATAGCAATAGAAAAGATGTTAGGAGAGAGACAAAGGGAGAACAATACTAAAGCCTAAGGTGAGCTTCATATGTTGGGGATTTGGGATTTTTGTGTGTTCATGTGAAAGCACACACGCTTGCTTTCTTAAAAAGAAAGGACGAGATCGTTGACTTGGATGGAGAGAGGTCTTTGGCTGCAATTAATCCTACTATATCATTGTCTCAAGAGTCAAGGCTCTCTCTTAGATCTAGATTTGTTTGGAAAATAGTACTTTCTCCTTCATTTCTTTTCATTCTTTTTTGCAAGTTGCTACTAGTTTGAATCCCTCACGAAGTTTTCAAGAATTATTGGTTAAGCTCCCTGTTGCTTTTTTTTTTTTTAAGACTTAAATCGGCACACAAAATACAATAGAACAACAAACAGACACTTCTTCTGTTGTATTATCATAAATAACTTTTTTGAGTAGTCATCTCAGATCTCAAGCTGAAGACATGCTGATACTATTCAACAATCAACACAGAGCTCTCTCCCTCACTCTCACAAGCAATCCTCCCTTCATCCTCATTGTCAAAGAGAGCAGCATCTCCGGAGCCTTGCTTTCCTCCACCACTCTGATCTCATATCTCTCCACCACACTCGCCACTATAGACTTCATCTGAATGTACGCCATCTCCTTCCCCAAGCACATCCTCGGCCCTGCATGAAACACCGGGAACCGATACGGGTTCTCCGGCCGGAAAACCCCACTCTCCAGCCACCTCTCCGGCTTGAACTCCCTACAGTCCCCTCCCCATATGCTCTCCATTCTCCCCATCGCATACGCACTGTACGTCACGAACCAGTCCTTCCCAACAAAAGTCCCGTCGGGCAACACGTCCCCGTCCTTGCACGACTGCGTGTCGATGGGGACCGGAGGGTACAGCCTCATCGACTCCGTTATCGCAGCGTGGAGGTAGTCCATCTCCCTCAGCTCGTCGAAGCTGAACGTCTCCTCGGAGTTCTGGTACTTGGTCCGAATTGTTTTCAATTCCTTTAGTATCCTCCTCTCTAGGTGGGGACGCGATGACAAGACCCAGAAGAACCATGTCAGGGCCGACGACGTGGTCTCTCGCCCAGCGAGGATGAAGCTGATCACGTTGTCGCGGAGCAGCTCGTCGGTGCTGTCTTTGTCCGAAGCGAATCGAGACAGCAGATCTTCCTCCTCTTCATCGTTAGCTTCCTCCGCCAGTCTCGCCTTTTTCGACTTTACGATGCCCATAGCAAACTGATGCACTGGCAAGATCGCTTCTCTCAGTCTCCTCTCCGACCCGATATTGAGCAGCTTCTTGATCCTCCACGTGAAGTCCGTAACCCCCATGAATCTCTGCATGACGAGATCTTGCGCGTCGCCGAACGCCTTCATGAAGTCGGCACCGCCCTTTCGATCTCCGGACAGACAGGCCGGGTCCTCGCCGAACGCAACCTTGCAGATGTTATCGAACCCGAACCTCTCCAGCACGTCCTGCAGCTCCACGGACTCGCTGCCTGCGGCGGCTCTGGCGAGCAGTGGGAGCAGGCGGTCCGTGATCTCGGAGCGGACGGTCTGCACGACGAAGTTGCGGAGAGAGCGCTTGCTGAATTCGAGGCTGGCAGTCTTCCTGAGAGTCAGCCAGTGGTGGCCGTCGGAGTTGAAGATTCCGCGGCCGAGGAAATCGTACAGGAGGGCGAAGGAGCGGTGGCCTTTGGGGTAATTGGGGAAGTTTGTCTTGAGTATATGATGAACGTTGTCAGGGTTGGAGGTGATGACGCCGTTGGCGGCGGTGGGGCTGGTGAAGGTCATGGTATGGGTTGGGGTGGCCAGGAGGACTTCGGTGGTCCATTCGACGAAGCGGTGGCGGTTCTTGATGAAGTAGGGGAGGGAGCCGAGGAGAGGGTAGGGTTTGAGTGGTGATGGTGGGTTGTTTTGTTGAGATTGGTTATAGAAGAAGAGGAGGATGAGGAGAGGAGCGAGAGAGGAGAGCAAGAGGAAGGAGAGGAGCTCCATTGTTTTTTTTCTGTTTTTTCCCCTTTTTTTTAGGTTATGGGTTGGTTTGGTATTTTGGGTGTATATTATATAAGGGTATTTACTGGTTTGTCCCTCAAAATCTTTATATATTATGATTTTGCCCCCCAAATCTTCATATTTAGAATTTTGTCCCCCAAATCTCATAAGTTACAACAATTTTGCCCATCTCTCTAACACAGTTAAATATTTGACCATTTTACCCATCTTTTCCTCTTCTATTCTCCTCCTCTCTTCTCCTTCTCTCTTCCTCCTCTCTTCTCCTTTTCTTCGTTATTTCTCCTCTCTTCTTTCTCCTCTCTTCTTTCAATATTTAACTGTATTAGGGAAGAGAGGAGAAGAGAGGAGGAAGAGAGGAGAAAGAAGAGAGGAGAAATAATGAAGAAAGGAGAAGAGAGGAGGAAGAGAGAAGAAGAAGTGAGGAGGAAAATAAAAGAGGAAAAGAGGGGTAAAATGGTCAAATATTTAACTGTGTTAGGGAAAGTTAGAGAAGGGGGCAAAATTGTTGTAACTTATGAGATTTGGGAGGCAAAATTCTAAATATGAAGATTTGGGGGGCAAAATTATAATATATAAAGATTTGAGGGACAAACAAGTAAATACCCCTATTATATATGGGGGCAAGGTAAAAGAAATGAAGTTATTAAAAAAGAAAAAAAAACTATTAAATATAAAAAAAAAGGGTATTTACTGGTTTGTCCCTCAAATCTTTATATATTATGATTTTGCCCCCCAAATCTTTATATTTAGGATTTTGCCTCTCAAAGCTCATAAGTTACAACAATTTAGTCCCTTTCTCTAACACAGTTAAATATTTGACCATTTTATCCCTCTTTTCCTCTTCTATTTTCCTCCTCTCTTCTTCTTCTCTCTTCCTCCTCTCTTCTCCTTTTCTTCATTATTTCTCCTCTTTTCTTTCCCCTCTCTTCCCTAGCACAGTTAAATACTGGAGAAAGAAGAGAGTAAAATAATGAAGAAAAGGAGAAGAAAGGAGGAAGAGAGAAGAAGAAGAGAGGAGGAAAATAGAAGAGGAAAAGAGGGGTAAAATGGTCAAATATTTAACTTTGTTAGAGAGGGGGACTAAATTGTTGTAACTTATGAGATTTGGAGGGCAAAATTCTAAATATAAAGATTTGAGGGGTAAAATCATAATATATAAAGATATGAGGGACAAACCAGTAAATATCCAAAAAAAAATAATAAAGAGAGTAGAAGGAGGGGGTTCACTTTTAATCTGAGATTTTTTTTTTTTTTTTTATTCATGTTTTGTTTGTGGAGTCTTGGTGTCCAGGACATTTGCTTGAAGGTGAAGGATATCAGAATTGGTTAGTTACTTCAAAGACATAAATAGAGATGATAATGAACAGCTTCTTAATTAATTTTTAGTCTCATTATATATAAATTTTTGAATTAAAAAAATAAAAGTTTTAATTTTAATTTAAAAATTTGTATAAAACTAGTCAAAAATTGATTCATAGACATTTTTATTATAATCTCTTCTTATTTTGTTATAGAATTATCCCTATTTGTGAGTTATTTGTGGTCTGCAGGAGAGGGCCCTAGCAACCACAGAGATAGCAGGACTTGTAAACGAAAGTGAGTTGGAATATGTTATTTTCATGATATTTATGTGATGAGATTTTTTTAAAATTTATTCTTTGTTTTTTTCTTATACAAGAAATCACACGGAAAAAAATATTAAAAAAAAAGTATTATATATATATATATATATATATATATATATATATATATATATATATATATATATATATATATATATATATATATATATATAGCGATTACTGTAGCTGAGCCAGCTCAGAAAAAATTACGTGAGTTAGCGACAAAACTATAATGATCCAATGATTTTTCTTCAATTCATTTTAACAATAACTATCTTTATCTCCTTAACTTATTTCGAATTAAATTTCATAAATTTTAGATTTTATTTAACTTTCCATCAAGTGCATACAAAATGTTTTATTCATTGAAAATCGTTAATTTTGTGCTAGCTTGATGGAGAACCAAATCAAAACTAAAACCCAAGAAATTGGGTATGAGTGAACCCTAGGAGTCGAGATCATAATCCAAAAGGAATTTTTTTTTAAAAATTATTGGAGATAGTGGAAATGAACTGCAGCTCAGGTTACTTGCGTAAGCTGTTAACTCATTTCTATTTTTCTCATATATATATATATATATAGAGAGAGAGAGAGAGAGAGAGAGAGATGGAAATGAGCTGACAGCTCATGCAAATTATCTGAGTTGCGGTTCATTTCCACTATCTCCAATAATTTTTAAAAAAAAAAATTCTTTTGGATTATGATCTTGACACTCTAGGGTTCACTTATATCCAATTTCTTGGATTTTAGTTTTGATTTAGTCCTTCATCAAGTTAACACAAAATTAACGGTTTTCAATGAATACAACATTTTGTATGCACTTGATGAAATGACAAATGAATTCCAAAATTTATGAAATTTAATTCGAAAGAAGTTAAGCAGTTAGAGATAGTAATTATAAAGAAAAATTGAAGAAAAATTATTGGATTATTATAATTTTGCCGCTAGCTCACGTAACTTTTCCTGAGCTGGTGGCTCACATACAGTAATCCCATATATATATATATATATATATATATATATATATATATATATATATATATATATATATATATATATATAACACATCATACGTTATATTTAGTAATAAATAATTCACCGTTTATGTTAAAAAAATATTTAGTGACCTTCCCATTTTGGGGGAAAAATTTTGATAAAATATTGAATATGTACTATTAGAGCCTCCGACTCCAGGATTATTTCTTGGCATAATAATCTAGTTACAATTCATGAAGCTTGTGAATATAGCTACGGATGAGAATGGCCGGGTTCAGAAGCTAATTTCTTGACCCTCTAATTCAAAATTTTAACTTAAAAATAAAAAATTTATTTTTTTAATTTAATTTTTTTATAAGACAAATTAAGAGTTAGCCCTTAGAATTAATTATACACTCTCATCCCTAATTAGCCATTGAAGCAGAGCAGCAATGGCTACTCTACGGCAGCAGTCGGAATCATCCCCTCTCAATTGGGCTGGGCTTTTAACTGGGCCCTTTACTTATATTTAATAAATATAAATATGGGCCGACGTGGTGGTAATAAGGGAAAAGGCCCGGAAAAAATCTCCTCAACCTTTTTTTTGTAAGATTTTTCTAATGGCGAAAAGAAAGGGGAAAAAGAAAAATAAAAAAATCTCTGGTCTCTAATTTTCAATTTTATCCGGACCCTTACGATCTCACACCAAAATTTTCCCGCCATTTTTTCTTTGCCATTTTTTTTGGCTGCAATGCTGTCTGCTGAGCCCCCATGCTAATCTCTTCAATTTCAATCAAATTAGGAGAACAAATAAGGTAACAGATCTTGTCATTTTTTTTTTTTATTAATGCAATTTGATCGAATATAAGCATTTTAAATTGATTATATGCGCGAAATTTGGACTGTTGTTCGTTACCTTTCCAAATTTCTATTAAAAAAAAAAAAATCTATTTTTTCTATTTAGAAATCAATTATTATGGCACACTAGGACGGGAGCAATGCAAAAGGATATGATTTTTACATAGTTTGGATGGGCGTTTTGGGTTGATGCGAGTGGATTTGGAAAATTTCATCAAGAGAGAATAAATGTTTTTATGTGGAGAGATTTATGATTTTTTTAAAGATGAAATCATTTGCGATTGCTACTGGTTGCTAAAGACTCGTGATCCTTGAGAAAGTAAAGAAAGTTTCGAATGTTGTTAGTCCTGGGAAAAGTTGGAACTTTGCACGAGTGCTCACCAACTGTTTGCTCCATTATCTCTTAGGCTAGCACTGTTTGATTTGTTTTGAATTTAGAGAAACTAGCTTTATGTGCGGACAGACTATAGGCTAGCATCGCACTATACACTAGCTTGTTGAGGAGCACCCTTAAACAGCTCTGTCTTTGCTTTGCTTGGTGAATTCTTTGATTTAGTCGAATTAGTAAATCGAGTTGTTCTAGTATCACGAGGCATATCATCTAACGTAGGTGGGACTCTTTATAAGCTTCTTGTTACGGAAGTCCAAGTGCTTATATATCGAAGAATTCCTCAAGATATATAGACCAAATGATATTGTTTTCTCCCCTTCTCGTTACGCCAGTTGAGATGTTTCTTTCTATTGTGCAGCTGAGGAGGATCACTGTGAAAACACAGGTGAAGAGCTCTTTATTACTAGAGTGCTAAATATCTCATCATTGCCTACAGAAAGAAGAGAACTAAAGGATATAGAGTTTAATAACTTCTTACTAATAGATGAAATATCATCAGCTGCCAGTTGAAGAGGACCGAAGGCACTGGTAACACAAAGAGGGCTGACTACCCTTGTATTCTCTTTTGCTTGTTCTATGTTATGTATCCGTCTATATACTTTTTCATGATTTATCCTTGATTAATGTCTGGTTGATGAAACATGGGGTTTATTCTCCAAAAAGCACAGAGAAGAGGGAGATATTCTTGTTGAAGCATGCACGTGATTCTGCTTAATCGCATGTACATTTTCCTCCGCCTAGAACCTACAACAGGTAATTTATCAATTATTGTATAGTTTCACGTTCGCTCATTCGTCCATGTACTGATTCATGCTATGACTTCCTAGGAGTAAATGTTTGTGCTTCTTGACAACTTTGTGGTTATTTGGCCAATGCAAAGGTCTGGAAGAGGATGGTTCAAGGAGTCAGTGCACCGCTGCAGTTGAGTCAGGTCTGAGTTTATCCTTACAATTTCTATCTCCATCTTATGTTGTGCATTTTATTGCATCTGGTAGAATTTTTTTTTTGAGATGATACATCTAGTAGATGTTATAATAATTATATTATGTTATTAGTAAAAAGCTTACCTAAAAGCTTAAGCTGAGGTGCATCCTTGCATGCATCATATTACATGTGTTTCGCACGTGAAAGAAAATACACCTTGGTAAGATTTGATTGAGTACTCTAAAAAAAATATTTGAATTTAATACCTATTCTTACTCATGGTTGATGATATTTCTTGGGTTGACGAACAACTTTGCGTAGTCATATAATGATCCGTTGAGTTGGTAGACTATTATTTGTGGATTGAATTTACCTGTATCGTATGCTTGTTGAACACAACTGCTAAATGATCTCATTGCTCCACTGGGCATATGCTCCATTATGTGCTGCTAGAATTTTTGTTGCTGCTTATTGTGTTGCTTGAAGTAGTGATTCATGATGGCCCAGCTGCTGTCTCCTTTCATGTTGAGGTAAATTCAGTAATTAGTCTTGAAATTAATGTATGCATCCAGGGTTCAGTTCTTTTTTCATGTTTTTTAGTTGGGGATAAATTGACAGGTGATAATTTTTTAACCATCAGCTTGAACAGTCACTTGTTTCAAACTCGATGATTCTTGTAATTTCGTTGCGTTAATGCAAAATAGTATGTAATTGGATAAAGAGGAACATGCACCAGTAAATGCCCTATTCCTCCATGTGACTCGGTGAAATTGCTATGCTAATTACTGTAAGTCTTTTCATGGACCTCTTACCTTAGGATATTGCAGTTGTTTTTTTGGAGCATAAACAGTGGACTAATGCGCTCTGTGCTCCACGAATTGAAAATTAATAAAACACGGCTGTTAATATACGTCATACATAGCATCAGTCCTCACTAGGAAGTGGACTAATCACTCATATTCAAAGAAAAGGAAAGAAAAATATAGTGCCACAAACAAACAAAATAATAGGCGCCTTGTGAAATCCTGATCCGCGATCAGAGTCATGCCCTTCCTAATTGGTCATCCTAGCCTCACTTCGGTCTTGCTGTAGGTTGATCAAGTTATTTCTGTTAAGAAATGTAGAAATGTGAACACTAAGCTAATGGATGATGTGTTCTTTCATCATAGAGGAGGTCTAGAGGTAAGAATTTTGTATCATTGTTATCTAACACTAACACCCCATTGATCTAGTTTGTGTAATTCATGATACGTTCCCAATTTAGACAGCCAAAATTGGTGACATGAGAAATTCAAGAAGAAAATAATGATTAATTTCACTTAACTCTTTTAATGTGCTTAGTATTGGTTTTTAGCCTTTTAGCCCTGGGATTTATAGTTTCCTTGTCGAGGAATATGCAGCCAACTAAGAGAGAGCAAACATAAGTTTTGATAACTAGCTGCAAATTTGATTAACCTTTCCATGAAATGTTATGCTTTTTGGTCAACTTATCATTGGTAAAATTCTTTGGTGATAACGATAATAGATTGGAAATATGTTGGACGAGGGGTGTATATGGTAATTTCTAGTGAATGAGAACTACCAGAGTGGTTGAGATGAAGTGAGTACCAATCATGTAGGAGTGCATATCATAGGAAGATAGTTATTGCTATGTGAAGATTACTGATGTACTATGGAAGGAGTTAGCGGATTTGGAGAAGAACAAAAAAAAAAGTAAAAAATAAATAAATCACAAGGTTAGACTTCGGCCTCACATCTTGGTGAATCACACGCTTACTCTCTTGCGAATAATTCGAGAAAAATTTGATTAGTGCATCACATGGCAAAGTTTCAAGAGCATTTTATCTTCTCTAAAAGTCCATTAGGATGTATTTATAATGAAAACAAGAAGAAAATTAAGAGAAAAAAAAAATTAAAAAACCAAGAGTCTAAAGCCAGTACCAAAAATTACTCCTACAACGTCACCATCAATTCTCTCCAGTTTAGAAGGTATAACTCTAATGAATAAAGGCACAGTAGTGTGAACAGTTTCTGAAATGTTTCATCCATCAACAACTTGATCTTGCCACTTGAAATGATCTTGATAGTAAAAACACAACTTAAAAATGTAACATGCAATGTCTGATCGCAATGCCGATACTGTTGAACGGCCTTCATTGTTCTTCACACCAGTATGATTTTTTGTACGTGTGCTTGCCGCAACAAAAAAACTTGAAAGAATAGAGATGTCAGGCAATCTCATGGATAATGGAAACTGCATAGTTGAAATTGATGACAATATCTTCATAGTTGTTCCTTCTAAAAAACCTTCAGAAGTATCAAGATGTTCTAAATGGTCATATTACAATGTATTTATAATGAAAAACAAATGGACAATTAAGAGATGAAAAAAATAAATTTCATTGAAAACCATGAGTATAAACTAACTGATCACTAATCACTCCTAATCCTTCAATGATCCGATCAATGACCATATAGATAATCAAGGTTCTGAATGATGGATTACATGATGCTGTAGACAACACAAACCCAATGCTTGGTGATACAAAAAACAGAGGTTCAGGACTTCAAGGGCCTTGTGCTTTCCGGTGCTGAGGCTGTTCCTATATATAAACATCATATCTGGCTTACCCCATGTTAATTTGCATCATTTAATGAGTGATATTTGACAATTGCTTCCTTTAAGTTTGAATTTGGAGTTCTAAAGTTCATCCTGATCGCCATCTATCAACTTGTAAGTTATAATCAAGTCTATAGTCTTCCAGGACAAGATGAGTAGCGTAACAACTGATTTTGATATGTCAAAATGGTTATCTTGGATATTTCTGATAAATGCCTAATTTCATAAAATGAGAACTAGACTTCTTGCCATGACATCCTTATAACAAAGCTGAACATTGTGGGTTCTGATATTAATATTACTTACACGATTAGAGTAAACATCTAAGTTCGTTATAGTCGTTATGTTTCGTTAGTTTAATAATTTTGAAGTAGTATGTCTGAGCCTATCTTGACTCAGATCTATAGTATCGCTGGTGTTATTCTAAAATGTATCTTGTAGAGAAAGGAAGAATATTTTTTTTCCCCCTAAAGAAATAACTTATGCATTAGTTTTGTGGAGTCTTTTATAGCTAACTAGCAAAATTAACTCCTGTCATATGGCACTCTATATTAGTAAAAATGAATCCTTAAAGCCATTTTTTATTTGTTTGTTTTTTCTTTTTTCTTTTTTGTTTTTGTATGTGTGTGCGCGTGGGTGGAGAGAAACTATTTGCTAAAGAATCAGAAAAATCTTTAAAAATATGGTCCTTTTGAGACCTTTAGGCCACCCATTCGTGCCTCTGCCTCTTTATCATCTTACCCCATGATTGCTCTGATCTCATGGTAACACAGCTATATCTTCTTTTTGAGTGTTCTGTATTTCCTTTTGAGAAATGACTCTTTAATTTAATTAAGGACTACAAAATGGCTAAGATCTCAAATTCTGGTCTCTTAAATGAAAGCTGATATTGAATAAGATCATATAGTGTAGAAATGTTTCCATAAGCTAGGAATAGAGGCGGCCACTGGTGATATATGGGTATTGTATGGGTATAGGGAGAAAAAGAACAACCCGGTACTTGTTCAACTCTAACTAATAAGGAAGAGGGTGGAAGAAGCATACTCTCTGATAAGATTACTTGGAGCATCGTATTAGTATTTCCTTTTAGTTCGCTAGCAGACTTCAACTTCATCACTTCCAACACACTTTATGCAAATCAACGCAGCATGTTCTCCTCGTAGTACTGACTTCCAAAATGTCAGAATCCGAGGAACACCTGAAGCAACGTCCCCACACAACTTGCTCACTATGTCATGAAAGTAAAGCACATACTGTGGGACTTTATCTCAAAACCATCAAGTTTACATAAAATATATTTTTCCAAAAAATAGATGTCTGAAAATTTATACTAGTTACTTCATAATAATTGCAAAAGAAGTTTGATTGAAGTTGGATCTCTTAAAATAATCCTGTCAGCGCCGCTCTTTATGATTTGTATTCCTATATCACATTATGCTTAATCTTGGAGAAGAAATGGACTCCAAGTATTACGTCTGTTACACTGAATAAATAACATGCAGTACGTTAATTGTTAAATGAGATCTTCAAAAATAACTAAAAGGTGGAAAACTAAACACAGTGAACACTGAGCGATATGCATTAACAAGCATAATTAGCTTATTAAGAAAGTTGTGTGATCTTTATAACCTCTTTTGTAAAGCAGTTAGTATTTGGTCTGAGAGATCAAAAGCAGCAAAGCACTTCTCTAGCTTGACAGAACATAAAGAACCGACTATTAGGGTTTCTGTGGTCAACCTTTTTTGACCACACAAGCTGAATCTTTGGACATTACTTGGTGGATTCAGTTAAAGGGTCTTTATTATGGAAAATGGGACAGGATCTAAGAACAGCTATACGAGGTTGTTCATCCTTTGGCAAGAAAGAAAAGCCAACATAATTTTATCATCAGTCCTGTATTAAATGTTATCAATCATAGCAAAGAGGCAAACAGGAGGAAATGTGGGATCAATAGGATCTGTGAGTCCTTTTTTTAGATGTTTAGGAAGTGCAAAATGTAATGCAGTTCAATCATTATATTAATGTCACCAAAAGATGGTTCCTGTGCATGTGAAATCTTGTCCTAAAGGATTAAGGGGGTTATAAGATGTCGGCAGCAAATGGAAAAGGTATATAAAGTGAAAAACACTAGCCCGTAGAAGAGCCATTGTGATTAAGTTGTCAATACTATTAAAGTAGATGAGTTTACAACTATTTAGTTGAGTTTTTTGTTGGTTTACTTGGGGAACGATCTCCTTAAAGGAAGATTAAAGATCAACATCTGGCTTGTATGCGTACAGAACTTTTTGTATATTACTTTATCTGTAAATATGTTTATTAGTTGTCCTATTGTCATACAGGCCTATCTTCTATATTCTCTTTCTAACTCTAGAATAAGACCTGTAAATATTGACATCGTCCTACCTTTAACGTCTAACTCTTGGTTATGTTTTTACCATAGCATCAACCACACTAATTTTATTACCATGGATGACCATGGTTAGTTAGTTAAAATTCAACAAGTAGACGGCAATTATGTTATTCATAATATACTTGCAATTATTTTTTCTATTTCCTGCCACCTTCTACTTCTTAACAAATTAAAATGCTTTCTGGGTATTGCACAAAAGCTACAGTTAATTCCTTGATTTCCTAATGAACATTTCTTGATTGATAAGAGCTAGGTGCACCTGTTTCTGCCACTCCTAATTTGGATTATGATCTAGCAAGCATTGCCCCTCAGACCGCATTTATTTGCATCGTCGACTCCTACAGCGCAAAAATTTGATTGTTGTTTCTGTTGTGGAGTCCTTTTGACTTGAAATTTTGTACAAAACAATGTCATTCTGATGATAAAAGAACGCAAAACTATGCATTCTGTTAGTTTTTTATGATATTGTTAGGATTTTTTATCCTAAACACGTAGCAAATCGTGCCAAATACATGAAGGAGAAACTCAAGGAAACTTTGTGCATATGACTGTGCCTGTGTTCATGTGTGCATTGAGCTACCTGTACCCCTACTAATAGCTAGAAAGTGCTGAAGCAGCAACTCCAGTAGCAATCAGTATATAGTTACCGGTAGGTTGATTTTACTTTCATTCCGAGAGCATATATTGCTGGAGTTATCGATAGGCCTCTTAGTACCCCAATAGATAGTCCTGTCGACTGAACAGAGAAATTGGTTTCCAGATTGGATTTTCACTTGGATTTTGGCATTAGGATTGGTTTCAAATTGCTATTTGAACCATTAGGTGAAAGTTTGATGGATGGGGTTTTGTGGTAGAGATGGAATTTATTTGGAAAGGAGAAAACTTTATACTTACTCCATTAATTCAAGATTTTCGGAGAGTTTCTCAACGAAATTGAAGGAGATTGAAATATTGAAGAAAATAGGAGATTCTTCATTAGTTGTTATTGATTTTGGAGATCAATGTTGATTAGCATCTTCAATTTTGGTATTTTGTATCCTACTGGTTAGTTCTGTTATTTCTTATTAATAAATTTTGGAGGGCTCTAGCTTACCATAATGGCTAAAAAAAAGAATTTGGCTGAGATAAATAGTGAGCATAACCAAAATGTGCAAGTTTTAGTAATCATAGCCATTATGTGCAAATTTTACTGTTGAACATGTGAATCTTGCTTCTCTGATTATTCTGACATGTCCACTAGACCATTTGAATCTTTGAGCACGACATTATTTGTCTTTCGGCTTTCTTTTACGTGACAAAAGAATTAAAAATAGTAGTGTGGTATTTGCAGTTTTAAACTGTAAAGCTCACTGCAAGTAGGATATTGGACACTTCTCAAACAAATTACTCTAAACTTGAAAACCTTTAGATTTTCTCATCGATAGTTACCTACTCAACTTGACCGATGATTGGGGATACAAGCTAGCTGTAAACAACATCCCTAAACCTATAAAGTGTCTCTTTGCTTTGCCATTGATATGTATCTCACTCCCTATATGCTATAACTCCTAGTGGGATTTCTTGCTTTGTGCAGTAAATTGGTGGCGCATTCATTTACTTTTCGATGACTGAACAACCAAGAGCACCAAAGGAATTGGGCCACTGACATTAATTTTGGTAGATATTTGGTATTTCCACATGTGAGTTTTTCTTATGACCCGTAAAAGTTTCACCAGTTTATGCATGCTGATAAGCACCTTCACGCAACCTAGGAAGCGCGCTCCTACGTTGACTGAGATCTGATGATGCTTCGACTATGAATCATCTTAATTTTCATTTTCATCTTATTCGATCTGAATTCCTCACAAAGGTGGTTAATTTTTTATAAGTATGTGCACTTTTGACAGTGATTAGTTAGATTCCTCAAATTGTTTTGATATCAACCATCTCTTGATCATAACAAGTATTCGGTATGAAAATTGGATCAAATCCATGAGTCATCTGTCGATGCTAG
Organism: Dracaena cambodiana; assembly: GCA_036321105.1. Taxonomy (NCBI): domain Eukaryota; kingdom Viridiplantae; phylum Streptophyta; class Magnoliopsida; order Asparagales; family Asparagaceae; genus Dracaena; species Dracaena cambodiana. The sequence goes on along the minus strand of JAYEPQ010000001.1, from coordinate 40,377,556 downwards.
TTTAAAATAGAGTTAAAGTAGAGGAGTACATATACTTGTTAAAGTAGATTACCATGTAAAATTTCAAGACTTTTAGTGAACAGCCATCCTTTAAACTTGCATGGGAATGGAGTCTCCTGAGCAATTTACTGATATCTTTTAACTCGTCATGCTATTCTAAACAGTTATAATCTGTTGAAGGATCACGATAGTTTACTAAAATTTCTTTAGGAGATAGTTTACAATATAATGAGAGTTCCGGGTGGTTTCTATATAACTCAGCCAAAAATGGAATGACATTATAGTCATTGTTGTGATAAGCTATTAGAAACTAAAATTAGTATCGGACTCGTTGTAGGTGGGATATATTCCGTTTGTGGATTCATATAACACTAAATTAATGAATGACCTTTTGTGATGGTTAATATGATCAGCATATGACTACTTTGATGTCATTCTATGTACGATGAACTCATCAACGACATAATGGAATTTGTTTTGTATTTCACATAACAAATTTTCTTCATTTACCATCACGATATCTTATGATTAAAATGGAAATTACGTTATGGCTTTCTTTTCTCTGTTTTTGTTCTCGCATGTTTTTGTTTTGCACTACACCTTGTTGCTTCTTTCTGTTTTGAGTATAACGTGGGCTAATGTCCCCTTGTTCCATCAGTGTATGATTAACGAAACAAGTTATGTCCCTCGCTATGCAGTGGACTTAGAGTCTATAACACATAAATAAGTCTATGAGCCCAATCAAATCTGGCTCCTCATGTGGTCTCTGAAATCATACAGTACTAATCCACTTTCTAAGGACATACATGTATTGACGAATTCCCACCAGTTAGATTCTGAGCCATATTAAGGCTTTGGATGGGATCAGGATGCAAAATTTGAGTAAATGATCTCTCAAAAAATTAAGCAATTCTTTGATATCTTGCAATATGAAGGCCAAGCTTGTGGGGCTGATAGAGTTTGATTTTGAGTTAATGCGAGCAGGATGCAAGGTACTAATATTCTATGGATATGGTCTTGCAATATGATGATTGAGCTTGAACAGTCGATATGCATAAACAACTCCACCACCATAGAGAGTCTAGGCTCAAATTCGACGTTGCATGATGGGTCTAGATTCATGCACCTATTTAGTCGCAAGATGCATGTAACATCAGTCTACTCGAAAATGAAAGGTTCTTCTTCGTCATAGCACCCTCTATAATCGAAGGGACAACCATATAGATAGATGCTTTAGCATCTCTGGTTCTTGGATTGTACCATAGATCTAAGATTTGATATCTAGACTTGGCTTTGAAGCTTCTCTCAATATTATCACCAATAAAAGCAAACGGTGTCTCTTTTAATCTCATCTACTGATACAATGCCACTAGCAACACATCTTATCATTTATGGTTTTGGGACCAAACTGTACATCTATACTCTTACTCATGGAAATGGACACCTTATCTATACTTTTCGTCATTGCAGCTTCCGCCTGCCCGTTACCAACATGGACGCAGCAAACAGAGCAGAGAGCCGACAGAGGGTTCATCCCACATCTCCTTCCTTGCATTTCTACACCATGCCTGAACTTCGTTGTTGCAACACAAAAGAAGAAGGTTAAAAAATAACCCAAACATCATCAGCACGCACCACCCTAATTGCTCAGTGCCTCTCAATTATGCTCCCACTAGCACCCCCTCGTTGTGGGTGCCACCAACCACATTAGAGAGGAAGAAAATATTATATTACAATCAATAATTCAAATGATGACCTCATAATACTGAGCCTTTGGATATGGGAATGATGCCCTTCATGCTCTATAAATTGGCTATATGGTGCTTGCTCTCTCCTTAGGACTACACATTGAACCTAGCAGTGAAGTTCTCTCTTCTGCTAGTACTACTAGTTTGTACTTCTCATCATGGAGGGGAGTGGATGTTGTGGTGAGCTCCTTAGGAGGTGCAAGCCCTACATTGCCATGATCTCCCTCCAATTCGGCTATGCCGGAATGAATGTCATCACCAAGGTCTCCCTCAACCATGGAATGAGTCACTATGTACTTGTTGTTTATCGTCATGCCTTTGCCACCCTCTCCATTGCTCCCTTCGCCCTTGTCCTAGAGCGGTACCTATCCTATACCGAGTTACTTACCACCTTTGTCGTGAACAACTTTTGTTTTATTTCGTTGCGTCCTTATTGAAGTATTCTTGGTGATGTCATAGGAAAGTGCGGCCTAAGATCACATTTCCCATCTTCATGCAAATTTTCGTGCTGGCTCTCCTAGGGTGAGTGTGCAGTATCTATTTCCGATATCAGATGCCATATCATGAAGTATTTGTCGTTATTTTTAGCCTTTGGGATGATATTTATCTTACCAACGATTCCACTGTAGGCCGGTCATAGACCAAAACTTCTACTACATGGGCTTGAAGTTCACCTCCCCAACCTTTGCTTGCGCTATGAGCAACATACTCCCGGCCATGACCTTCGTTATGGCAGTAATTTGCCGGTAGATTTTGTGACATTGACATAGTTTCACCATGAAATACAGCAATCGCTAATTTCTTTGTTTTGGTTTCTTAGAATGGAGAAGGTGGATCTAAAGAAGGTGAGGTGCATAGCAAAAGTGATGGGGACTTTGGTGACAGTAGCCGGAGCCATGCTGATGACTCTCTACAAAGGGCCGATCATTGAGATGTTTTGGACTCATCATATTCATCCTCACCAAACCAATGCACCTGCCAGTATTGAACCGAGCGACAAGGAGTGGCTCATCGGTTCCATCTTCATCATCTTAGCTACACTAGCCTGGGCATCTCTCTTTGTACTACAAGTAAGAAGAGCTATTCCTTATTCTATAGAGACAAGTCACAAGAACTGACTAATTCGATTTATGCTTCTCGTTTACAGGCAGTTACATTGAAGAAGTACACAGCTCAGCTCTCCCTCACAACACTGATATGCTTCGTGGGCACGCTGCAAGCAATTGCAGTCACTCTGTTCATGGAGCGTAAGCCCTCTGCATGGGCCATCGGCTGGGACGTGAATCTCCTTGCTGCCGCCTATGCTGTAAGTACTCCTGTTCTCTCTCTGACTCGCATGCACACAACTGAAACTCGCAGGAAACTTTCAAATAGAAGGTCGAGTACAGATAGAAAACAAGCTACCAAAATCAAGACTCTAACAACAAGTTTATTCTTGCAGGGTATCGTGACATCAAGCATTGCATACTATGTCCAAGGGCTAGTGATGCAAGACAGAGGGCCAGTCTTTGCCTCCGCTTTCAGCCCTCTGATGATGATCATAGTCTCCGTTATGGGCTCTTTCATTCTTTCTGAAATAATTTACCTCGGAGGGTGAGTACTACTATGACCCTAAATATTTTATCTCGGTGTTTTTTTTTGGTTTATGCATGTCTTACTTATTCTTTGTCTTTGCAGCATTCTCGGAGGGATCTTGATTGTTGCAGGCCTCTACTCAGTGCTGTGGGGGAAATACAAGGAACACAAAGAGATCAAAGAGAGGGAAGCAGCTGAGACTAGTGAATCAAATGAGGTCGACATGGAGAAGGCGAAAACCAACGAGGGTGTCTTAGCAATTACTATCCCGATGCCAGAAGTTGCAAAGGCGTAGATGTTCGTCTAGTATTAGTTATAAGAGGAAAGATATAACAAGAGAGTCTGAATCGAGAGAGACTGAGAATATAGAAGGGACGAGGAATTGATCTTTTATATCAATTGTTCATACCAAATCTTTGCTCATAAATATACTTATTTCAGACTTTCAGTAATTATCTATAGCGATGAGATTGTGAACTTATCATATAACACCAACTTCAACGTGACTTATCGGCTGAAGCAAGCTCTGCCATCTCTAGCAGCTCTAGTTAGCTCATTGAGCAAAAATACCACAGAAGTTCTTATTGAATGGGAGTAATATCTTTTTCACAATAGCTTGCTTGCACTTGTGCTTCCATATTTTCTAACCTGAGTTGCAAAATATTTCCTTTGATGCTTGTAACCCACCAGGTTTTGTAGAATAGCTAGCTACCCAATTTCTCAGTTATGTTCGGGTTTAAGAGTTAGGGCATAAGAGATGTTCATCTTAGTATAGTAGCAGGACTATTAAGTATTAGGAGTTCATATATGAGTATAGTTTATAAATATCGAATATGGCTAAAAAAGTTTTTACCTATTAATTTAAGTTTTTAAGTTAGATTGGTTCTCATTTTGTTTTTAAATACTATCACCCTCCGAGGAGTCGACGTTTTTCCCAATGAATGGTATTTGAATCCACCTACCTTGTGGTCCACGAAGGAGTAAAGCCGGTGGAGGACCAATATTTCTCCCCAGAAATGGTTGCTTATAGATGATGTTTGCGGTACATGTTCATATATGATATATGATTTCTGGGAGTTTTTATATAAGTATAGTCGCATATATGATAGAATTAAAAAATTTTACGGATTTAAATAAAAAGTTGCAGCTATTATTTATTAGTTTTAGTTTTCAGATTAGATTATTTCTCAACTTTTTGCTTTGTGTTTAAAAATTATCATGATTCTTAGTGTATATTTAAAATCCATCATGCTTTTCGAGGGCCCAATAATTCTTTCCAATACTTAAGTACTTGATTTGATTTTTTGGATTAGATACTATGAGAGAGAGACAAAAAATGTCAGAGGATAGTTGGCCTATGATATTGTGGATGTTAGGGTACTTTATCAATTATACATTATACATATTTGGTGGGGAGTTTCCAAATGAGCACACCACTTTTCCCTTTTCCCCGTAAACTCATTTTATAGTGTAATTTTAGTCCGAACTTCTTGTCCGGACAGTTATTTAGTGGGCTCACCAGGAAAAAAAACAAGGTGTGCTCTTTTGGAAACTCCCTATTTGGTGTATGTCAGCAAAAACTCGAAGAATAACTACATAATCTAAGAGATTGAGTGATCTTACAAAGAAACCATATATAATTGCATCATAGCTAGAGAGAGAGAAAGGTTGTTATGTCATACTCCAAATATGCGATAAAGTTTGATATTTATTCCAAGTGAGCCACCAATAAACAGTGTTCAAAGTTGGACGCACACTTCCAACAACATAAATTTAAGCTGGCGAGGAAATCACTACAGAACGAGAAGTTTGACATGACTTGTGCATTTTCGATTCCCCACAAATCTATATTTATTGTGAAATCCACTTCCTTTTTAGGATTGTGACAATTTTCTTTAAAAAATTAAAAATTAAAAAAAAATTCTAATCATCCCTTTAGTGTTGCAACCTCCTTTTCAAGACCTAATTTTTTGTTTAGCTTCCAACTTACAAATTAAAGAAAGAAGAAAGGAGACAGATGGTATACCTTGACAAACAAAAGTAAATATGAGATTGTTACTTTATAAGTATGACGACATATCAATGAGCCTTTATGGTCCACATTAACAACAACAATTGATAGTGGGTATAGCCCCGTGTTTTATTAAATAATATTTAATGAAGCAAGTTAGTATCAATGTTTAAAATAGCGATAATGGTAATGTAACGTTTTGTCTCTGTTAGGTTATGTCACATATAACGTAACGCATACCGGAAGTTATGCACTTTCCTACTTATTTAATAAAAATAAATATAAACTATATAAAATAATACCTATAAATTGAAATATAAATTTAAAATATCTAAAAAAAAAAGAATATAAAACTATTTTATAATCATAATCTATTCTAATTTTATATTAAATTTTACAATAATTTTCACATTTATCTTTATAAATTATATTAAGTCTGCAACCGTAATTCCAGTTATCATTTAAACAAGAAAATAATATTCAAATTTTTCATTTTAATTCCAATTATTATCATTGTTGTAAGTTATATTTTATAATGTTCAATTTATCTTATTTGTAATTGTTAATTTCAGTTCAATTAAAAATTCAATACAATCAACAAGTAAGATAAACAATCATAAATTAACAAGTTAGTAATTCCACAAACAATCAAATAAGCCAACAACAAATAAAGTAATAAAATTACAGTAATTCTCTAATAATCAATAACAATATAGAAATTACTAAAAAGATAATTGTAAATAACGTAATGTTACGTAATATAACGTAAAATAACATAAAAAACGTACTGTTACGGTGCATTGAGTTATTTTCAGTTGTTACGTAGCGATGAGATTCTATTAGGTTATGTAACGCAATATAATGGATTTCATAATGCGTTATTTTCAATATTGGTTAGTATATAATAATACATACAAGTATTCCTTGACAAGTAGGCAAGAAGTATTACATAAAATAAAAGTTAATGAAGCAATAAATCCACACATTCTAAAGGACCCAGGCTCTAGCCATATTGTTCACATATGCGGGGATCCCTGCCTGCCTCTCTGTCAGCTGATTACTCCGTGCCCACGGGTGTCCTCTCCTTCCTTTTCTCGATGCGCGCGCGACAGATCAAGTCGGCCACGAGGGTCTCGGCTACTGTGATTGTAGCCAGTGGATGGATTGGGGAATTTTTAGATGGGCACAGGATTTTTTTTCTAGTGAGCCCACTTTTCCTAGTGAGCACACCATCTCTTTCGAAAAGAGAGGGCTTTCCTAGTTAGCCCACCAATATTACCTAAATACCCTCGTCTCCTTCTTTCCCTCATCTCCTCCTCTCTCCCACACGTTCTCAAGAAAAATCCATCAGTTTTTAATCCAAAAACCCATCACTTTTTAACCCAAAAACCCATCTCAAGAAAAAATGAAAGAACCGCTCTCCCATATCCGCTCCCGGCTTCGCTCCGCCCCCGCACCGCCCCGCCCCCCTTCTCCCTCGTCACCCGGCTTTGATCCGGGCTGTCTAGCCCGGATCAAGCTTTCCGATCGGGGCTGTTCAGTCCGGATCAAGGCCGGCGGCGAGGGAGCGGGGGAGTGGGGGCCGGGCGGAGCGGGGGCAGCGGGCGGAGGGCGGGAGATCTCGAATGGGATTCGTGCATTCTGTGAGCTCGCTAGGGTTTCGTCTCTAAGGGCGGAGGGCATCCCAGCGAACAGTGGATAGAGGTCATGGAGATGGAGGAGAGGAGAAAAAGAAGACATGATATTTTGGTCTAAAATTTATAATGGCAAGATTGGAATAAAATAGAAGTTTTAAGTGGGCTCACTAGGAAAAAAGTTGTGCCCATCTAGAAACTCCCGATGGATTGGGAGATGGATGATCATTTCCTGTCCAAAGCATAACCACATGATTAATACTATGAGATACAGAAAATGTGATTATTTCTTTTCATCTATATATTTCATATTGCAGCTCCTAGGGTAGATTCTCTATGAGTAAGACTATGAGATACAGATGAACAACATATTGAATGAGTTTCATGTCAGCAAAAAAGTTGATAAATAAATAAAATTAGGTGACGCATTGAATATAGTAATTTTGTTAGACATGTAGCTTGTTGGATTAGCCACAAGGCACGCCAAATATCGTTATGATAGTGTAAATGAGGACGCAAATGAGAAAACTACACGTGCACACAGACGCGTAGAGATCACCTTTGCTGACATTTGCATGCTACGTACTCAACTTAAAAGAACGAAGGGGAGGGCAGTATAGCATAGTTTGAGCTCGACACAACATTATCAGAAAATATTTTCTTTATCGGGCCGTATACAACCCTGCAGTGTGTCAACCAATTTCAAGGTTGGCCATAAAACACTAGGTTGAGTGGGAAGAACTGCAACACATACAATATTTCATGGAAAAAATACGGACTCTGATGATGTAAATAATCTATAACACTCTCTATCTAAAAGCTCCTACCCGGCCGGAATCTGAATAGCAACATATTCTCATAAGAATAGGAATCTCATATCTGAAATCTAGGTAGCATAATACGGGCAACATATTCTCGTAAGAATAAACGTACAAAGGGTACATAGCATAACACCGATAACATATTCTCGTAGGAATATATTAAACTTTTGATAGAATAAAAAGAATTAATATATAATTTATAATCAACTACAGATTTCTCCCTTAAGAAGATTATATACGATTATTTTACGGAATCATGAAAATCATTAAAAAGTACATTCTTGTATCATATCTTACGTGGGACTATTTGATATGGAGTATTACATAATCTTTGGAAATAAGTAACAATTTGCTGAATAATTTTTCGAAAAAATCAATCCTTAATACTTCTATCTTATCTCCTAAAGTTTTACGGCAAAGTTGACTCCTTGGTTACTTTCCGAACAGGTTCTCAGAAGGTGAGGAAGTTGGAGAAGGTGAAAAGGCAAAAGACCATGTAGCTAGGAATGGTAATATACGCGTTTATAAATCAATTTTTGATTCGTCTTATGTAAATTTTTAAATTAGAAAAATAAAACTTTCATTTTTAATTCTAAATTTTATATCATATAGGCTAAAAGTTGACTCATTAATGCGTCGATTACCATTCTTATGTGTAACTGATTACCTATTTCTGATGGATTATCTAAGTAAACCTATGAATTAAGAAGCATTAAACTAGTACCTACAGTTTAGATAATTCTCAAGGAAGATATTATTAGATGTGTGTTAAAATTTATAAAATAATGATCATGACATGTCTACTTGTAATATTAAGCACAATTCCCAAGTGTGTAGCAAAGGGGGAAATATGACATAATATTTATGAGGGAAATGAATTTTCTATTTTTTTTAATCTTATTGAATAGTATCAGGATCATGGATGATGCAAATAGTGAAAAAAAATCCGAAGAGTGATGATCCAAATAGAATCAGTTTAAATATTTGGATCAGAAAAATTCTTAACCAGTAATGAGTTCTCACTTTTAGTCTCTCTTCTATATCTACCAACTTATATTTTTTGAGTTGGTCTTAACCTGTCGTCTCTTGTCCCTTTAGTTCTCACATTGAATCTATCTGATTAAACTTTTTGGGTTAAAAAGATCTTAACTTATTGCAAGTCGGCATCTATTTTTTGAATCCCCTTTAGCTCTCATCTTCAGTCTCTCCTCCCTTTAGTTCTGAGTTCTCACATTCAGTCTCCTCTTTAGACCTATCAGCTCGAACTTGGGTAAAAATGGTCTTGACTTATATTTTGAGTCCTTATCTTCGGTTTCCCCTTTGGTCTTATAAGTGTCGGTCCTCACCTTCAATTTGCTGGAGAGAAACGTTGAGCCCTTTGGAGCATGATGAAGTTTATAGGCTTTAAACACAAGTCTAAGAACCATTCTAATTCAAAAATTTAATCTAACAGGTAGAGGCCGAAACATGAACTTATGTTGTTATATCTAGCATGAAACTATACTCACATATAAATTCCTAGTACAATCTTTCCTTTAGTCCTTGCCTTCAATCTCCCATTACTTTATTCTCACTGGGTCGGAGCTTCTTTATTATTGTGTATGAGATCAAAATATGTATTCTCGGGTGAGTACAGATGTAATCTCGATTAGAATTTGTCATCTTGATGAGTGATCAGACCTATCAACTTAAACTTTTATGTTAAAAGTGCCTTAACCCATATTATGAGTCTTCCTGACAGAAACCTTTGTTTTTCCTTTAGTCCTCACGTTCGATCTCTCCTTTCAAACCTATCATTTTAAGTTTTTGGATTAGAAAAATCTTAACCTATCTTGTGAATCTTCAACTCAAGTCTTCTCTTTATGGGTTAAAAAAAAAAAAAAAAAAAGCCTCGATTTATACTGAGACTACCGTTTTTATGGCATGCATGCACTAGAGCTTTAGGATGAAAATGGACGGATCTAAGGGCTATACTTCAAATTTTAAATTAGAAGAATAATTTTTTTTACTTTTAATTAAAAATTTGACTAGGACGGGCCAAAGATTGCCCCCTTAAACCGCTCAGTCCCATCCCCTACTAGAGCTACGTCTTTACATATATACTCCTGAACTATTCACAATTTTCATTGTGCTAATATGTTTCTCATGGATTTCAAAACCAATCAATCTCATCACATCAGTATCGGTTCTTTTCCTTGCCTTTTACGGTGGGCCTGCTCAATCTAGAAGTTGATGATGTTTCGTCTGTCTTCCACATTCTCAATCGATCAAATCTCCAAGTTAGAAGTTTTGTTTGAGAGTATTTCCATTTCAAGGAAAAAGTCGGTTCCAAAAAAAAAAGCCACTTTCACGACATATATAGTGGCATGGCCTTTTGAAAGGATACAGACAATACATTCACGATATATCACATGCATTGCATAATTTGAGTTCTACGTCACCATCTCCATCGATAAACAAGGAATATACGAGCAAAGGCGGAGAGAAATGATTATGTTACTAAAGTGAGGAGATGGTGGCTTCCGACGCTGCGAGCAGTATGCGATCGTTCAATTAGATTAGATTGGGCATCTTGATCGATCAAAGCAGCATTGGATGGCATAAAGCTAGGCACGAGGAATATCTAGTCGAGGAAGAAGCTATGTATGGTTGATATTGATATAAGATTCCTGAATAGTTACTGGTTTTATAATTATGCAAAAACAGCGAGCTTAAAGTAGAAAAACAAAAGCAAGCGTTATATTGAGTTCGACATCTTGATCAATCAGATTACTGATCGAGTATCGGATAGCATAAAGCTAAGGTACACGCATATCCATTGAATTCTCAAGTTGGGAATTGGATACCACCATGTAACGCCCCCGTTTTTCTGCTGCTTTCCAAAACGGACGACGTTACTTATAATTTGCACTAGACAATCCAGCAGTCACAAGATCTTGGAATAACCGTAACTACTGCCACAATCAGATGAATAAATAAAATGTTTGAAACTGAAATGATTTCATTTATACAAAGAATTCATTACATAAAATGGCACAATGCTTTAAATATGAACACAAAAGAGTCAAAAGAGAAAAGCAGTGCCCAGACAAAAGGAAATATAAACCAAATATACAAAAGTTCTCCGGGGGTACTTCGCTTCCCTATTGTCACTCGATCTGTCCAACGAAGTACGTGTTTTCAACTGGAACTGGATCTCCTTCTTCACGTTCCAAATCTGGGTTCAAAACCCCGCTTTATACAAGATTTTGAATTAAAAATAAAAATTTAATTTTTCTAATTTAAAATTTTGTATAGGAAGGACCAAAATTTGGTCTGTGGACACGTCCATTACCATTCATAGACAGCATTCTTCGAAGAAATGCTTACATACCCTCCAATTTAAAAGGATATTATTTTGAACCCCGCAACTAACTACTTTTATGACTGTACGATGCAGATGCATGCATTGCTACGATAATAATAAAGACCTTGAATTTGGATTATTGGAAAGTTTAAAGGTTATTTAGATTATTGTGTTGTTTAGAAATACGTGGCAGTAGACTCCCTGTACTATAGGAGTTGTATAAATTATTACTCCTTAAATTTAAAACTATTAGTTTAGTTCCTAAATTCTTAACGTCAACAGTTTATTATTCTCACATCTATTTAATTTAAACTGTATTTTTTTAATGAAATTATTAAATTATCCTTCTCGTCTGAGCATTGTTTTAGGTGACTTCTTAGTGAGAGAGAGGAAAGTAATTTGGAAATTTTATTAAAATATATATATAATTTAAGTTAAATAAAGGTGAGAATATGAAACTATTGACTTAGGACATTAGAAGTCAAAGAACTAAAATGAGAGTTGTAAATTTATCGTATAATAAATTACACTACTCTTATAGTACAAGAGATCTCACTGTAATTTTTTTTTTTTTTTTAAGTTGTGTTAAACTCCTACTAAGTTGTGATGAATATTTGATTTTGGAGTTATCATTTATGTCTTTAGACTATACATATAGGGATGGAGTCTACGCATTGTTGATCAAGTTTTATGAATAAAAATCATTTTTCTGCCTACAAGTAGTGGGTTTAAAATTAAATCATATGTAGGTCGAGGGAGTTTTTGAGGTTGATTACCGAGTATTTTTCACTAGAGTATATCTTTTATGGACAATAAGAGGTTCTCCAGGAGATGATATGGACGCAAGCCCACCAAATCACGAGTAGAGAGGCACACCAGTGCCACAGGGTGTGATGGACTGAGGACAAAACCGGCTTTTGTTTGGAAGATTACTGTACTTTTTTTATTTATATATAGTTTTATTTTGAACTTTTATTATATAATCTTATTAACCGGCCATTCTACTAGTAGTCTATAGACTCTTGTTATTCTGTTATTATCTCGTTGATAGAACGCGGAGAGCTATATCACGTTGTTTGTTTGTTGTCTATTGTCTATTGTCAAACAACAAGTCTCCGCATCACAAGTGAGCATCTGTAGTGTTAACTTAAAAGGCAATTCGAAAAAAGATGAAACAGGATATTCTCTGGACATAATCTACTTGCACAAGATCACGTGATATCAGATGGCAAGTTGATGCATGTTGATCAAAGTCATGGCACTTGCATCATGTCCAAGTTGCAAATTTCATCTTTGCTTGATGTAATGACTTGCATTTGCTGGAACATGTGGAGAGAGAAATGATGGGGTATTTGACAACAAATCTTCTATGGTTGATGGTTGGGTATCTAGAACTTATATGGATATATTACTATGGACAGATCAGCTCTCAGACAGGGAGCAAGTCTGCATTTCTAAAAATGATGATAGACATCAGCCCGGCTATGGAGGGGAGGGACGGCGAATCAATGGCGTATTTGTACTTTGCTTCTTATTGCACGGCTTTAGCTAGTATGTTTGTCTCTTTATTGTAGGTTGCGTACCTTGTGATTGATGCTCTATGTTTGTGTTTTTGTACTATTCCATTAACTATCACTAATGGAATCTGGAGGACCTGGTCCACGGTAAATGACTTGCATTTACTTTTGTTCTTCTTTGTTTCAGAAATGGGATTCAATTTTGGCCTTTTTTTTAACTGCTTTAACTTTTATTATCAGTTGGATTCATCTGCACTAATTGCTTTCTGATTGTTGAGTTTGATGTTCATGAACTTATTTGGTTCATTTAGGAGAGATTAGTATCATTGAGGAAGTATGCATTTAGTATTTCATAGCTTGAAATACAAATTGCCACTTGTTTTGTAATATATAATATTAAGTGATTACTGTGTATGAGCTGGCAGCCACTAGCTCAGATAAGTTATTTGAGTTAGCAGGGAAAAGTAATGATCCAGTTATTTTTTTTAAATTTATTTTAGTAACATAATCTCTACCTCCTTAGGTTTTTTATGCTCAAATATTATGGATTTTGAAATTTATTTACCTTCCATCAAGTGAATACAAAGTGTTATATTTACCAAAAATTGTTAATTTTGTATATACTTGATGGAAGACTAAATCAAAACTAAAATCCAAGAAATTATATATGAGTAAATCCTAGGGAGTCGAGATCATAATTCAAAAAAATTTTAAAAAAATTGTTAGAGATAGTAAAATAGAGTACAGTTTAGCTAACTTGCGTGAGTCAGTAGCGCGTTTCTATTATTCTCTAATATTTAAGTAGTAATTTTCTTTTCTTCCCTTATCAATGACATATTTTGTTACCTTGTATTTGTAGTAATTATAGTTATTGAAAAATTTGTATAGCACTTTTACTCTTTCATTTGTTGAGAATGATTATATTGTTGATACATATGGTATTCTCGTAACTCTCGAAAAATTAAAAAAATAAAATTTAAATATTTTTGCAATTCTATTTACTACCTACACTTTCCAATATGAGCACCACAATACAAGTCGCAGTAAATTTTATTACTGCAACTTCACTTGTAATAATATAAGTTGTAACTTGTAACGCTACTTACAAACATCCAAACGGTCCCGAAGATATATTACCCCTTTAAAACTAATTCTTATTTTTAAAAAATTGTATTTGAAAAAGGATGAGGTTTTGAGGAGGAGGAGGTGATGGAGATGAGGGATGGGCTCGTAGGGGGATGTAATGCAGGACATAAGCGGATTTAGGCTTAAGAGTTAGGGAAATTAGGATTTTTTAGAGGAATTTGAGAAAAATAGATAAAATTCGGAAATCCTCCCAGACGAGTTCATACCTACTCTCAACGAATCCATGAGGGAGGAGAGATTTGACTCATGCGAAATTCATGCAAGAATTTTCTCAAATTTTCATAAATTATTCATCATCTCCAAAATACTTTATACAGAGCGTCCTAACATAATTGAAATAGAATCCTATCAAATCAAATCAAATCGGAATCAAACTAAATCAATCCTACTATATCAAAACTAATAAAATTCTCTCATGACCAATAAAATCCTCTTATATCAAACTAAATCTCCATCAGTATAGAGGAGGAGGATGAGGTGGATGAGAATGAAGAGGATAAGGATGAGGTTTGAGAGAGAGAATGTATTTTCGAAAATAGAGTGTACCCTTTAAAAAAAAAAAGGGAAAAAGAAAAGGTTTTTCTAATTTACATAAGTGTGCCCTTCGCCTTCGTCAATTTGATGTGCCTTTATAATTTCCCTAAATCCGTGTAGACGATAAAATTGTGTCAGCCCAACCCAGGGATGATAACGGACCGGGCTGGAGGCCAAGTCAAGACTTGACGAGGCCTGGTACCTGTCTTTTGGGCCTTAATATTTTGTTGGACCCATCACAGCTGTATTGTAGAACCTAATTTTTTATTATTTTTTTTATAATATAAATAACCCTCGGCTTACGACTTACGTTCTTCGAAAATTACTCCGGATACAACAAGATTTTATTACAGAATTAATTGCTTATATGAATTTAGTTTAGTCTTTTTTTTTTTATCCGTCTCCAAATGTAAGTAAATGAAAATCAATAGAATCGGATAAGATTCAGATATCGAATAGGTTCTTATATTAATATTGTTTATTTAAATCTAGTTCATATCTTAGAGTCACGAAATCGTACTAACTCTAAATTTTTTTACTTATTAATTGTTTGCTCGCATTATATTATTGTGAAAATTTAAGCATAAAACATAACTAAGATAGACAGCACACTCGTGAGATTTCTTGACATAAATATATATAAAAATATATATAAGTATAAGATTAATCTCTTCGTATCGAAACCGTATGTGTTTATATATATATATATATATATATATATATATATATATATATATATATATATATATATATATATATATATATATATATATATATATATATATATATATCAAATTTATTTTCGGTTTTGTCTAATAATTAGTTACGAATTCCTCCTTAAAAGGGCTAGATATGATTACTTGATGATTTCATCGGAATCATTATAAACTACTCTGATTCTTATCTCACATCCAATCCAATATGAGAATATTAAACTAAGGTGGTATTACATCCTGCACCAATAGTTCACAGCAGTTTAGTTTTTTAAGTCGGTCATGTACTTCCTAGAGGAACTAGCTCTCAAGAGTCGGATACATTAATCTAGTGTCCAATTAATCAACAGATCGAGCACGCAAGACACGTGCAAATGGAGATTTCGAGCTTTCCTAAGGCATTCGAAAACCTCTTTGTTCTGAGGTTTTTATATGGCGGTATTTGGGTATTCTCGAGAGTTTTTCTTTCTTCATTGCATTTTTCTTTTTAAAATGATTTAAAAGAAAATTGTATGAGCTCATTAAGATAAGAGGTAAAATATTGAATATTGTCATTGTAAAGCAAATTAGTAGAAGTTGGAAGTAATCCATGTCTTCTAATTGTGAATCTCTACTCTCTCTTTCATCGAACGTACATACATCGGTGTATCCTATGATTACATGGTGCTTGTTATCCTTGAAAATAATGTTACAGATGTAAAATAATCTTCACTATTTTAGTGAGGTTACCATTCAAAGCCTCGTTTTTACCAAGAATACACACTTTCAATGTTTAAAATATATAGCTATAACGTTTTGTCTTCGTCAAGTTACATCACATATAGCATAATATAAACTATGTAATTTTTAATTTATTTAATTTATAAATATATATATATATATATATATATATATATATATATATATATATATATATATATATATATATATATATATATATATATATATATATATATATATATATATATATATATATATATATATATATATATATATATATATATATATATATATATATATATATATATATATATATATTATAAATAAAAAAATTAAACATTCGACAAAATAAAATGTAAAAACATATTATAATAATTAGAAACTATTTTAAATTCCTAGCAAGTTTCATAATAATTTTAATATTTTACTTTTATAAATAATATTAAGTTCGCAACTGTAATTTCAATCATTATCACAAAAAAAAAAAATTTATTGGTTTTAGTTTCATTCATCACTAATGATGTTATTTATATTTTATAATGCTAAATTCATATTTTTTAATGCTCATTTCAGTTCCATTGAGATTTCAATAAAATCAACAATAATTAACAAAATTCAATGATCGGAGAGAAATTATAGCAAACAATTATAAATTAATAAATTATCAATTCCACAAGTAATCAAACAAGCAATAAAGTAAAAAAAAATTACAAAAAACAGCTAACAATCAATAAAAAATTATTGTAGCAATCTAGAAATTACTCTAAAACATAACTGTAATTAACCGTAATATAACATAAAAAATACACTGTTATGGAGCAATAAGTTATTTTTAACGTTTAAATAATGTTGAGATTGCATTAGGTTTCATAACGCAATATAACGAGTTTCATAATGCGTTATTTTCAGCATTGCACGCCTCCACCTACCTCACCCTCACCACCACCACCACCCCCCCCCCC
The DNA here is from genome assembly GCA_036321105.1 of Dracaena cambodiana. Lineage (NCBI taxonomy): Eukaryota > Viridiplantae > Streptophyta > Magnoliopsida > Asparagales > Asparagaceae > Dracaena > Dracaena cambodiana. The sequence goes on along the minus strand of JAYEPQ010000001.1, from coordinate 40,360,829 downwards.
CCCCCCCCATCCCCACAAACTCTATATTTCCAATTTTGCGGTCACCAACTCCTCACCACTCTGTGATATATACAACAAAGAAGGTGAGATCAGGAAATGTTCCAAACAAACAAATCCTTCTTATATATCTCCATAGTTTAAGTAAAACAAACATATCCTTATATCTCTCCATAGTTTAAGTGAAACAAACAAATCCTTATATATATCTCCATAGTTTAAGTAAAACAAACATATCCTTATATATCTCCGTAGTTTAAGTAAAACAAACAAATCCTTATATATATCTCCATAGTTTCAGTAAAACAAACATATCCTTATATATCTCCATAGTTAAGTATTATATTGTGTTTATATAGGTCGAACAAATAATCCTTACCTCTCTCTCTCTCTCAAACAAAACAATGGATCTCTCTCCTCCCTCCTTAGCCATAGCCATAGCCATAGCCATAGCCATAGCCACCATTGCATTGCTCTCCTATCCGAAGACCAAATTGCCTCCCAGCCCAAGGCCCTGGCCCGTGGTGGGCAAACTCTACGACATCAAGCCCATCCAGTTTCTATACTTTGGCGAATGGGCCCAGACCTACCGCCCGATTATAGTGCAGTTGTTAGATTGAGAAATGGATGCATTGCGACGTGAATTCACTGAAAAAATTTGTGGCGGCTTCGCTTTTGGATCCTATTTTTGGGCTTGAACTTGAATTCCGAAGATCGGTCCACATCATCAGTGAATGGGGAGTTTCTAAATGAGCACACCATTTTTTCTAGTGAGCCCCACGGACCTAGGTCAGCACCGACCTTTCCCACTTCTCATTCACCCTAGAATAACCGTGAATAACAAAATAATTTTTATTTATATCAAAGAGTTTGTTGCTGGATACGAACACACTTCTTTGTACAAGTACATAAAAAAAATAATAAAAAAAAAAAAAAAAAAAAAAAAACTAAAGAACAAAACTGTTTTAACACAAAAAGTGACAAGCTCTTCTTTCTAGACATTGAGGCCAACATTTGGAACTTAGAATATTAAACCTAGTAAGTAACACATAAAAAAAAAAAGGGAGTCTTATTATCATAGTATTCAGAATAAATGCATATGAAATATCCCATGATAGTATGATACATGTCCCCAATTTTACATGATGTCCTATATTTTATACAATTTACGTTAAAAAAATAATTAGAGGGAAGTACTTAGAAATAATTTTCTAAATATTTAATTACAAATTTATAATAAAATTTTTTTCCAGAACAGTCTATCTAGAAACAAGGGTCCCAATTTTTTAATCACAAACTTGTAATATTTTTTTTTTTTAGGATATAGTTAGAAATTGAAGGGATGCATTTATTAGAAGCTATATTGACTTTATAAAATCTCTTTATATTCTCTTTTAAAAGAAAGTAATCCAAATGTAAATCTCAGATCAAAATTATTTATTTACTTATTTATTTATTTAGATTTTTCTAACATTTAGAATGATTTATTATATAACCTTGAGGAAAATTATTAGGATTTCGAGAGAGATTTATACAGGAAAGTAAAGAAGAAGAATATAGTACATTTAAATATTTAATTGCAAAATTTGTAATAAAAGTAAAACTTTTCAAAGGATGTACTTAGAAATTGGAGGAATGTATTTAGAAAGGAATTTCTTGAAAAGCACATTTTTTTTTCCTAGTGAGCTCACTTTTTTTTTTTCCCCACATTACAAGTTTACCATCGACTTTTTTGGACTAGAATGGTCCTGTATTCAACCTCTCTCCTCCTCTTCTTCTCAAATTGCGAGACAGTTCAGTTTATAAAAAAAAAAAAATCTTAGAACCCACAACATGGTGCAGGCCAACGGGGCGACGGCACGGGCGGTGGTGCACAGTGGGCTTTGGAAGGGAGAAAAGAGGAAGTGGGTTTGGTAATCGGGTCTGCTCACTGGAAAAGGAAATAAGAAAAGATAGTGAGGGCAATTTAGATGTGCTCACTAGAAAAAATTCTATTTTGAGAGGGTGGGCTTACTGGAAAATGTGGGCTGACTAGGAAAAAAAACGGTGTGCTCTTCTGTAAATTCCCAATTTAGAAGTTCCCACAACTTTAAAAATACCTCTTCATGTGTTTTTTTTTTAAACAGAAAGTAATCCGAATCCAAATCCGAATCCAAATTCAAAGCCCCAGCAAATTTATTTGTTTATTTATTTTGGTTTTTTTCTAATATTTTTTTTGACCTTCCTCTCTCCTTTTCAACAGCGGACTCTCTCTCGCTTTTGTCTCTCTCTCTCTCTCAAGTTCAGCACTGTCTTTCTCCTGACTGACTGCGATCGAAGAAGGAAGAATTCTTTCTCTTGACTGACCGCGATCGAAGAAAGAAGAAGGAGAAGCTATGAGGAAAAAGCTCGATACTCGCTTTCCCGCTGTAAGTTTCTCTTTTTTCGATTCAAAGTTCTGATCTTTTGGGCTTTTGGTTGACTTGAGCAACTGGGTTTTGCTCCACTTTGATTGTGATATCCTTTTTTTTTTTTGTTAGGGTTTGGGGTTTTTGTCCCCCGGCGGGGGGTGGGGGGGGGGGGGGGGGGGGGTGGGGGGGTGGGTGGGTGGGGTGGTGATGAAAGAACGATTTTAAATCCCTTTTTCAATTTTTCATTTTAAATTTAACACGATTGATTCTCTTTGTGCTTTATTGGGTAATCTTCTTTTGTTTGTTTGAATGCTTCAATTTAGTTGTTTTGTTGGAATTAGATGACTATTGTTAGTTCAATGAAGCGTACTTAGTCCATACCCTTTGTGTTGTTAGTTATTAGTTAAGTATATGAATCAAAGGTCATAACTGCAAAGTTGTATCTCTTAGTGTAATCGAATTGATAAGTTAATTAAAATTTTTAGGACATTTATAATTTTAAATTATCTCTAAACAAAAAAAGAAGAAAGCTTTAAGTTGGAGCCATTAAGAAAGTGTGAGAGAAATGATGATGATGGGAAATTGTGGAAAAGTTCCATCTTGATTTTTCTTCGACACGATAGTGTACTTCATTCACATGTTCTAACTCTGAAGAAAGAGTGGCAGAATGATGACGATATGGAATTATGGAGAGACGGGAGTTCTCCTTGAGTGTTCTTGGACATGCTTCATTTGCGTAAATATGGCAGCTTGAAAAGTATAACGGCCATAAAATGTCCAAGCCATAATCAATGATAAGCATACTAAGTCAATTTCTTGGGATTACCCGACTGCTGATTTTGGCGTCTTTGCTTATATCTGCCATAAAAGGCTCAAGTCATGCTAGATATGTTTCTAGTGATTACTTGACGAGGCTGACTTTGTCGCCTTTGCCAATATCTGCTATAAAAGGCCAAGTCATAATAACAACAAGCATACTAGGCTTTGTTTCTAGGGTTGACGAGGCTAATCTTAAGCCTCAAAAAGGCACCGACGAAATTGAACCTTGATTATCTTTAAAAGACGGTTTTACATCAGCCCTTTAACTCTTATACCCCTTGTGGACCTTCCATAGCTTGAAACAATAATGAAATATACCATTGAACCCTTGATTCCCATGGATCTTCAACATTGAATGGGTTGGCATTCCTTATAGATATAACACCAAACACCATTTTGGAAGAACTTCTTACTTAATTTATTACCTAAGCTATCATTTTTTTACAATATTTATGAATGGTATTAATTCTAAATTGTTCTAAAACTTTCCATTCGCAATTGGTCCAAGAATTGTTGTGTTTAGGTAACACAAATAGATAAGATGTGCAAAATTAAGTTGAATTGATTCTTTTCAACTAAATTTATATTTAAATGGTGAAAATTTCCAACAAATTGAAAACAACAGCAAAGCTTAGTTTTTATCGAAGTTATTTTATTTAGTTCGTGAGATTTATTCAACTTTCTTTCGAAGCAAAATCTTCCTGTTAATAGTCAACAACACCATGTAAGACTCTAACCAACACCTTACTAGGCCATTTTGCTTGTTGCTACTTTTGTTGGCTATGGCCGCAAACAGTGTCAGAAAGTAACTATTGCTTCCAAATGTGTAACATCCCGCATCCCAAAATTCAATTAGCTTTTTTGCAATGTATTCAAAATGAACACGCTAACTTTTTTGCAATGTATTCAAAATGAACACGCCAAGTCTCATGTACACGTAAAACTATATAGAAAATACAACCACATCTGCATATACATATACATACAACAATTTCTCAACACGTAACAAGGGAAATGATTCATTCACTAGAATTATTGAAGTTAATATCAGCAACAAGGTTCAAATGGAAACATAAAAGTATCTATAGCCCGAAGCATAAGTCTTAAAACTGAAAAGAGAGAGTACAACCCTCAACTCACAAATAAAAAGAACTAAGCTCAGTTACTACTTAGTAATCACTAGCACAAATGAGTCAACTGTACGTCAGACTAGTCTTCAAAGCAAGAATCCAACTGCAATGGTCCACTTCCTCGACATCTAAATTAACACATGTTGGGCATGATCAGAAGCTATGCATCAAGTGGGAGAGAACATACGGACATACAACGTATGTATATAGACAAAAAGTGATACAATAGAAAGAACAAGTCGAATATCAAATATGTAGATGAATATCGTGAATTTAGAAATGAAACTATCTTATATATACATCAAGAATATCTTTATTTCTATATTAATTGGGCTGTTCGGTAAAATATTGTTATTTCTAGAAAGTTAATTTGAACTATATATAGAAGAGGCTACATATTTTAAGAGGATTTTGTACATGCTTAGGACCACGACTTCGGATTCCTGGTGTTGCTTTATGACATTCTACAGGATAATCAAGTAAGACAACCAGATGAGCATAAAGTCCCGGTGTTGAAGCTCATGGTGATCTAATTGACACTCAGGACCTCCTTGGATAGATTCCTTAATTGTGGCTGCGTCAGCTACGTGTGGCCGCCTAAAATGTGTAGATCCACCATCAACTTCGCCCATAACCCCATCAATTTATCTAGTCTTAGTTAAATTCCGGATTTGAGTTATATCTAGTTTTCAAGCTATACCAGGAATCAAGTCATTTACATGTGTAAAAATAACATATTTCAAGAGATTCTAGGTATCACAGAAAAAACCAAACAAGTCAAGTATCCCGATAAAGATTTAGTGATTAATTAAGTTATAATTACAATCAAATCAATACATTATTTGGATACATAATCTATTTAGCAAAAATTATAGATATGTGAAAAAAGAAGGCAAAATGAAGCAATAGAATAATAATTTAGTTATGTAAATTATAGTAGATCATTTCAAGAATTTCTTGCTATCATAAAAACTACTAATGATCATGAACACGTAAAAGAAAGAAAGGCACAAAAATATGCAAATATTATTCTACTGCTAATATGCTCACTGATTGAATAATATTAATAAAAAAGAGTTGATTAGACCTACTAATTATTAAATTTAATATAAATTAAAAATTACTCATGAGTCGTATTAATTTAAATGAAATTAATCTGCACTTAATTATTATTAATTTAAAAGAAATTATAATTTTAATATGAACATGGATAGAACAAATGGATGGGCTGTAATATCGCAAAATTCTCCCAAAATTCATGCTACTCATATTCTTCTTTTGAGTTTGATCGTGCTGAATAAGGCCACCGGGATTAATTTTGAATACCGAAATGACTCTCGGTGAGTGTAACTTTAAATTCATAACTCCAAATGACGTTCAGTTTTTGCGGTTAGTAGTTTTCTAATATTTATGATGTAAAAAAAATCTGGGAAGCCTAAAAATATTTATGAACTTTGCTAATTTTATAATATTAAATTATTCTTCTAATTATTTCGTAATTTTATTTTTTTTATTCCTGACATCGAAATAACAAACGGACAATTTTGTAGTGTTTCTCTCTTCGAGTACTACACCCTATATTAATTTGGTAACAATTGGAGAATGTTACATGGGACCGAAATTATTAATTTATTAAATAAACAAATAAAAAGAAAAGAAAAAAAGAATGAGGTGGTTTATACTTGTTGTGTTGTCATAAAAGAGGAAAGTGTGGCAAGATGGCTAGTTAGGTGGCAAAGTGGGAACCCACGTGTTGAAGTGGAAGGTTGAGTTAATAGAGGAAAATAAAATAAAATAAAAAAACAAGCACTATTAACTCACCATTCCTTCTTTGGTTCGCCCTAACTGAACAACAACGCTCCCTTCCTTTTTATTTCCTTTTATTTTTGATTTCTTTTCTATTTCTTTTTTAAAAAAATAATAAAATTAATAGTTTCACTGGTCTAGCACTAATGGAGGGATGAAAGCAAAGGAAGAGTTGGTTTGGACATCTAATAGTAACCTGTTGAGGCAAGTAATACATCTTCATGTTCCTTTTCCTTTTATAATTGTATTTATTTCGACAAATTATATTTTTATTTTGGACAAACAAATAAGTGGATAATTTTTTAGTACTGCTCTAGTCGACTGCTATACCCTATATTAATTTAGTAATATTTAGAGAACGTTGTCTGGAACCAAAATTATCAAATTATTAAAATAAAAATCAAATTAACAACTTTCCTTTACTGAATAAGATGATGTACTAATGTGAGGTTAAAATATTAATTTTTGAGAATATTATGATTTTTTTGAAATTATTAAATTATTCTTCTAATTAATTCGGAATTTTATTTCTCTCATTTCAGATATGGAAATTATATACAGATAATATTCTAGTGTCCTCTCATTGACTACTACGTCCTGTATTAATTTGGTAATATTTGAAAAACGTTGTTCAGAACTAAATTATTAAATTATTAAATAAACAAAATCTTAAAATGAAAAAAAATGGTTGATGTGTTGGACACTCATGCAAAATGAACACTCATGAAAAATGGCTACATCGCTCCGACTATTTGCATATATGTGCAAAGAAAAGAAGAGGTGTGTACTAAGCATGTTAATCACTGTTGTTCTAGACATATAGTGATATTATTTTAAACATACTCATTTCCTAACATGCTAGGGCATATATGTACTGTGCATGTTAATCACTTCTGTTCTAGACATAACATATAATGATTTATATGTTAACACTAGACAACCCAAACCGCTCGGGACATATATTCCAATGGTATTTTATATTTTAATCTTAGGAATGAGTAGCAGTGAACATAGCTCTGAAACATTTATACATGTCATACTAGTAGTGCTTTATGTGTGACACCAAATACGAGCATGATTTACTTGATACAAACAAATTGCCATATAACGTGATCAATATTATTGTATGACATGTTATGCATTATTTGTTATTCAGATGACACACGATATGACATACCTTAGAAAGAGTATAACGTAATGACATGACAATACAAATGCACATTTGCACATACGATATATATAACACGTGATACATGGTATATGTACATGAACCCATGTACATGAACCCAATATATGACATAATTGAATAAATTATTGACATACTAGATACACGATGGACATGATAGCTCATGAAAACATGACAAGTTCGATATGAAATGTCTTGATTACATGGAAATATAATGTTCTCATTATACGTGTACACATAATCCTAAATTGAATTGATTTTTGAATTACAGTTTCTAGTAAAGGACATGTGCACAATCTGAATTGGCAAGTTATGATGTTTCTATTGGTTCATGTATATTATATATCATTGATATGGAGATTGGGGAAATTACGTGATGAATAAGAACCGTGACGTATGGGGATCAAGTTGGATATTCCTAGTTAGATACTGAGCATTTATATTGTAGCAATACTTTGTGGTACTAAGCCACAGTCTGATATTTAAAGTCCCCATAAGGGTGTCGTCCATTATTGTTTCACAGTACGGGATTTGTCTAGTAGTATATGGCGGTGCGTTATGGTTCAGCACTATGGGTTTGGGCCGGGTCCCGGGTATGTATGAGCACTTATATAACATAGGTAGTAGCGCGCATCTTATCTATCAGTAGTAGTTTCAAATATCTAACTTATTATTAATCTGTTTAGTTTATGATATCTGACATAAAACTTTAATGAGATCTGTTAACTATCATTAAGTTGCACATTCCTGAATATTTGATTTAGTTGTGATTCCAATTTATTTATATTATTCTTGATTTATGCTATCATGACCGGCACTAACATAATATATTCACGATCACCTATTTTGAGTACTGTGATAGTACAACTTTTGTTTTTCTTTGTGTTACTTGCTGGGTTTAATTTCTTAGATTTTAAACCCAGATTTGGAAGATGAGGAAGGGGAATCAGCCCTAACTAATGACCCATGCTTCATTGAACAGACCGAGCGACAGTAAGCAGTGAAATATCTTCTGGAACACCTTTGTATATTTTATTTATATTTCCTTTTACCTGGGCACTGCTTTATCTTTTGATTCTTTTGTGTTCATGTTTTGAGCAGTGTACCATCTTATGCAATCAACTCTTTATATAATTAAAATCTTTCCAGTTTCAGACATGTTATTTATCAATCTGAATGTGACAGTAGTTACAGTCATTCTAAAATCCTGTGACTGATGTTGTTTAGTTTAATTTAAGTAACGTCCTCCGTTTTGGAAATTAGCTGAAAAACGGGGGCGTTATATAATTTAGGGGCTACAATTGCCTCAATCAGTAGTAAGTCTATCCTAATCCACAAAACATGCATAATAACGCTTCCAATAGATTTGCAATCGAGCATGTAATGTGCAAAATCGGTGCCGACAGAGCTAGTGGGTTGGATCTATAGCTGGACGGCTCACCAAACCTATGGGTCTTCTCCAAGCGGGCTTCATGCGCGCATGAGTTGAGGGAGACAAGTTATCCTCTCCTTGCGAGTAACCAGTGGAGGTGGTGATGTGATCTTGGTGTTGGAGTATGAGGAAAAAAAAAAGAAAGTCGGCTGGCTTTGATGCGATGGGATATGGATAGATGAAAACTTTTAAAAGGGAAGGTTTCGTTTGCTAGTATGGGGAGAATTAGGACCGAGATAGATTTGAGGGAGGAGGAAAATGGCTTGTTACGATGATGATGGGTAGGTAGGGTCCACTAATAATATGGATGTGAAGGATTGAAAGAGAGATGGTGTTTGGTGTGTTGTTGCCTTGAACCTTGGATTGATGGTGACGGGCTAAGAGAGAAAGGAGGGTGTGGTTGCTGACAAGGAGGAAGATGACATTAAAGGTAGGATTAGGAATTTTTTAGGGTATTACATATATGAGGGTTTAGTTAATTAGAAATATATATTATATTCGTATCCAAACTCAAATTGGTTTAATATTTATCTTTAGTAACTAGTTGTAGGCTTGTAGGGATTATAAGAGACAGGAGTAAGTCAAAAGATTAAAATAGGATTATAGAAGGATAATGTTAACTAGTTTAGAATTTAAGGTTTCTATTTGAAGGATATGGTTAATTGCTTGAAACCAACAAAAAAAATGCAATTGTAAGAAGGGGGTTCAAAATGTGATTAAAATTGATTCCTGAGATCTGTTCAAAAGTCTTTTCTAGTAAAGAAATTTTATCCTTTCTAACTTCTGCTTTGTAGACTGAATTAACATGGTAAACTCATTGTTACATTAATATCTAATGGGTTCAAATTTTGAATTCTGTGATCAAGTTAAAGTAGCCCTGTGACTAGTAATTCCATCCTTGTGTAAATCTTTGCATTGTCGCAATTTGTTCATATTAGTCCTTTAGTTTGCAACAATCCAAGCTTAAAACTTATGTAGTATGGAGACAAAATTGTGTTATAGATACAACACATAGTGACACAACATATCCAAAAAAATTACGACACAAGGACATAGCTACATAAATGTGTGTATATTTATGCATGCAATATATATAATTTGGACCAAAACTCATAATTATTAAAACATGTTTTCTTTGAACTAGAAAAAAAAAGATTTTTTTTAATGATTTAAAACATAGAGTTTAAGTAAGTAATTGTATTAAAGAAAGGAATTTGAATTCAATCCATTGGACCAGTACTTTGAATAAAATATTTGAAGCATCTAATTTTGTAAGGCATTTGGGGTCTATTAACTTAGTATTTCTTTTATGTCAAAATAATTTTTTATATTTTGTAGGCTATGTATGGCCATAATGCTAAACACATGATCTTTATGACCTTTTGAAAGTGGACACGACTCTGACAAGTGATCTCTATGATTTTATAAAAATGGACATAGTTTCAGTGTGCAGGTTTTTGGATTCCTGAAATCAGACACGGGTTCAGTATGTCTAATACGTATTGGCAAGTGTTATGCAAGTGTTCCAATCCTCAACATGGACTTGGCATTCACAATAAAATATCTGTGCTTCATAGCTTAAAACTATCATTAGATAGTCAATCCGTCTGTTATTCATTTATACACTAGGATTTCATCAAAATCCTTCTATCCTTTTAAGATGCACGATTAACATATTAAAAAAGTGATATTTTTACTTCGGTTTTAATATAGTGTTCCTAAGATTGATCTATCGAGTGTCATGCAAGCATAAACTATCAAAGGTGATATTTTTATTAATCCGATTACATCAAATTGATAATTATATAGACAAAATAAAGAATACATATTCCATAGCTAATCTAAGCATAGATTATTAAAATCACCTTAAGAAAAATCTATCAAAGATAAGTTTGCATCTCCGTATTTATCCAAAGAAAAACCATAACATCGATTCTTTTAGAAAGAAGAGAAGAACTCATGTTAGTATTGTTAATTTAACTTCATCTACATCCTAGAGCTAATGAAAATTAGTTATGCATGATTTTCTGTAAACAAACATATTTTTATTTATAAAATAAAAAAACTAATTATTCTAGCAAAGCAATTAAATCTACCTAAGAAAGTTATTAAATCCAATTACGAAAGCAAATAAACCTAACTAGAAAGCGAATAAAATTATTACCTAAAAATAAATCGAGGGAGAAAGAAGAAATCAAGTCCTGCTAAATTTAGATATGGCAGCCTTCCGTCCATAGTACTCAATCTCGGATTTTTTTTAAAATAATAAGACAGTATAAAAAGGCATAATATTTTCTAGAATTACAACAAATATATAGACTCTGGATTTAAAATCCAGGTAGCCCAATAGAGTCCTAAAATTACCCAAAAACCCTATTAAAAATATTAGCTGCTGACTCATAAATTTTGCCGGCAAATAACGGCGTTGGCCGCTAATCCGCGGTGGTTAACGCTCATGACAATACTTCTACTCCGCATATGAATCTGCACCAAAAAGATGACGCGAAAATCCCTCCATTTTGCTGCCAATTAGCGGCAAAATCATGGCCTCTGGCTTATGGATTTTTGGCACTTAATCTTCAGGCTTTTGTCTTCATGTTTTCATAACTGGGTTCTGACTTTGTGGCTCTAGACTATATGGTTCTTTAGATTTCTTGTTTCAGTCCCTTCTAGACTCGATTTTTATGGGTTTTTGGTTAATTTCATGTAATCCTTGTTGCAATGGTACCTAATCCTTGCTGCAATGGTATTTAACCTAAAAAAAACTAAAAATACCCGAATATCATTATTTATGTACAAAAATAGATAAAATGTGAGATAAACAAGCAGAATATGATACTCATCAAATATCATGACTCGTGTCAAATACATAAAGTGCTCCATTATAACACATACACATGTGAGAGGGAGGATCCCACCATTGGGAGGTAAAGGAAGTGGTCATGACACATCCTATTTCCAAGCCCTAGTTTCTCTAGTTTGGCTAAAGTATTGTCAATGTAATTGTGCTTATATAACGCATTCACAGGGAGGGAGAGGGGTCACCACCTTTGGCAGGTAAAGAAAGTGACCATGCCCCCCTTCCTATTTCCAAGTGCCATTTGCATTTGGCTGAAGTGTTGACCGTGGAATTGTGCGTATCACCAACTATGACATTATAGGAACTCATTTGGTTTAGTTAGTATTCATTGATTCATTCTCTTAATTTAGAGTTAAAAATACGGAGATAGAAAGTGCTCAACAAGGAAACTTCTTCATACGTGTTATTATTGTCAAGCATCATGGCGTAGGAGAGGAAAAGAGAATGAAAGGACAACGTAAATGAAGTATTATTTTTACCTTTCTTATCCAATTATCAGTGGCTGCTTCAAGGTTTTAAACTAAATTCTTTGTTCGAATGGTTTCTACAAAAGTTTGTGGCTACAACTATCTCTAGGGAACGATCCCTGATTGGCTGCCATCTTGCAGATTAGAAGACGGGTTGGGGTGTGGATGGTGGAGGTGAAAAGGAAGAATAGCTGCAACCAGAGAAGTCATAACATCCTATTAGACTTTAGTCAACGAGCATTGTTTTCTCTGTCTCATGGCTAGGACTTTTGAAAATAATCTTTTCTTGTTGTAGCTGTTTTTTTTTTTTTTTTTTTTTTTTTTGTCAGGTTATAGGATTATTTTTTTAAGAGAAAAATGTTGCTATAGTAATATGTATACATGCATATGTTTTATACTTTTTATGAATATCTATGCAATTTTAATGCAAACCCTAGGGGATGGGATTGCAATCCAATTGGACACCTCACATTTGCGTCACTCAAGTCACAAATGTCGATACCAACCGTATTCACAGTTGTACCAAATATCATTTAAACATCTTAGAGATCAAGCTAAACTTAACTTGCAGGTCCTACATCTTCTTGTTCTTCCAGAAATTATGGATTACACATTCCAAAATGTATCACAGAGTAATCCCAGTATGTATTTATGTGCACCACATGTGCTAGAAACTAATTGAATAAGCTTCTTAGTTAATGTAACTGTATCAGATAGCAAAGAACTGACACATTATCTATAAGTTGGAATATTTTATAATTTCTATTTTCATCATCTTATCTTTTGGATACCATTTTTTTTTTCCTTGTAGCCTTTCGTTCATGTTGTGGGTACGTTTTTTTTTTTAAGTTGATGTTGTGGCTAAGTTTTAGGATACTTTAATTTTGTTGTTATGTGAAGCCATCTTTTTCATTCTTTTATGTTTCAGTTATTATTTCTTTTGAGCTATATCATCTGATATGTTATATTCTTTTTGCAGTCTCGGATAAAAAAAATTATGCAAGCAGATGAAGATGTGGGGAAGATAGCGTTGGCAGTACCTGTATTAGTTTGTGAGTCCTGATCATTTCTACATTTGGTTGTACATTTGGCTGAAAATAAATCATATTATTAATGGTCGCCCTAACCTAAGTGATCACATTATTTATGAAGTAATATCTTTGTTTTGATGGGTTTCCTAATCATCATTCTGCATGTACAAAAGGTTACTTTGTAAATAGCTGGCTTTCAACCATCACACAGTTGTCAGGTCATGTGAAAATCGAATATCACGGACTTATTCAAGTCATATTATTAATTATCAGAAAATTCTACATTATTAAATAGTACATATGTGCCCATTTGGTGATGCACAAATAGGGACATTTGTACTGGCATAAATTTATTCAATCTCATGTGACGATCATCACCGTTATTATCCTGTCTTACCATTAGAGTTTTTACAACTATTATGCAAAAATTCACTAAGAAAGAAGGCCTCTAAATTTATGTGAAATTCATGGCTAGCAAACTATGAACTAAAAATTTAGCTTTCCATGAATCACTGAAGTGTAGCTGCAAGATAGGAAACCTGCATTATTGGTCATGTTGTTTTTGTTTGTGCCCTCCAAGGAGCAAGAGCAACTGATAGAGATTTGATTAGGATTTGATTAGAATTTGGTTAGATTTGTTACTATCTTGTTGCATTAGGATTTGATTAGATTTGATTAGAGATTTGGGTAAATTTGGTATTATTTTGTTGCTTTAGAATTCTCTTTATATATGGCTTGTAAAACCCTAATTTGAGATAAAGTGAAATATGATTTCTTTTGAGAGCATGTGATTTGCTTTATCAAATCTTTTCTCGAGTGATTCGTGAGAGAGTGGGTGTGTGATTCACCTAGGCGTGAGGTCCAAACCCTAATTTATCCTCCAAAACCCTAAATTCTTCCCCAATTCATCCACCACAAACCCTAAATCGCTCCCGTCCGCCGTCAGCAACCCTCCAAATTCTCTTATACTAAGAAGATTCAAGAAGAAGGTAAATATACATTTGCTGCCAGGAATTGCGTTCATTACTAGTTGGGAGTTTGTTTTATATTGCTCTTTGGCTTTAATTTAGATTTGTTATATGGAATTGATTCAATATGATTTTCGGAGTATGTTTTATATTGCTCTCCAGCTTTATTTCTTGCTTAAGAGTTGATTCTAATTTTCTTTAGCAAATACGTTCGCGGCCCCTTACTTTCTTAATCTAGGAATAGATTGTGGGGTGGTTTGTCAGTTAAACCAGAAGATAACTAATGTAGGTTTTACTGCCAATGACATTTTTGGAATAGAAGGGAATGTCATAAAACACGTTTTTGTTATGTGGGCGATTTTGGAGTGCATAATGGATAAACAGATCAGCAGCAATAAACGGATTAGCAGCACTTGAACGGATTATGCAAAATTATTGAGGAAAAAATAATGTTTTAATCTAATATTAATATAATGATACACAAACATGCATATATTGATTGTTAACAAATCCCAGAAAATTAGGAAAATGGATAACAATGTTAAAAATAGTAACTTTAAATCATAATGCAGTTGGCAATATTACAAGATCTTAAAGAAAAGTCAGAGGTTTACCTTTTTACTTGTCATATGATGGGTTAAATGTTGAATTAACTAATCAATCAAAAATCATATGCTTACCTGAAGATGAAAAGGGAAGACAATTAATTAACCTATCAAAGATCAAATCTCCAAATTACTAAACAAAATGCATTGCAGCAAGAAATAAAGTTAGATAAGCAATTAGCAAAGTACTTAACCATCAATAGCCCAGTCCAAAATCATAATCATGGGCAACATACATCAACTAGTAGGTCCTAACCATACATAACATTCCACCCACCATGGATTAGAAGAATAAATTCCTAGAAATCTTATGCTTCCTATTTTCTTAAATTTTATTCAGACCATTGTTTGGATTTCTGTGTGGAAATATGATAATGTGCATTTACAACCAAATTAGTTTCTCACTTATGTCGATATCTCTACATGTCTCTACATGGTTTGCTTACCATAAGCTTACCTGCTGTGTAACTTTGCTTCTTTTGCTTTTAACACTTTCTCCACTCAATACATGCTTATTACAGTTTAGAAAGTTTTTTTGGTACTATTTGTTTAGATTCTTCTCTTTACTGGATGATATTTGCAGCTAAAGCATTGGAATTGTTTCTACAAGACCTCTGTGACAGAACATATGAAATTACTCTGCAGAGAGGAGTGAAGACAATGAACTCTTTGCATCTGTAAGTGAGCTACAGTTTTTATTAATGAGTTTGTTTTTTTACTTCTCTTTTTCCAATCATAAATTGTTTTCTGTAATTTATATGCTTTTACCTCTCCACCTACTTAGTGATGCCACATGCTCAAATGATGCTTGGTGAGTAGAATTTTCTATTGAGCATTTGTCTATACTTGATTTGCTTCTTGTTTTTGTCTCCTGGAAGAATTGCAGCCAAAATAGCGTAGCAGGTCATATTACTAATATAAGGTCATTTAAACTTTCATAAGACATGGTATATTTATGAATGAAAAGTTGTGCAATTACATGAAAATAAAATGAATTGTCAATATCACTAAAGATCTACTGAATTGCCTACTACTAGAAAAGAAGTACAACACTAATAATTGATTTTAACATTAATTAAATCATGTCAGCAATGTTTTGCCTAATAATGCCCGTCTAGGTCAATCGAATCAATTTAGGCACCGTACAAAGATGTGGGCTCGAGATTGACTTGGACTGGATTAAAGATGTTGGATTGAGTCTCGGGATGAGGAATCTCGGATGAGTAACTTGCAATAGGTGTTGGAAAATAAAAGTCATAGAGTAATTGCACAACAATTAACAAGGCTCCGTCGAGACAAGATCTCGAGTCTACGTCCTCGGGCGAAGAGTTGGTCGTGCGACTTGATTCTTTAATATGAAGAAAGTATTATAGATCTCTCAAAACTCTCCTCTTTTTCTCTTGAGATTAAATCTAATGATCTTGAATCTTGAGTATAAAATTAGCAACGAAGCATCTTGGAGTAGAAAATTTGTCCCTCTCCTTGGAGTTAGAGGGGGGATTTATGGTTAATGGCAGTTAGTTATGAACGTGAATTGTAGTTGTATTTGGATTCTCTGAACTTATCTTTGCATTCAGATATAGATTTCTTCGTTATGATTGGATTCAATTCCTTGTGAGATGAGTTCTCTTTTCTTTGAAGAACTTGGTTTCCCTATATGGTGAGGGTTTTGATAGTTGATTTGTTGTAGTCGATTGGAGTTCCTATATAAAGGAGATCGCATGGCTGCTTTTCATGTGGTTGCTTTTTGTTTGGTAACTTTCCATGTAGTGACTATCCTTAGAAAATTTGAATAATAACCAGCATACTTTCTTCCGATATTTTCCTTGAAGAGTTTAAATGTTAACCAAGACGTTTTTTTTCGAGAAGATTCTCCGACTTGGTACTTAGAGTCTTTACTATTGGGCACCTTGCTTTAAGGCTTGTAGCTTGGTGGGCCTTGATTTGATGGGCTTTCACCTTGAGCCTTGGCTGACTATTTTTTTAACAACACGTGGGTGGTTAATATTTACATAGCAGGTTGAAATTCTTCTTGATTTTTGAAATTTTCTTCATTTTTTTATTTTTTTTTTAAATTACATGTGATATTGTACTCTGGTTTTGGTTTTTTGTGTGAGTGGAGTTAGTTTTACATGTAGGGTGTGACGAGGAAATTCACAGTCTATGAAGCTACATGTTCAGTCACCCACATCAATGATCCAATGCTTTGTTGTGAACTTCAATGTAAAAATCCCCTAAGTTTAAAACATTAAGTGGCTTGGGGTTTTCTATTAAAATTTTAATAGGGGAGGGACCAACCTGATATGTTTTCTATAAAGATTGCTACTTATAAAGGGGCCTTTGGAGAGAGGTGAAAATGGATCCTCTCTTTATAACACCAAAATTTTGACTTCTTTTATGTTGTCATAGATTATAGTGGGAGGGATGCAGAACGGAAGCAAATTTGGGGATTTATGATGGGGATGTTGAAAATAACGCGTTATGAAACCCGTTATATTGCGTTACGTAACCTAACGGGACCCCAGCGCTACGTAACAACTAGAAATAACTCAATACACCATAACCATATGTTTTTTATGTTATTTTACGTTATGTTACGTAACGTTACATTAAATTACGTTATGTTACATTATTTACAATTATCTTTTTAGTAATTTCTTGTTGATTATTATTTTGATTATTAGCGAATTGTTGTTATTTTATTAATAGATTGGTTGTTGGCTTGTTTGATTGCTTGTGGAATTGTTAACTTGTTAATTTATGATTGTTTTCTTATTCGTTTGTAACTCCTTTTCTATTACTAAAATATCTTACTTGTTGATTATATTGAATTTTTAACTAAACTGAAATCAATAATTACAAATAAGATAAATTAAACATTACAAAATATAAATTACAACAATGATAATAACTGGAATTGAAATTAAAAAATTGGAATATTGTTTTCTTATTTAAATGATGACTGGAATTACGGTTGCAGACTTAACATAATTATGAAGATAAATGTGAATATTATTGTAAAATTTAATATAAAATTAGAATAGATTATGATTATAAAATGGTTTTATATTTTTTTTAGATATTTTAAATTTATATTTCAATTTATAAAAATTGTTTTATATAGTTTATATTTATTTTTATTAAATAAATATGAAATTGCGTAACCTACGTTATGCGTTGCGTTATATGCGATATAACCTAACAGAGGTAAAACATTCCGTTACCGTTATGGCTATTTTAAACATTGGTTCTAGCATTAGCAAAAATAATAGGAAAGATAAAGGAGTAAATTTGTAGCCTCGCACCTAAGTGAATTGTTCACCTACTTTCACACAACTTGCTTGAGGGCAGAGTTTGCGGAAAATCATTATACCAAAGTTTTACATATAAACAAATTTCAATAATCAATCTCCAATCCTCAAGTGAGTCTGCAAAGTCATTATATAGATTATCATCTATGTTGGCAACACTTGCAATTAAAATAAAACCAACTAAAGTCTTGGATAAAATCTAATAAAATGAAAATAATAATTCCTAACTAATTTTGGTTGTTGATGTCCCCATCAATCTCTTGGCTTTGATTTAATCTGGTGAATGGTGATAATATTCATATAAAACTTTTAGGATGATTTCCTTGCTTTACTCGTATGTAACATCTCAATTGGATTATGATGATGGTCGTAGAATTGACACTTTAGCCCACTCTGAGCCAATGTGGTGACGGTGGATGTGGTATTTGTGATTGATTAACTGCAGTTGGTAGTAGGTCTGCATCAGAGAAAGTCGAATCCTCCCCATTGAAAATCAAACTAGTACCAGGATTCGGGATATCCAATTCATCAATGATGGAAGCGATAGTCTCCACTGCCGCATCTGTAGCATCACTATTGCCTTTAGAAAGAAATGTACCTCATGAAGAAATTGTGTCCTGGAATCAACTCATGTATTCTTGGTGACACTAGTTTTCTCGGATGGAATGTGGGCATCCTCAACAACCCTCAAATAATCAACGTCACTAGGCACAATATTAACATGACTCTTCAATTGGCATTGGCAATCATAATAACATCAACATCTCTCATACTTAGAACATTACAACCTAGTTTGGAAACAATTTTCCTTTGAAAGACATTTTTAGTTCTAAAGCTAAATAAAAAGCTTTTGCAACGGAGTTTGCATGATAGGAGCTAGTAGGCATAACACATCGTATAAAATTGACTATTATACTTCCCTTATATAGTTGCAAGTATGGAATTTACTAATTGACAAGTATAAAATTTATAATCGTTAAATGCCTTATCTGGTGTATTTAGGTGAGTTTGACCTATATACTCCCCTTATTCATGGTATAGTAACTTTGCCTAGCTACAAGAAGAGATCAGGCAGTCGACAAAAATAGGATCTTTTACATCATAATCTGTGCGCTTCTGGGATCTTTTCTTGAACAATAATATAAAATTTATCATAGTCTATTTCCCTGGCATTTTTTTTTTTAAATTTACTTTTCAACTAAGTTCCTTGCAGTTTACTTAGGAAAGATTTTGCTTTAATCTTGATATATTTCAATTTTTTTTTTCCCTCTCTTCAGAAAGCAATGTGTGCACAAATGCCAGGTCTTCGATTTTCTCAAGGACATAGTCAGCAAAGTGCCAGACTTAGGTGGCTCAGATGCAGGTGGTGATGATAGATCATTGAAGCGAAGGTGATATTCGAAATTAATTCGTAACTGCTATTTCAAAACCAAAATTCTATATTATCAGTAATTCAGCTAAATATGGTTTGATCTTCCCTTAGGAAAACTGCTGATGAAGGCAATGAAAGCGATGAGGACCTTAAACGAAGCAAAACAGTAAGGAGTTACTTCAGCTCCATGTAACTTTACGAGGAACCTAGTATATCACTGTTAACATTGCTTTTGAATGGCAGCTGCAGATGTCTGCAGGCCAGAGTAGCACCAGCAGCAGTAGTCGAGGACGAGGTAGGGGTCGAGGGAGAGGTCGGCCTCGGGGCAGTGGCCGTGGAGGCGACCGTGCTCGGAATGATAGGTTTGAAGATGACCCAGAAACCTCTCCACAACACAATATTGACAACCAACCTCTGTTGGAAGAAGGCTCGGCTGCGGGGGAACTAACAGAGATGCTAGTTGGTACTAGTAGCACCGCAGGCGGGGCTGTCCATAACTTTGACTTGAATCTGCAGTTGGACGAGAACGGAGACACATCTACAGCTGCTTCAACAGCTACAGGATCCGCCATGCCATCAGCTGTGGCCGCAGACGGTAACAAAATGAAGCATGAAGAATATTCAGGCTGGCCTCTCTCTTACATGGATAAGCTGGCCATAGGCCCCCTTCAGGTTTCTTCATTGAATGATGAGGAAGAGGAAGAGGAAGAGGACTATGATACTGAAGACGGTTGATTTTCGTAGGAGCTGATGGGTTTTAGTTCGATGTAGGTAGGAGACGGGCCATAAAAATTAGATAACAGAATGTAAGGATGGTAATGGATGCTTCCACAGGCCAATTTTTAATGCTTATTATACAAAATTTCGAATTAGAGAAGTGAAATTTTTATTTTTTATTCAAAATTTTGTATAGGACGTACTAAAAATTGACTCATGTACATGTCTATTGCCATCCCTGCCAGAATGCATAATTGGTTGAATCATATAGATAGGGTTTTGTGTTTTGTATAACATATGTTGAGTAGAAGTAGTTAATTGTACCACAGTTTTCATATTTATGTTCCTGATTTAGATGTAGTTACTCTGTGAGCTGCTCAGGCATCCCATTTGAACCATGTGCACAGGTGAACTGACCAAGGTTGTTTGAAATTTGTCGAAAATTTGGAAATAGTAAAAATTGTTGCCCTTTGTAAGTTGGGATGACAACTCTCAGTTTGGTCTATGGATTTTTAACATCGTTAGTCGATATATTGCTATTTTCATTTCTATTTAATTTACATTTTTCTAAAAAGTCTCCAAATTATCCTATCTCTCTCACTAAGAATTCACTTAAAACATGTCCAGAAAAAGTTAATTTGGAAATTATATATATATATATATATATATATATATATATATATATATATATATATATATATAGCTTAAATTCAATGGATAGATTATCAAACTATTGACTAACATTAAGAGTCCATGGACAAAATTAGATGAAATGATATCAATGATGAGAGCTAAATGCTGTTATGTATCTTTATAATCAGCAATGAAAAGGCTAAAGTGCATCTAAAATACATTTAATTGCAGTACAGTCTTGTAGGAAAAAATAAAATAATCTCTATAATGTAAAAATTATTTCAGTATCGCTGAAAAAAAATTATAATCAACATTTTACTCATTATAGCACAATATTATAATTGAATGAGTTCTGCCTTACAAATAATCAATATTTGACATAGTAATAAGATCATAGCTCTAATCGATCTTGTTGAGAACTACACGATCTTCTTCCCTAATTCTCTCAAAAAAACCCTAAGCTCTAAAATCACAACAAAAAAAAGAAAAAAGAAAAAAGAAAAATCTCCACATTAATCAATCATCTAGGGGGAAACATTTCTAGTAAATTTCCAGATCACTAATTGTACAAGATCCGATAGTTCTTGATGCTAAACAGTAATCAGTATTATGCAAGAGTAAAAAAGTTGAACCTGATATGCTAAAATGATAACTGTTTTCTGAAATACTATCCAAATCAGTGCAACCTGATATATTATTCTCTTTGAAGATTGAATAACATTTTGCTGAGCTAAAACAACTTAATAATAATGTGTGAAGTGTTCTTATGGATACTTTGTAAGAGAGCTATCCTGACGTGGCCGCAATTGCAAAAAAAGGGTTGAACGGGACCCAATATATGTGTCCTTTGCAAGAGTGAAGCAGAGACAAACGATCTCATTATGTTTAAGTGTACTTATTCTAGTCATATATGGGACATGTGTGCTAGAAGATTCGGAGTCAATATAAATATAAACCTAAAAGACACTCTATGGAATAAATTAGGAAAAAGTGGGCACGAGATAGGGTTGTTTAAGGCCCTCACTGCTACTGAAATATATGGAGAGAGAGGAATAGTAGGATTTTGGATGATACATATCATTCGATGCATTATGGTATACGTCATATTGTTAATGGTACTATCTTATGAACATGAATTCCATCGGATAAGAATAGATTGCAGCTATCAGAAAGCTCGCACGGGAATGAGCTTTAGAGCACACTTCAATCTCCGGAGTAGTAGCTTCAACAGTACCTCCGTAAGACAGGGTACCCAGTGGAGACAGGCAGCAAGGATAAGTCAGTGATCATTGCAAAGGGGTCTAGCTTCATTCTGCATGTTGTAGTTTACGAAATTGATGGATGATGTAGGTATGATTTGTATGGAATGTTTAGAAACGACACGAAACATCCTCGAATGCTTTAATGGAGCAAATTGGGTATTGGTAGAGTATAGAAATATCTATAAAGAGATGTAAAGAGAAAAATATAAGTATCAATTATAAACATTAGGATTGATCGAGAAAGAAACTATATTTAAGCGTTAAGTTCATATTACCTAATTTAAGAATAATAATAAGAAGATATTTTGACTTATATGTGACATAGGAAATTTTTGTTTTCTCTATAATATTATCGCGACCGCAATGTAACATACGAAACAACAACTACTACTAAGGCTTTTACCCCCAAGTACTTGGGGTAAGCTACGTGATCCAAAGGAGAATCATGCCGGATCGATTACTAGCATGATCCTTCTCCACTCATTCCTATCGAGCTATATGTAATCATTAAAACCTTTGACATCAATATTTTTTTATATTACGTCCATTCATATTTTATTCGGTCTTCCATTCACGCTTTTAATTTGGATTATGTTGATAAACTTCCATCGTAGAACTAGTGCATTTGTAAATTTACGTTGCATATAACAAAACTATCGTAAGTGATTTTCTTGCATCTTTTTTTCGATGAGAGCCACGCATATTTTAGCATGAATATTCCAATTTCTCACTTTATTTCTCCTAATATTGTCGCACATTTGACGAAGCATGCGTATATCTGCTATACTCTTTTTCTGTAAATAACGTTTCTTTATAACCCAACATTCTATACCATATAATAAAACTAGTCTAATAGCAGTCTAATAAAATTTTATTTTCAGCATTCCGTGCAACCTAACATAGAAAAAGTCTAATAATATGTTTATTACTGTGAAAATTGTTATGATAAGTTACACACTTGGATCAAAAGATCTATTTACTGATTATAGGCTTGTTAGTATTTGCAAATGGGCTGTCGGTTGTAGGAGCCCTCACATTTTAAGTAGTATTATAGATTGAAATGCCTAGATTTGTAGTCATGCATTAAAAAGTTCAAAATTGACTTGTAGAATATTATGACAGAATTTGCAAGATTTATGAATTGTTGATCAACAATTATCCCAATTATTTAGAGTAGGCTACAGGAACCAGAGAAAAAACGTCGGATCATCCATCCACATGCATGTTCATTCTCCGGTCATTCCTATCGAGCAATATATCTTCATTTAGCATTTATATTTTTTTCGTATCATCTCAGTACATATTTTATTCACGTAAACCAAATTTATTAAGTACATCATATAGCATTTTTTTAACTGACCCTAAGAGAAATTACTTGTATATTCATGCATTATTTGCATTTCTCTTTGAATTTTTTTTTTTAAATAAAATAAAATGGATAAAGGGTGATGATACCCAATACAAACAACTCTTATTTTCATAAAATTTCACTAATACCTTTCCAAATAACATTAGCATGTGGTACTCCCTTAGTAAATTTTAATTTATTTCTCCTCATGCAAAGCTCTCCTTCTTCTCTTTCTTCTTCTTCTTCTCATGCTCACCACCATCATCACTAGATTCACCACCCCCACCACCCTCCTCCTCCTCCTCCTCCTCGTCGTCGTCGCAATCCACGATCTCGATATCCACCCCTGGATCCTCCGCCTCGCACCGTCCGTCGATCATGATCGAGTTGTTCACTGTCTGGCAGTTGCTATTCAGCTTTGCCTCCTCACTGCTAGCTTTCTTCTTCGCTTCGTCGAGGAGCTCGGCCTTCATCACGGCACCATCGTTGGACCCCGCGAGCGTGACGGCCCCCACCCCGCGCTCGCTGGTGCCGCCGCTCCCGACCTTGCCAAGGCCGGTGAGGTGGTGGGTCAGTGTGGAGATGACGTCGAGGAGGTCGCGGCCGGGTTTGCCGTGGTGGTGCTCGTCGGAGTGGGCGCCTCCTCCGTGACCGTGGGACATGGTTGATGGTTGCGGGAGTGAGATGGCGGGAGTTGGGGGGGTTTAATTTATAGGGGTAATTTGGGGAATGTGGTTGGCTTGTGAGGTTGTTCAAAGAATTTTTTTTATTTTTTATTTTTAACTTTTTGCTGAGAGCAAGAAAAGAATTTTTTGGGCGAGGCTAAGAGGAAAGGATTTCTTGAGTCGTAAGTTTTGGTTTCTTTTCTTTTGAATTTGCCATTGTACCAAAAAAAAGTTGGGACGAGAGTTTTACAGAAATTATTTAATATTCTAACATGTTTTTATAGTATCAACTTTAGATAATTATATTCATTTTCTTAAAAAAATTCTATTTAATGTGCATTTCTGAAATTTGAATCTGAATTGCTTTGATATCATTTTGGAGCCAGCTATCAATTCTATCTGAGGCACTGTTTGTCAAAATCTCTTCTTAATTTATAGCTATCCCTATGATTCATCTCCCGTATATGATGGACAGTTATGATTTCAAGATAACATCATTTACTTATAGAATTTCATGTAACTAGAGATGATAATGAATACGTATATAAATCAATTTTTAACCTGTCATATAGCAAATTTTAAATTAAAAAAAATTATTTTTTTAATTTAAAATTTTATATAGGAAAGATTAAAAATAGCTCTGTGGACGCATCCATTATCATTCCTACCAGCAATAATGAAACCAAATGAAAACTGCTCTCAGTTTTGGTGATACAAGTGCACAGTTAATATTGATGTAAAGGTCATCGTGGTTGTACCAACAATCATAGCGTCGGCAAGCTCATCATCATCGAAAATATCGTACCAATGTCGGGTAGAGAATAACTAAGACTTCTTGGATTGGTTTTTTTGGAATTGTTTTTTTATTTGAAAATCGATGATGCAGGTAATGAAAAATTTCTCATCCAAACTCTCCTGAGTATGATATAATGGTTGAGCAAATCGAATAACGTTTCAGTCACAAAGCGTGATCGTATATTGACAGTCAATTTCTTCTCCTTTTGTTTTTCTTTTTGATTTTTTTTTTCTTATTTAATAGCAAAAACACTTGTGGGCAGCTGCATTTGTCGTTCTATTGTTGCTCTACTTTAACGGGGAGTTTCCAAAGGAGCATACTAATTTTCCTAGTAAGCCCACTTCCCAGTATTTTTTTGTCCCAATTCAAACTCGGTCCGAAAAAATAGTGTGCTCCTTTGGAAACTCTCCTTTACCGTTAAAAAAAATATGTGTGGCCTCCCATGGCGTTGCCACGTGCCGCATAAAGGAGAGAACAATCATCGAAATTGATTATGGAAGAAAAGAGATTTTTTTTTAATACCGAGAATGAGTTCTAGCTAATAGTATGGTAAATGAGAATAGATAAATCTCCAGATGAGTGATCCGAGTGATATAACAATGTCTATATCAAAATATTACTTATATAAAGTCAAGTACAATATAAGAGTAGAACAATATAAGTATTGAATATATATAAGAGTGTTTGGATAATACGGACAGAACTAAGAATATATATGATACATATGCACATATAAACTAAAATAATATATGCACAAAAAGATGATGACCTATGAGAAGCTAGCTACTGACGCTCGGCCTGGTCCTAAAAATGTGGATCCTCGAGGAGTCGGTCATCCTCTTCCTCTACTACCACTATCTTGGCTGGTAGACACCGATGTCAAAACCTAAATAAGAATTCAAATCCAACCTCGTGACTTGATAAAAACGATAAAAATATGACATGCCACGCGATAAAACACGTAATCACTGATTAGAAAATAAGAAAAAATCGAATTACTTTAGAAAGTCTTGGATCCAAATTAGTTAAGTAATCTAATTACTTTTTGTATCGTCTAATTTTAATTCTGTAACCATTTCTTTTAGTTTCTAAGGACTACTAGCAATATTGAAAATAACGCGTTATGAAACTCGTTATATTACGTTACGTAACTTAGCGGAACTCCAGCGCTACGTAACAACTGAAAATAACTCAGTGCACCGTAACAGTACGTTTTTTATTTTATTTTATGTTATATTACATAACGTTCATTAAATTACGTTATGTTACGTTATTTACTATTATTTTTTTGTAAAATCTATATTTTTGTTGCTTTTTATTTTAATTATTAGCAAATTACTGAAATTTTGTTACTTGATTTGGCTTGTTTGATTGCTTATGAAATTACTAACTTGCTAATTAATGATTGTATTCTTATTCGTTTGTTGTATTTCCTATACGGATATTGAAATATTATATTTGTTGATTCTATTAAATTTTTAACTGGACTAAAATCAATAATTATAAATAAAATAAATTAAATATTTGAAAATACAAATTACAATAATGATAATAAGTAGAATTGAAATAAAGAATTGTAATCTTATTTTTTTTTTGTTTATGTGATGACTGGAATTACGATTGCGGACTTAATATAATTTATTAAAATAAATATGAAAATTAATATAAAATTTAATAAAAAAATTAGAATATATGTATTACAAAATGATTATATATTCTTTTTAGAATTTTTAATTTATTTTTCAATTTATAAAGATTATTTTATATAGCTTTATATTTTTTTTATTAAATAAATAGTAAATTGCGTAACCTATATTATACGTTACGCTACATGCAACATAACCTAAAAAGACAAACATTTACGTTAATGTTATTGCTATTTTGAACATTAACTACTAGTTTTTAACCTCTTTAAAAACTATACAAACATTAAACTAAAAAACTTCCATAGACACATTTGATCCTAACCTTCTTTGAAATAAAAAGTTAATTAAACCATATAATTCAATATATAAAGTCTATGTGTATTTAGTTATGAAGTTTTTACTCAGTACTATATTATTCACTAAGAAAAAAGTACTAATACATGTTAATCGTGAATTTGAGAGGATTGATACTTATTAATTACTTTATTTTGTACTATGTGAAATATTAGGTAAAAGGTGACTCTCTCTCTCTCTCTCACACACACACACATATATATATATATATTTTAAATCAAAGAAAATCAAACGAAATGGAGATATAAATGCTTATTAGGTAAATGCTTACACAAAAAAACTTGTACACATTATTATTTAAAATAAAGTTTAAGAAGGAAAATTGTACATTAAGCTATCAAGGGTCAACCTGAATCCAAATCAACTCACATCCTTCTGGTGCTTTCCAATCTAATATGCTAACCTAACCCAAAGGGTAAAACTCCCAGACCATCTTGCAAATCCGTCAAAAGAATGGGTGCTAAATGTAAATATTCAATTAACCGAGGACTAGTTCTGACATTTTCGGGAAAGTTGAGGGGCTGTGTGTTAAGAACTTTAAAGGGAATGGCAGGAATTTTCTAAAGGAGCACACCATTTTACCTAGTGTGCCCGCTATTCCTAGTGAGCACACCCCCTTTCTTGAAAAGAGATGATCTTTCTTCGTAAGCACACAACTAATCTCTAAAATGTTCATCATTCTTCTCACCCACGACTCCCATCTATCTTTTTTCTCACCTATGAACAAACATCTCACACACACCTCTCCACCTTCCTGTCTCCCTCAGCTCCATCGCCGACTGTCGCCTACTTTCGATCGTTGTCGTCTCTTACTTTTTTTTTCTTTCCGTAACTCTTATAGGGGATAAATAGAGAGGAAAAAGAGAGGTTGAAAAAGATGGCAATTCTGTTCAAAAATAAAAAATGACAAACTAGTAATAGTAACCAATTTATTAAGTATGCTCACTAGGAAAAAAATTATATGCTCCTTTGGAAATTCATGAAAGAGCATAGAGTTTCTAAAGCAGCATGTCACTTTTCGTAGTGAGCCCAGTTTTCTTAGTAAGCACACTTTCTCTTTCCAAAAAGAGAGGGTTTTTTACAATGAGCACACCAATCATCCCTAAAAACTATTTTTTCTTTACCCACAATTTATCCATATTCATCTCATCTGAATGTCGGCATGCTTTAGATCTGCTCCGTTGCCGATCGCGACACCCTCAGTTCCCAGACAAATCTGAGTAGATTTAAGAATTCAATTTTTTTTTTGAATAAACTTCTTTACTATGAGAAAGAGAAAGAGAGGTTGAAGATAAGGAAATTATTGACCAAATAAAAAAGATGGCAAACTTGGATGGCAAACTTGTTATATTAATCAAGTTCTCAAGTTGCTCACTATGAAAGTTGGTGTGCTCCTTTAGACATTCCCTGAAGGGCGAGAGGCGTATAGATTGAGTTTGGGGATTCTTCATCATTCGGCCTGCCATAGAATTTCGAATCTCGATTCTTCAAGAGAGAGAGAAGAGAGAAAGAGAATTGATTTATTGATTGATTGGTGACAATGGGAAGTTCCGGTGGATCAAGCGTCGTCGGTGAGCTTCTTGCTCTCTAATCCCTAATCTTCTCTAATTTCTCGCAATTAGGGTTTTTGCTTTGGTTAATTGGATCGTTGATGAGATGTGTGGATCTATGTGGAAGTGATCCTGATTGGCCCGAATCATAGGGTTTTGATCCGATGTGATGGATTGGGCTTGTAGAATTTGATGGATTTGTAGTATTTTGACTTGGGGAGTTTGTTTGCAATATTATGTCGTAACGGACGTAAAAAGATTCAATTTTGCGTTGTTTTTGGGACTTGTATCACACTATTTTACCGTTTTATGTGGGTGAAATCTCTGGATGTTTTGATAAAGAGCACGGATATTAGGATTTAAATAGTTCATTTTGCACAGTTTGTGGGTTTGCTTCTACAGTGTCCTCGTCCGGGGATTTGGTACAAGCATAAGTGTTGACATTAGGTCAATAACTTTGTGAGAAAATTATTAGCTATGATCTGGAGCCTATGTTATGCATAATTCTTGCTTCCAACCCATTTGATGATAAGTAATATGGAGTCTATAGGTTATTTGAGTATGATATGATTATCTCTCTGTAGTTTGTGCTGTATTCACTTTACCTGTTCTGAAACTGTTAGATTTTTGTTGTGATTTCTGAAAGTTTGCTTTGGCTATTATAAAATTTAGTGACTTAAGATAGCAGTCATACTTTCTTGCCCCTTGCTCGACTCTCTTCTAGTT
Organism: Dracaena cambodiana; assembly: GCA_036321105.1. Taxonomy (NCBI): domain Eukaryota; kingdom Viridiplantae; phylum Streptophyta; class Magnoliopsida; order Asparagales; family Asparagaceae; genus Dracaena; species Dracaena cambodiana. The sequence goes on along the minus strand of JAYEPQ010000001.1, from coordinate 40,331,758 downwards.
TATGGGGGCTCTGGTTGTGTGCGCATATACTGCGTGATTAACATGCACCTGAATATGCTTTATTACCTCAAATCCTTTACTGATAGAAGTGGATGATTTTTACATGTTGAACATTGATTCTATTTGTGGCTCAGCCATTTGTGTACTTCCAATTTCATTATGCGTATGAGCATTACTTATGGACCGACTGATTTTTAAAGAGTGTTGTATTCTAAGCTATAAATGGAATACACATTAGGTAAATGCTTTTAAGGTCAATCATGTTTTTATATTTATTTACTCCACAATAGTAACAGCACAGCCCCTTTTCCCATTTTGGAATGGTCAGATATATGAATTATTTTTCTTCATTCACCCTCAATAAAGGCAAAATTGCTCAGTTGAAATAACATCTATTAATGTTGATACCTTTTCACTGAAAGTTCAAATGAATTGCATTAAAGTAACAAGCATGGTGTTGTCCTGCAGTTAGTGTTTCAAAATATGTCCTGGGTGGTCGCCTAGGCAGATGCAGCCCCTAAATTGCCCAATTAGCTACGAGTGAGTTTATTGATGAAATTGAAGCTTGAGATAGTAGAAAAGTTAGAGTTTCAACTGTTTCAATGTTATATTATTGCTAGTAAGCTAGGAGCGGCATTTTGGAATATAGAAGAAAGATACAAATTTTTGTTTTTTAGAATCCTTTTTGATGATAAATTATTCTCGTAAATGATAAGAGTTCGGTATGGTGCCTGTCAGGATTCAGACTTCACCTTTTGTTGAGTACGTCATTCTTTGCCTTTTTGTGATCTTTATATATGGCAGTTTATTGGAATTTTAGTAGTACTGATAATGGGGGTCATGTGGCCTGATAATCTTTGTCCATGCAATTTCATTTTGATGTACGTCATATGTAATCAGAACTAACTTGCAGCACTTTCTCAGGGGCAGACCTAGGAATTTGAATGGGGAGCAAAATTACATGTGACTTTTCAATAAATAAAATATCAAAAATCTCAATTTTGGTAGATGTCCAATTACTTTGCAGATGAATTCTAAAAATTTAAATTGTAAATTTCAGCTAAATGTCAAATCTTCTTACTTGGATTTCCAAATCTAAACAGCCACAATCTTCAATTAAAAATTTCAAAAACAAATAAAAAATTACAGCGGTCTCTAATTTTTTTATTCTATTGTAAATCTGTAAGGAAAAAAATCGAGAGGAATTTAAAGATGCAAACTCTACGGCTAAAATCAACCAAAAAATATCAAATATCATGCCCCATATTGTAAGATTTGATAAGAAATTAATGAAAAAAAAAAGTAACCAATATACAAAATAGAACGTCATGAGGATTTTACTTGGAGCAATTTTTTTTTTCAAAAACAAACATTGGAGTAAAGATCTGTCCGAGATGGGCTCCAATTAAATGACAAATAAAACTCTAAACTTACTTGAGATCAAACTCTAAACTCGTCAAAAATCAAATTTTAGATTTGTCAGAAATCAATTACAGAGATCAAATTTAGACTCGAGAGAGAAGACATAGAGAGAGAGGGCAAGGAGGATGACGGCCTCGCTAATTTATTTGTTAAGAAGAGTTTCTAAACTACTCAGTTTTGATTGGATTCATTTTTAAAAGATAGAATTGTTAATTGAAAAAAATAAGGGGGCAAATTTGTAAAGGCATGCAAAGGCTGTATGACTTTTTCTTTTTTCAGGGGGGGTCAGCTGTTAATTGTAAAAGGTTGGAGGGAAATTTGTAAAGGCATGCATGCTATAATTTTACTTTTTGCCCCCCCCCCCCCCCCCCCCCCCGAACACCATGTGGGTCTGCCCCTGCACTTTCTCAATCTACTAATCCCATGTCTGAGATTTGATTGCTTTGTCTTGCATGCTTGTAAGAGTGTACTTGATTATGTGTTTTTTTTTATATGCATGCATGCATAATGCATGTCATAAATCATTTAGTTACTTTATATTCTAGTAATGGTTAGGGTTGAAGTGACAGCTCTGTGGCAAACACTGATTACTTTGAAAAGTCACAAATTAGATGACAGTAACTGATTTTCACTATGTGATTTTGATATCGTTCGGATCAAACAAATCCTATTATGAAGTAGAGATAAACAAGAAGAGATTTTTGTAGATAGAAAATATGTTTCATTCATAAAACCTGATTCATAATACTTGGACTTACACACCTATTTATAGGTTTCAAAGACAAATAATAACTCGAAATTCTAGGAGTCATCACAAGTTATTAGGATTCTTCTACATAATTCTAGATAACACAATATTATAAAAATATCACAAACTTTTAGAAGCCTACGTAATTCCAGATAACACAATAATCTAAAAGTCATTACAATTTTTCAGAACACAATAACCAAAAAAGCTTTAAACTTCCCAAAAAATTTAATTGCATGTATGCATGTGTATCATTCTCCCCTGATTAAAACTCAACTCGTCCTATAGTTGTCCATCTCTTCTGCATGAAACGAGATAAGGTCGGAAACATTAAATGTAGCCGTATCACCATAGTCACCAGGCAAATCAACTTGATAAGCATTTTCTCCAATTTTCTTGAGAACTTTAAAAGGACCATCGGCTCGATTCTGGAACTTGTCATAGCGCCTGGAAGGAGAGCGCTCCTTGCGAAGATAAATCTATAGAAGGTCACCTTCCTTGAAAGAAGCTTGACATCTACACCTGTTGGCCTTTTTCATGTATATTTTTCTCAATCTTGGCTTGAACCTCTGCATGTTATTTCTTTATCTTCTTAGCTTTTGCTTCTGCATCACTGTTAAATCGATTAGTAGTAGGAATAGGTACTAGATCAAGTGGACCATGAAAATTAGTCCCATAAACAACTTCAAATGGACTAACAGCAGTAGTAGTACTAGTAGAGCAGTTGTAAGCAAACTCTGCTTGAGGAAGAATTAAGTCCCATTGCTTTTTGTTGTTTTGTAGCTTCGGATGAGATTACGAAGGTTTCTATTCACCACTTCAGTTTGACCATCAGTTTGAGGATGATGAGAAGAGATAAAATGAAGTTTGGTACCCAATTTTGCCCAAGAGTCCTCCAAAAATACCCAATAAATTTAAAATCTCTGTCAAAAGTGAATATTTTAGGAATCCCATGAAACTTCACAATCTCTCGAAAATAAAGATCAGCAATCTTTGCCGCATTACAAGTCTTGACAAGGTACAAAATGTGCCATTTTAGAAAATTGATTAACAACCACCATGACCGAATCTTTACCTCTTAGAGTTCGAGGAAGGCCAAGTACAAAATCAAGGGTAATATCCTCCCATGGAGCTTGAGGCACTAGCAGTGGAGTATGATTAAAGATTTGTATTTTGAGCTCGACTCTTTGCAATATGACATGTTCGATATTGTTTAACAAGTCGCTTGACATGTTTTTCCAGTTTTTGCTAGAAAAAATTTTCTTTAATAAGCTTAAGAGTTTTGTCTCGGCCAAAATGTCCTCCTTCATGAGCTTCTTTGATAGTGGCTTGTCGGAGAGAACATTCTGGTATACATAATTGATTACCTTTGAACAAGTAGCTTTCTTGAATGTGATAGTTTTCAAAAGCAACTTCACAACATTGAGTCCAAATTTTGCCAAAGTGATCATCATTAGAATAGAGGTCTTTGATAAAATCAAAACTGACTTCAATGTCCAAAGTCGAGACTAGAATATGCCTTCGACTTAAAGCATCAATGACGTGATTTAGTGTTCTAGCTTTATTACGAACTGTAAAAGTACAAATATGAAGAAATTCTACCCATTTGGCATGTCTTACACTAAGTTTGTGTTGTGTTGACTATCGGAAAATTACAAGGGTTTGTGATCGGAGTAGAGAACAAATTCCTTGCTAACAAGATAATGCCTCCAAGAACGAAGAGCTTCGACAATAGTATAGAACTCTGTCATATATTGAGTAGTTCTTCTTTTCATTTCCAAGATTCGCATTGGAGAAAGCAATTGGATGGCCTTCTTGGCTAAGCAATGCTCCAATACTCATATTTGAGGCATCACAATCAACCTCAAAAATCTTTTCAAAATGCGGCAAAGCAAGGATAGGAGCTTTAGTTATCAACTCCTTGAGATTCTCAAAACTTTCTTGAGCTTCCTTGGTCCATTGAAAAGAACCACTTTTTAGACGATCAGTGATAAGTGCCATGATTGAAGTAAAAGGCTTTATGAATTTTCTATAGAAAGAGACTAAACCATGAAAGCTTCTAACATCATGAATGGTACGGGGGCTAATGTTTGCTTCTATCTTTCTTGGATCTATTCTGATGCTTTCCGAGGATATAATATAATCCAAAAAGATAAGACTTTCGGTCCAGAAGTCACATTTGGAGAGGTTGACATAGAGTTTCTCCTCTTGAAGTTTGTTGAAGACTTGTCGAAAATGCTCCAAATATTGCGTCCGATCCCTACTATAGACTAAAATGTCATCAAAATAAATGATAACAAATATTCTTATAAAGGGTTTAAATACATGATTCATAAGGCGCATGAAAGTGTTTGGAGCATTAGAGAGCCCGAATGGCATCACCCAAGCCACTTTTAAAGACCGTATCTTGTTTTGAATACCATCTTCCATTCATCGTCCTCCCATTCTAATTTGATGGTAACTACTTCGGAGATCAAGCTTAGAGAAGATACATGCACTATTTAGTTGATCTAGCATGTTATCGAGGTGAGGAATTGGAAATGGTACTTGATTTTAATTTTATTAATGGCTTAACTATTAATGCACATGTGCCAAGTTCCATCCTTCTTTGGTACAAGTAAAACTGGTACGATGCAAGGACTCATGCTCTTACGTACTAATCCTTTGGCCACTAATTCATTAACTTGCTTTTGTGACTCTTCATGCTCTTCTGGATTCATCCTGTATGTTGCCTTGTTTGGAAGGATTGCGCCAGATACAAGATCGATGCAATGTTGATTGTTCTCATTGGTGGAAGGCCTAAAGGAATTTCTTTAGGAATATCTTGAAATTCTTGCAAAAGAGTTATATTTCGGGTGGCAACAAACTACTATCTAAATTCGATTCCATCATCAAAAGCGCATATGCTTGAGAGACTTCTTCCACTTCGAGTTCAAATTCCACCATGGATAAGAAGACATTTCCCTCTCCCTTATAGGGTTCAGATGTTCTCTCATTTTTAGAGGGTCCAAGGATCACTTTATACCATATTTTTGGAAGGTGTAAGTATTTTTGTACCAATCATGTATTACTTTTCTATCAAATAGCCATGGTCGCCCCAAAAACAAATGACAAGCATTCATAGGAATCACATCGCACCATATTTCATCATAGTAATTTTTTCCAATCAAAAAATGGATGAGACAGCGATGTGAAACTTTTACCTCATTTTCCTTTTTTGAGCCATGAAATAGAGTAGGGATGTTTGTGCAGTTCGGTCTTGAGCTTCAACTTGTAAATCATCTTAGAAACACAATTTTCACAGCTACATCCATCAATGATAACATTGCAAATTTTGTCATATGTAGTGGGTATGGAAGATGTGTCGAAACCACATGTTATCAACTTTACTTTGCACAGAGTTGAGACTTCGGTGGATTACAAGTGCTTCACCATGATCACTGTAAGTGAGTGCATCTTCAGATTCATCATACATAGGAATCTTCAACTTCATCCACAAGGGACACAAGTCTTTCTATTTGGATAGTCGACAGTCAAATGTCCAAAACCATGACATTTGAAATATTGAGGGCGAGATGTAGATGGCCGAGAAGAAGAAGAGGTATCTTTTTTTGCCTTTGAAGCTTGATTGGGAGCTTGAGTTTGAGATGCATTCCCCAGTTATTATCAACTTGGAACTTCGACATCCAGAAGTATAAGTTGAAAACTTATCTCGCCGTTGTGAGAGTTGATGTTATACTTTTATGGAGAGCTTAACAACATCATTCAGAGTTATATAAGGTTGAAGTTGTACCTTATCATAAATGTCACGTTTCAGTCCTTCAAGATAGCGTACTATAGTTTGCTCCTTAGGTTCGGATACCTCACAATGAAGCTTGAGATTATCAAACTCCTCTGTGTACTCCACAAATTGTACTCCTTGAGTAAATTGTTGCAAATCAAGATAGGCGTCTTGAAAATATCTTTCAGGGATGTACTTTTTGTGGAACTCTTGCTCCATTCTTTCTCAAGTACGAATCTTGCTTCGTCCTTTTTCTCTTTGAAGTTTGAGACGCTCCCACCAAATAGAAGCATGCTTGCGTAGCTTGATTGCTACAATCTTCACTTTATATCTTTCAGGAATCTCCTTATAATCAAATATTCGCTCAACAGTGTTAAGCCAATCTATGAAAATGTCATGTAGCATTTTACCTTCAAATTTAAGGATGTTTGCCTTGATGTGATTAGGTTATTGATGATAACTGTGCTGATGGTGAGTTGAGAAAGAGTAACTCTCATTATGGTCTTGATTATGAAAAGAGTTATACTCCTCATCGGTGGTGTTATCTTCCTACTCACTAGATAATCGCTCTTGACGATCCAATCTCGCAGTAAGCTCTTGGACTTGTCGCTACAACTCTTGGATCTCTATATCGCAAATGTCTTGCTCTCTATGAGGATTATTTCCGCTATTAGATTGTCGAGAGCGTCGGCCTGCCACGGAAGGTTGATGCTTGCGTCAACGTTTCCAAGGGAAAAGAACTTGGGTCTTTCTTGATACTTCAAGAGACGGTACCTATACTCTGATACCACGTGATATTGTTCAGATCAAATAAATTCTATTAGGAAGTGGAGATAAATAAGAAGAGACTCTTGTAGGTAGAAAATAAATTTCATTCATAAAACTTGATGCACAAAACATGGACTTCACTCCTATTTGTAGGTTTCAAAGACATAAATAATAATTCAGAATCCTAGGAGCCATTATAAGTTATTAGAAGTCTTCTATATAATTTTAGACACAATATTCTAAACGACATCACAAACTTTTAGAAGTCTACATAATTCTAGATAACACGATAATCTAAAAGTTATTGCAATTTTCTAGAAGAATACAATAACCTAAAAGTCTTTGAACTTCCCAAGAAATTTAATTGCATGCATGCATCTGTATCAGATTTGTGCTTTATTATTGAGAGGAGGATAGGAATGAGTGAAAAAGGACAGTGGGGTTGAATTGCTCCCAGAATTACTTTACTAATTTCTCATTTTCCTGGGGAGAGGAAAAACTATTGGTTGGACTGCGATTGAATGCGCAAGAAATTCATGATTGACAGCATATGCAATCAGTCTTTATGCAAGATGAAAGCTAGTAGCTTGGATTAAATGTTACATTGGTTTGCATCTAGAAAGATGGTGGTCAATTTGGTGATATATGTAATTTCATTTATCTTGCTATGGAGGAGACTTCAGTCTAGTTCGCTTGCATACAGCAAAGAGATTTACAAGTGGACCACCCCACCATCTGCAGAAATATTTGTAGACGTTGTCGGTTGTCACACCAGATTGTTCCATGCTTGCATGTTTAGTTTGAATTGGACATATGCGCGTGTTAGGCTAGGATTTCTTGTGAATGAGTTAACACTTTGCACCTTCTACTATTATTAAAGAATAAATAAAAGGAAGACCAGGTTCCTGACAATGCTCATAATGATGACAAAGTACATTATGATGCACGTATAAATGATACTAACCAGATACACACATATGCAAGTGTAGGTTTGATATATTCTTCTTACTCTATCCAGTAAGCTCAGTGTTGGAAGCCCGTCCATGGTCGCAGCCTGTAGCTGGGCTGTCAGTAGTTGCTGTTATATGTGTTGTCTTAGAGTGGAATCAGGGAGCAAGGGCTGCTGCCACTGCCATAGTAATTAAATTATTAACTTGGTATTTATACATCGAATCTAAATTAGTTGGTGCTGGAGGAATATTATGAGCTAGAGATGTTTTAAACATAAATCTTAGAAGGCAAGCTGGCCTGTAGGAGAACATACGTAATAGGTCATGCAGGGTAAACTTGTGCAACCAAGACCACAACCAAGAGCAGGAGCCACATGTAAAATTTTATTAAATCATTAACATTGATTGGTGCTCTGTAGCTTATGCCCTTGATGGAAAAGTCCTTGATGATTGTGATTGTTGCTGTTACAATCACCGCACCACGAAGCCCTTATCCTAAATTATTTTGCTAGTGTTGTGGCTGTTGTCATGAGGATCATGGGAAGCGTATCTCGGGTATTGGGCGCTGCAGGTCGCCTTACAACACCTCAGATGGTGCACCACGCAGCAGCCCACATCACATGTGGGGCACATCACATGAGTGAGGTGTGCGCCTCAATGTGCCTCAGTGCATATTGATGTGCCTTGTTTCTTGTGCCTCAGTGTGCCTTGTGCCTCAGTGTGCCTTGATTATCTTTTTGTTGTTGCTTCCTCTTTTTTAGCAGTCTCCATTTTCTCCTCCTCCCTTGTATTCCTGTATTTACCCCCTGTTATGTTATGTTTTTTTCATTGTTGCTGCGATGCTATTTTATGCTGTGTTGTTGTTATATGAAGAATAATTATTGTGAAGCTACATGCCACATTTTGAATTTTGGGTAATAACAATTATTGTATAATGTTTCTATCCTTTTATGATTTATTTTCCTATTTCATTTCATTTTATTTGTCCCCTGATAGCTTATTTGTCAGTGTTTTTTCTCTTCTTATCCCCCTTCTTTTCATTCTCTTTACCACTATTCTTCTCATTCCAAATGAGTAAATGCCCAACTAAGAAAGGGGTTGAATACTTGAAGACTTCAATTTGATACTAATAATCCCATCGTGTGCATGATGGACAGTGAATGGTATTGATTTGATTCATCTAAAATTCTTTATCATTATGATGCTTACATCTTGAAGAAAAACATTGTTGCACCTCATTTCAATAGTGTGTGCCTCACCACATTAAGGTCGTTGCGCCTCACTGGTTCGCCATGCCTTACACCTCGTGCACATTAAGGTCTTTATGCCTTTTGCCTTCACAACACTAATATTGGGTTTAGCACGTGAATTCTTTTGGCTATTTCCCTTTAAATTAATTGCCACATATTCTTCACAATTGTTTCCAAGTGGAGGTTTCTTAGACCTATCTCCAGTCCTTACTACTCCTTTAGCTATAATCCTGTAATTTCTCCTGACCAGCACACTTCATCTCATTATATTTTCCTCATTTACTCTTAAACAAGAGCAACATCCAACTTTGAAAATGAATTGTCTTTTTTTGTCTTATCTCGTAGTGTATTTAACTTCTTCTCATTATATTTTCCTCATTTACTCTTAGACAAGAGCAACTTCCAACTTTAGGAATGAATTGTCTTTTTTTGTCTTATCTCGTAGTGTATTTACATGTATTCACCTTAGCATTTCCATTTTTTTTGTTATGCCTTTAATGGGTATTTTGTTTTTAAACAGTGACCATAATTATTGATGGTTTTATAGCTGGCCTATAGAACCTTTCCTTAAATTTAATGGATATTCTATATTGTAATAAAATTCTACAAGTATTTCGCCACTTCTATCAGATTGCTTTCATCTTCTTGATATATGATGGGTCCAGAATAGCAAAAATGGTGGCACCAGGGTATTTCTCAACGATCAGTTTGTACAATACATTCATTTCTTGTAGTTTTCTAAATTTACAATTTATGAATTGTGCTGTTTTACTAATTCTAAATCTTTTATATTCCTGAATCCTGATTATGGTTATTGTTATTATTAATTAAAAATCAAGTTGAGATTAATATAGATACAGGTCATGTGGGTTTTGCCCTATTTACAAGTTGCCTTTGGTGCGTTTCAGGGCTGTTTGGTTGCTTGCAAGTGGTGTTACAAGTTGGAACTTATATTACTGCAATTGAAATTGTAGCAAAAGTTACAGTAGTTCAAGTTGTTGCTACTTGTATTAGTGTATTTGGATTGGGATTTGCAAGTGGTAACTAGAGTTGCAAAAATTTTTAAATATTACTTTTTTATTTTCAAAAGTTATGAGAAAACTCCATTTATTAATAATACAATCACTATTTATACAAAGGATATGCAGTTTTTTTCCACAACTATAATTACTTTAAGTGCGTAAGCGGTTGCAATTGCAGTTTTATTTCAGCAAAAATGGTTGCAATTGCAACCACTTTATAAACTTACTCAAGCAAACAAACACCCCCTTCATGTATAAGTATGATGTAAGTTTTGTGACGGAAGAGTCCCAAGAGGAGGCTATGGTCTCTGGTGACTGTTAGATTGCGCACCCTTCATGTGTAAATAGAATGTGAGATCAGTGTTTATATCTCCTTTTATGAGTCATTCTCATTTCGATTCTACAGTGAGATTTGACATGTATTATATGTTATACTTTTTGTTTTACATTCCATCTCCTGAAATCTTTCCTTTTATTTTCCTTGAGGCATTATCTTAAGAAATGGTCGATCTGGTGATCAAAGGAAAAATTGTTCTGTTTAGAATTTAGAATGTTCTATGACACAGAGAAAAGTATACTATCCATTTGTTGAAAAGCTATGTTCTCTGGACCACATTGGCTCCACCTGTTGGCAGTTTATAGATATTAATTGATTGCGGTACCTTTTCAACATCATCCTTTTTCCAATAGCTCTTTCTCCTCACTTCGACTTGATGCATTGACTCGTTCTGAAGACAATCAATCTAAAAAACTTAGAAGGCATTACAATTATGTAGATTTTCTCCTTCCAGAAAGAAATTAGTAAAAGATGCTAAAGTGATGGTTCTCTCTCGACAAAGAAAGAAGTGATATACCTCTGACAAGCTAATGATACTTTGCCTCTTAATTGTTTTCCGCCATTTAAACTTACATGAAACTGTTTTTAAGTCAAATAAAGACTAAATAAATGTTCATTTTATTTAGAAGGCATCAATCTAAAAAACTTAGAAGGCATTACAATTATGTAGATTTTCTCCTTCCAGAAAGAAATTAGTAAAAGATGCTAAAGTGATGGTTCTCTCGACAAAGAAAGAAGTGATATACCTCTGACAAGCTAATGATACTTTGCCTCTTAATTGTTTTCCGCCATTTAAACTTACATGAAACTGTTTTTAAGTCAAATAAAGACTAAATAAATGTTCATTTTAAATCATTTTTGTGCACTTTTCATTTAAAAAAAAAAATGTTGGGAACATGCCCTACCGTACCCAAGTCAAGTTTGCATTCTGTTTTTTCCCTTCTTCTAACATGAATGTAAAGATGAACACTTTAGCATGTGGTTACTCCGTTATTGTCCATTGGCTTCTTAATGCTGTCTTGCAAACAGGGTAGTCTTTTTTTCTTCTTTATATGGAATATTATCAGTGATGAATGAGCAATCCTGTAGTTTTATATAATTGGGAATTGGTTTTATATTCTGATGGACCAAGTCAAGCAAGAGTCACGCCTCAAGTTCACACAAAGCTGTATGTCTTGAGAAGTTAGATCTTGTTGCTTTTTCCTTAATATAAGTAAACGCCTGATGTTGCTTTGCAAGTCTTTTAGATCATGCATCATTATCCACATAGAACTAGAACAGAGCATAAGTTTATGAATAGGAAGTAGCTTTAGCTATTTTCTACACGAGCCTTTTATGGGAAAGCTAGGAGCTTTTTGAGCTTCTTTTTTTCTTTCGTCTTCTGGAATGCAGGGAATGGTTTGGCATTTGTTTACATTCTTCTCCTCCTGGAACTCTTGGAATGCTAGGGTTTCCTATTCTTCTTTTTGGAGAATATAGGCTGGAGATAAAGCTCTAGAGATACCTTATGATACTATTGCATATAATAAGGATCTAAAAAGTTGCCACCATGTAAGCTCCTGGACCTAATATAGGTGAAAGCAGAAATATCCATCAAACGTTCTTGCCTAATGCCTGCTAGAAGACAAAGTAGAGTCAAGTTATTCAGAAATAGGTTTTGCTTTGTTTTGAAACATGCTGAAATTTCTTTCAGTCCAGGTGACTTTACATTCCACTTTGCAAGTTGTTGGTATCATCTTCTTAATAATCAAACAATTGCCCTTTAAGGATACAAACCAAGCTAAAAGAAATGCCAGAGATTTGGTGGCTTTTTTTTTTTTGGTTTTGTTTCGGGCGGGGGGGGGGGGGGGGGGGGAGGGGGGGATTGTTTACATGTACTTGGTATCTATGCATAAATTATGTTGGTTAAGGATCTTATTTTGGTATGTGATAGCTTCCTTCCTGAGGGTGTCAATCATATGCATATACATGTAACTGAAGCTGTACAAAAATCTGGAATCCGGAGTGAATTTCTTGATGATGTGCTTTACTGCAGTCTATTTCTGTTGCGTAATTTGTAAGCAATCAATACAATTGTAACTACAGCATGGGGACATTTATCTCTTTCTGGTACTGGAATGCTGTTGTTTGTTTGGAAACTTTTTTTATGTCTTCTCATCAAGCAAAAATTTAGAACACCTCAGCTTTATGACTCGTAGAAACTTCAATTATACAATACTGAGCATACCATATGAAGAATTGGCACATTGTTCACAATTATCTCATTTTGTGTGTAGTGCCTCGGAACTTCCGGTTGCTAGAAGAACTTGAACGAGGTGAGAAGGGCATTGGAGACGGGACTGTAAGTTATGGAATGGATGATGGAGACGATATCTATATGCGATCTTGGACTGGAACAATTATTGGCCCTCACAATGTAAAACATCATTACAAATCACAGATTGAGTAATCTCTAGACATATTTAACTTTTTATGTGATCTTCTTGATTGCACCCTTTCTGCAGTCAGTTCATGAGGGACGCATCTATCAGTTGAAGCTGTTCTGTGACAAGGACTATCCAGAGAAACCACCCAGTGTTCGGTTCCACTCGCGAATAAATATGACTTGTGTTAATCATGAGACCGGAGTGGTAATAATCTCCTTTGCCCTCGTATATGTGTATTGATAATGCATTTATACCACCCTTTCCACTGTATCTGGTACCATTACTGAACTGGTAGAAACTGAAACTGTTGATGTTGAGTGAGATTTCTCCACAAGAGCATTGTTTACTTATTATTATGTTATTCAAATTAGTAATGCAGCAAAAACTTAGCTATTATAGTACCTCTTTTTTATGAACTACAGTTTATTTTGGTATATTTTAATTTTTGCAAATAGATTAAGTAGATATTTTACGATTCACTTAAGGTTTTTCCTCTATAGCTTGGCTACTGCTTTTTATTCTTTACTGAAAACAGTTGCAGTAAGCAACGCTTAGCTATTATTGCACATGTCACCAGTCTGGCATTACTCTATTCCTTGGCCAACCTCTGGTAGGGTTAAGAGAAGGACATAGGCCAATGATACAATGATACATGCCTTTGTACATTTTTTAGATTGCTATGGTTCCTAAACACTCTTTGAGCATATTTTGGTCGAACAAATGCAGGTGGAGCCAAAGAAATTCAACATGCTAGCAAACTGGCAGCGTGAGTACACCATGGAGTCCATATTGACACAGCTGAAGAAGGAAATGGCTGCACCCCACAATCGGAAGCTAGTCCAGCCCCCAGAAGGCACTTTCTTCTAGATCAACAGATCCTATCTGATCATGCTGCGCCTTCCACCGTTGGTGGCTCTACCGAACTGTAATCCGAAAGCCTCTGGAGGAAAGTCTGCATGATCTCATGGCTCTCCTGTTTCCTGTGCCTGGGGCTGAGGAAGTGGAAGTATAATATGTTTGAACTTTAGAGTGGATGGGAGTGAAACTGAAACCTTGGTGAGTTGTTCATTGCTCTAAGCACCTCCGATTCGAGCAATTTAAAATATTAGATGCCCTGCTATTCACTCTTTTCTGTTAAACTGTTATGTGCTGAAACTTTCGTTTGTGTGATATGTAAACCACTATCCAGGTGGATATTTGATTAGAGGTGCTTTTTAAGTATTGGTCACTCTGATGCTTGGGCTGGAGTTCTTTTTGGTTTGGAACAAGGACTTCATAGAAAGAGATTTTGTTGGATTTTTTTTTTTTTTTTTCCCACCTCATTTTGAAATTAGGGGAGTTGGTCTACCATTGCAATTTTCCTTTGGTTACGATGTTGCAGTTTTTTTTATTGTATACTATTCACTGATGTTTTCTAATGTTGAGGAAAATATTTCCCACACAAGCTAGTATATTATTTTTCAAGTGGTTATATTCAGTATCGTTCAAAGCTTTAGATGTCCTGTCAGAAGTAGAACAGCTCTTTAGGTAAGAAATAGACATCTTGCTTGCTTATACAAGGTAGACTCTCTGCCTGCTGCCTCCTAAAATTGCAGGATTGAAAGAGTTTTGTTGTTGGGTAGCGCAGGAAAATAGATAGTTTTTAATGTAACAACTATTGTTTGACATCAAGCGTTGCATATAGAGGTTATGAGTCTCGTAGATAAACTTGGAGCCTGGCCCCAGTTCATCAGAAAACTTTTGAAAAGAGAAATTTAAGAAAAAGAGAAGTCGATGGCATGTACCAATTTAAATCACTCTAGTTGCCTTTAACTTCTAAAGAGTTGCAATTATTGAAAAGAGTTTGCAAGTGTTTTCATGTGGAAGCTTTTCTTTTTTTTATCTCAAACAACTTTGAGAAAGACGATTTTAGGCTCCTTAAGAAAATGGCCAACGAGTACATATTAAATGGTTTGGCCCCTTTCTCCTTTTGTTTCTTCAATCAATAGATTAAATTTGAAATATTTTATTTCGGAGTAAGAAATATTACCGGTTGGACTAAATTGCTTTTACTATACTAGCCAGTAATGAATAATAAGGGAACACTGTTTGGATTGGATTACTCAAAATAAAATTAAACAGTCAATATTAAAATATAAAATAATACATAAAGTAAAAAATAAAATATAGAAATATATTAATTAGAATTAAATCACCTTTTTTTTTGGATCCAATAAAATGAGTTAAACCCAAACCCGTTAGCCGCTATTATGGCGAGTTTCCAAAGGAGCACACCATTTTTCCTAGTGAGCCCACTTTCCAACTGTCGGATGTAAAATGAACTAGGAAAAATGGTGTGCTCCTTTATAAACTCTCATATCAGGGGGAGTTTCTAGAGGGGCACACTATTTTTCCTAGTGAGCCCACTCTCTTTTTTGAAAAGAGAAATTTTTTCTAGTGAGCATACTCAAAATTTTCATACTGTCTTCTTCTATTTCTCCCAAGCTGCAAGACCAGAGCGAGCTCTCCTGAGCTCGAGATAGATCAATAATGACCGGTCTTCGTGTGAGCTGCTGACGTCGTCTTCATGATGATGATGGAGTGCGAGATGAGGCGGAGGAAGGGGGTGTTGGTTGCGGCAGTGGTGGGGAAGGAGGGGAGAGGGGTGGCTAGGGTTTTCAAGCGGGTAATGACGGGTTCGGGGATCGAGGTTGTAGAAGTTGGGAATGATGCAAAGGTGACGTCTTGGCAAGATTCAGATCTCTACACTTGATAGCTCTCTAGGAAAAAAAATTGAGTTTTTTTATTAGCCATTGCTTCAACTTTTAAATTCAAATGTTCCAACCTATATGATTTAAAGAGGTGTGCTATTAAGAAATTAAATGATTAGAAACAACAATGAGCAGGCTAAACCAATTTCAGTAAAGAAATCTGAAGTATGGAGATTTTTTACATACCTCTCACAGGATTCTAGAGATTCTGCAGCGTCTCATTCTACTTGTTGCATCTCTTACCAGTAATGTCTTCCAAAGGCATAAGCTTACTAGCTTGCCTTGATAGCTTCTCAATTCCAACAGAGGCCAATCCTTGCAATATTTCCATAATATCAGAATCCATCTCTGTTGGTAATACAACAGGCCTCAAGTCCTGCATCACCAAGCTCCCACTGTTTTTGGAACCTTTGAAGAGGTATGGACTCATCGATCGCAAGAATGCCCCATCTTTGGTTTGAATAATTGGACCCAAATTCTCACCAAGAGGTGGTAATTCCAACGGCTCCTCCGAAGGAAGATGAATTAGACTTCCGAATGCACTCCTGCTACCAGGCTGTGAGCTCTCAAAGACCTTCTCATTCAAACCCCATTCACGCATTAAAACTTCTGCTTAATAGTGTCAGGACCGAAGATACTATCATCAGCAATCATATTTTCCTTCTTAAAATGCTTCCAAAGTTGCACCCTCGGTGATTCAGGGTCACTGCCAGAGCTATTCTCTAAAGCAAGCATGCTCAAGAACTCTCTAGCAACAAATTCCATGGCCGCATTATCCAAACTAAGCATTTTGCTCTTCATTCCCCTCGCTTTATAGCTCGATCTAATATTCTCAAAATCAATTCTCGGGTACTCCAAATCCTTCAGTTCAACAATTGGAAGATTGTTGTTTGTTAAAACTGAATCTTTCTTTCTAATATGCTCAAATTCAATTGCTGAAGATTCCAATTCCTCCAGTTCAAGCATTGGAAGCCCTTATCTCCTGTCGGGTTGTATATTCCGGACATAATCCAATTGTTCGGACTGTCAGTCCGGACAAAAAAATTTCGTTCGGACTAGAAATCTACTGTCTGAACTTCCAGTCCAGACAGATATTGGATCGTTCGGACTACCAGTCCGGACAGTAGAGAGTTGTTTGGATTATCAGTCCAAATAGTGAGGTTTTTTTTTGTTCATAACTTTTATCAATCTGTACTGTTTTTAGACTTTTTGAGTAAGTAAAAGTCTAAGTCTAATAAAGTTAATTTTCGAATTTAATTTGTGAGATAATTTAATATATGAAAAGATTTGATAAAATAATTGTGAATTTTATTTTATTTTTTTTTGGATTAACTGAACTGTAATTTGAGAAGAGAAGGAAGAGAGATTGAAGATAGGAATATTTCAGCCTAAAAACTTAGATGATAAATTTGTAATATGAAAGAAATTTTTAAGGGGGATTGATATTAAAATGGGTGTGCCACTCTGGAAACTCCTTTTCAAACGTCCAACTCCGTACCCGACCCGAAACACCCACACGTTCCCAAGCGCCGGCAAACCCTCGTTCCTTCTTCGTCCATCTCCAAAGCTCTCGAGCCTCACAAATGGCGAAGGACAACGAACGAAAGCGATCCCAAACCCTCGAATCAGAAGTACCAAGAGCAGAGCAATCAGCATCAGCAGCAGCAAGCGAGAGCAAGAAGCAGAAGCTGCTCCCTTCGCTGATAAAGAACAAGGAAAAGAGGTCTCAGGTCCACGCCAAGCTCAAGAAGGAGAAGAAGATCGAGAAGCGCAGGCAGGCCAAGGCCCGCGATGCCGCTCACAAGCGCGCCCTCGAGCTCGGTGAAGAGGCAAAGATCTCTCCTTTTTCTTTCTTTCCCTTTTGTGTTTTGGTTGTGATTTTTGTCGTAATGGTCTGATTTTTATTGGAGAACTTGCAGCCACCGGAGAAGAAGGTGCCGAGGACGATAGAGAATGCGAGGGAGCCCGATGAGACTGTTTGTCAGCCAGATGATGAGGAGGTACTTTCCTGTTCAAATTTTTGGTAAAAACCCTAAATTGGCTTGTAGGATATTAGAGGTGTTTGCAAATTAGAATGTGAGCTTACGTGTTTGAAATAAGCGGGATATTGTAAGATGTTAATATGGATAGGATAATTCTCAATTTTAACATAGATGGCTCTTCTCAGAGTTGAATGTACTCGTGAGGCAACCCTGAAACCTAAACTCTAAACCTATGTTTTAAATTTCATTAGAAGATAGTATCATTGTATTTAACTGCATCAATGACTTGATTAAGCACTTGCAGCAGCTTTTTATGCAGTCTGTCTCTCTGAGCCAATGGTGAGGTCAGAGATTTAGACCCAGCAACCAGCTTCCCCTTGGAACTTGGAAGCAGAAATATCATCCAGATAATGCTGAACTTGATCCTTGGCATGGTTTAATATGACCTCATGGTAAAAATATGATCTCTGGCTTGGTAATCTAAGTGCTAGTGGGAGTTATAGTTTAGGGCAGTTGAACTAAAAATGCTAGGTGTTATGAGATTTTTATGAGTTGGCACCAGATATAGTGATTGCTTTTCTAGTCTAATTCCCCAAGAACCATCTTTTGAGTTGGATGCAAGTCAATATTGCAATCTGGGACAATGGTATTTCAATATAATTGTGGTTGTGCAATTTCCTCTAGTAGTTTCCTTCGGAGAAACCTTACACTCAAGTTTGAACGCCTGTACCACTTGTAATCGGAAAGAATTTCGAGTATATATTTTCTATAGCGGTATCTAAAGCCTGAAGTGATTTTTTAATGTTCAAGTTGGATGAGATAGATTATGATATTTGCTTCTCTTTTGTTTTAGGGAGACACTAGACTGTAGCATCTATATTTTTAGATGCAAAATAAAAACTGAGCTCTTGGGAAATATGTATTTATAACATATGATTTATAAGGTTCAATTAGTTTGTATGAATATTTAATAGCTCTGTCATTGGAGGAGTATTGTTGCATTATTTGAGAATTAGTTGTATAGATTGGATATAATTCCATTACTGCTACTAAAGCTAAACAATTTATGTTGATAAGGTTTCCAAAGTTTACTGTTTTCTACATTATTTCTTGAGTTTGCTTGAAGTCTGAACTTGAGACGCTTAATATTCATAGTGTATCAACTTCTGTGTCTCAAGGAATAAGTGATAAGCCAGACTTGATAGCAACTACTGATTGTAACAGCAAGGGCGTCTTCAAAATCATATTATTCATCATGAAAACGGTTATAATTAATGAATTCCACGAATTATTCTGTAATAAAATGTGATATATTTATCAGTTGTTGTTTTCCTCCTCTATAGTATTCTCATGTGTTATCCTTCAAACGTGCAGTTGTTTGCAGGAAATGATGCAGATGAGTTTAACACGATCCTAAAACAAGTGACGACTCCTAAGATATTGATCACCACTTGCCGCTTCAATTCTACAGTATGTGCCAGTTTCAATTTGTTCTACTTTTCATCATTCTTTGGTGTATTCTGAAAATTTATAAAATTTGATAATGCTTAATCCTATTTCAAGGAATTGCTTGCATTTTGTGTTTATAATTTATTTCACATGCTATTTTGTAGAGAGGACCTGCCTTTATTCAAGAGCTATTGACGGTGATCCCTAATGCCCATTATTTTAAAAGAGGAACCTACGAATTGAAAAAGGTTTCTATTCCATCATTCTTAGTTGTTAATATCTGGTAGATTATAGTGATCTTCATGGAAATCTTACTTCTCCCTGCAGATTGTAGAGTATGCAAAGAAGAAGAGTTCACATCATTCTTTGTTAGTTATCTGTTGTTAGATTGCAGTGATAATCTCCATTGAAATTTTACTTCTCTTTGCAGATTGTAGAGTATGCAAATAAGAAAGAGTTCACATCAATGATAATTGTCCATACTAATCGCAGAGAACCAGGTTAGCATTTCAAGCACCTACTTACAAATATAATAATCACTTTAGTCGGTTTCTGCTATTCAAATTACTATCTCTTGAAAACTTTCTTCGGGGAAAACTTCATCAGAATGTGATTATTATATGCTCGATGGGTTTTTGAGCTCAAATTTTGTTTTTCTCTTCTAGCATACTAAATGATTAAACAGTGTAGCTTGCATGTTGATCCACCATTTTTTGTGTCCTTAGCTTTCTGAATGTCTATTTTGTAGATGCTCTATTAGTGGTAAACTTACCTGATGGACCAACTGCACATTTCAAGCTCTCTAATCTCGTCTTACGAAAGGATATTAAGGTAAAGTGACTATATCTACTACTTTGTTAATTTGGATACTCTTCCTATTGAGAAAATGTTGCTGTAAATATCTCTTATACACCAATGACCAGAAAAAAACATAGTAGGATGCTTAGACCACTTTGTCTATGGACGCTGTCAATTCTTATCATGCTGTAAATTTTATTCAAGAGCCATTCATCTCTCATAATCACGATCTTCATAGTTGGAAACTAAAAAGTTAAGAAGTGCAAAATTATAAAATTGAGGATTTATGAGGGACATACTTAAATATTTCGAAATTATAGTATATTAGGTTTTAAAAAAAATAGTGGGGGCAACCCTCCCCCCCACCCCCCCGGGCCAACCGCCTCAAAAAAAAAAAAAAAAAGGTTCGACTCAAGCAATGTAAGTCAAAGATGAGAACTAAGGTGCAAATCAAGAATAGAGATTGACTTGTATGAGTTTTGTAAAAAAGAACAAGAAGGAAAGAAAAATGGGGCCTAGATGGCCACTTAAGCGCTTCTAACTTCAAGGTGCTTCATTTGGGTGGTAGCCTAGGTGCATACTAGGCAGCTTGCATTCACCAAACAATTAAATTAGATTGTCGAGCAAGGTGGCCATCTGTAAATGATTCATGTATCAGGATCGGCAAATATCAAGGTATGATGTTAGCCATATAAAAACATCATAAATATCAAGCCGATATTATATGGCATATCGTGTATCAATTACTTCAAACCCTATACAATATTTGTGATATATATCGGTAACTATATAAACTCACAAAGGATGTCCTGTTGTTTTACCTTCCACTATTTATAACTCTATTAAGTGTCTTACCTATTTGTGGGTTCTTGGAGGTAGTTTTATATTATGTTGCGTGGTCTTAAAACATAAATAGATGTGTGTCCGGCTCAGGCATGCCTGACACACCATGGCTTCAGGATAGAGGTGTTCATGCTACATAGGTCTTATGTTGCGTCTTTGAACCTTTTTTTCTGGGTAGAGTATGGGATAAAGAGGTTCATGAATCCTTCAGCTATTTCTCTTCTTTTTTATTCGCAAATGTCATCTTGAGAAAATTAATCTACAATTCAACATAAGCAATATCTTAGCCTGCATTGTGTTGTGTATAAAATTTTTAAGAACGAATAAATTTTTTGTATTAACCTATATTTCTAATTGTATCTACCATAATGTATGCTTTATATATTCTTTATTGGAGAAAGAGTTGTCCTTATTTTGATCCACTATCTACTGATGAGCTGCATCATACAAAACTTTTGGACATTTCTTTACATATTTAATCTGTCAAATGTATAGGGCCATGGAAATCCTACTGGTCATAAGCCTGAGTTAGTCTTGAACAATTTCACTACACGTCTTGGCCATCGTATTGGAAGGTGGATTCTACATTCTCTATGTGCTAATGACTTTATTCAACCATAGTCGCTTCTTTTTTTACTTTATTAACATCATTATTGTATGAATTTTCTAACTGATTTCTGTATTGCACATCTGTTGTCTAGAATGATACAGTCCTTATTCCCTCAGGATCCGAACTTCCGTGGTCGTCGGGTTGTGACCTTCCATAACCAGAGAGATTTCATCTTTTTCCGTCATCATAGGTAGGTTGCATGTGTAGAGTTTTCATTGTTTTGTATGCTTTACTATGAACTTTGGGTCCTAATATAATCTTTTGGACCTTTACAGCCTTCTGCCATTTTTATTTATATCAATTTAGGGAAGTAATAGCTTCTCCAATGAAACCATGATTTGCATATCTTTGTCATAGAAACCATTCGGCAGTGTGATTCTTGTCCAAGACTACTTAGTTTTTTACTGCATGTTATTGAAGGTCTCTTGCATTTGTTTGTATTTGGGTGGAAAACACAGAAAAGTGGTAATGTGTCGTAGATAATCTATTTCATTACAACTCTATGCTGTATGCTAATATAGTATTACTACGATTAGAGATTCAGGAACCAAAGCGACAACTTGTCCAGTAAGGGATTACTAAGAAGCATGGACTTTTGAAAACTATTAAATTTTTCTTCGTTTTTTACTTGTTAAACTTTTAAAGGGTCTGAATCATAGAACAAAAGTAAGAATTCAATCATTTATAGAGAAACTGTTATCCATGTTTATATTTTGTGAATTTGATAAATACTAATAAAAATTACCATGCACCAAGTGCAAGCTGAGAAAAAAACCAAAAATAGAATAAAATAAAATCAACTTATAGTGCAATTTTTAGCTAATTTCAGTATATAACAAATAATAAACAGTTTTGTATAGAGTAATTAAAATTGAAAATTTTTAAACTAATGCCTTTATGAAAATATGATGTATAATGAATGTTGTCAACTTAAGTTCTCTAAGGATAATCATTTTACATATAAACCGAATTCCGGACCAGTTCTAACCAATATCATATGGCAAATCGCGTATAAATTCACATATAAACCAAATTTCTTAGATATTATTATAACCCAACAAATTGTGACCGAGATCAGGACTAAAAATGGAGCAACGATAAAGTACACATGAATCAAAAGGAATCCTTAAATCATTTTGAATCTCATTTTATTACTAAAGAGGGCAGTAGTGGAGTTAGCTCTCCAATGTGCTGAGTGATTTATTTATTTTCACTTTTGTTGTAATTTAGCTAGTCTACATATTGGAGTCAATGAAGCTTCTGAAAGAATATAAGAGCCAATGGCTAAACAAAGGTTTAAAATCTCAGAATCAGTATCCATATCTGCTACTAGGTCTGCTACTAGGTTGAGATATAGTAAATTGGCAATCTCGGTGGCACCATATTGGCTACATCAGAAATATCAATAATATTGGTAATATCAGTACCATTATTATAGGGTCTATGCCCGATATGCAGTTCGCAATATGTATTGGTAATGTCTGATATTTGAAACCTTGGCTGAATTCACAACCACTATCCACTCTTTATGAATGTTCAAAATGGCTTAGGTTGGATGCTAACTATGGCCTCTCTGACCCTCCTTAGCAATGCAAAACACATCACTGACAATTTTCTATGAATACTGCATTTTCTTTGAGGATTTCCCAAAACTAAATGCTAAAATAAGTGTAAAAAGTTATTTTTGTTATTAAAGAGCTGTAATGAAACATATAAGTACTTTTGAAATGTACACACCCATCTTCTTGCTCCAGACAAAGCATCCATGTTACCTACTTATATTTGAAAAACTTTACCCAATATATATTTCTTGATTTTCTCCTAAACACCATTATAGTTCAATAAATTGAGAAGAGATATGGGGAAAAGACAGGAGCAATGATAAAGGATATATGAATTAGATGGAATCCTTAAAATTAATTTGGATTTCATTTGATTAAGTTATGGGGGACATGACATGGAGTTAGCCCTCCAATATGCTGAACATTTATTTATTCCATATTCTTTGTAATTTAGCTAGTCTATACATTGGAGTTAATGAAACTTTAAAAAGAATATATGAGCCATTGGCTAAAATCATGGTTTAAAAGTTCGGAATCAGTATCATTGTTGGTATCGATCGATCGTTTCGGGTTTATTTAAATCATCATTCTTGGAGATGCCATATTAGTAATATCAGTACCAATATTGTAACATCTATATCATGTTGAAATACCTCAAAACCTAATATGACATTTGCAGTATGTATTGATATATGTTGATATTTGAAATCTTGGTTAAAAAAATCATTCTTCAAAGCAACCATCTACTCTTAGATGTATGTCCAAATTAGCTTAGCTGATACTAGTTATGGCCTCTCTGATCTTCCTTGTGTAGCAGTTCGAAGCACATCTCTGCCTTTTTTATAATGCTTCATTTCTTTAAGAAGTGGCTAAAATAAATGCCACAGACTGATCTTCCACTCAATGTGAATGACAAAATCGATATAGTTAAAAACTACCAACTCCTTGACAAAATGCAACAGGATTTTGCTTTTGAGTAAAAAATGGTTATCATAGTAGAACTCCAATCTTCCAGTCAAAAAACAGCTACCGAAGATCTGCAGTGCATAGTTCATTTCCTCATCCTTAATTCTTTATCTGTAGTTATGCAATTTCTTCAAGTCAAAAGATGCCAACACTGTATGTAGTTTGTATAATCCTTATTTATTCTTCTTTTACAATAACGCAATCTCGGCTTGGAGCATCTCATAAAACTTTACCTCGTTTACAAGTTAAACCTCCAAAATAAAATGAACAACTCTATAGTCAGTAGAATAGGTTTTCTCCAACATTGCAATGTGCTTGTTACTTCGGAACGTCTATTTGAGAGGATCTTCAACTTTAAAACCCCTAATCGTGTGTGAAATAATGTACATGGCCGCCAACCTAGATGAGTTTTTGGCTGTTCAATGTCTAACTACCTAAATACCACCAAAGCCAGCAGATTTAGAATCTGATGGCTATGCTAAAAAAGCACAAAATGATATGTATTTCAATATGCTCCTTGAGGTGTTTTTGAGGCAAAACACCTTGAAGCGCATAGGATTGTGAGGTGTATGCTGCAGCATATGAGGCACAAACGAAGCACACATCTCATGCCTCCTTGTGTGCTTTTACATGAGACATAGGCTTCATAGCCCTGAAAAAATGGAACATCTTGTAGCAAATTTATGGTTGGTTACATGCAATAGGGTTTAGATCTTAAAAGGAACAAGTAAAAAAATACCATATAGCTTGTAGTTTTGCAGTAATTTAAGTAAATGTTGTCTACAATCGAATCCACTTAAATTATTTAATCTCCTTATATTTCACATTTCGTTTTATTTATAAAATTTTAAAAATAAGAACAAATTTTTTTTCATGAGGCTTGCGCTATGCATTATAAACGGATTTGATGCTTTGCCTTACACTACATTGGCTTGTAATAAGATGCTACTTTTCGCCTTGTCAGTCGTAAGTAGCAGCATTTCACCATCTGGAACCTATCTTCTCTCCTCTTTCTTCTTGGAGCCTTTTTCTTCTAATAAAATTTATGTCATGGCTCGTATTCTCAGAACTCCAAAGATGGAATTTTGTCAAGGCTGAAAATGACATTTATCGTGGGATAAGTCACATGTCTGTTGCCTTTTAGATGTGCAACTGTCCCCCTGCTATAGCTTCATGCCTGCTCTATCTGCCATTTCTGCTAGGCCTACTGACACATTTTACAGAAAAAACTAAATATATTTGAAAGCAAAGAAAATCAAACACAACAGTGCTATTTCAACCTTCAAGATGGGACCTAAAATTCCCAATTTAGTAGACCTGCTCATCAGTCATCACAGATAAATCTTAGTCCTGCGCCTCAATCCAGCCTGCCATCCTCCTCCTCAATGCCCATTATTGATGATTCCTTCAGCCACCGAGTCCAAATTGGACCATGATCCACCTCTCTGTTCTAGCTTGAATCAAAGTCAAATCTGCCGTGATCCTTTCTCTCAAGAGGATCAAGGAGATTCACATCTCAGCAACAATATGCTCCTTACTGTGGACTACCTGCCATTTGGGTGTTGCTAGGGGTTGAATACCCAAAGAGTCAAGAGTCTTGCTAGGTTTTTCTATAGTGGAATTGAGGAAGTGATGGGAAAAGGATTGATCTGAGCAGTGTATGGCGGAGCGGGGTTGGAATCTTGTACAGATCAGTGGAGATTGGAGTGTTTGCAGAGAAGAGCAAAGCAAGAAATTAGCTTCAATTGATTAAATCAGGTAAAATAACTAATCTTATTGATTGATTGGAACTTAGGGTTTATCTTTTAGCAAATGGAAGGCTGAGATTCTCTCTTGAAACAAACAAATTTTTGCTAAGGTGCTTTTATAATAGAAGAAATAAGAGGTAATGGTCCCTCTTGTTCTCCTTTTTACCTGGGAACTATATTTACTGAATTTAAGAGATCATGTTATGATTCCATGGGCTTTTGCAGAACTGTGTGGTCTTTTCCCCCATTATTTATGTATTTGACTCACAGGAGATTGACTGCTATCAGTTATCTTTTATTATTTATGCTCTATGTTGCAAGTTGCAACCGGTTGGTTATTCCGGACTGCAATATATTTATTTCTCAAGTTATCAATCAGTTCCTTTTATTATATATGTTTCTGATGCTTCAATCTTCATCTTAATTTTGTGATCGCTTGGTGGCCTATGCTTACTATCATTGTTTTGAACATAATTCCAACTTCTACAATGCTAGTACTTAACTTCTCTTAGAATATATGGACAGGTATATATTTGAAGTTAAGGAGGGAAAAGATGACACAAAAAGCAAAGCAGCTAAGGGTGACAAAGGAAAGAAACCATCTCAGGAGAGAGTAATTGCCCGCCTTCAGGTACTAGGCTACTTTTATTGGAAATTTGTTTTATTCATGTCAAGCTCTTACCTTTTATTGAAGATTTTAAAGTTTAAAGCTTGAACCATACATTGTGATTCATACTTTGTTCTTGCCTTCCCTTTTCTAGTGTCTCCATCTTTTTTTTTCCCCTCCTTTATGTGTGAATGGACTCTGATATGATAGTTTGAGATGGATAAGAAATGAGTGCATCCCTTGCCCAAGAAGTAAGAGATGATTAAGGTTGGGGATAAGAGAAGAGAGAACCAAGGTTTTAATTATCGGCTATAACGGATATATCGGTTGGAAAACTTCCATAGCAAATATCATTTTCAAAGAGATATGGAGATATTTATTAAATATTAGATATCAATAGTGGACTATAAATATACAAGTTATCTTATCCTAAAACAAACATGGATAAGGCATCATATGAACCTTCATAAAAATTGTGCCAATATAGTCGCAATAGCAGGTTGGATATGATATATTGGTAATCTTTTCTTGAAAATGATAAATGCATTGAGATGTTCAATATCGTAATTTGGTGTTTAAACAGTAATAACAGCTGATATTGCAGCTGCTGTTTAAAATCTTGGAAAGAAGCATTTGAGATGATTAGGACAGGTACAAAAAGATCAGTTTGTGTGGCTGCTAGATGGAATGGTGGTTTGAATACGAAGACTAAGGGTAGACCAAACAGATATGGACCGAGGCAGTAAAGATATCATAGTTATTAACTTAAGGAATGACCCTTAACAGAGCTTGCAAGGAAAAAGATTCATGTACCTGAGTTTAAATTTTTGGCGTACGTGCTTTGTTGTTGCTACTGTTTATTTGTGTATAGTAAGTGGATACTTCCCACCCTCCCTTAGCAGGGAAGAAGTTAAGGGGAAGAATAATCCTTTAATCTCAACATTAGCTTTATGTGAAACTGTGGCATCTCTCACCACAAGCAGGTGACCTCTAGTAACAGTCTAAGTTCCTCTTTTTATTGAATAACTCATTTGATTTGTATAGCAGCTAGTTTAGCCTTGTCCTTGTATAGTTTAATAAAAGTTTAGCTTTTGTGGAGAGTACAGATCTTCATCTGTTGTTGGATTTATTTGATCTCACTAGGTAATTTTTCAGCCTGTATCTTGTCAGAACTGTCTGTAGCAAACCTCTGGCACATGCAGACCTCTATTTTCACCTTTGCTGCATTCAAGCCTCATGGAGGATAGTCAAGGTGAATCCTATTTGGGGATAAACTGGCCAGGTTACTGGCTAACACTTTTCATTATGGTAGGTATATGGTAATAGAGGCTAATGATTGGTGTAGAATAGCCTATCTCAGAGAGATCTGACCGACCACAGTTCATGTTCTGAGACTTTAGGCTAATCTGACCAAGCAAGCAGTTTTGTTTGCTTCTTTTCAGAGTGGCCTAGCAACTGGTTCAGCCCTGGTGAGTAGATTCTATGATGTTTGTTAGATGTCAGTTGCCAGTTCAAACGTCAAGATAGGTGACTTAACAAACTGATGAAGGAGACTGGAGATATTTATTCCATTCCAAACTTGAATACAACTTTCTTTGTTCTTTCCTTCTTTTTGATCAAGGAAAAGAATGTCGTACTCTGATATGGTTAAATATAAGGGTAATACAAATAACCCCCTAACACTTAACTGATTTAT
This sequence comes from Dracaena cambodiana, assembly GCA_036321105.1. Taxonomy (NCBI): domain Eukaryota; kingdom Viridiplantae; phylum Streptophyta; class Magnoliopsida; order Asparagales; family Asparagaceae; genus Dracaena; species Dracaena cambodiana. The sequence continues at coordinate 40,304,043 of JAYEPQ010000001.1, read as the reverse complement.
TTAGCCCCATGACCCATTTTTTCTCACTTAATTCCTTTACACTATTACCCTCTCTCTCTTAAAATTGAATTGTACGAAGACAGTGTTTCCTGAATCTGTATTAAAGCATCCCAACAGCCTCTCTAAAGTTTCCTATGTAGCCCATCTTTCTCCACAATCTCCACCAATTGAGGGAAACATGCAATCGTTCAGTTATATTAGAATAAAAGGTGATGACAAAACTATTTTAAACTGCCTTCTAATTAGTTGCATAGTAGTTCTAAAAGCAAAAAAGAAGTTTTTAGATGCACTCCTTATAACGAACCGTGTTGAAGTGATTCAAAAACTGAACCACATTGCCACCTTCCACTTCACACCTTGTTCTCGGATAATGAACCATGTAATTATGATTCAAATATTTTCAGCAGCCTAAATCAGAACTTCATAAACAATATTTGGAACAACACCTGCCAAACTAGACAGATGAATTGAAATCACAAAAATTGTAACTGATGAGTCCCCCAAAAAATTTTCGTTTTCCAACTAAATTTCACATACCATCCAACTTTAAGATGCTTATATCTTATTCCAGGTTCTAATATGAAATATAGAATTGGTGGTGGCAGCGATTAAATCTGGTGCAGGATGATACTTGGAAAGTTTTAAGACTTTTTTGATGGTGGAGTAGTAGAATGAGAGATATGGGGGAATAGGAGACAGTTTTGAACTGAAGGAGAAGAAGATGACGTGAGTAGAAAATTGCCAGCTATTAGTGATGCAAGTGACAGCATAGGCATGGATGTGGTCTTTCAATTGGACCATCCCCCCAAACCCTAATCGTTTTCTTATTCCAGACCTCCGAAACCAATTGTTGACCATTGAACCCCTGGCTTGAGCAGTGGGGGTGTGTGGAGATGAGGCAATATTGTCTGTGGACAATTCAACATTAACGAAGTTGGAGATGATAATGGCTGAAGTGAGGAGGAAAAAAAATATTAGAGGGTAAACGTCAAGGGGTTTCTTGGATTACCCCTTGAATCATGATGATGTCATTTTTCATTTTTTAATGTAATATCCATCCTATCCCAAAATGGGCGAGAAAATGTCTCCTCTACGATGTCTGTAATTAGTATTAGCTTGTGTCAAACGATTATCCTGATTCACAAGCCTTACCTTAACGTATCTCCTAAGTTTCTATTTTTCATTTATTGGTTATGCCCTGTAAACTATCATGGCCAGCTCAGCTGTTTGATGACTTTACCATTTGGTCACACATCCAGGAATGTGGCCCTCGTTTCACACTGAAGTTGAGGAGTCTGCAACACGGTACATTTGATACAAAGGGTGGAGAGTTTGAATGGGTCCACAAGGTAATGTCTTCTCCAAACCCGTTATTGTTCTTTTTTTTTTTTTTTTTGCTGCAAACCCCTTTATCATTCTTGTTATTAACTGCTTCTTGTACTTGATCTTTTTTTAAAACTTTTGTCTCTTTGAATTTTAGGGTGATATGGATACAAGTCGCAGGAGATTTTTCTTATAACCAAGCATGAGTTTCGACATTCACTCGTCTTGGACAAGCTATTTCTGCGGTGAATTGTTTCGGCAGAGTTGATGTATACATCATGCATTCTAGCGACCCAAACACCACAACACTACATCAGTTTGCTCTTCTAATCATTGTCTTTGTGCAATTGGGTGTAGCCGTGCGTCCAGATTCAAGATGGTCACCTTTTTCTGTCAACTGTATATCATTGCACTTGTAGACCTCAAAAGTATTAAACATCAACATTTTGTTATATTAAACATTAGGAATGATAAAATTGATTTTTCTTATAACCTCGCTTCTCTCCTCTCCCTTCTCCTCCTCCTAGCGTCGCAGTCCATCGCTTGTTATGTCTCAAAATGGTGATCAGGCTTGTGAATGTAGAGGTGTAAGTTCTCTGTATTTATGGTTGTTAGCCAAGGGGAGTGCCCATCTTCCCTGTATGTAAGTTGATTGTTGTTGTCAATTGTTGCAGTGTCAATCTGGATTTTATATAGAACGAGTCAAAAATTAATCCATCAACGTGTCCATTACCATCCTTCGTTATGAGTGTGTTGGGGGATTAGTGTGTTTTATGTGCTTGTTTCGTTCATAAGCTCGATTGCATCATTATTACATGTACGGGATATGGATACATGGATAGGATAGATCTTAAAAATCTTGAAACAAAATACAATTTTGTCAATTTTCTTCATTTTTTTTCGTAATTTCCACATTATATGCATCATAATGGATTTCGAAATACAATGGCTCTAAGTTGATATTGAGCTCAAACAAACAGGGATACAAGGCGAAAGAGGTCATGGTGAGAATATACTTAGAGAAGTATCAGGAATGCTGATGAAACTTGAGTATTTGAGGAGATGGGCACTTTTGTTCTAACATGTGCTCAGCTTCACACTTACATTTTACTCCCAGATTATGCAGTAAAAAGAAAAATCTTTGTATAACTCTTAAACAAATACACTTTCTTTTATACTTTTATGAAGAATTGTGGAACTTACTAAAGATCTAAAGAAATTGTGGAGATTGCGATGTTGCAAAATAAGAGAGAAATTGTGGAGATTGCGATGACATAAGAAAACACGGATTGAGGTAAAATATCAAGAATTTATTTGAGTCATTGTCCCTTTCCGATTTGTTAAAATAGTTTATAATTTCTCCATTAAAAATGTGAGTTAAAATTACTTATAAACTTATGAAAATCATTTAAAACTACACTAGTTCTTAGGTCATATTCGATGTGAGCATGTTTGAACTAGTGACGTGACACTAATCATGTTAGGGATATTACAAGTGCTGATGGTAAGGAGCAAAATAAAATCGTAAACTTGCAATTTACCGGTGACACTTTTATATTTTGTTATCATTCTTTATCATAATTAGATATCATTAATTATGTTTTGTTTATTTCTGAACTTACATCTGGTTTAAGGTTAAACTTAGTATTAATTGGAGATATAGGAAATGTATGAGAGCTTAGCTGAGGTATTGAACTGTATAAGGAGATATTTTCACTCACTTAATAGGTGTATTTTTAAAACCTTTAAATTTTATGTCCTGTAGTTTATAAAGCTTATAGAAGGTAGCTGTTTGAACATGTATTTATCAAAGAGTAAAAAGTAAGATAATATATAAGAGAATATCAGTCATCAACCGTTCAATTTAAAACTTTTAAAAATGAAAAGTTTTATTTTCTTAACTTAGTATATGTGAAGTTGGGACCATCAGACCTGTACATTCTTAATCCTAAATAAAAAAATAAAATAAAATAAAAAAACAACCCCGCAAAAAGCACCTATATTTTAGCGCTCTTTTTTCTCTCCCTCAACTCTCCATCCTTCACGTCAAAACCCCCAAAACCAAAACCCTAGACCCTAATACAACGCCGAGAACCTCACAGAGCCTCCCCCAATGGCGGATCGAGCGGCGAAGCGCCGCAAGCTCCGGCCTTTGGAGCCCTCGGTCGACCGTAGAGGAGGCGATGATTACTTGCCTGGGAACATCGTCGAGATTGAGATCCACAACTTCATGACCTACGACCACCTCATCTGCCGCCCCGCCTCCCGCCTAAACCTCGTAATTGGCCCCAACGGCTCCGGCAAGAGCTCCCTCGTCTGCGCCATCGCCCTCGGCCTCGCCGGCGAGCCCCAGGTCCCCCCACCCAAAACCCTATCTTTTTCAGATTAGCTGCACAAATTTCGTTTTTTTGGCTGAATTTTGGTTAGAGTTTTGTTGGGTGTAGATTCTTGGGAGAGCGGCGAGCATCGGGGCGTTTGTGAAGAGAGGTGAAGAGAGAGGGTCTGTGAAAATAACCCTGCGAGGGTTCACGCAGGATGAGAATATTGCGATTGTGAGGAAGATTGATATTCAGAACAAGTCAGAGTGGATGTTAAATGGTAAGTTGAGCTTCTTTTTGGTATAAAGTTTGTTTATTTATGTATGATTTTTCTGTACAATGCATTTATTCTAGCATTTGGCAGAAAAAGAAAGGACTTTACCAAGTGTGCCTATTTTTTTTACCCGAGCTCGGTCAAACCGAATTATACACCCTAGTCTAGCTTTTTAAAGCTGCTTGGGACTGGGGTAGTTAGTTTATTCTTGGACTGTTTGGGGTACTTTGTCATTAGTAAGTTAATTGTTTATATGCTATACTGCATTTTTGGCTTGCTATTATTATTTTTCATGTGCGAATTCAGAAGTTGAGTGGGCAAATGAGGGCATTCTGAACCAAGGTTTTAGATGTCGGCCAATACTTATTTGTATTGCGAGCATATTATTGGATTTTGAGGTATTCGATACAAGATATCAGTAGCACTATTGCCGGTATTGCCAAAATTCTTTTTAACGTATATTTCTGATATTTGATTCAATATTCTCAGATATTGCCTATTTTCAATACTCTAAACCATCATCCTAATATGGATTTGAAGCAAAAGCTTTTTGCTGAAAATGCCATTTGCTGCGTGTTCAACATACATATCTTTTCTTTTGTTGTTGAGTTCTCAGAGTGAGAGTTCTTGTGACAAGGAAAAGCAGTGATCATATTCTCATATATTTTATTGACTGGAAAATGCTGCCTTTGTGTTCTCACCTGCTAGAGAAGCATGGTACGCTGAAAGTCTGAGTTGCTCAAGTTATCATGATTAAATGGTAGTTCTGTTTGCCACCGGAGAACGCCATTATCATGAGAAGCATATGTTTGAGTTTGATTCAAAGACAGTGAATAAATATAATAATTGTATAAAAATACATGCTTTTTCCTTTGCTCTTGTTTGTTGCTTTCCTCAGTCTCCATGAGATGGAGTGTAGGATAGCTATGTTTGAATCATATTAGGCAATTCAACATGTTTATTTTCCCTTTTAATAAAGCTTTTTAATTCTGATAAGAATCGCTAGATGTTTCTAATGGGCAGCACAATATGTACAAATTTTTCCATTTTCTTTTATTTGTTTTGGATGTATATAAATTTTTTTTCGGATAATTTAGTTTATGTATCACATGCCCTTTGCAGGTGTAGCAGTTCCAAAGCGCGACGTGGTTGAAATTATTCAAACGTTCAATATCCAAGTCAACAATTTGACTCAAGTGAGCTATTAGACTTGTTCTTCAAGTCAACAGTTTGGACTAGTTGTACATTTTAAAGCATGACTTTTTCCTATATGCTTAAAGTATAATGTTAATGGGATTTTTTGACACATATTTTAGGCATTTATGGACCCAATTGTTCTGTGTATTATTGTTTAATATGAAACTTGTACTATGTAAAGGATGCCTTGTCTCTAGTTCAGGTGTTTCATTGCTACAGGGGGGGTTTAATTATTGGATTTAATAGTTCTGATAACATTGAAGGTACTGTCCAATCTTTAACTTGTTTAGGAATAGTAAGCCTTAGAATGTCACATTTGCTATGCAAGATGGGGTTGAAACATGCAAATCACTCTTTGATCTTTGTTTTTAATTTGGATATATGGCATCACATTGAACACAGGAGATATAAAATGTTACATGATCCATACCTTAGTTCATTTGATGGTGAAGGCACCATTTGCTTCCTTGTTGGCTTATGTTTTGTGCAAGACGGACAATAGTTAACGCTGTTTCTAGGTTGTTAAGGAAGGTCACTTATGACATAGCTCTACTTAGTTGATATTTTGTTCTAAACATGATTTGGCAAATTATATAAACTTGTCATAACTCGTGTTCTCTCCATAACTTCAGTAGCTCATGTAAAACTCCTTTAGGGGTATATATCATTTTAGACTTTTGTGGGAAACTGGCTAAATTGTATTCTTCGGCGCAATATTGTTAGATTCGCAATATGCTTTAGTTCGTGGTAAGAGTAGAGGTACGGTGGTGCACTAATTTGAGCTCTACATGATAGGTAGAGGTAGGTTTAACCGGACATGTGTTTGGTCTATTAATTTGGATAAGTACATGTACGTTTCATGTACATGTGGATAAAAAAGGCTAAATTCTAAAATTAAATACATCAAGAACCACATAGAAACACCTAGTCATTTATCATTTTCTATTATTCTTGGGTCACCAGTTTTTGATCGAGAATGTGAATACACCACAAATTAGTCGGTAAGAATTAGTTCATATTATAGAGGGTTATAGTGAGTTAGGTAACACTGATATGGCTACGGGCTAGGTACAAACCACACTCATATATGAGGTCATGAGTTGAAAATGCATTACTTGCTCGAGGTTAACGGTCATATATGCATTGTTTAAACTATGCTTAGAAATATATTTTAAGAAAACAATTCAGATAAGCTTGGGCAAATTGAGGACTTTTCAGATATCTTCTTCCATAACCAATTGCCAGAATCAGAACATTACAGTCCGGACATCAAATAGAGATAGTTATACTGCAATGTTTGTATTGAGGAAATTCTAGATGATTATACTGCTCATATCTCCTTCATTACTAGAGATCATAACTTGTAATTTTTGTTTAATCCATTAAAAGCATCTAAAGGAAATCAGTTAATTTGAACATCTAGTTAAAATCTTTTTGAATATTTGGGAGGCAGTTCTACATTTTTGGAGTTCTGCTGACAGTCCAAGTACCACGAGAGGAAATTTCACATCATACGAAATGTAGCAAAGCAGAAGAAAAAATTTCACATCATACTGTCATCATTATGTGCGAGGATGTTTCAGTTTCTCGTCATATTATCATCATTATTTGAGAGAGTTCACATCATATGAAGTTGAACAAAATTGTCCATATAGTTAGAAATATCTTTTCCCCACGTATTAGCAAGGCGCAAAATAGATGACCAAAAGCTGCATTTTGCTTTTACCTATGGTTCCAAGCGTGTAAGTGCTTGATCCAGCTATTCTGTTAGGATTAGAACATGTAAAAACTCTTAAAAGACCAATTTTTATTGGGTATCAACAATTGAGACCGTTAAACTACACAATTTTCTACTTTAGGCTGTTAGTTTTGTGCTGACTTGCTTAAAGCACATGATTTTTTGGTTTTTATATACTTTAAATAGTATTAGATCAACTATAATAGAGTGGATCAGTAAAATTGGTGCTCCACTATTAGATTTGTGCGAAGGATGTAAAGGATTCGTTTCAAATACTTCTTGAAGGAGCCAAGGCTCTCTATGTATATGCACACATAGAATATAGAGAATGTGTGTACATACATTCATATATAGAAAAGACAACAGTGCTTCTAGAAGTCCAGACAATATTTCTAGTAATTTAATTACATAATTGATATCAAATATGCTAAAATTTTACTGACCTTTAACTCTCTATAGATAGGTCAGCGTAACTTGTTCATATTGAAATATATCCGAACTTATCATACTTCTATTCTAGATAAGATTTTGATGGCCTATTTCCACTACACTATAGTCTTTGCTATATACTAGTTTAACGACCATGAGCTATGCATGTCAAGAAAATATTAGTATTAAGATACACAACTATACTATGTTTATTCAATGATTATAAATAACTTTAAAATAATTTATTTATCTTAAAGCACAACTTAGAATGTTTACATTGCGTTAATATTTATTGAAGTACTGCACATGGTATCTAAAGGTGATGGATAAAAGTAGAAAGATATTTGATATTTGCATAAATTGTCAAAAAGAAGCAATCTGGGTAAGGAAAAAGAATGCAAGTTAAAAAAATTTAGGCTAAACTAATTGTTTTCTGTAATTGGGTATGAAAACCGGTTTTCCTATAAATTAGAGATAAAGAATTAAAAGTTATAACCAAGGTTCTAAAATACGTTTTTAGTATGCATGCGGTCGAGAACCGCATAACGCATAAGCAGATTACGCATCGATTAAACGGATTATACGGAATATTAATATTTTAATATATATTAATATAATAATTATAAAAAATGGATATATTAAGTGCTATAAAACTCTAAAAAATTATAAATAATAAATTAGCTCTACATAAGAATTTAAAAAGATAGAAAGACTTATTTCTTAACTCCCAATATAAAAGAAAAAAACGATGCATGTATGTATGGATCAAAAACGTTGCTCACCTGCAAATCGAGTTGTCACAAGGAATTACATATATCAAGCAACAATATTAAGACACAGAACTTCAATTCTCACAAGAAAATGACATATTATGGAAAATTTCAAGGTAAAAAAAAAATCTAGTTGGATACCTGTAGAAACTGCTGATGTCTGGAAAGTTGATATATGAAAAGGTATCAAAAGTAGGATAAATCAGAATAACGTTTCTAAGGTATCGTTACAACGTTATAAAAAAAACAATAGGTTGATTTAGCACCAGTACTACTAGATCAAAAGAGCATATGCTGTCCAATTTAAAAAAAAATAATATCCAGTCTAATCCTGAAGGCTGAAGCATTGTGTATAAAATTTAAAAAAAAAAAATCACATGTAGTGTGTTCTCAGGTTATTTAAAAAAAAATGTACAAAATTAAAAAAAATCTCACTGATACATGCAGCTGAAGCAGCTAGAGAAATTAAACAAGCATACATGCAACTAGATACTATTAATTCCCTAGTTAGATAAAGGAAGCAGCTAGAGAAATTAAACAAAAATTAAAAAAAAATATATGTACAAAATTTAGCATATAAAATTAAACAAGAATACAGCAACTGAAGCAGCTAGAGAAGAAAGAAAAAAAAAATTACCGCTGGAAGGGGAGGACTGTTCGCCAGAGGGGGCCAGAGGGGGAGGAGCATACCCCTGAAAGGGGGAGCTGGACTTCTTTTGAACGTGCCGCTGCACGATCGGAGAAGGCGGAGGCCCGAGGGGGATCACTCTATGGACCGATCACGCAATCGACTCGATCGATTAGGTTAACGGGACGGCGAAGAAAGGGATTTTAGGGTCGGCGAAGAAAGGAACGGATCGATCGATCAATTGACAACGGCGAAGGGCAGTCGGAGGGGAGGGGATTGGTGATCGGAGAGAAATTTTGGATGGCTAGGGTTTTTTTTGGGTGAGAGGAATCTCGGACTCGGCTCGATACGAAGAAACGAGGAGGAGAATGGGAATAAAAGGATTTGGATGCGGGTTGGGTTTTTGTTTTTGAAACCCATTAACCCGCGTGCTCATTATGTGCCTATGCAGATTATGCGGCCGTATAATCCGCATAGAGCGTATAATTACCGCATAATCCGCTCTGTCCACATGGACATGGCGATTTCCGACAATTCAGTGCGGTTTCAACCCGCATACGTTTATGCGGGCGCATATGTGCCCGCATAGAACTTTTTTTGAACAGTAGTTATAACTTGATGCCAAATTATTTATCCAAGTGCTTTATAAATAACAAAACTTATTTTAACAAGAAATATTGTGTTTATTATAAAATTTATCTAGTTTTATTATAAAATTTTATAAAATTTATTATAAAATTTTATAAAATTTATTATAAAATTTTATAAAATTTATTATAAAATTTTATAAAATTTATTATAAAATTTATGATTTATTTATCTAATTTTTCTTAAGATCCCATGTTAGATAGAATTTTGTATTACATAAAATTGTTGGAAAAAGCATGTTGAATATGATAAGATTTAAACTAATATTATCTTAGTCTAGAATGTGATATACGAGATTAATAGACATCAAATATAGCAATGAGAGAAATTTTCTCCTAAAGCAGCAAAGCCTCCCCTTTCCCCATCATTTTTTCCTATGGAGCTCCATAGCATAATCTCTAACCCTACCCTTCATACCAAAATTCATAGATAGTATTTGTTTGGCTTCCAATCAAGCAGACACAATTTACAGTTTTCTGCAACATAGCATTTCATACTCACAGATGGATGCGCAAACTGCAACTATATTCCATTGATTATGTGTGAGTGAACCTTAGAGGGTATAGATCAACTCCATTGAGCCTAAGTGAAAAAAAGTTATGCAAAGGTGAAGTTTTTGTCGCTATAGGAGGATCAATTTTTCCTACACTGTTTGACACCCATTAATCTTTATCTTTATATTATTTTAATAGAGGATAAGTAAAATATACTTTTTAGTGAAATTAGATATTTATCAAATATCAAGTGCATGTCTATATTGAAGATGATATATAAAATTATGTATCCATTCTAATTTATCCAAAAGTTTCAAGTAAGGTTTTATCCAATTATATATTTGGAAAATCTAAAACTTACATTTCTAGTTTACACTAGAATTAGTTTTTGTGTTTCCAAATTTAAGCATGGATAAGAAAAATAAATTCTTCAAAAATATATGAGATAACAATTTTATGTTTAAATTTAAATATGAATAAGGTCAAAGAATTTGAAATTTGGGTGTACAAGTATGGGAGTGGATGACCTTTGAACTACTTTGTTATCCATATTATTTTTTTTATATTTCTATAGTCTTAAAAGGAGTAATAATTTTTGTTCCAATTTGGGCAAAATTAACCGACTAGGTCATTTCAATGAGTGCCTCCATAAGTGGTATAGAAATGAAAGTAAGGATATAGTTCGTAGTGGATAATGGGAAGAGAAAAATGTATGAGAGATGTAGAATATGTATCCAAAAAGTGTCTCACAATGTAGTATATATTTGAGGATACATTTGATAAGAGTCCAATAAGTCCAAGAAGTATTGGGGCGAGACATTGGTAGGACTCTATAAATGCAGTTGATAATGCTAGCACAGTAGGATAACTTGCATATCCTTTTGCACTTTTTTCCTTCTACCGAAGGCTCTCCTTTTCAATAGACCCAATTCTGAAATACCTAGTTGTGTTTGAGGGGCCTGTTGCAACCCTCCTCCTCCCCAACCCCACATCACAAAGAATAGGATGCCTGCAATAGTTTGTTCCTGCATGAGGGTTTGAAATATCATAATATGATGGAAATCTGTATCAATATTGTCTGATGATTCATGGTATCAAAATAGACATTGTCAGGCATGTTATATCGGTAATATCGAAGACGTGGTAATATCAAACTGATCTTATAGAGTATATCATGTATCAAGTATCTTAAAATCTAATATGAGATTTGCGATTTATATTTGTATCCGTCAATATTTAAAACCTTGGTCGAGGAACACATTCCAAGAGTTTATTGATTAATTGTTCACCTTCCTTTTAGGCTTTTTTATAACTATTACTGTTTCATGTGTTTTTTTAGTTCCTTTCTTTCACCAGTCCACCAAGTACACAATTTTTAAGATGTTCATCATTTAAAGTCATTTTCAAATATTTATCTTCAGGTAATGTTTTTATATGATTTTATAATAGTTGGTTTGGACTATTATCATTGTTGATATACACTGAAATTCTTGTAGTTCTTGCCACAAGACCGTGTATGTGAGTTTGCTAAGCTCACTCCAATACAACTTCTTGAAGAAACTGAAAAAGCTGTCGGAGATCCTGAATTGCCAGTTCAACATCGTACACTGGTTGAGAAAAGCCATGAACTGAAGAGGCTGGAAATGGTATCCACTCATCCTCTCTTCTTGTGCTTAAAACATTTAAGCAAGATCTTTAACATTCTGTCATGATATATATCTTGTTGACTTGTAGACTGTAAAACAAAATGGAGAGACTTTGAATCAGCTCAAGGCTCTAAATGCGGAGCAAGAAAAAGATGTAGAACGTGTTCGTCAGAGAAATCAACTTCTCGAAAAGGTAGCATGGCATTATTTATATTTGTTTCCTTGTCAATGTAAGTCATTGTTTCTATTTCTTCCGCCTGCAGGCTGAAGTAATGAAAAAGAAACTTCCATGGCTTAAGTACGATCTAAAGAAAACGGAATATATAGATGCCCAAAGACGAGAAGTTGAAGCCAAGAAAAAGTTTGAAGAAACTGCTAGAATTCTGAATGACCTTAAAGCGCCAATAGAGTATGTTCTCAAGCTGTCAGTTGCGGATGGATAATTTTATTTCCGATAGATTACATATATTTACATGCACATACATGTACATGAAAGCAAAGGTGTGCATGTACTTGTATCTATGAAGCTATCTATCTATGTCATTATTATCTACTTATAAGTTCTAGGTTTTTGGGCATGCGTAAATCAAGAATTACTGAGTTTAATTTTGGATGGTTTGGGTTGAAAGTTAGAAATATGGAGAATTAAGGACTTTTTGCCCGTGATATGTGGATGTCAAGGCGGGCGTCATCCTCCAATGTAGGCAAAGGGTGTTGGATGCTAACTCTCTAATATCTAGACACAAGGATCCTGCCATACATTTGAATTTTTAAAAAAATATATCTATATCTAACTCGTAAGAAGTATTGTGAATATGGTTATTTTTAACATATGAAAGTAACTACGTCACTGAATGAAACATATGAAAGAAGATTTAATTCTTATAATCATATACCATTAGTGAATAATTTTTTCTGTAAATAAAGATTTCAACATTTAAAAGTCTCAGACAGGGGATATGGGGTGCACAGTTGGACATGCTAATTTTTTGGGTGAAAAAGCATCCTACATATTATAGCCGTTTCCTTTAGATTTTTAATTATGAAAATTAAATGAGTTTAGGGTTTGGTTTGGAGTGTTGATCATGAAAATCAAATGGGTTGAATATATATTCTTAAATATAACATAGTGGCATTTTAGTCCAAAAACATAAAAAATATTAGGTCACATGATGTCAGCTGACTGTTAACTTTAATGAAAGGGGTCTATGTGAGAAATTCTGATAATGTTTGTGGATTTTGTGACACCAAAAATAAAAAAAACGTGGGGGCTTTGTGAGATTCAGTCAAAGTTTGTGGTGCTTTAATGAAATTTCTCTTAGACTCTAATTTGATTGGAACATAACTGAATAAGAGGCTAATTACAAATTAGTTGGAGACTTTAGTTGGAGACTTGGGGATAGGATAGGTTCATCATGGTACGATGACGCAAAGCGGAAGTGAAATTAGGGTTTGTGGCGGATAATTGGGGATAAAATTAGGGTTTTAGGGTTTTGAGATAAATTGGATTTGAATCTCACATCCAGACGAATCACACGCTTATTCTCTCTTGAATCACTCATGGAAAAGATTTGGAAAGAGGCCAAATCACATACTCTCAATTCATTAATCATCTTTCTCTAAAATTAGAGTTTTACAATCAATAAATAGAAAATCCTAATGCAACAAGATAATAATAAATTTTTTAAAATCTAACTAAATGTCTAATCTAATATATTCTAATCAAATCCAACTAAATTCAATTTTATCTCAATCAATTCTCTCCAGTTGAAAACATTCGCCATCTGGTGAATGGTGGCAAGAAGAAAATCAAGTACAACCGAATGTAACTTGTCAATCTTCTTGAGATCATGCAAATTTTTCATTGAACCAAGTATATGAAAATCGAACAAATCGGTAACTAAATGTGCGCTTCCTTACATTTTATTGGTGGTGACAGGAATAGTTGTGGAAAGTTTGGAGAGAAGTTGAAATTTATTATTTTTGCAGAGAATGAAGAATTTGGAACGGAAGCTGGAAAGACAAGGAAAATGTGATTTTCAGCTAAAAATTCCTACAGTTCGCCATGTATCTCTGCAAGTGTGCTTGCCTCAAGTTCTCATCATGAACATGACTATTATTTGTAGTTGGTTCTGATAGAAAAATTTGATCGTCAATTTCTGGATCTGTGGTAAGTTGTATGCTGGACTCAGTCTCATCACCTAAAATCTCGGAAGTGGATATGTTGGTATCTGAACTCTTAGAAAGACACTGGTAGTTATACTGTCAAAATTCTCCACATGTTAAACACTTGATGGAAGGACAGTGGTGAGTATATTGTCCATATCCTTCATACTTTAAGCATTGTTTAAAAACAAGATACAGAGCATAATGTGTACGAAGAAAAAACTGCAACCTATTCCAAATTGGACGAGATTTATAGTTACTGAGATACTAGTCAGAAGTTTCTCTAACCATTTTCAATTTTGCATAATTGTTTATGCTTTGAAGTCAAAGGAAAGTAATGGAAAAATTGTTTTAGATGGTTTTTCCAATTTTCATAACCATTAGGGTTATTATAACCGTGAAAATATAGGACTGTATCATGTACGTTACTCTCCATTTATTTGAAATCAGTATCAGTGTTTACGTATTTTTCACAGAATATAAATCTCATAATGATTAACTCCAAAATTTTCAAGCTCAAAGTTCAGAAAATACCAAAGAATTGTGACGTCTCAACTGTAGTTCGAATCCGTTGCAAATCGGGCTTCAAACAGCTTCAAAATCATGTCCAAACTCTTAATGGGTCGGGTTCTCCTTAATGGGTATGCACTACGTTAACTGAGTCCAAAACCAATTTGGGTCGGATTTGAAAGCTTTGGATTGGATCTGACCTAAAATCAAATCGTAAGTTAATGTCAAGTGGGTCTTTATTAATAGGCTTTCAATTTGGACCCGGTTGGAGTGGAAGGCGAACCGTGTTTTGTTAAGTTGGATCCAAATCCATCCCAAATCAAACCCTTCTTCTCGTTGGCACTGTTCCTCTCTTTTTCGATCGAAGAAACGAGCGGCGACTAGACGAGGGTGCTTTGGAGTTGTTGACGAGTGGATGGAGGAGTAGAGGCGATGGTTGCTGTTGTTGTTGTTGTAGGAGTGTTGTCATTGTTCGGGTGAGGTTGCTGGATGATGGGAAATGATCTTTGTGGGAAAAAGTGGATGGAGAAGGCAGATCTGGGGAGTTGGTCTAATGAGAGTTTGCGTGTGAAGTCCAGCGGAGAGAGCAGAGGATTTGAATGTTTATTTTCCCTTCTTTTTCTCTTTAGCTTCTTCTCTTCTAGTTTTGCTTCTCTTTTGCTTCTTTGTTCTTTCATTTTTTCTTTTCACTTATTTTTTTCCGAATTTTTTCTCTCTTAAATCTAAGATAAAATAAAATTAAAAAATAGGAAGAAGATGGGAGAAAAGGATGGTGGATTTGAGCTATGATATCTGAAATGCGGAATTTTTAGCTCTAATACCAATTTGATACAGGATGGAAGTAAAATTATGATTTGCAGAGGACAATTAGGGATGGAATTAGTGTTTTCTAAATTTTTAAAGGTTGCCTAAAATAAAAAAAAAAGGAGTGGGGTTAGTTATGAAACTATTTAACTACCTCCTAAAATAATGGGAGCATAACTCAGAGAATTGAACTCAAAATTATTTTCATTATGACAACTTTCCTCAGTCCTCATTTGTCTCTTTTTGAAAGTAGTAAATGCATGGACTATTGATCTCTCCTCAATAGCCACAGTTTGTATCTCGAGCTCTCCTCAGTCTGCCGGCGATCTCTCCTCTCTGCGTAGCCAATTTCAACGAAAGGTTAATTTTTAATTCTTATTTCTTTAATTCTTCTATTTTTTCCTCAAACATTGGGTTTTCACAAAAAATGCTTAGATTTTTATGCTCTGATTGGTTTGCTTGGTTAGTCTAGGGTTTGGAAATTTGGCAAATGAAAACGATAAAGTTGATTGAATATTTTGAATATTTGATACTATTGTTAGCAAGCTATTATGATTATGATAAGTATTTTTGCTTAATTTTACTTTAATTGTTAAGAGATACATCTGAACATTTAAGTTTAATTTTCTGGAGATTTAAACTTAAACATTAATTTTTTAAGTAATTTTATATTAGCCACATATAATTTTAGTATACTCGAATTTGAAATTAAAATTACTTTTCTTAAAAATATCATTTAACTTGATTGAATGTTCAAAGGAATATGCATCTAATCTCTCTATATTACTGAGCAAAAGCCCTTCCAATATTAGGATTTAAAAAATTTAAAAAAACACAAAAAACCAGAAAATTGAATTCCTTTATTGGAGTCATTTAAGAAGGAATTACCATACACTTAAAAAAAAATTTAATAAAAGAAAACCAAATAGTTGTGTTCAGTTTTATCCTAAAATATCTCTAACTACTTTTGCTATTATCTTTTAAATTAAAATATTTTTGAAATAAGAAAGACCAAACCATTTTTACAGTGTCCATTAACTTTCTTCATAGTAAAATTGTTTTTAGAAAATGAAATTTTAAAAATAAGAAAAATCATAGAAGAAGAAAAATTGGTTGGCTCTTTCCTTATTAGAATTTTTAACTACGGATTTAAATAATATATCATCTTAAAATATACAATATATGGTTTAGATTTTTTCATTATCATCACTTGATAAATTAGTTAAAGATTGATGGCAAGAGTTATTTTAATTATTAGAAATAACTGTTTTGTAATTAACCACTATGAATTCAATATATCTATCCTTAATTATAAGTATATAACTACAAATTCCGATGCCTAATTCCAATTTGCAATACTAATCGTGATTTGCTGAGTATTTGAAAGATTAGAGATGCTCGATGACCTGAGTTGCCGTGGAAGCTAGAGTCCTTTGTTCAATGAATGAATTCAAAGATCAAAACTCTAACAAAAGAGTGCAAATCGAGTTCGAATCTTCAATTTTCAATTTTTTTCTCTCTTCACCCGCTTCGAAAAATCAAACATTTTGTTTCAATTCTCAACTTCTTAATTTTTATTTTTTTGGGTTCTGAGCAGGATTCAATTTCGAATGGAAGGGGGTTGAGCACAGTGGAGAGTGGAGATCACTGTTCATGAACTTCTAATCCATTTTTCTTTAGGTATCAATGCCCAAAAAAAGATAATTTTTTTAACTTTAATTGATTCTTTTGTACTTGAACTTGAAGCATTTTTCTCAATTTTTGATATTTTCTTTGGGATGTTTTTGATAGTTTAAGCAATTATTCTATATTCGACAATTGATGAAGCGACCTTGCTATTGAGGTAATATGATTCTTCCATATAAATTTTTCGTCTTAAAATTTTTGGTTTTTGTTTGCATAAAAATTCTTAATTTTGATATCAAAATTTATAATTTTATATGTAGAATAATTATTCTTTGGTTATTTTTAACTAAATTTTACATTCTTAACTTAATAAAATATTTTAATTTAAATAAGCTTTAATAATCTGTTTTGAATTTCCTTATTGTTGAAAGCATATGAAATATTATACATTTATATTTAATTATTTTGATGTAAAACATTACACATTTTGATTTTTTATTCAATTATTTCCAAGCATTTGCGCAGGTTTATCACTTGTATTAACTAACAGAAGACATCAAATAAAATAGGACAGAGTCTGACTCCTTTGATACAACTCTCAATACAACCCTTTCTTGGATAAACTGTAAATCAGTTTCAACTTGTGTTGTTCATTACTGAACTAGCACTACTGGTAAGATAACTGCCTTGTATCACAATTGTATTACAATATAACCTCAGAGGTGCTTCATGGGGAGTTGAGTTTACAAGATAATTCTTAACTATATAGTAACTCTACTAAGCCATTTCCAACCTCAGTACTGGACCGAGCAATTACAATCTATTCTCTCCTCTATAGTAAGGCATTATCCAGATATACTTCGCTCTTCAAGGAGCCCAGTAGTATGCATCTATTTTCGGTGACAATCAGCCAAGCTCAATATATGCAGTGTCAGGATGTTTGTAATTGGTCTAACAAATCTTTATTTTCTCCATCCTCTGACTGTATTTCCACATTAAGTTTATACGTGTTCAGCTGGCTTGAAAACTAGCATCCTCGTATCCTCTATCACATAAAGTATGAGGAAATTATTGAGCCTTTCTTCTGTTTTATCAGCCTCTACTTCTAAGAACTATGTAATATTTTCCCACTTTGTTGGCTTCAAGTTCAGTTGCCAGAGAGTTCTTCAACTTACGAGCTTCAAGAAAATCATTCATAGTGACCAACATATTTTCAACTTAACTAGCAGATAAAAACATATTGCCCTTCTCTTAAAGCAGATAAGGTGATCATAATTGCATTAGAACAAGCCACACATCTTAATTGAGAGCTAGTAATTTTATAAAACTAAACTCGGGGAAGCTGCTTTAGTAATACGATCCCTTGCACTTGAAATGCTACTAACTCTATAAAGTGAACTTGGCGAGGCTGCTTTGATAGATACAATGCCTTGCACTTCTGCATTCATTGGATGGAACATGGTGGTAAGGATATCTAAAGTTCCTCTTGAAGTTCTCTAGTAGTGAAAGCTTACAATCAAGCTAGTACAACTGCCACCATTCCTTTGTAGCAATATAGAGTATCAATTGAATGACATTCCTTTTTAGTTATTTGGGCAGATGTTTCCTTATAGAAAATACCCAAAGATACGATGCCTTTGGTAACCAACCTTTGGCCCAGTGCTTTATATAGAAGTTAGAAATTTTTATGTCCGTGGCAGTTTTTGTTCCTTTTTATGGTATCATTATGAAGATTTAGCCAGTCCAAGTAAATTGGGATAAAGAAATCGGATTGCCAATATTGGCAACCTAGTTTTAAAATTAATTTATTAAAATTACCCAAAAAATACAAGCAGCAATGGTTTAACATTTTTAATATTGTTGGAGTTTAGGTGGGAAACAGGTTGTCCTGTTGATAACACCCCTACCTCCCTGTGGGAGGATCCAGGACTGAATCTCCTGGAGGTTGTTCTGGGGATTTTTGACCTGGGTAATTATTTAATTAGGGGTAGAGGTAAGCGGTAGTGGGGTTCGCAGGGGCACTTGAGTAACAACAAAAAAGATTGTCAAAGTTAAGAATAGATTTTTTATGAACTCTATGCTATGTATAAAAGCAACAATTTATAATTCCCATCCATCACTTTCGTGTAAAATGGAATAGAATAGTGTATTCAAAATAAACTTTCATACAATAAAGTAATACATGGTTAATTTCAGAAATTTATAAAAATCTGAGAAAATTTTCAGTATGTGACCCTGGAAACTTTCGTCCTTGCATCTATCTTATTCTCAAAAAGGCTAAAAAGCCTGTTCATTATCATCTCTATCTGTCGATTATAGGTGAATTTTGTTTTATTAATCCTGATTTTTATCTTACTAATAATTAGTCAAGAGGATATAGTAAGTGCTTTATATACTTTGTAATTTCTCTCACTTGTCTCTTGGAATTAATCTTTATCAGTCTTAGGCCTTTAAATTCTTAAGGATATCTTAGATATTCTGTTCTATATGCATGTGAGGGAGTGAGGCTAACTAGGAATAAAAAAAAAGTGGAATAAATGGTCTTATTTTGAGATTTTAAATTTGATCTGAACTTTTTTATATATCTTAATCTGCCATGGGAACAATCACCTTGTTCTTTCTATTCATATTCTCTTTTTTATTAAGCACTTAATTAGTATAAATTTTTATCACAATTTCTTCAGTTTATATATTCTTTTTTCACATAAACTACACCTTAACCAACTTAGGTCCGACTTGTAAACTTCATAATTTATTTGTTGATTAATCAATCTATTATTTTCACTTAAAAATTTATATTTATATTTTATGCTCAATATTTTAGTTACCTCAACAATTAAATCGTAATATTATTTTTTATTAGTTTCTAACTTGCCAATTCCTGAGGTAAGATTCTTTCAATTGAAAGAAGTTGGATTACTGCCTCCGGAGGGTCCCTCTACGCCCCATCCCAATGCCTGCCCCAAAACCTGCCATTCTCACCTTGAAAAGGCGAATGACTTGATCATGCGAGTATTGACAACCAAACATGTTGGGCATGTTGTTTCCTTTTCCTTTTTCTTTTTATTTTCTCTTTCTTTTCGCATTTTTTTTGGTTGAATGTGGAATCCAAAGCTTGCTGTTTGAGAACACCTTCAGTAGCATTCATCATATTAGTTTTTTCCTCTCTACATATTTTGGAGTTATATACCAGTGGGACAAGCCTTTTGTTAGTTTATGCAAGTTGTAAATTCGCGCAAATACTTGGAAATATTTGGATAAAAAAAAATCTAAAAGTGTAATGTTTTGCGTGAAAATAAGTGAATCTAAATATATAATATTTTATATGCTTTCAACAATAAGGAAATTCAAAATAAATTATTAAGGCTTATTTAAGTTAAAATATTTTATTAAGTTAAGAATGTAAAATTTAGTTAAAAACCTCCAAAGAATAATTATTCTATATATAAAATTATAATTTTTTATATCAAAATGATGATTTTTTATGCAAACGAAAAAGAAAATTTTTAGGAAGAGAAATTTATATGGAAGAATCATATTACCTCAACAATATGGTCGTTTCATCGGTCTCCTAATATAGGAGAATTGCTTAAACTATCAAAAATATTCCAAAGAAAATATCAAAAATTGAGAAAAATGCTTCAAGTTCAATCTCAAAAGAACCAATTAAAGTTTATAAAAATAACTTTTTTTTGGGCATTGATCCCTAAAGAAAAATGGATTAAGATTCATGAAGAGTGGTCTCCAGCACGCTCAACCCCCTTCCATTCGAATCGAAACCTGTTCGGAACCCAAAAAAATAAAAATTAATAAGGTAAGAATTGAAACAAGATGTTTGATTTTTCAAAGCAGGTGAAGAGAGGAAAAAATTGAAGAGACGAACTTAGTTTGCACTCTTTTGTTAGATTTTTGACCTTTGAATTCCTTGAACAACGGACTCTAGTTTCTATGGCAACTCAGGTCATCGAGCATCTCTATTCTTCCCACTTCCATGGCAACTCAGGTCGTCGAGCATCTATATTCTTCCCAAATCACGATTACTAATCATGATTACTATTGTAAATTTGTAATTAGGTATTCAGAATTTGCAGTTATGTACTTATAATTATGGATAGATATATTAAATTCATAGTTGATAATTACAAAACAGTTATTTCTAATAATTGAAATAACTCTTGGTATCAATCTTTAACTAATTTATCAAGTGATGATAATGAAAAAAATCTAAACCATATATTGTATATTTTTAGATGATTAATTATTTAAATTCGTAATTAAAAATTCTAATAAGGAAAGAGCCAACTTATTTTTCTTCTTCTATGATTTTTCTTATTTTTAAAATTTCATTTTCTAAAAATAATTTTACTTTGAAGAAAGTTAGTGGGCACTATAAAAATGGTTTGGTCTTTTCTATTTCAAAAATATTTTAATTTAAAAGATAATAGCAGAAGTAGTTAGAGATATTTTAGGAGAAACCTGAACATAACTATTTTGGTTTTCTTTTATTAAATTGTTTTTAAGTGTATGGTAATTCCTCCTCAAATGACTCCGCTTGGCGTATGGTAATTCCTTCGTAAATGACTCCGTTTGGCGGAATAAAGGAATTCAATTTTCTTGTTTTTGTGTTTGTTTAAATTTTTAAGTCCTTATATTTGGAAGGGCTTTCTCCCTCTAATATAGAGAGATTAGATGGATATTCCTTTGAACATTCCGTCAAGTTAAATGATACTTTTAAGAAAAGTAATTTTAATTTCAAATTCGAGTATACTAAAATCATATGTGGCTAATATAAATATTACTTTAAAAATTAATGTCTAAGTTTAAATCTCTAGAGAATTAAACTTAAATGTTCAAAATTTAGAAGATGTATCTCTTAACAACTAAGTTAAAATTAAGCAAAGGTGCTTATCATAATCTTAATCGTATGCTAATGATGGTATCAAATGCTCAAAATATTTAGTTAACTTTATCATTTTCATTTGCCAAATTTCCAAACCTTATACTAACCAAGCAAACTAATCAGGGCATAAAAATCTAAGCATTTTTTTTTGTGAAAACCCAATGTTTGAGGAAAAAGTAGAAGAATTAAAGAAATAAGAATTAAAAGTTAATCTTTTCGTTGAAATTGGCTGCGCAGAGAGGAGAGATTGCTGGCAGACTGAAGAGAGCTTGAGATACAGGTGATGGTTATTGAAGAGAGATTGACAGTCCATGGATTTACTACTTTCAAAAAGAGATAAATGAGGGCTGAGGAAAGTATTCATAATGAAAATAATTTTGAGTTTAATTCTATGAGTTATGCTCTCCATATCTTAGGAGGTAGTTAGATGGTTTTATAACCAATCCCACTCCTTTTTTTTTATTTAAGGCAACCTTTAAAAATTTAGAAAATTCAAAAATCCAATGAAATAAGAAAGCTATACAGATTTTCTCCTAATTTCAAATTATCTAAATTTTAAATTGGGCATTTTTTTTCTTTTTTTCGCTTAACAATATAGAAAGATGGCAGGAGATATATGCTAAAGAGTAAAATTTCAAATAATTATGTGTAATATGTTCTTTCTAAGAAAATTGGGGTTTGTTTTGCTTTGGATTAGTAATCCATTCCTGATTACCATTGTCCATTAAACCGGATACCCTCATCTTTAGTTATATATATCCTAAACCTTTTTATCTTTTAGCTACAAACCTGATAACTTTCTTCATTTATAAACCTAATGCTATTGAGTCCTAGTACGCCCAGTAACCTTTATATTAATGAGTGACTTTTTTGTTCTCTCCCTCCTTAAACCATAAGCTACAATTGCTTGGAAAAGTTACAAAGGCCTTATTATGTTGAGATGGAGTGAAAGTTGCAAAGGTGGTATCTTGTTGAGATGATGGAATGAGATCATGTAAATTGTCATCACGATAAACGAGATCAACTCAAGTAGGCTTTATTTCATCTGCCTCTTTCTTTAGCTTTTTCTCACCCACTACTCCCCTTCTTTGTTTTGGTCTGGTTTATTTTCTCTTGGGATAAGATTGCATTGTCAGCCGAAACAGATAAATTAAGGTTGGTTTTTGTATCAGATAAGATAATCCAATCTAAAATGATCGACTCATATTGGTTTTAGCTGAATTTTCAAATCTTGGATATATACCCACTTGCATGTAGGTCAATTAGTTTCCAATTCTCTTCCTTTGTGTACTTAACATTAACCCCAACATAACATCAGGCTATCGTTGAGCTGGAGGAATCAGATGTAAAAGAGCTAGAGGCCAAAATAATGAGATTGAAAATGACTGATAACATTAAGAAACATCCTTGTATATTTAATAAACCATTGTTTAAAACCCTTCAATAATTAACAATAATGAGTTAGTTAAACAAATTTTCCATTCATTAATCAAATCGTTAGGATGATCTTATTAGTTTAATATTAGTGGTTTTAGCCTAGATTTCTTTATTTTCAAAATTAAGAAAAACCAGCCCTGGCTTGGACAAGCAAGGACTTTGCAACTTACACATGTGCTTAAAATATCATATAATAGTGATATATTGGTTGACAAAATTTTATACCTGATATCATATGTCGGATGGTATATCACGATATTTACTAAATATTGAATGTCATATAAGATGTCTTATTGTATGATAAATATACATGTCATGCCTATATTTAACATACAAGTCTATTTGAAACAATTTAGAGTCTAAAGGGACACCTACCTTAGAAATTTGTATTGAGTTATAATTTCTTAAAATGCATCTAGATATATACCAATTGAATCTCCAACTTCTAAACACAAAATTACAATCAATGCATATATACACTAGCCGCTATTGCTAGTACCGCTCATCAGTATTGCAGCGCACAGTCGCCACTCGCGATGGAGGAATGGTTAGATGAAAGAACACGAGATTACTAATTAGTATAATTGATTTATGAGCTAAAGGGCAGGATTAAGTTTTTTTTGCATAATTGAAAAACTTGATATTACTGTTTACCAATCTCCCCTTCGAGCCGATATATCAACTCATTTCTGTCGAAGATAAAAAAACATATTAAAAACACGCATATCATATTAGTTAGGGGTAGAATATATAGATATCAACAATAGTTGTATTATTGGCCGATAGTTAAAACACTGCTTTACATCTTGATTACATTGGGTCAAACTAGGAAAATAGTGGCAGACGACTTTAGGAGTACAAGAATATGTACATAATGTAGAATTAGTACCAAATTTTAGATTGTGTAATAATGACTTACTGCCATGTTCAACAAAATTGTGCTATTGGCTATTACTTCTGTCTACGATAAAGAAAGGTTGGACTTCTTTCCATAAAGAAATAGAATTTTTTTTTTTTCCTGTAGTGTTTAGGTGTATGAGGAAACTAAGGAAGAGAAGATGATGTCATTAGGGAAGAATCGAGTAACTAAGGCTAGGAGGATCATGAAAAATATCCACAATTTCGTGTTAGATGGGTCTCATTATTTATTAATAATTTGATTGTTTGATACTTTATGTTAATTTTTGACTTCAGTCTTACTGGCTGACCAGTAGTCAATGCTATGATTTTTGGACATGTACAAGGTGTTGTACTCCGACATAGACGACATGTATTGCACAAGGCAACCTCCAGTAACCGAACAAGAACTATATATGTGTATTTTTAAAGAAATATTTATATTAACACATAAAATTATGTGTTGGTTGTTATTCACATGTGGAAAAAGCGAAAATAGTAAAATGAACTTAAAATATTTAGTTCTGCACAAAAATGTCACATAACATCCTCCATCCTCCATCATCTAAATATTTTTATGTAAACAGAAGATTCAACATATATAAATGTTAGATATGGACAGACACTAGTGTCATGTCCGATACAGCTAGACCCACCAATTCTTTTCTCAGGGGAAGTGTCCTACATATCATAGAATCAACGTAAAGTTAGTCGGTTGAATTAGTTTTGTATGGATATGGTGATGGGTTACCCACATTACTAGCATGCTAACAGTTCGAAGTTCGGGTGGAATTCTCAAATAGTGACCTGGCCTGGATCTTGGTTTAAAATCCTGTTATTTTTTGCTGGAATTTGTTCAAATTCACTTAGTTATGGAATTATGTATAAGCCTTTAGTTGGTTGTTATTAATTTCATTGTCCACTATTGAACAATTTGATATGATTTTGGCTAGTTATGATATCAGTTATTTGATCCAACCTTGGTCTAACTTGTTAGCTGAATGCTTACACGTCTGTTGGGTTTGGGCTGGCCTTACATTGGCTGTTTAAATTTGGTTGGGCATTGGCTAGTGATGCTGATCTCAGCCCGATGAAACTGATTTCCACCGGTAGCTTTCTACCATTTAGAGGCCACAACAATACCTTTATCATGGGGTTCCTGACCTTACTAGCCACATGCTATCAAATTCACCCTCTGTTATTGTTTGATGTGTTAACTTTCTTTTCTTTATTAAAAAAAAAAGCTGTAGTTATTGAATCTACAGAAAATAATTTTGTGCACAGTATAGGTTTAGCATTGGTTTCCAGAACTTTAGTTCTTACTCCGATTGGTAGACATCTACATTGTTTTTTATGTGCTTCAATTTCGTTTTTTTTTTGCCCATTTTCATTATTATCAATCCGGTTGTACAACTTTCAAGTGTATGACAAAGTTTATAGGACAACGTATGCTTTGGAAAAGCAAAGCTATTATTTTGATCTTGCGTTTGCCATTTGTTTTAAGCAGTATTGTGGCTACTTACCAGTTCATATTTTTTGTTCTTTAGGGAAAAAAGGAAAATAAAAGCAATGCACGAAGCAAGTAGCAAGAAAGTAAATAACCAAATAAACCAAAATGCAAAATCCCGTACTGAATTTGTACAGATGGAAGAGAAAGCAGTATGCTCATCTCTCTTGTGATTCTTGTTTCTGGGATTTCATAAACTTCGGATGCCTATTAGTTGGACTAGTATCTTTTAATGTTATTAGGGTGTACAAGTGCATGGAAAATATACAGACATGGAAGATTTAAAAAGACAGGAGGAATCTCGTCAAAAAAGGATTGTGAGAGCAAAGGAGGAGCTCATTGCCGCTGAAAGAGAACTCAAAGAGCTTCCAGTATATGAACCACCGAAAGACGAACTTGTATGTTTATTACATTCTAAACTTTTATTTTTAGTTGTTTTCAGAATGTTGATTTGTGATCTTAACTTACACAAAATTGTATTTAATCATCAATACTTGGATATGATTGGTTGTAGGTTTCTGCTAGCTTGTTTTCGGATTTATTGTATAATCAGCTCATTTAGTCTTTATATTTTACTCTTAAAAGTTCTTCCATGTTAATATTAATCTTTTATATCAGCCAATCCCAGTAGTGCATGATTCCTTATGAGTGATTATCCTTGAATAATTTGATATGAAGCAGAATTTAGAAAATCTCCACTGCAACTCATAGTATCATAAATAGTGCAGACACACACGAACACAAGCACAGTCATTTACATGCAAATACGATACACTTAGAAATTGACTTGAATTGGGCCCAGTGGCTGCTTACAATAGAATTTCTAGACGTTCTCCACGTCCAGAATTTATGTTCGGTTACTTTAGCTAGTGCTGTTTGGGTTAAACTTGATCTACATTTGGCACATTATTTGTCATTTTTCATGGTTAGGTCTTAACCAGCCCATACTTTTGGTCGTACTTTTTACCTAATTACGTATGACTTGGATTATGGCTGGATAGAGCAACTACTCATTATCTGTGAGGTTCAAGTATTAGATCTTATGTCTGATGACTCTGACCAGGTCTGATAATTTAGAATTGTCTATTAATCTATTTAAATATGTAGTACCTGTCAGTACTATCCGTGTTTATCGGACAGTCCCAGTGACTATCTTGTCAGCAGATACATCTTGTACTTGTTGCACTGACTATGCAGGAGTACTTTATATATATATATATATATATATATATATATATATATATATATATATATATATATCAGCCGATACAAAAGATATATCATATGATATATTGTTTAGGAGGATTTTCCGCTATGATACGGAAGCCTGATATTGTGTTCACATCCCCGACATATGTCTGATATTCTGCTATCCAAGGTGAAAACCCCCTATCTGCTACGAATATCATATCCAATATTTAAAACCTTGATATAAATACAGTGCTTCCTTCATCATTTAAATGCCTTGTGCTGGTGAATCTTTATATAGACTGGAAAAAGTCCAAGAAGTGCACATGTGTGCTTGCGTGCATGCATGCAGTTTGAAATCTCATTTTTCAAGATAGATGGGCCCACATGTATCTTTTTTATGATTGACTTACATTAATCTTATCTATATAGTCTTAATATACTCATGGATCATAAGTGTCTACATGTGAACAGTGAAGGATTGTGCTTCATATGTCCTTATGATCATTATCTGATGGTAACGGCCCGTTGATTACTTGTAGTTGGATTTGCAGTGAATTCTTGTTGCATATAGCTCTAACTACCTTTGTGGAAGATGCATGGTGTTGTTGTATTGCATTCCAACCATAATTCTTGAATACAGTTGCTTACAGGTGCAGTCTCCTGCTGCAACTCATAGCAGGCGCTGATGTTGTCCTTAACATGTAATTTAGCCCATGTAGTTGTTACTGCAGTTGATTTTTGCAGTCACTGGACACATGATGGGATTCCAGCTGAAAGATGAGTTTCCAAGTACATGATACCGAACAAATCCAAGTTGGATGCAGGTCTAACTAATACTAGTAAACACAACCAAAGAGCACAAAAACAATGATGCATCTGACAGATCCTTTTGGCCAAGGTTCTGAAATTGGATATTAGGGTCGTATCAGATACGGGTTTTTAATATCGGATAGTAGGTCTCGAATGATATATTGGGGCAATCATATCAAACTCTATATATGCATATCATGTATGTGGCACTGATACTTTAGAGGTGATTATAATATCCTAGATGTCATCTATCTAGTTAAAATGAAAATTCATGCATGTATGGGCATTAAAAAACAGAGATATATTTCTAGTGTAACATAAACATAATGATGTTTTTCTTATGTCTATAGGAAAGGTTATCTGCTCAAATATTGGATCTAGAACTGAATGCGAAGCAAATGAGAATGCATGCAACAGAGAAGGAACATCTCCTACAACAGAAAAAAGCATCCTTGATGGTGAATAAAGATAGGTACTTGCGACTTGTGTTGGCACAGAATTTTTTAGCTTTTCAACCTCTCCTCTAATTCATACCGTGTGTGACTGGAAACTCAGGTTGAAGGAGATGGAAAATAAGAATAACAAGCTTCTTCAAGCATTAAAAAGTTCTGGAGCTGAAAGAATATTTGAGGCCTATAATTGGGTTCAAGAACATAGAAATCAATTGAAAAAAGAAGTATATGGTCCTGTCCTGCTTGAGGTAACTATTAATCTTTTTATTTGTTTTTCCCTTTATTTTTTCTTTCGAATTTGAAAATTCATACTTTCTTTTGGGTGGTTGTATTTCTAGGTAACTGTTCAAAATCAGGGTCATGCAACATACTTGGAGGGCCATGTCCCTAATTACATCTGGAAGGTAATGGCTCTGTTTATGTTTTAGGAAATATAAAATTCTTTTAATGCTTCGGATATGTAATAGTTTTATGTATGTGAGTGGTCTTTTGCATGTTATATAGATTTGAGTAAAAGCAAAACTCTTGACTAGATTATGTAAGTTTGGAAGTTATGCTTCTGATTTTTGGAGCATTGGCCCAGATTCTGGATACCTCTTCTGGCTGTATAAGTTGTGCAGTAGTTGTCTCTGTTAAATGCACGTGGTTCCATTAACAGACAGAGGCCAAGAATGTTTGGTCTACTCTGCAATTGAGAGAGTACATTCTAGCAAGCATTTGTTATGACCTGAAATTCTGCAGTACCTTTTTTTTTGGCAATACAAGTTCTTCAAGACCGAGGTTCTAAGGCGTAAACTAATGAGTTGGACTGAAAATTTTCATAGTCCCAATTTCTTATTTCCCAGCGTCTTGACTCCAGCTAATCTGCTCATCAGATTTCTTCCCTGGTTTTGCTGAGATGTCAACTCTGCAAGGTTAGTGCAACCATGCTATTGGTTTCAAGTGTTACTGCTTTCGATCATCTGGATGAGAATATCTCCCTCCAGTATAATTCTAAATACTTTTCCTTGGGTTCCAAGTCAACACGATGAAGTTCTAAGATTGTACAATCCATATAATTTCTGAACCCTGTTGATAATTTATATTATTCAGTTAAAACTAAATTTAAGAAACTATCAGCTTAAATATTTAAGTGCCTGACACTTGAATTTTCATTCACAACAGAATAATTATAAACCCTGCATATGGGGACATGCAAACCATTAGACAGTAAGGGCTAATGATTAAATTACCAGTTTACATTGTTGTAAAATTTGAACAATGATAGAAGTACTTAGCAGCCTACTTCTACGAATCAGAGGCTACAAGCTGATTCTGGATTTTCTCTATGAACCAGTCCAACAATCGCCATTAGTCTAAAACTTGCTATTTCCTGTCAATCCTTAGAAATATTAAAGAATAAGCTACACAGCAGTAAGTGGCTTCGAAATGTGCATATACTGTGCAAAGTTGACTGTTCAGCTACCAATTCCTTGGTATCGCATCTGATAGACTTAAATGTTTGTAAATGCAGTCCTTCATCACCCAGGATCCTTCTGATAGAGATTTCTTGGTTCGAAATCTGAAATCTTATGATGTTCCAATTCTCAACTATGTAGAAGATAGAGGCAATAGCAGAATACCCTTCCAAATTTCTCAAGAGGTAATTGTGGGTTGTTTGTTTCTATTTATCAGTACTCATCTCCGTAGGGTTTGAAATTTGGTGTTGTTATTTTTGATGACAGATGCGTGAACTTGGCATTGAGTCTCGCCTAGACCAAGTTTTTGATGCACCCAATGCTGTAAAGGATGTCTTGATTAGTCAATCTTCCTTGGACAGATCAGTATGTCCACCTCTGTATTCATAATTTCTCATGTCATAGTCCCCATTGAGATAATTGTTGGCTAGAGATCAAGCAAGCCAGATATACTTTTCATTGAAGATAAACTACTTTTTTTTTTTGTTGATTAACCAGTCTGATTATGATTTTCTTTATCCAGTATATTGGATCAGATGAAACTGACCATAGAGCTGATGAAGTAACAAGATTAGGGATTATGGATCTTTGGACTCCGGAAAGTCATTATCGATGGTCTGTCTCGAGATATGGGGGTCATGTTTCAGCCCTTGTCGACTCTATTCGTCCTTCTTACCTTTTTACGTCCAGTATGTTTTCGGCATTTTTGTCCCTTGTTGTCCTATGCATATTTTTATGCATTTTGTTTGCCTGTTTTGTGAACATTTATTGTTACTACAGCTCCGGACGTTAGTGGCATAGAAAACCTTAGATCAAAGAAAAGTGAACTGGAAAATATAATTGCGGAATTGGAGGAAAGTTTGAGAGCCCTTAATACAGAACGAAGACAGTTGGAAGATGAAGCTGCTAAGCTACATAAAGAACGGGTTTGTTGTTCAGAGATGAACATCAATTGACAGGATTCACTAATGAATGATTTACCTGATCATTGTATTTTCTTATTACTTGTCAGGAGAATATTCATAAACGAAATAATGACGAGAGAAAAAAACGTCGTGAGATGGAGAGTCGTGTGGGTATGTACATAGGCAGTCACTTGCCTCTCTTGTGCTGCATGGAATGTCTTATGTGTATCTTGTGCTTTAATTCCAGACCAGAGGAGAAGGAAGTTAGAGTCCTTGAAGGTAGAGGAGGATCTCACTTCAGCTACTCAGAAGCTCACTGATCAAATTATCCAATTAAATGAGCAACGATTCCAGTTGGCAATGAAAATTAAGGTCATGTTACATTTTCTTGCAAACTTGTTCTTTAGTTGCCATGAACAAGCCTGGAACCTTTACATTCATTCCTATTCTTTTGTAACAAGTGTGATAATGTTCTCAAAGTTTGATGCTTCCTTGCATCTTTCACCTTTTCTAAATGATTTTTGGTTTTTTTCTCTCAGAGTTTGCTTATTGAAGCTGTTTCTTTAAAATGGAGCTATGCAGAAAAGCAAATGATGTCAATTGAATTTGACGCAAAGGTGTAGCTATTCGACTTATGATATTTTACTAAATTGGAATGATAGTAAAAATTATTATTAGTACAGTTTTAGTATGGTTAATCCTTTCCTTGGAAAATAGGAGGTAACTTTTGAAATTTAGTGTAAATTGCTGCTGTTCATAATTTAGCTTTACTGTCAAACCACCTCTGTGCCATTTCATAGCAAATTGTGAAGAAGTGTTCTGATAAATCGTCCATGAGGTTTTTAAGTTCTCCATTTTTAAATGTTGTTGTCAATGTTTAAAATAGCGATAATGGTAACGTAACGTTTTGCCTTTGTTAGGTTATGTCGCATATAGCGTAACGCATAACGTAGGTTATATAATTTTCTATTTATTTAATAAAAATAAATATAAAACTATATAAAATAATTTTTATAAATTGAAAAATAAATTTAAAATATCTAAAAAAAGAATATAAAACCATTTTGTAATACATAATCTATTCAAATATTATATTAAGTTTTACAATAATTTTCACATATTTTCGTAAATTATATCAACTCTGCAACTGTAATTCCAGTCATCATTTAAATAAAAAAGCAAGATTTCAATTTTTTATTTCAATTTAAGTTATTATCATTGTTGTAATTTATATTTTGTAATGTTCAATTTATCTTATTTATAATTATTGATTTCAGTTCAGTTAAAAATTTAATAGAATCAATAAGTAAATTTCAGCAATCGGACGAGAAATACAACAAGTGAACAAGGAAACAAACTTAAATTAACAAGTTAGCAATTCCACAAACAATTAAATAAGCCAACAACTAATTAAGTAAGAAAATTACAGCAATTCGCTAATAATCAAAATAATAATCAACAACAATATATAAATTACTACAAAAAATAATTGTAAATAATGTAATTTAACGTAACATTATGTAATATAACGTAAAATAACATAAAAAACATATTGTTATGGTGCACCAGGTTAGTTCCAGTTGTTACCTAGCGTTGGGGTTTTGTTAGGTTAAGTAACGCAATATAACGGGTTTCATAATGCATTATTTTCAAAATTGGTTGTTGTGCCATCTCGAAGCACAGATGGCTATATGGCGGTACATTATGTTGCCACACTGAGACAGGCATATGACCTCTTGGTATGCAGAGTACAGTCTGCCGAGGTCTTGTAACTCGTAGGTCCTGCAACTAGTGGATTTTACACTATAGATTGTTTGTTTTAGTCAAATATTTGAAGGAAACACTAAAAGGGGCTCAACAAATGAGTTGGGTTTGTAATTTACATGGTTCTAACTTCTTAACTGTTATGCCTGCTATGAGAATCTAAATCAATAAGTAACAGACAGCTAAGTGATAGTATCAATAAGAAGAAACTTAATAAAACCACGTAGGGCATGAGAACTCATTTTTTTAAGCATCAAAACTGCAGGACTGTAAAAATTTGGAATTTTTTTTTTCATTTTTGCCCCCCAAATTAGACTTTGTCCAATTGCTCCTAAATCAGTTAAATAATTTGAAATTAGGACTTACAATGCTGTTTGTAACATGTTAGGGCTAAAAGGAAAACTAGGTTAGCAAAAGACTGGTTATATGCTTAACCAAGATTATGTTAATTATGTGTAGTTCCTAAAAATATCTGGCATGCTTTTGTGTTTGCCAAGATGATAATAATGCTGCAATACAATTGGTATTTTCTTGTTGCTTTAATCTATAATCACAACTTACTCTTCCATGTAAAACCTGATTTGTTTAACCTCTATATGAGGCCTTTCCGATCGTTTGAGAGTTATGTTTATTTTGAATGCCTATACTTCAGATAAGAGAGATGGAAGCCGATCTCAAGCAACAAGAGAAGGTCGCTCTTAATGCAGCCACACAATATGAGAATTGTAAGTTAATATTATACCTCGAACAACTTCTCTAGATATTGGTTATAACCTGAAACAACACTCTATTTAGTTTATGATTTTTTTTTTCTTTTTCCTATGCACTATAATAAGCTCAATATGTCAATT
Source organism: Dracaena cambodiana (assembly GCA_036321105.1). NCBI lineage: Eukaryota > Viridiplantae > Streptophyta > Magnoliopsida > Asparagales > Asparagaceae > Dracaena > Dracaena cambodiana. Next base: position 40,271,301 of record JAYEPQ010000001.1, on the reverse strand, counting down.
TAATGTTATGACCATGTTTAGCTATGATATATAGATAAAAAAAGAGTGTTGTTTTCCGATATAAATGCAGGTTTCGACATGACAAAGTTCCATTTTTTTTTTAGAACACTTGAATTTTGGTTTTTAGTCACTTTAGGTGATGTCAACAATAAAATCTAAGAAAGAGAAAGAGCCATTATCCAACTACTTGCAGTGATAAAAAAATCTTTATATGATAATAATAGGAATGAGAAATAGCCCGTATCACTACTTCTTTAGAATATCCCCTGTTTTCTATTTTGTTGCATTTCTCTGACACTTCTCATGTGTGCGTTTCCAACTTTATATATGGGCAAGAGCAACCGTTTAACAGACGTAAGGTATAGTTTTCTTTTTCAACCTTCATATTAAAGAGTACTACTTTAATACGAGAGGAGTGGTCCACATAGAACTAAAACTAGTTTGAAATATGTTTTAATTAACAAAAAAAAAAAAAAAAAAATTAAAATCCCTTTCCATGTCTTCAGATATAACCCATTAAGGGTGCCCGTTCTTTGTACATAAACCTTTGTGAGGGTTTCACGAAGTTTCAGTAGTTATGCTTCTAAACATGTTAGAAATCAAAGCCCACAAATTGCTTCTACCATAATCCCATGGAAGGAAACTTAGTACATCTATATATAGATAAACATAATATTATTTGTAAACACATTATTTACTCTTGGGACATTAGTATAAACTATATTATCATATTGCCATTATATAGTTTATGCTATGGCAGTAGTATAAATCAAAGCCTACAAATTGCTTCTACTGTAATCCTGTGAGCTTGCTTTATTTGTTTACGGGTTAGTCACATATTTATTATGATTTATGATTTTTTTGGCATAGCCATGAACTGTTAAAATGTTTTTTACTTACCCTGAGACGCATTTTAATCTTCTTTCATGTATTTTACTGGTTGCTATGATCAATTTGTTTCTATGCATGATCAATAGATTTCCTTTATTTTCAAATATTGGCCATATACCATTAGCTGTAAGAATTTGGGTGCTTTCTCTTGTTTTCTGTAACATAGTTTCTTTGCTGCAGTCTGGATATTCCTAGTAATAAAGTTATCTTTCCCCTGCTTAAGAGATAATACTATTTATTTTTTGAAATGTTTGGATCTTTTGATAGACGTTAAGACCTTGACTATCTGGTTTGATGCACCCTTGGGAGGAAAAACGGTGGCATTCTCTTTGTTGCACTTGCAATGAATAATTACATACTGACTACTGGTCATGGTACCTCTATTTTATTTGCATAGGTAAAAAAGAAACTGAGCATTGTAAACAGCAACTCTCTGCTGCAAAACGTCATGCAGAATCGATAACTAGCATCACCAAAGATCTTGCTCAAGAATTTCAAGAGGTATGACTGTTTAAATTATCTCGGCATAATACTTTGATCTCCTAACTGCTGTTGTACTTTGATTTTTAATGAAATACTGTTGCTAAATAAGATTCAAGAGGTGATATATGTATATCGTTGGTGAAAACAAGAATGACCAACTCTTACCAAATATCCAAAATGGGATACTTCACATGAAGACTGAATGAGGTCCTATAGTTTCCTACCTTCACTGATCTGAGTTGTCTAAGATTCTACGCTTACGTGAAAGGGTCTTAACAAATCTTGAGAAATATAGAAAAAAGAAGAATTAAATATATAGTTAAAAGAAATAAATGAAAAACAAACTTAAATTTGTAATTCATATATGTAAAAATGAGTTAAATGCTTAGAGTTTTTGTCGGCTCATACAAAATGCATAGATCAACCACAATTAAGGGAATCTAAGTTCAAATCAACTGAGTAAAGTCTTTATTTGCTCCTCATCTTTAGTTGATTCCGTCCGTTAATATATTCTAAGACTTGTTAACTTGGCATCAGGTGTTTGTAATTGTTCTGTTATTTCTTTGCTAGTAAAGAACAATATGTTGTTAACTAGGTGAATGAGCCATACTTTGTTGTAGTATGATTGCAATTTCAAAGCTTGTAGAAACATTGCATGTAGTGGTTTCCTCGTCAACATCTATACGTATCTTATGTATATGTCTATTGTTGCTATTTGCGATTCTGCAAAGCAAGCATTTGTTCTAGATTAAGATGAGAACATTTTGAAGTTTAAACTTAAGTTGATTCTGAACTTCGTGCATGTGTAAAATTCATTCATCCAGTTTATATCACTCTTAGGATATTTTTGTACATATAATACTATTTTTGTACTGACTTTTTATTTATGTGTTAGTCGAATACCATTTTACTGCTGGTGATTTGCAATAACTGCATTGAATATTTCCAAGCATCGAGCATGCACAATAATCTCATGCATCCACATTGATAGAGATCATATTTGATTTGGGAGTATATTTGATTAGATTTGGATCTTATTAGGATTTTAGAATATTTGATTGGATTCTGATTTTATTAGAATTCTTATTTTATTAGGATTTGGGATTCTATTAGGATTTTGTTTGTTAGGGTTTTCCTATATATATGGTTTTGTATGTAGTATTGAAATATATGAATAATATTGCAAAATTTCTCAAATTTTTTTGCGTGGATTTCGCTCGAATTAAAATTTTTCCTTGTGGATTCGTAGATAGTGGGCGTAGATTCGCTTGGGTGGATTTCCAAACCCGTTCTTTACAAATTTTTCAAAAAAACCCTAATTCTAATTTCGTTTCCGTTCTGCATCAAACTTAGTATCAGAGCCTAGATTTTCGTAGATTTCCGTCTCTATCACCAACTTCTTCCTCCACATCTTTATCCTCTTTTTATTTTATTTCAATTCTTAATTTTTATTTAAAAAAATAATAAAAAAAATGAAAGGATCTGAAAGAAAAAGAGAGAGTAGAGATCTGAAATAAAAAAAAGGCATTCAGTTCTGATTTGAGAGAGAGAAAAAAAACCAGATCAGATATGTGAACAAAAAAAAACCAGATCAGATCTATGAAAAAAAAAAGAGGCAGGTCAGATCTGTGAAAAAAAAAAAAAGCAAATCAGATCTGTGACAAAAAAAGGTAGATCAGATATGTGAAAAAAAAGGGGAGGGGGGGCAAAAGTACCCCGAGCCCTCCTCCCCCCCTTCTTCTTTCTCTCAAATTCCCCAACCCAACTTAAATTCCCCACCCCCTTTTCTTCCTCCTAAATCATAACCGCAGCTTCTTTCTCTTCCTCTTCTTTTTTTCTTCTTGCTTTCCAACTACAACCACCCAAGCTCTCCACCGCTCCCTCAACCAGCAACAACAACAGCGGCAACAAGTAGTAGCAGCAGCAACAACAATAGGCAGCAGCAACAACCAGCAGCACCAACAACAGGCAGCAACAACCAGCAGCAACAGCATCAGCAGCAACAACAATCGCAGCCAGAGAACTCAGGAGAAGGAAGATTAGTTGGGTGTGGATTTGTTTGTTATTGGGCATGATCCAATTACTTAGATCCATATCAAGAAGGAACAGAACAATTGGGTTTTAATTGGTCTTCGACCCAATCCGTAGCTTCAGATCTAACCCATATCTACAGATCTGACCTGCAGCTTCAAATTGGGTTCAGTGCACAGTGCAGACCCGTTAAGACAGTGCATACCCGTCAAGGGTAGTTTTGCAATTCGAAACCTGTTTTAACTCCGATTCAAGCCATTTTCGAGCCGTCGTGCTTCTTGGGTATTTTCTAAACTTTTTGAACTAAAATTTTGAGTTGATTATATATGGAGTTCATATTTCATGGTTACTAAAATTTTGAGTTGATTATATATGGAGTTCATATTTCATGGTTACTATATTAACACCAATCCTAAAATATCACGAGTTGAGTGTGATATGTATGTTACTATACCTATTTTTTTCGGTTTTGACGATCGGCAAAATTATAAAGATTGGTAGAGTCATCTCGAATTTTTTTTTAGATATTTTGATCCAACATCAGCATAGAAATATTGTTACGCTCGACAAAAGTTGGGTGGAGAAAATTATACTTGGAGTGGAGAGTATAAATTATATTTGGATTGGGATATCTTGCAACGTCTATTTCGTCATCGATATACTCAACACCCCTTTCAAATTTATCATTTCATTGGTTTTAATCGTATGAGCCTAAAACAATGAACAATGATGAAAAACTTTAATGTATGATTGATGAACTTGAAAAGTATAGCCGAATACTTGATAGCTTTAACAAAATATTTAAACACAGGGATGAAAGAAGTCAAATGGTTAACGATGATAGCATGGCCTACAAGATTGTAGCAAATATTCATATTTTTTTATGGCGAATTGCAGCCTGTACTGGATACAGAAGTTCATGATGAACCACTATTAATGCGAGATAGAATTTCCTTTCCATCCATAAAAGTTGAAAACTCAAAAGTTCAGATTTCTGACGATCTCTCAATGGAACCAACTGCGAAGTTTCAGCCCCATAAAGATACACCTGATTATCATATTCATAAGCAGAACCTAACAGAAATACCTCCTACTCTCCTATATCACATGTCCATGAAACTGACAGTTTCTTTAGAAGATTTCCTGCTAAAATTTCATAAGAAATTTCGTCGACAATTCGTGTTTACTGATAGTATTTGCATATCAGTTGCAGATGTATAGAGAGTACGAAAACTTCTAGTCCAAAGCGAGACTTCAGACAGAAAGAAAGTTATTGTTGATGATGAGGTAAAAATATCAGTTCCTCTTGAAAGATTCATTATATGAATTATGAAGAAATTACCAGCTAAACATACAAATTCATATGAAGTTTCGAAGAGATTTGCTTCTACTATTCATGGCCAGAATAATTTGTGGGATCTACAGTTATCTGAAACTGATTCACAAACAAAGCCAGTTCTACCTCCACTACCTTGGTTCAGATGTGATGTACTAGATATGGTTTCTCGACCAACACCATAGCCCAATTGGTATACTTCGTGGATGTTGATCAATTCAACCTGGACGTGTTTTATCTCCGCATTCATTGGGATGAATTGTTTTGAAACTGGAGAGAATTGATAGAGATCAGATTAGATTTGAGAATAGATTTGATTATATTTGGATCTTGTTAGGATTTTAGAATATTTGATTGGATTCTGATTTTATTAGAATTATGATTTTGTTAGGATTTTGGATTCTATTAGGATTTTGTTTGTTAGGATTTTCCTATATATATGGGTTTTGTATGAAATATTGAAATAGATGAATAATATTTGAAAAATTTGAGAAATTTCTGGTATGGATTTCACGGAGTAAAATCTTTCCTCATGAATTCGTGGAGAGAGCGTGGATTCATCTGGGTGAATTCCCAAACCCACTGTAAGTTTTTTCCTGTTCTTCCTCAATTCCTCTAAAAAAACCATAATTCTTAAACGCTAACCCTAATTTCACTTCTGTCCTGCATCACACATCTTATAAAAATATCTCTTGACATGGACATGACTCAAAAATAGAGATTGTCACATTTTGGCTGAGCAAAAAATGAGCAAGAGAGGGTCCTACAGTGAGGATTACGAAGCCAGTTGACACCAATTGACAGGTTGGTGGATTGGATTTTGTATTCATGGAATTTGTACTAGTACATAGCATACAATTACTGCAAATTACTGGAGACTTGGGAGGAGTGTATATGATGGGGCATGATATACTACATTCCTAGCTAGGTTATACATAGATGATGAGTGGAAGAACTTTGGAACTTAAGTCAAACTAGCTTTTAGCAAAGGCATGCTAAGTCTTTATAGTTATAATGAAATAAGTGGTTGTTCCGCTAATGAACAATGGATTGTGAGAGAGAAGAGCCAACAAATTATTAAACTACCCCAAAACTACAAGGAGAAACTAAAATCATTGGGATAACTGTTGGAATAGAAAAACACCAGAAAATTTTTAAAATAAGAAGAAAGAAATAAGGTGAGGAATGTCCTAGACGAATGATGCAGTCAGCTCAATAAACTTTCCTATAATCACAATAGTTTATTTATTGTTATAAATACTTGGAGTCCGTTGTACCTATAGAAACATAACATGTTGTGGAAACACAAGTTACAAAAACAAGTTGCTTGTTGCTGAGTGCCGGATATTTGTCTTTTTTCTTTGAGTGAACAACAACAGTGTCTATTAGTCTATTGTGTTGTGGTAGTTCTTGAACTTTGGGCCAAAGCTCGGCTGTTGATGATCGTGAATATTAAAATGGATCCATAAGTATTCTACGTATTTGTGATGGCCATTTTTAAGACGTCGTGTCAAAAGATTGTGTAACAAAAGTAATTGATGTTGTTTCAGAATGATGAAAGATGTATAAATGAGAGATTGCTCCATAAAGAGTTTGTGATACCAGAATCTGGTACAGTCACTGCCATGAATGTATTATTGTTAATTTTAGTCACAAGACCTGCAATTTTCCTGTAGGATTGTATATTCTTATAAAGAGATTAACTTTTGGTATCAACTAATAGGAGATATTGTGGAAATCACACGCTGGTTTATGCCTGAATTTGAGATAATTTTGACTAGAAGAATTACCAATTTATGAATCTTGCTCCATCTTTCAGAGACATTCTGTCATGGTTGTAATTGGAAAAACTTAAAGTGAACACTTTGGCCTTGTAACATGGGAAATGTTTTATGTGTTAATCCATATCAGTTAATTTCATTATCTCTTTTTTTTTTGTGAAAATTAATTTACTATTTTCCTAAATTGACCATCCTAACTAGAAACTTACTTAGCAACTCAATGATTTCCTTTGATGGTATATTAGAACTATTAGTTCTCGTAGGAAATTTCTAGATTATTCTGGCCAATTTTTATCTGTTTGATATTGCTCTGTTTGATGTTGCTCAGATTATGAGACTCGCTGATGAGGTGATGCTTAATTTTAGTTAATGATGCATCTGTTGACCATATTATCTTTTTCGTATGCTAGTTGCCGGACAGTTTCTTTTCTTTTTTTTTTTTTTTGGTCAGATCTTGCATAAATGGCTTCATGATGCTTATTGGGAGCTGCCTCTGTCGGCTCAGCTTGTTCATGCAATTGCTTCTTTAGTAAATTTGATGGCTTGCTGCTGCAATGTTTTGGATATCAATAACGACTAAACATCATCAGCGATTCTGAACCTATGGCCGGCCTTGCTGCATAATGTGAGGCAAGACGCATCATGGATGATCCTGAAGTCATCGATGAGATATTTGATACTTGAGGAACAAATTATAGTGTCTCACTTGAAACTATGAGTTATATGCATTAGGTTTTAGTTATTTGTATAGCCTGTTTAAGTAATCATCATAAGTTGATTTTTCAATCTTGCTGCATATACTACATTGTCATTTCATCTTAAAGGTTTAAATGGTATATTCAATAATAAGTTTAAATGGTATATTCAATAATAATGATTAAAAAAAAAAATTGAACATGTTTTCAATATATATTTATTAATTTTCCATATTTTGAGGATTCTTTTTTTAGATGTCTTAAAGGTTTACTTGTTTTATGTTTATGTTGCATGAATCTCTTATGCTTCATTTCAGTTTTTTTTTTTTTTTTTTTTTTTAACTACCTAGTTGACATTCTCTTATGCCACATTTCAGTTTTTTTTAATTACCTAGTTGACATAGCTTGTTTTAAAATCCATTAATGTTATAATAAGCTCCTCAAAGGTTTTTCCTGAGAAGTGTTACATTCATGTAGATGCCTGGTACTATCGAGGAATTAGAGGCTGCTATTCAAGATAATATCTCGGAAGCAAATTCTATTTTATTTCTCAATCAGAATATTCTTCAAGAATATGAGAGCCGTCAACGGAAGGTAAATCTGTTGAGTGTCCTCCAATTGTTTTAGAATCATCTTAGAAACTATTTTATCTATGTGGTACAGATAGAGGCCATGGCTACTAAAGTTGAAACAGATGAACAAGAACTTGGCAGATGTTTATCTGAAATAAACACACTCAAGGTCTGGAAGGATACATTTGTATTTTTACATGCCAATTTTACATATATTTTTGGTGGATTGTCTGCACCATATTCTTCCTAAAGTTGGTCTTTGAACTCGTAATTAATTGGGGATCTAGTAGGGTTTCTGGCTTCCAACTTTGCGAAACCTTGTTGTCAAAATAAATGAGACCTTCAGTCGTAACTTCCGAGAAATGGCTGTAGCTGGAGAAGTTTCACTTGGTACTTTCTTCAATTATCATATTATGAGTATATTTAGTTATTGATAACCAATTCTAATGCTCTCTTTTCTTTTTGCAGATGAGCATGAGACAGATTTTGATAAATATGGCATACTAATAAAAGTGAAATTCAGGTAAATTTGAACCCCTAAATATTAGAGGAATATCCATATCTCTGGTCTCTAGCCAAAATTACTGAAGAACTCTCTTATTCCGGAAATATAGTAGATATGGGTTTTGCTTGTATTACTCTAGGAACACTTAGCAGCTTGGTGCTGTCTTTTATATATATGAAATGCATTTATCTATCTCGTCATATCTTTATACCTTTGTTTGTATTTTTGAAAATTGTAGAGTTCACTCTAGTGGTTTCTGCTAAAGTATTTTTATTAATTCCTGATGTTACTTCTCCTAATCTAGTGGACTTCCATTCTCTTGAATACTGGAATTGCTTAGATCTTCTGAAATTCATAGGCCCGCATTCGAAAACAAAGTTATCCTACATCCATTTTTTGATTGACTTAACTCTAACATCCTAACTGAGGAGGATTGTTTGCAACATTACTGTAGTTTAGTGTCATCTCAGTGCTAAAGTTGAGCAATTTCAAAATATTGGAGATAGCAAGACTCTACTTTTGTTATCTTATACCTCTATTTTTCATGCAAATCTAAATTGTCTAATCCTACCTTTGTTATCTCATACCTCTATTTTTCATGCAAATCTAAATTATCTAACCACGTCACAAAGTTGAGTTCAGTAAACTAGAGGTATGGCCTTGCAAATTGGAGCTTACATAGCCCATACCTCCGCTTAGAATCTACCTCCAGTTTTCTATGCTTCATTACCTAGCAGGCACTTAAAGATAATTTGACTAAGAAAAATGTATATTATCTAAGTATCTGAGATAATATGATGGACTTTCTCTTATTAATACCGTTTTCTGAACCAGCCATCATCCTTTTAATTTATATTACTCTTAAATTATTTTCATTTTATTTTATGAACACCTTAGTTTTCTTTTTGTGTTTTCAAATTTGACATAGTTCATGGTAACTTTTCAAATGTGCATGGTTTCTGTTTTTTCTTTTTTGGTTTTCTCCCCTTTTTGTTTGCATATTTTCTGCTTCTTGTTGATGTGTGGTGCTGAGGGTGAAATCTAAAAAATGTATGGTCTCGTACAGTTTCTATAGGCAATTGGAGTTACATTGAGATTAGTTACATTGAGATTAGTTTCTGTATCATAATCTGCTATATCTATGTCATTCAATCTGGTTTTCAGCTTTAATAGAAACACTGCTTAGTCTTCTAGTTAGCTTTCTGCCTGCTGATTGGAGAACGCATGCAAGATTGTAGGCACTTGATCACGTATGCGGAGAGATACACAGAGAGGGATGGAATAATGGATTGACTGGTCATAATGTCATGTCCCTCTCACTTGCCAATGATCCTAGCACCAACTTCATATAATGGAGGGAGGAATGTGGACTTTGAGAATCAGCATGCAAATTGACTGGACTAAATCAAGTATCATCCAGGGAAAAATTAAATTCAGCTCTCTGATTTCCCTGTCTGTAGGATTTTTTTTTTTCTATAAACTGGAAACTGTAAACACATTGAAAAATCTAGGTTCTTTGGGGGCCTCATTTCTCGGACAGTACACTTTTCATGGGTACTTTTAAGCAACTCAAGGTCCTATGATGTTTGGTTTCTTAAGTAAAAAAGTTTGGTGCAGTTACTATCAGTGTTTTAAATATCGGCCGATATACCGGTATATTGGCCGGTGTATCGTTAAAATTGAAGAAACGAGACGATATGGGCATTTTTTTACCGTTTATCGTTTTGGACCGGTATGGGCCGATATATCGGCCACGTGGCGATATATCGGCCGGTATCGAGATGTCTAATACCGGCCGGTATTTGATAATATCGGTTATTGGGTTTTGGTTACGGTTTAAACCCAATAACCCGTTAAGATCTGACCCGTTAATAAATAAAACGGGTCGGAGGGGAGAAAAAATTCATTTTTTCGCATATTCTCTCTCTCTCTCTCTCTCTCCCGGCGATCCGAGGCTCCCTCCCGCGACCAAAACCCTAACCCTAACCCCAAATTTTCCCAAATCAGCCATAAATCTCTCTCCGATTCTTTTTCTTCCACTCTCTGGCTCTCTCTCTCGTTCTCTCTCCGCGATCTTCGACCGATCGAGCCGAACGGCCGAACCCTAACCCTAATTTCCCAATCCATCTATAAATCTCTCTCGTGTTCTCTCTATCTTTCTTCTCCGCTCTCCGATAGCTTTTCTCCTACTCTGGGAGTCTTCGAAGGGTGCTCGCCGTTCTCCAGTGGAGCAGTCGCCGCCGGTCAGGTAAGTGCAGTTTGTTTTCTTAATTTCAATTTGATTTAGAATTATAAATTTCTTCAATTTCTTTTATAATTGTGCTATTTAGGTTTAATTGATTGTGATTTATGTTAGATTTGTTTTTTTGGGTGTAATTTGAGGGGAATTGTTAAATTGGGAGGGTTGAACAGTGAACCTGCGGGTAGGGATAGTTTACAGTGATTCCTTGAATCACTGATTCACACTGAATCAGTGATTCGGTTCACTGATTCAGTGTGAATCAGTGAACCGAATCACTGATTCAGTGTGAATTAGTGATTCAAGAAATGATTTTGTGTGTATGAGTTTTATGCTAGATAAAATTTGTAAATTTGAGTATTCAGTGCGAACGTTCTAAACGGTATCTGCAAATTCGTAAGTTGAATGTAAATAAGCCAATGTAAGTACTATAAACTTATTTTTTGTATTTTATTATGTTCTATATAGCCAATTATATGATTATTCTTTAATTGGTATGACACCGATATGATACTCCGGTATTTAGGGTTATATCCCGATATCCCGTCCGGTATCCGGTAACCGGTATGTAATTTGACTGACCGGTACAAGACCAGTATTCGATATTTAAAACACTGGTTACTATCAAATAAGCAGAGAAAAGTTCAGATTGGCAATTATGCACACAGAAAAACCAAGAGGAATTTGGGTTCTTCGTGAGAAAATTTTATGTTCAGTTAGAATCAAACTATGTTAGATGGTCTATGAGCACATAAAGGACTTGGGTATGAGACGATACAAACATAGAAACATGGCAAATTCTAAAAAGTAGGACAACAAGACATGGCAGTATAACTTTTCAAGTATTTATGCATATGTCTATGGATAATACACATCAAAATTTGTAATCATTATAACATATTTTGTTAGAATTGGAATAAAAAAAATAAAATCTAATAATTTTAACCATAGGTTGTGATCGAGTAAATATACTAAAGAAAAGAATATGAATATTAAATCCTATACCTCATGTAATATAAGTATATGAAGTCTTTTCACACATTTGGATAACATTTTAGGTATTTGCTTAGTGTCCCACTTGTGTCAGATAGACTTCTATGTTTTTAAAACAGTGCATGGCTCCATGGTGTCCGACGTGCACTCTTTAGGACTTTCTGCAAACGAAAATGGATTCATCATGCAATTTTTTGGATTTAAAATTCGAACGGTATATATCAAGCAAGTTGTCATGAAAGTGTCATTATTCTATACGTGTCTGATACTAACACAACACTCTCTTTGAAGTATCCATACTTCATAGAGATAAAGGAGCCGTATCAATTTTTCTATCAGAATACTTGATGTATACTTTTTTTAATGTGTCAAAAAAATATTGCCGAGATGCATCAGAAATTTGAAAGTTAAAGATTCTAGTGCATGAATGATGGTTTCACAATTTTATTTGATCTGGCCATGGATTTATATTATTTTTCACTTCTTAGTATAAAATTACGACTATTCAAGCAATTAATACAACAACAACAACTACTACTACTACTAAGCCTTTTATCCCAAGTATTTGAGCAATTAATAATACACATAAGTTATTATCTTTATTTAATCATCCTACTTTGAATTCTTGTTATGGATAAAAATATCAAGTCATATGTACATAAGCGTTTTTATTAAATCTATCCCTGACAATTTATATCCTCCACTTTTTTAAGAATAATCATATCTGTTTCACGTATCCCATATGTGTGCAAACACACATAGATATTATACGATTGGCACGATGTACATATTTAAAAATGCTCAAGAATGAAAATGCATGCTGTTGTGAGAACTTTTATCCATGTATACTTGTTAAGAGCTTACCATTTCACAATAAACGCAATAATTTTAGAAACTTTTTTATGTCCTTGTAGTGTCCAACACTGCTTGGAATCTCCCTTTTGTATTGTACATCTTATTTTGGTGGAATCTTGGAGAAGCACTTATGTAAAGTTAGCATATTTTCTTCCTAAGCCTACGAACTGTGAACAGTACATTCACTTGTTTTTATGCTTTTTGGATTATGATTTATGCTATTTCCTGATGGAATCTTTGAATTGGACGTTTCATCTGGCTCTTTGAGCTTGTATCATGTCTTGGAGACAACGATGGCTGTTCCAATGTAAAATCTTATTTTCTTATTTTTTTTTTTCTTTTTATCAGAATGAAGGATGAAACCAGTTCGAGAACAATAGCAGATCTTATCATCTTCCTATGTTCTCTTTGAGTTCTTAGTTTAGGAGAAATTTGGGCATGTCCTCCTTGCTTCCATGTCTTTAATAAATCAGGAAAGCTTTCTTTCTGAGCAGTCAACTAGGTTTTATTTTCTTAACTAAGAATTTTACACCTCAGAATGTTGCTGACACGCTACATCTGGTTGAAGTTTGTCACATTTCTGTGGAACCTTATCAATATGGAGCTGCAATTCGACGCTTACAACATTTTGATGGGACAAAGGCTTGTATTTTAATGGTCCTGAGTCTCCTGACATTGTTGTTTATGTACTAGATTGTTCTGATTAATGAGTTAAAGGAGGTTTTGATTAGTTGAGAGTCAATATGACTATTAAGATAATGCAGGGAGGTCTATCTACTCGCTGAAGGATATGGATCTATGTGAAGTATGAGCGATGTTGCACTGTTATACAGGGATCAGGGAACTCTGGACGTATGACACAGAAGATAACACTTAGTTTCTCTGTTGGAACTTAAGAAGTGCCCTGTGCAAGTATATGTCACGTAAGATTGTTGTTCCAGTCTTTTGCTTACAAGCGTCTGTTTTCAACAATTTAATTAGGAATTTGGAAGAGTGTGTGTGATAGAGTTGCTGGTGTTTTAGTTATTTTGGCAAATATTTAAAGATTAGGAGATTATTTTGACTGATTGTACAATAATAGTTTTACTCAAGATGTCATTGACTTTACCATTCAGCGTCAGCGAGTGAAGCTCATCAAGGTAGTACAAGTTAAAAAGAGTGAAGGGCACGACCGAGCAAATATGGATGGAGGTGATTAAAAAAAAAGGATGCTAAAAGCTTTAATGAGGACATATTGCTTGATTTGGAATGAGCATGGCGGTGATTAAAAAAAAGGATGCCAAAAGCTTTAATGAGGACATATTGCTTGATTGGAATGAGCGTAATTCTCTTTTGGTTCATGTAGCCTACCCCGGATACTTGGAAGAATGGGCTTAGTTATTGTTTGAGTGGGTACACCAAAGGTTCAAAATATGAAGATTTTGAGGGATTATATCAAAATAAGCATGCCGTGGATATATCAGAAAAACCCAAGAAAGACTATGGGTGCTACCCATTTTATACCTTAAGTAATTCAGCTTTTTGGTTTGTATGGTTTAATATTGATATGCATCTTTAAGGATGGGGAGAAGTTATTTCAGGCACCATAGCAAAGGAGATCTTATGGGGCTATTCATTAGGTTTTAAATTGTCGACAATTCAAAGTATAGACACCATCTGAAGTGTGCCCAAGGAGAAGTTGAGATGCTCCTTTTCATGGTGTTTAGAACAGATGGTTCTTCAATGTAATTTTATCACTGGCAGTTGAATGGATAGCTTATTTTCACCTTACTGTTCACGTGGAGCTCTGTTCTTATTTTACTCTAGTGTCATGAGATAATTAGGTAAGCTTTTTTTATATAATTAATAACAAAATTTCATACTTCCTTAACACCTAAAATGTTGCATTACAAGCTATTTGAACAACTAGCATAGACATTGTCAAGGAAACATAATTTTACGTGTAAATTGTTATGATGGCATCACTTTTCTTGTTAGCATGGCCTTTTTACTAAATTTTGGGTTTACTTTTTCTTCCAGCTCAATGTTGAAGAATTCATGGGGTCCAATTGTTGAGTATATATTGATCTGGGAGTTTATACCCTTCTCTGCTTATGATAAAGTTTTATGTGCTTTCTTAAGAAAAGGTTGTTTGGTGAATTTGTCAGGGAATCAGGACAGCTGCAGGTACTGAGCGCCCACCATCAATCTGGAGGGGAGCGATCCGTTTCAACTATTCTTTATCTGGTTTCTCTTCAAGATCTCACAAATTGCCCATTCCGTGTAGTTGACGAGATAAATCAGGGTAAGTTGCCAATAATACTAGAGTGGCCTCTGTCGTCAGTTTCATGAAAGCACACTTTTGCTTTATCATAAATCTATTGTGACATTATAGGAATGGACCCCATAAACGAGAGGAAAATGTTCCAACAGCTTGTCAGAGCAGCGAGTCAAGAAAATACACCACAGTAAGAAACCGACATCTGAAATATGCAATGCTGTCTGCTATAATATGCTTTTGTTGGCACCCTGAACCTTGAGCTTCCTACATAACTAGCAACTTTCTTCCTCCACTTTGATTCAGGTGTTTCTTGTTGACGCCAAAGTTGTTACCTGATCTAGAGTATAGTGATGCTTGTAGCATTTTGAATATCATGAATGGTCCATATATCGAGAAACCCTCCCAAGGTATTAATATGTTGCTAAATTTTGTTTGCACTTCTTTCTATTAAGGCTTAATTACAGTGAGACCCCCCATATACTGATGAAGGAGAAGTATAATTTATTTCCCCTTAAGCTTAAAATTCTCAGATTAATTCCTGGACTCCTAACACCGTTAGTCAATCATTTGCTATTCTCACTCTTATTTAACTTAAACTACTAATTTTTTTTTATAAAATCTCCAAATTATCCTCCTCCCTATCAATAAGAATTCATCCAAAACATGTCTAGAGGAGGGTAACTGGGGATTTCATAAAAAAAAATGCAGTTTAAGTTAAATAGAGGTGAGAATGGCAAACTGTTTACTAACGGCGCTACGAGTTCAGGGACTAAATTGAGACTTTTAAACTTAAGGAGTAATAAGTTATACTACCCTTATAGTACAGGGTGTCTCACTGCAATTAATCATTCTATTAATTATTGATGTTGTTCTAATATTTCTGGTTAAATGATTGTTTTTTCAGTATGGAGCTGTGGCGGTAGCTGGGGGACGGTGATGGGCTTGGTAACAGAGGGTTTAAGTTGAAGTTTGCTCGTAGATCCGCGCTGTTAATATAACTGCCTCGTTCTATGTTGATGAGGATGATAATATCTTGTCCACAGTCCTGGGGCGTTATGCGGCTAATTTCTAACTGCTATTGCTACATCTTTGACGATTGATGAAATATGTAAATTATGCCGTGTCATGTTGCAGTCTCTAATAGGATATTAGAAGCACTGTTTATTATTTTGTTTTACGGAGACAAGTGATGAAAATGTACAACCATTTCAATGTCAAGTGTGTTTTTGTCCATGTACTGCATACAAATATGATGGAAATTAGCTGTGATTAACTTCAACATATTAAAAGATTGTTAATGTATTTACAATTCAGGACTTATTAAGATTCGATTTCTTGTGGTGATTGATAATATTGCATGAGATGCATGATGGTAGCATAACTTTTCTGGTAAAATACCTGCAGTATTCATTTTTCGCACCAGGAGGCTACTGTAACCGGTAATATCTCATGCTTTCAAGAGCATGGCTTCAGTAAATTGTTTAAATTCGAGATAACAGTAGATTTCATGCTTTTAAGCAGTGGAAGTAAGTTTATTTCCACTGCTCTACTTCATATATGTATTTGTTTAGTTAGTACTTCATATATGTATTTGTTTAGTTAGGAATATAAGTTACTTCTTAAAAGATGATGTGGAGTCTATATAGCAATACTACTTTTCTAATTTACTTCACATATTTTTTTATATGGAAGAAAAATAGAAATAAAAAATATTATTATTTTATTCTTTTATAACTTTACTTTTTCTTTTTTCTTCCATAAAAATAAATATTTTTTTTCTCTTTTATTTTTTCTCTTTTATTTTTTTTCTTCCAAAAAATAATAAACAAACATTAGAAATATTGACATATTTTTTTATATGGAAGAAAAATAGAAATAAAAAATATTATTATTTTATTCTTTTATAACTTTACTTTTTCTTTTTTCTTCCATAAAAATAAATATTTTTTTTCTCTTTTATTTTTTCTCTTTTATTTTTTTTCTTCCAAAAAATAATAAACAAACATTAGAAATATTGGAAGTATAGTAGTTTACTTTTGGAGGTTGCTTTTTATTTTTATTTTTTTCCTTACTTTCATTACTTGTAAACACCCAAACATAGCCTTAAAAGAAATTCAAGGATAAACATTTGATTGATACAAAAACATTTGAGAAACTTATTATTGGAAGCCCAGAGAAAACCTAAAAAGGAAATGGTTAATTACAGACAGACTCCCTGTAGTATTGGGGGTGTGTCACTTAGCACCCCTGAAGTTTAAAACTCTCAAAAAACCCCTTGGACTTTTAACACTGTTAGAGAAAGTTTATTATTATCACTCTACTTTAACTCTAAAGTGCACTCATAGCCCTGAATTTCCTATTTTACCCTCAAAACTCCATGCACACTCCTCTTTTTCTCTCCCCTCCCTCTCTCTCTCTCTCTCTCTCTCTCTCTCTCTCTCTCTCTCCCTTTAGTGGTAATTAAGTTGTTTCCCTGCTTAATTTATGGCTTGTTTTTAGCACCAAAAATAATTTTTTTAAGTAGCACCAAAAATATATGGCTTGTTTTTAGCACCAAAAATAATTAAGTTGTTTCCCTGCTGCTTAGTTTCCCTGCTTCCCTACTGCTTAATTTCCCTGCAGCTACAAATTTCACATATTAACCTAGCAGCAGAGGCGGCGGCGGCTGCTAGCAGCAGCAGCAGCAACAGCAGCTTAATTTCCCTGCTGCTTAGCAGCAGCAGCAGGGAAATTAAGCTGCTGCTGCTAGCAGCTGCTGCAGCTGCTTGACGCCGGACTCCATCACTTCATTTACAGTGCATGGTGCACATAATATCATGTATAATTTACATATCAACAATAAATTATCAACATAAAATGCTCAGAGATAGGTATTTTTGACCGTGCATTTGTATATCAACACAAGATTTTCAAAGACAAGTATTCATTTCATTAACAATGAGTTACATCTCATATACATAATAACAACCAAAATCCAAGAGTACTTTACAAAAGTTTACTAAGACAACACAACGAACAAATGTTGATTGCATCTGCGCCGGCTTTGTTAATGTTAGAAATCTGCAATCAAAATCATAATGTTAGAAACGTAAAATAATGAAAATATCTGAATGAAAAATCATGTGTTTCATTTACTTCTCTTTTGCTGTTAGCTAATAAAATTTTCCATCCGTATGCATTAATTTTCTTTCACGCCCTGACTCGATCTTGGATCTCTCTGCATTGACAATATGAGATATCATTAATGTTCTTTAAAGGGAATAAAATAATTATTGCTCTACTTACCCGGCGAGAGAGAGAGAGGAGGGAAAGGAAGTCGGCGACCTGCCGGCGAGAAAGAGAGAGGGGGGGGCGGAGGCGGGTGAGAGATGGGGACGGAGACGTGAGAGCGAGAGGGGGGAAAGAAAAAAAAGGTGACCTGCCGGCGAAAGAGACAGGGGGGGCGGAGGCGGGTGAGAAATGGGGACGGAGACGTGAGAGAGAGAGAGAGAGAGGGAGGAAAGGAAGCCGGTTGAGAGGGAGCCGGCGACCTGCCGGCGAGAGAGAGAGAGGGGGGGGACGCCGGCGGGAGAGAGAGAGAGAGAGGGGGGGGACGCCGGCGGGTGAGAGAGGGGGGGGGGGGACGCCGGCGGGTGAGAGAGAGGGGGGGGGGACGCCGGCGGGTGAGAGAGGGGGGGGGGGACGCCGGCGGGTGAGAGGGGTGAGGGGAGCGGCTGAGGGGTGAGGGGAGCGGCTGAGAAAGAGAGAGTGCCCTACGGGTTTTTTTTGTCATAGTGGGGGTATTTTTGACATTTTCCAACACGTACACAGCACGTACTTGACCAATTAACGTTCAGTTAATACCATTAGTATGTCCAGGGGTTTTTTTGAGAGTTTTAAACTTCAGAGATGTTAAGTGCACACCTCCAATACTACACGGGATCTGTCTGAAAAGAAATGATAATAATACTTTATAGAAACCTTTTTAGTAGCAGAGAAATATTATATAAAGTATCTTGGAAGAAACAATCAAGAAGCTAATACAAGACTCAAAAGAAATGATAGTAATACTTTATAGAAAGATGTTGCCAATATATATATATATATATATATATATATATATATATATATATATATATATATATATAATAATTAAAATTATAACTTTTATATACACACATACATCAAAACATACATGTACTCATACATAAATTTCATATATTTAATTTAATATCAATTGAATATCTTTAAAAATATATATTTACTAAAAGGATAACTTTTATATAAAATGTTGTTGAAACCGAACAATCAATTCGAATTCGGGCTCAGCTTGGTTTCGATTTTAATTCATAATTATTTTTGGCTCGATTTTGCAAATATTGAAAAAAAAAAAAAAACCGAACCAAAACCCAACGAATTCTCACCTCCTAAAGTTAGAAATGTATTTTAAAAAATGCCAAAGAAATTACACTTCCAGGTTTCGAAAGGAAAAAAAAAAATCCCTAAGAAGTTAAACAACTAATCTGGAGCAAGGTCCAACATGAGCGACACGTTGACTCTCACCCGCCTCCTCTTGATTAGAGGCCTCGTCTCCTCCTCTCTCTCTTCGCCTTTCTCGCCAACTGGACCTTCTTCTTCTTCTTCTTCTTCTTCTTCTTCCAGGCCCAAGAAGTTGAACTCAACCGCCGGCCTCTTCCTCTTCAGAGCGTCGCCCTTTTGGCCCGCTGGTAATTCATTCAAGTCCATAAAATTGATCTCCGCTGGCCTCGGCCTCGGCCTCTCTCTTGCTTCCTCTTCCTTTTCCTTGAATTTGAGCCCAAGTCTGAAGAAGGTGTTGGCCAAACGTTCTCCTTCTATCTCTCTGCGGACCCACCTCACCATTGCCGTCGACATTATCATCGAAGGAGGGGGTTTTGAGAGTTCTTGATCGTCGGACTCAGAGAGAGAGGAGGCAATGAGAGGGTTCTGAGAATTGGTGAGTGAATCACTCTGAAAGCTTGTGAATTTATAGGCGTGCGTGCGGCTCCGATTCCGAGTCGGATGCGGATTGCATTCCGACTCATAATCGGAAAAGCCCAATATGTTTCTTAATATAGATTTTATTCTACTGGTAATTAAAGCATAGTTTAGGTTAAAGTTTACTATTTTTTTAACCCTAAAAGAAATAGGTTTTTGTTTTTTACATTACTAGTTGAACAAAGGAATTATCTGCAACGCATTTATAAAATCTTGTATTCCTCAAAAAAAATAAAAATAAAAATAAAAAAAATAATTTCATTCTACTCTACATTGCTACATGAACTAAAAAAAAGTTAATTGGGGAAAAGGATATTTTAAATTAATTCGTAGATTATGGTTTATTTTCTTAATAATATTTTTTATGTTGCTAGTTGAGGAAAGGACTTTATATTTGCAAATTAATTCGAAAACTATGATGCTTTAAGATCGCTACCCAAGCTTTTTCTTTTTTTCGCATTGCTTATTGAAGAAATGGGGAAATTCTATTTATGATTTGTTTAAGCTCGATATGAGGCCTTTCCGATTGTTTGAGAGTTATGTTTATTTTGAATGCTTATGCTTTAGATAAGAGAGATGGAGGCCGATCTCAAGCAACAAGAGAAGGTCGCTCTTAATGCAGCCACACAATATGAGAATTGTAAGTTAATATTATACCTCAAACAACTTCTTTAGATTTTGGTTATAACCTAAAACGACACTCTTTTTAGTTTATGATGTTTTTTTTTCTTTTTCCAATGCACTATAATAAGCTCAATGTATCAATTTAATGTTATGACCATGTTTAGCTATGATATATAGATAAAAAAAGAGTGTTGATAAATGCAGGTTTCGGCATGACAAAGCTCTAATTTTTTTTTTTAAAACACTTGAATTTTGGTTTTTAGCCACTTGATGTGATGTCAACAATAAAATCTGGGTAAGAGAAATCCCTTTTCATGTCTTCAGATATAACCCATTAAGGGTGCCCGTTCTTTGTACATAAACCTTTTGTCAGGGTTTCATAAAGTTTCAGTAGTTCTGCTTCTGTACATGTTAGAAATCAAAGCCCACAAATTGCTTCTACCATAATCCCGTGGAAGGGAAATTAGTACATCTATATATAGATAAACATATCATTAGTTGTAAACACATTATTTACTCTTGATACATTAGTATAAACTATAAACTATAAGATTGCCATTATATAGTTTATGCTATGATGGTAGTATAAATCAAAGCCTACAAATTGCTTCTACTGTAATCCTGTGAGCTTGCTTGATTTGTTTACGGGTTAGTCACATATTTATTATGATTTATAATCTTTTTGGCATAGCCATGAGCTGTCAAAATGTTTTTTACTTACTTTGAGACGCATTTTAATCTTCTTTCATGTATTTTACTGGTTGCTATGATCAATGTGTTTCTATGCATGATCAACAGATTTCCTTTATTTTCAAATATTGGCAATATACCGATAGCTGTAAGAATTTAGGTGCTTTCTCTTATTTTCTGTAACATAGTTCCTTTGCTGCAGTCTAGATATTCCTAGTAATAAAGTTATCTTTCCCCTGCGTAAGAGATAATACTATTTATTTTTTGAAATGTTTGTATCTTTTGGTAGACGTTGTTAAGACCTTGACTATCTGGTTTGATGCACCCTTGGGAGGAAAAAAGGTGGCATTTTTCTTTGTTGCACTTGCAATGAATAATTACATACTGACTACTGGTCATGGTACCTCTATTTTATTTGCATAGGTAAAAAAGAAACTGAGCAGTGTAAACAGCAACTCTTTGCCGCAAAACGTCATGCAGAATCGATAACTATCATCACCAAAGATCTTGCTCATGAATTTCAAGAGGTATGACTGTTTAAATTATCTCGGCATAATACTCTGATCTCCTAACTGCTCTTGTACTTTGATTTTTAATGAAATAGTGTTGCTAAATAAGATTCAAGAGGTGATATCTGTATATCGCTGGTGAAAACAAGAATGACCAACTCTTACCAAATATCCAAAATGGGATACTTCACACGAAGACTGTATAAGGTCCTATAGTTTCCTACCTTCACTGATCTGAGTTGTTTAAGATTCTACACTTATATGAAAGGGTCTCAACAAACCTTGAGAGATATAGAGGAAAGAAGAATTAAATATGTAGCTAAAAGAATTAAATGAAAAACAAACTTAAATTTGTAATTCATATATGTAAAAATGAGTTAAATGCTTAGAGTTTTTGTTGGCTCATATTAATGAAATCTAAGTTCAAATCAACTGAGTAAAGTCTTTTTTTGCTCCTCATCTTTAGTTGATTCCGTCCGTTAATATATTCTAAGACTTGTTAACTTGGCATCAGGTGTTTGTAATTGTTATGTTATTTCTTTGCTAGTAAAGAACAATATGTTGTTAACTAGGTGAAATGAGCCATACTTTGTTGTAGTATGATTGCAATTTCAAAGCTTGTAGAAACATTGCATGTATTGGTTTCCTCGTCAACATCTATACGTATCTCATGTATATGTATATTGCTGCAATTTGCCACTCTGGAAAGCAGGCATTTGATCTAGATTAGATGAGAACATTTTGAAGTTTAAATTTAAGTTGATTCTGAACTTCGTGCAAGTGTAAAATTCATTCATCCAATTTATATCACTTTTAGAATATTTTTGTACATACAACACTATTTTCATACTCACTTTTTATTTATGTATTAGTCAAATACGATTTTACTGTTAGTGATTTGCATTAACTGCATTGAATATTACCAAGCATCGAGTACGCACAACAATCTCATGCATCCATATCTTATAAAAATATCCCTTGACATGGGCCTGACTCAAAAATAGAGATCGTCACATTTCGGCTGAGCAAAAAATGAGCAAGAGAGGGTTCTACTGTGAGGATTACGAAGCCACTTGACACCAATTGACAGGTTGGTGGACTGGATTTTGTATTCATAGAATTTGTGCTAACACATAGCAGACGGCCACTGCAAATTACCAGAGACTTGGGAGGAGTGTATATGATGGGGCATGATATCCTACATACCTAGCTAGGTTATACACAGGTGATGAGTGGAAGAAGTTTGGAACTTAAGTCAAACTAGCTTTTAGTAAATGTGTGCTAAGTCTTCATAGTTGTAAAATGAACAATGGATTGTGAGAGAGAAGGGCCAACAAATTATTAAACTACCCCAAATCTGCAAGGAGAAACTAAAATCATTGAGATAACTGTTGGAATAGAAAAACACAGGAAAATTTTCAAAATAAGAAGAAAGAAATAAGGTGAGGAATCTCCTAGACGAATGATGCTGTCAGCTCAATGAACTTTCCTATAATCACAATAGTTTATTTATTGTTATAAATACTTGGAGTCCGTTGTACCTACAGTAACATAACATGTTGTGGGAACACACGTTACAAAAACAAGTTGCTTGTTTGCAGAGTGCCGGATATTTGTCCTTTTTTTTTTGGAGTGAACGACAATAGAGTGTTTATTAGTCTATTGTGTTGTGGTAGTTCTTGAACTTTGGGCCAAAGCTTGGTTGTTGATGATCATGAATATTAAAATGGATCCATAAGCATTCTACATATTTGTGATGGCCATTTTTAAGATGTGGTGTCAAAAGATTGTGTAACAGAAGTATTGATTTTGTTCCAGATTGATGGAAGATGTATAAATGAGAGATTGCTCCATAAGGAGTTTGTGATACCAGAATCTGATACAGTTACTGCCATGAATGTATTATTTTTAATTTTAGTCACTAGATCTGCAATTTTTCTGCTGGAAGATTAACTTTTGGTATCAACTAGTAGGAGATATTGTGGAAATCACACGGAGTTTTATGCCTGAATTTGAGATAATTTTTACTAGAAGAATTACTAAATTATGAATCTTACTTGCCCCCATTTGCAGAGACATTCTGTTATGGTTGTAAGTGGAAAAACTTAAAGTGAACACTTTGGCCTTGTAATATGGGAAATGTTTTATGTTTTTAATCCATATCAGTTAATTTCAGCATCTCTATTTTTCTACGAAAATTAATTTACTATTTTCCTACATTGACTATCCTAACTACAAACTTACTTAGTAACTTAATGATTGCCTTTGAAGGTATATTAGAACTGTTAGTTCTCCAAGGAACTTTCTAGATTATTCTGGCCAATTTACATCTGTTTGATGTTGCTCGGATTATGAGACTCGCTGATGAGGTGATGCTTAATTTTAGTTAAAGGATGCATCTGTTGACCATATTATCTTTTTCATATGCTAGCAGCCGGACAGTTTTTTTTTTTTTTTTTTGGTCAGATCTTGCATAAATGGCTTCATGATGCTTTCTGGGAGCTGCCTTTATCGGCTCAGCTTGTTCATGATTGCTTCCTTGTAAATTTGATGGCTTGCTGCTACAATGTTTTGGATATCAATAACAATTAAACATCATCAGCGATTCTGAACCTATGGCCGGCCTTGCTGCATGCTGTGAGGCAAGACACATCATGGATGATCCCGAAGTCATCAATGAGATATTTGATGCCTGAGGAACAAATTATAGTGTTTCACTTGAAACTATGGGTTATATGCATTAGGTTTTAGTTATTTCTACAGCCTGTTTAAGTAATCATAATTTGATTTTTTAATCTTGCTGCATATATTACATTGTCATTACATTTTAAAGGTTTAAATGGTATATTCAATAATAAGTTTAAATGGTATATTCAATAATAATGATAAAAAAATTGAACATGTCTTCAATATATATTTATTAATTTTCCATATTTTGAGGATTCTTTTTTGTAGACGTCTTAAAGGTTTACTTGTTTTATGTTTATGTTGCATGAATATCTCTTACACTTCATTTCAGTATTTTTTTTAACTACCTAGTTGGCATTCTCTTATGCTACATCTCAGTTTTTTTTTAATTACCTAGTTGACATAGCTTGTTTTAAAATCCATTAATGTTATAATATTCTCTTCAAAGGTTTTTCCTGAGAAGTGTTACATTCATGTAGATGCCTGGCACTATCGAGGAATTAGAGGCTGCTATTCAAGATAATATCCTCGATTCTCGGAAGCAAAGTCTATCTTATTTCTCAATCAGAATATTCTTCAAGAATATGAGAGCCGTCAACGGAAGGTAAATTTGTTGAGTGTCCTCCAATTGTTTTAGAATCATCTTAGAAACTATTTTATCTATGTGGTACAGATAGAGGCCATGGCTACTAAAGTTGAAACAGATGAACAAGAACTTGGCCGATGTTTATCTGAAATAAACACACTCAAGTTCTGGAAGTATACATTTGTATTTTTACATGCCAATTTTACATATATTTTTGGTGGATTATTTGCACCATATTCTTCCTAAAGTTGGTCTTTAAACTCATAACTAATTGGGGATCATGTAGGGTTTCTGGCTTCCAACTTTGCGAAACCTTGTTGTCAAGATAAATGAGACCTTCGGTCGTAACTTCCGAGAAGTGGCTGTAGCTGGAGAAGTTTCACTTGGTTATTTCTTGAATTATCATATTATGAGCTTCTTTAATTATTGATAACCAATTCTAATGCTCTCTTTTTTTTTTTTGCAGATGAGCATAAGACATATTTTTATAAATATGGCATACTAATAAAAGTGAAATTCAGGTAAACTTGAACCCCTAAATATTAGAGGAATATCCATATCTCTTGTCTCTAGCCAAAATTACTGAGGAACTCTCTTATTCCGGAAATATAGTGGATATGGGTTTTACTTGTATTACTCTAGGAACACTTACTTAGCAGCTTGGTGCTGTCTTTTATATATATGAAATGCTTCTATATATTTCGTCATATATTGTGTGGTACGCTTGTATCATTTGGTGGTCTATCTTTATACCTTTGTTTGTTTGTATTTTTGAAAATTGTAGAGTTCAGTCTAGAGGTTTCTGCTAAAGTATTTTTATTAATTCCTGATGTTACTTCTCCTAATCTAGTGGACTTCCATTCTCTTGAATACTGGAATTGCTTAGATCTTCTGAAATTCATAGGCCCGCGTTCGAAAACAAAGTTATCCTCCCTCCATTTTTTGATTGAATTAACTCTAACATCCTAACTGAGGAGGACTGTTTGCAATATTACTGTAGTTTAGTGTCATCTCAGTGCTAAAGTTGAGCAACTCCAAAATATTGGAGATAGCAAAACTCTACTTTTGTTATCGTATACCTCTATTTTTCATGCAAATCTAAATTATCTAATCCTACCTTTGTTATCTCATACCTCTATTTTTCATGCAAATCTAAATTATCAAACCACATCACAAAATTGAGTTCAGTAAACTAGAGGTATGGCCTTGCAAATTGGAGCTTGCATAGCCCATACCTCCACTTAGAATCTACCTCCAGTTCTCTATGCTCCATTACCTAGCAGGCACTTAAAGGTAATTTGACTAAGAAAAATGTATATTATCTAAGTATCTGAGATAATATGATGGACTCCACTTATTAATACCGTCTTCTGAACCAGCCATGATCCTTTTAATTTATATTACTCTTAAATTATTTTCATTTTAGTTTATGAAGACCTTAGTTTTCTTTTTGTGTTTTCAAATTTGACATAGTTCATGGTAACTTTTCAAATGTGCATGCTTTATTTTTTGGTTTTCTCCCCTTTCTGTTTGCATATTTTCTGCTTCTTGTTGATGTGTGATACTGAGGGTGAAATCTAAAAAATGTATGGTCTCGTACAGTTTCTATAGGCAATTGGAGTTACATTGAGATTAGTTTCTGTATCATAATCTGCTATGTTTATGTCATTCAATCTGGCTTTCAGCTTAAATAGAAACACTGCTTAGTCTTCTAGTTAGCTTTCTGCCTGCTGATTGGAGAACGCATGCAAGATTGTAGGCACTTGATCACGTACGCGGAGAGATACACAAACACACAAAGAGATATGGAATAATGGATTGACTGGTCATAATGTCATGTCCCTCTCACTGGCCAATGATCCTAGCACCAACTTCATATATTGGAGGGAGGAATGTGGACTTTGAGAATCAGCATGCAAATTTACTGGACTAAATCAAGTATCATACAGGGAAAAATTAAATTCAGCTATCTGATTTCCCTGTCTGTAGGATTTTTTTTTTCTATGAACTGGAAACAATAAACATTTTGAAAAATTTATATGCTCTGGGGCCTCATTTCCCTGACAGTGCACTTTTCATGGGTACTTTTAAGCAACTCTTGGTCCTATGCTGTTTGGTTTCTTAAGTAGAAAAGTTTGGTTCGGTTACTATCAAATAAGCAGAGAAAAGTTCAGATTGGCAATGATGACACACAAAAACCAAGAGGGATTTGGGTACTTCGTGAGAAAATTTCATGTTCAGTTAGAATCAAACTATGTTGGATGGATACCTTGATCTATGAGCACATATAGGACTTGGGTATGAGACGATACAAACATAGAAACATGGCAAATTCTAAAAAGTAGGACAACAAGACATGGCAATATAACTGTTCAAGTATTTATGCATGTGTCTACAGATAATACAAATTTTGATCGTTATATCATATTTTGTTAGAATTGGAATAAAAGAAAATAAAATCTAATAATTTTAACCCTAGGTTGTGATTGAGTAAATATACTAAAGAAAAGAATATGAATATTAAATCCAATACCTCACGTAATATAAGTATATGAAGTCTTTCACACATTTGGATAACGTTTAGGTATTAGTTTAGTATCCCACTTATGTCAGAAGGACTTCTATGTTTTTAAAACAATGCATGGCTACATGGTGTCCGACGTGCAATCTTTAGAACTTTCTTCATACAAAAATGGTTTCATCATGCAATTTTTTGGATTTAAAATCCGAACGGTATGTATCAAGCAAGTTGTCATGTAAGTGTCATTATTATACGTGTCTGATATTGAAACAACACTCACTTTGAAGTATCCATACTTCATAGAGATAAAGGAACCGTATCAATTTTTCTATTAGAACACTTGATGTATACAGAAATTTGGAAGTCAAAGATTCTAGTGCATGAATGATGGTTTCACAATTTTATTTGATCTGGACATGGATTTATATTATTTTTCAATTCTTAGTATAAAATTATGACTATTCAAGTAATTATTAATAAACATAATTTTAAGATAAAATATATTACCTTAGTTATTGTCTTTATTTAATCATCCTACTTTGAATTTTTGTTATGGATAAAAATATCAAGTCATATGTACATAAGCATTTTTATTAGATCTATCCCTGACAATATATATCCTCTACTTTTTTAGGAATAGTCATATCTGTTTCACGTATCCCATAACTGTACAAACGCACATAGATATTATACGATTGGCACAATGTACATGTTTAAAAATGCTCAAGAATGAAAAGCATGCTGTTGTGAAGACTTTTATCCATGTATACTCGTTAAGAGCTTACCATTACACAATAAAAGCAATAACTTTAGAAAAATTTTTATGTCCTTGTAGTGTCCAACACTACTTGGAATCTCCCTTTTGTATTGTACATCTTATTTTGGTGGAATCTTGGAGAAGCACTTATGTGAAGTAGCATATTTTCTTTCTAAGCTTACGAACTGTGAACAGTACTTTCATTTGTTTTTATGCTTTTTGGATTATGGTTTATGCTATTTCATGATGGAATTTTTGAATTGGACGTTTCATCTGGCTCTTTGAGCTTGTATCATGTCTTGGAGACAGCGATGGCTGTTCCAATGTAAAATCTTATTTTCTTATTTTCTTTTCTTTTTCTTTTTATCGAATGAAGGATGAAACCAGTTCGAGAACAATAGCAGATCTTATCATCTTCCTATGTTCTCTTTGAGTTCTTAGTTTAGGAGAAATTTGGGCATGTCCTCCTTGCTTCCATGACCCTAATAAATCAGGAAAAGTTTCTCTCTGAGCAGTCAACTAGGTTTTATTTTCTTAACCAAGAATCTTACAACTCAGAATGTTGCTGACATGCTACATCTGGCTGTAGAAGTTTTGTCTCATTTCTGTGGAACCTTATTAATATGGAGCTGCAATTCGAAGCTAACCGCATTTTGATGGGACAAAGGCTTGCATTTTAATGGTCCTGGCATTGTTGTTTACAGACTAGATTGTTTTGATTAATGAATTAAAGGAGGTTTTGATTGAGAGTCAATATGACTATTAAGATAATGCAAGGAGGTCTATCCACTCGCTGAAGGATATGTATCTATGTGAAGTATGAGCGATGTTGCACTGTTATATAGGGATCAGGGATCTCTGAGCGTATTGCACAGAAGATATACGAAGTTTCTCTGTTGGAACATAAGAAGTGCCCTGTGCAAGTATATTGCACTTAAGATTGTTGTGCCATTCTGTTGCTTACAAACGTCTCTCCACCACTTGCTCCTGATATGTATATCAAGTATATGACAAGTATCAATGCATTCATGAAGTGTCAAAGGTCTGAAATTTAAAATATATCGCAGAACTAAGGACAGGTGCTGAATAGACCCCTTAATTGAAAAATGTTAGCAAGTATTCAAGCACCTCCTCCTTGATGTCAGCCACCTCCATGCCTGCTTTCATGACCATGACCTCTTAAGTAGGAATTTGGGGAAGAGAGTGGTATAGAGTTGCTGGCATTTTAGTCATTTCGGCAATATTTTGAAATGGAGAGATTATTTTAACAGATTATGCAATGATGATTTTACTCAAGTTGTCAATGATCTTACCATTCAGTGAGGATATGAACTGTAGACCTATAGAGGTATCGGTTTGGCGAGCGGAGCTTATCAATATAACACAAGTTAAAAGAGTGTAGGGAATGACTGAAGAAAATATGGATGGAGGTGATAAGAAAAAATACGGATGATAAAAGCCATAATGAGGACATATTGCTCGATAGGAATGAGTGGAGAAGGATAGTCTATGTGCTCGACCTGGCGTAATTCTCTTTTGGTTTATGTAGCCTACTCCAAATACTTGGAAAAAGGCCTTAATTGTTGTTTGGGTGGGCACATCAGAGATTCAAATGTGAATATTTTGGGTGATTATATCAAAACAAGCATGATGTGGATATATCTGAAATAACTGAAAAAAGACTGCGTGCTCCCATTTTATACCTTCTCAAGTAATTCAGCTTTGTTTTATTGACGGACCACTTCACTAGTTGTTCTAACTTCTTATTGTTCTGTTATTATCTCGTTAATGGAACGCGGAGGGTTATATCCCATCGTTTATCGTCAAAAAAAAAAAGAAAAAGTAATTCAGCTTTGTGGTATGTATGGTTTAATATTGATATGCATCTAGCAAAGGAGATCTTATGGGACTGTCCATTAGGTTTTAAATTGTCGACAACTCAAAACTAAAGACACCATCTAAAGGGTGCCCAAGGGGAAGTTGAGATGCTTCTTTTCATGGTGTTGGGAACAAACGGTTCTTCAATGTAATTCTACTCTAGTGTCATGAGATAATCAGGTAAGCTTTTCATATAATCAATAACAAAATTTCACACATCCTTAACACCTAAAATGTTGCATTCCTCGAGCTATTTGAACAAGTAGCGTAGACATTGTCAAGTACGCATGATTTTACATGTAAATTGCTATGATGGCTTCAATTTTCTTGCTAGCATGGCCCTTTCACTGAATTTTGGATTTTCGTTTTCTTCCAGCTCAATGTTAAAGAATTCATGGGGTTCAATTGTTGAGTATAAATTGATCAGGGTGTTTATACCCTTTTTGTGCTTAGGATAAAGTTTTGTGTGCTTTCTTAGAAACGGTTGTTTGGTGAATTTGTCAGGGAATCAGGACAGCTGCAGGTGCTGAGCGCCCACCATCAATCTGGAGGGGAGTGATCCGTTTCAACTATTCTTTATCTGGTTTCTCTTCAAGATCTCACAAATTGCCCGTTCCGTGTAGTTGACGAGATAAATCAGGGTAAGTTGCCAATAATACAAGACTGGCCTCTGTCGTCAGTTTCATGAAAGCACACTTTTGCTTTATCATGAATCTATTGTGACATTATAGGAATGGACCCCATAAACAAGAGGAAAATATTCAAACAGCTCGTCAGAGCAGCGAGTCAAGGAAATACACCACAGTAAGAAACTGGCATCTGAAATATGCAATGCTGTCTGCTATAATATGCTTTTGTTGGCACCCTGAACCTTAAGCTTCCTAACATAACTAGCAACTTTCTTCCTCCACTTTGATTGATTCAGGTGTTTCTTGTTGACGCCAAAGTTGTTGCCTGATCTAGAGTATAGTGATGCTTGTAGCATTTTGAATATCATGAATGGTCCATATATCGAGAAACCCTCCCAAGGTATTAATATGTTGCTAAATTTTGTTTGCACTTTATTCTATTGAAGGTTAATTGCAGTGAGACCATGTATACTATAGGAGTAGTATAACATATTTTCCCTTAAGTGTAAAGCTCTCAAGTTTAATCTCTGGATTCTAACACCGTTAGTCAATCATTTGCTACTCTCACTCCCATTTAACTTAAACTACACACTTTTTTTTATGAAATCTCCAAATTATCCTCCTCCCTCTCAATGAGAATTCACCCAAAATATGCCTAGAGGAGGGTAATTGGGGATTTCATTAAAAAAATGCAGTTTAAATTAAACCAGGGTGAGAGAATGGCAAACTGATGTTGATGAGGATGAGAATATCTTGTCCACGGCCCTGGGGCGTTATGCGGCTAATTTCAAACTATTATTGCTACATCTTTGAAGATTGATGTAAATATGTAAATTTTGCAGTGTCATGTTGCAGTCTCTAGTAGGAAATTAGAAGCATTGTTTATATTTTTGTTTTAGGGAGGCAAATGATAAAAATGTATAACCATTTCAATGTCAAAGTGTGTTTTTGTCCATGTACTGCATACAAGTATGATGGAAATTAGTCGTGTTTAACCTCAACATATTAGAAGATTGTTAATGTATTTACAATTCAGGACTTACTATGATTTAAATTACATGTGATGATTGATAATATTGCATGAGATGCATGGTGGTAACAAAACTTTTCTGGTAAATTATCTGCAGTATCCATTTTTCGCACAAGGAAGTTAATCTAACAGGTAATGTGGGTTTCAGAAAATTTGTTTAAATTAGAGATAACAGTAGCTTTCATGCTGCAGCTTACGTTTAGATATGGTTTAGGGTTTAGCTATTGTCTGTTGCTCCATTTACCATTTTCATCAGCAATAGATGATTTGAATTCTCCTCTCACAAAAATCGTAGAATACATGATATTATCACACTTAAAAGAAACTCAAGGAAAAAACATTTGATTGTGACAAAAACATTTGAGAAACTTATTATTGGAAGCTCGAAGAAAACCTAAAAGGGAAGTGATAACAATACATTATAGAAACCTTTTTAGTAGCAGAGAAATACTATATGAAGTACCTTGGAAGAAACAATCAAGAAGCTAATACAAAACTCAAAAGAAACGATAGTAATATTTTATAGAAAAAAAAGTTGCCAAAATATATTATTTCAATAGTGTTTTTATATGTAAGATACCATTTCTAAAAAGACTTCAATACTACTAAAGATATTGTTTTTCAAAGTTTTCAAATATTTAGTAATTTTCAAAAAGATACACTTTCCTTTCCTGTAAGTTTGGAACACTATAAACATTTGTACTGATACCCTTATGTTATAAATTACGATTGTTATAAAGTACTATACTTAAAATTTTATTAACAAATACTATTTTACGGATATTCGAGTCAAGCATCATATGTGTCAGCCACAATAAATTTGCTTGATTCTTATAGTATTCAACCGTCCCTGACACCCTACTTTACTATCTAGCTGCAATCCAAACCTAACCCTATCTCTTCTTAAGCGCTAGTAAGTACTTACATATACACTTCGACTCTAAGAGCATTTATCTTCAGCTATAATCTAAAATGGTGGGAATTGCCAAGTCTCGCCGATAAAAATTTCCTAGCATCCTCATATTAAGATATCACCAGTTAGTTCATTCCAAGTACCCTACTGGCCATCAAAAGTTATATCACTCATTGCTTAATTTTTAAACTCCATACATGTATAAAATCTATTAGATAAAATCTGCAACGGCACGGCAAAAATGATAAGCATTCTGGTGTATGTAATGTGCAAAGACATATGCAGGGGTTTCAAGCTCAAAACATATATGATGGCAAGCAGAAGATTTGACTTGTTCATTACTGTTAGAATGCAAAACAATTTCTCTCAATACTTACTATAATTTCAGAGTTTTAATATAGTTGTAGAAACTTCATAAAGGTATTATAAAATATTTCTCTTAATGTTTATTATAACTATAACTTCGGAGATTTGATGTAATGACAGAGACTTCAAAAAATTAGATATAAAAATATGATCAGTGCAGAATAAAGAAGTAGGTTATAATACATGCATTCACAATTCAAATCATAAATTGTACTTGTACAAGTTGTCATCACAAAGGATTACCACTCTTGTAATATGTTTTTGTTTGTTATGTTAAGTGTTTTTAATGGAACGCTGGAAGGATTTTCCTGCAATAAAGACTTCAGAAAGGATTATCAGATCCACACCTACCTACTATATTATCTGCATTGAACCTAGAATATGTAATGTTTCAATGTGCATGTAAAGTCAAGGCATATTCCACTTATATGTATATTGTAGAATAAAGTCTTGCTGCATCTCACATATATCAATCAAGTTGACTATTTATCAATTAGAAAAACAGTCCCTCAAAAAAGGTACTGCTACGTGAAAAGCTAATCTTCAGCTCTATATAGACAGGGATAAGGACTAAAACCGGTCCGAATAAGAAAAACCGAACTAAATTGAATCAATTTGATAGGTTTTCTAGTTATGAAACCCGAAACTAAACCAAACCAGCCAAATTATTTAGAAATTATATAAATACACACACAATGCATATACACAAACATACATGTATATGTATATAAATTATATATTATAAATTTAATACCAATTTGGTATCCTTAATACACACACACATAAACCGAACCAAAACCAAACTAAGGAGCAAGGCCCAACATGAGCGACACGTTGATTCTCACCCGCCTCCTCTTGATTAGAGGCCTCGTCTCCTCTGCTCTCTCTTCGCCTTTCTCGCCAACTGGGCCATCTTCTTCCTCCAGGTCCAAGAAGTTGAACTCAACCATCGGCCTCTTACTCTTCAGAGCGTCGCCCTTTTGGCCCGTTGGTAATTCATTCAAGTCCATAAAATTGATCTCCGCTGGCCTCGGCCTCGGACTCTCTCTTGCTTCCTCTTCCTTTTCCTTGAATTTGAGCCCAAGTCTGAAGAAGGTGTTGGCCAAACGTTCTCCTTCTATCTCTCTGACGACCCACCTCATCATTGCCTTCGACATTATGATCGAGGGGAGGGGGGGTTTGAGACTTCTTGCGGACTCAGAGAGAGAGAGAGAGAGAGAGAGAGGAGGTAATGAGAGGGTTCTGAGAATTGGTGAGTGAATCACTCTGAAAGCTTGTGAATTTATAGCCGTGCGTGCAGCTCCGATTCCGAGCCGAATTCAGGTCCGATTCCGAATCGGATGCGGATTTCATTCCGACTCATAATAGGAAAAGCCCAATATGTTTCTTAATATAGATTTTATTCTACGGGTAATTAAAGCATAGTTTAGGTTAAAGTTTACTAAATTTTTTTTTTTTTTTTTAACCCTAAAAGAAATGCATAAACTTTAGTAAAATTTTAGAAAATGTATCCTTCTAAAATACTTAATTTCTTGAAGATAATCATACTTCAAGAAATACTTAAGTAAAATCTACTATTTTTTTTAACCCTAAAAGAAACAGGTTTTTGCTACTCAAGTTATTGGCAGAATGTTATTCTTCAGGCGCCCAGCGTTCTCTTAAACTTCAAATACCAATAAGCAGTTCCCAATTTCTTTAGCTATGCATAATAGCTTTTATCATATATTGTAAGGACTTGATTTTGCTTCTCCATCCCTTCCCTTCTTAATATATCCTTAACTTCTGCTTCGACTGACAACTGTGCATGGATCTCTACCAATATCAATCCTACTTGATACGTTTTCTTCAGCAAACCTCGAACATGTTTGAGATTTTATTATGGATTAGCGAGAGGATTAGATAGATAATAAACCTGAAGTTCTTTGTGATACTTACAATAGAAGCATCATTTATAGCCGTGATCCTATCATCTGACATTGGAAAACATTCTATTAACACTTTCTCGCTATGACCCAACTCAACTGAGGAACCCTACCCTACCCGAGTTAGCAGGTCGACAGGACTTTCTAACCCGACACATCCCACTTAACATCGTATTTTAATGATTTCCACAGCTATAATTCATGCAGAAATTGTTACTAATCATGACGTTAAGGGAGAGTGGTTCTGGCCTTCTGAAGTGTTTGTCTACATCTGAATCTCATTCCTATGAAATGCTTAGCTTTTCCATTATCTCTGCAAAGGAATATGCATGGTTTAATCCAACAAGGACCTGATCCTGTAACAAAACAAACCAAGGAGGCTATATAGGACGGTCAGGTTCGCTTCAACACATATTTCATCTCAACCCTAATTGGTCTGGCAACCTTAATTGACTATACTGAGTGTCACTCAACCTGCATACATTTATCCTAAGATCAACGCTCCTGGCATAATTCTACCTATGGCATCTCATTTATATATTTACAAAAATGGCTTTATTTTTCAAGTTGAAATTTCAAATATTAATTGGACTTGTAGCCCTAGAAATTGTTGCATCTCGAAGACTAGAAGTGGGAAATATGGACCTTTTTAGCCTTCTTGATATTATAAATTTCAAGATTTCTTAGTATCTCCAAACAGACCTGCTGAGGAACAGTAATCGACAGTTTAAACTAAATATTAACAATGCATGCAATAGTTTCTACAAGCTTTCCAATTTATATAGAACTCACCCCATTATAAGGCACAGATATTACATATTTGACACAAACCGAAAATTTGGGGACAAACACCAAAGAATGAAGTATTCTATCATGCAAAACATCCTAATCATGTTAAGATAATTACTCAAAGGGTAATATATTTCACCTTCTCATCAATTAAAAAGTTTACTTCATACTTACCAAACTTATCCAAAACAGTGAAATTGTTTTATGGTATATTTCAAACGCTTACTTCTCACTTCTGTAACAGCATTACATGGATATGACTCCAAATACAACTTTATCTATGTTGAGAAATGTGCATCTCAAACTTTCAAATATTTAACATGAAAAGCATGCCTGTTTTAGAGAAGAGCATTTAAATCTGCATTTATGTAACTGCGATGTAATCTGCTTAGCTGGCAAGTCCATAGTTTGATAAGTTTAATGCAGCCCTCTACTTAACATAATCTAGACTGTGCATAGCTGCATACTTTAGATAAACACCACAATAAAAACGTTAAATCTAGATTGCACGTATCTTTCTTAAGGACCACAATGAGAACGTTAAATCATCTTCCCTAGATTGCACGTATCTTTCTTAAGGACCACAATGAGAACGTTAAATCATCTTCCCTTGATGAATTAACACGTTAGTGCCAAACCATCATTTTCCTACCTATTCTCAATCAATGATGATACATATAACAGCCTCCGCATGCAAAAAATGTAAATCATACTTTAAATTTTATGATGGTAAGATAAATTTAATTCAGGAAATACTTAAGATATTCATGTCAAGCATGCTATGCCCACCCCCTCCCCACGCAGCATGTGCCTAGTTGGAAAAAAAGAAACTGATCAACTCTAATCTACACATGGAATCAGCTCCCCAACCAATAAAATTGGCTGCAAATTTCAGACAGAACAAATTCTCTCTAAGTATTTATCTCGCATCAATAAATTCAGAGGGAAACGAGATAAATGATCAATACAAGACCAAGTAGTTAGGGGAAAGGGGCAGGCCCTCAGAGATGCAACTCATTCATTTGGGTTTTTTTTTTATTTTTTTTTTGGTGGGGGAGGGGGGATCCATGGATACCAGAAATCAAAAATAGCAGCTTTGATCCTACCAAAAAAAAATAATCCAATCAAGCTGTCATAAACAGTTTGTTCTTCAAATTAATTTAACCAATACAAAAACACCAAGGATCGGTGCTTGACCACAAAAATTTCATACTTTGAGGACCAGCCAACCGTAGTCTGCCCAAAAGGTTTTCAACACTGGTTTACAGTTTACACAATTTAAGAAATTGTTCTAGGGTCATCAATAGGGCCATCAATTGAGTTAAAATAAAAAATCCTATAACACTAGAGAGCACTTGTACACTTTCACCAAAAGGACATTTATCTTCAGCTAGGGAAAAAAATGCAATAACAGATCATTTACCATGGTAAAGTTAACCACAAACAGAATTTTGTCAAGCCCCACCAATCAAAATTTCCTGACATCCTCATATCTAGATATCACTGGTATTCCACAAACACTACTAGCCATCAAGAGTTATATCGCTATTGTTTAATTTTTGGGTCCATACAATAATTATATCACGTCTACAAAGGCACAGCAGAGGTGACGAGCATTCTATAACATGAAATGTGCAAAAACATGTGCGAGGATTCTAAGCTCAAAACATATATGATGCAGATAGAAGATCCGACTTCTGCATTGCATCAGATATAGAAACATGTTCTGTGTATTACGTAGCAAGATAAAGAAGCTAGGTATAAGGAACCATCAGCATTCACAATTCAGATCATAAATTTTTCACTTGTCAGCACGAAGGATGATTATCAGATCCACAACTACATTACCGGGATTGAACCTAGAATACATAATCATATGTTTCAATCTGCAAGCAAAATTTAGCGATACAGTCTTGATCAAAATTATCCATTTGAGGCAATGAAATCTAGTGCAAAACAAATAGATATTCATTCTGAACAATTTACTCCTCATCGTTCATGTAAGAAAAAAACTGCCTCAGTGAACAAACAACAAAGATATATTATAGATCTTTAAAATTGCAACAAGAGAAAACAAACTTGCAGATACAAACAGCAAAGAACATAAGCACTACAAGCAGCAAAGGCAGCATATAAATCAAAAACTAGACAGGCCCATATCAGGACATCGACAGATAAACAAGACCATATTCGATAAACATAAAAATAATAATAATAAAAAACAAAAACAAATAAAAGGTTACCAGTAGCCATATCAGAAATCTCAAGACAACAATAATAATCACCTAATCTCAAGCTTTGTCCTCTCTCTCCCCCCTCTCCGCCTCCTCTCTCCTACTAACAATAGCCTTGAAACAGTAAATTAATTCTCTGCAAATAAAGCAAGGAGATAGAAATGTAGATAGATGGGTTTTGAAATCTACCGAGCACGGCTGAGGCCGAACAGCATTTTGTAAATGATGATCAGATCAGATCAGATCTACTAGGCCTGTGAGTCGTTCTTCCTCGGGTGGTGCTCCCCGTCCCTCTCCTCCAGCAGAGTCCCGGCCTCCTCGTCGGCCTGTGCCGTCTTCTTCTGCGCCTCCTTCGCCTTGAGCGCCTGCAGCTTCACGTGGTTGTAGTACGCCACACCCAAGAACGCAATCCCGTACCCGATCAGATTAATCGTAGTCACCGTGTCCCTGATCACCGACCACGAGAACGCAATCAGCAGCCAGTCCTTGACAACCCCGGCCACATTCATGGTCAGCGCCGACGTCTTCCCCACCAGCAGGAACACCGCCAGGTTCAGCGCGAACGCGCACAGCGAGTTGGTGCCGAAGATGAGGAAATCAAAGTGGAAGCTCGAAGTGTTCCTCAAGATGGGCAGCTCGACCACCATCCACGGCACGAAGAGGAAGACAAAGCAGCAGGGGGCGACGTAGTAGAGCGACGTGATGGGGTTGAGCGAGATCCCCTTGGATGTGAGCAGGATCTGGATCAAGACGAGCCTGGTGGCCTCGAAGGCGACGGCGGCGAGCTGGAGGGTGACGCCCCAGGCGTCGAAGCGGGCCTCGCCGTAGGCGGCGATGGCGACGCCGAAGGAGATGGAGAGCATGTTGGCCATGGAGGAGGATCTGAAGGTCTCCTTCTTGAACAAGACGCCGATGGAGTAGACGGCGACGGGCATCAGCGCCTTGAGCATCTGGATGAAGGAGACGGAGAGGTAGATGTAGGCGGAGTTGGAGAACCAGAGGGAGAGGGAGTAGAGGGCGCCGATGGGGACAACGGAGGCGATGTAGAGGTCGCGGGTCATGGGAGGGGAGGAGGGGGGCTCGACGAGGCGGGCGACGCGGACAAGGAAGAAGGCGAGGGAGGAGCAGAAGCTCATGTGGATCATGGTGAGCGAGATGGGGAAGGGCCAGTTGTACATCTTGGGATCGAGGATGTACTTGTTGTAGACGATGACGGAGAAGCTGAGCATGATCCAGATCGCGACGTAGGAGTAGGAGAGGAGCACCTTCTTCACGACGCCCTCGTTGACGGAGGAGGCCGGCGGACTCATGGCTGCGGTCGGATCTGATGAAACCCTAACCCTAATTTCTCAGAGATCGGATGGGGAAGGAAATGAGAGAGAGGGGGAGCTCAGATTTGGGGGAGGAGTTTTCAAGTAGGAGAAAGGGGTTTGGTGTGTATCGGAGATGAGACGGGAACGTCTCGCCGACGCGTGGACCGCTGTGTGTGGGTGTGACTCTTGCTTCAAGATTCGTGCTCAAGAGGGAAATTTTGCTTGGAGGTACTTCTCTTTCCCCAACTTTGCACAAATATATCTTGCGGTTTATTCTCTAGTTTTTTAAGAACTTAAATTTAGAATATTAAAGCCTTTAAATGTGCTGCGGATTTCTTTCTGTGCATTTATTAATTATTAAGAAAATTAATTGAATAATTTCGTGCGGAAAAAACTATCTTAATTTCTTTTATTTGATTTTAACAGTATTTCTTCCAAGTATCATTGTATATAATTTTTATAATGTATTTAATTAAATAATTAAAAAGTTCATATATTAGTGTGCACAGTCAATAATTTGAATAAAAAACTGCAATTGAGAGACTCCAAATACAAGATAAGAAAACTTCAAAATCAAATTTAATGAACAGATCATGGTGATCTTGCTTTCCATTTTGGAATTGAAAAATATTAAATGCTATAAATATGGAAATTTTCCAAATTTAAATTTTCATAACTATTATCTCTACTAATTTAATTTTAAAAATTAATTTTGGATTATGATCTCGACCTTTTAGGGTTCGCTCATACCGAATTTTCTAGATTTTAGTTTTGATTTGATTCTCCTTCAAGTTAACACAAAATTTAATGGTTTTTAATTAATAAATATTTTATATCCACCAAGTATAAATGAACTTCAAAATTTATTAAATTTGATCTTATTAAAGTTAAGGAAATAGATATCATAATTCACGAAAAAAAAATATTGAAGAAAAATTATTGAATTACCATATATTTGTCACTATCTCGTATAATTTTTTCTGAATTGGTGTGTCACCTACACCTACCTACAGTAATCCATATATATATATATATATATATATATATATATATATATATATATATATATATATATATACACATACACACCCAAGGCATGAGCATACAAAAATAGAAAGCTGGGTGTTTTTGTGCAAATATAGCTGACAAAGTCTAGCGAGGGGCCCACATAGAGTGATTACTTCGGACCTTTAGTTTGGTGATATTTTGAGAGGTTCAGTGGTGTTAAGGGTGGGTGCTATCCAATCAGGTCCAATTAGGTTCGCCAACTAACCGTTGCCTGGGGGGTGTGGAAGAGTGGAATGGGGCGGGTATTTTGGGTGGGCTGGAGACCATTTTCACAAGGACTGAGTCGCGTGATCCACTGTTAACTCACCCCCTCACCGCCACCGTCTCTTAAATTTTGAATACACACGATACAAATGAGATTTTTTTAATGGTAAAATTTTTCAACTAACACATGGCAAGGCTCAGTTTCTGCGGTGAGGAGCATGCATAACTCAGATTTGTTTTGCCTGGAATTTTTTGGATCAAAGGCCACTGCCCGCTCATCCAAGTGGTGGACAACAAGTCAATAGCTGACCCCTTCTCCTCATTTTATTTTCTTTTAAATTTGGTAGTACACATAACTACATAAGTAAATAAATTGATTGTAATTGGAACTACTTTTGTTGTGAGGGGCGCTTGTCGCTTACAATTATAATTGCAACCACTTAAACATTTATAATAATTGCAATTGTAAAAAAATAGTGTTTAAGACACTTTTCCTCTTACTTTTACAACAGCAATTGTATTATTAATAAAGAGAATATTTTCTCATACCTCTTTTCAAAATAAGAAAAAAAAATTAATATTTGAAAAGTTTTACAATTCTATGTACTATTTGCAACTCCCATTGATACAAATTGCAGCAATTTATATTGGTGTAACTTAATTAAATTAATACAATTTGTAACCTGTAACATCACTCGGAAGTAACTAAACAGTCCCTTAGTCTGATATGCAATCTAAAACTCTCACAATTATCTCTTTTAGTAAAGGTCTTTGTGAATCCGCATTCTTCCTTTTGTTGAAATATGTTCATATATATTTTTTTTTTATAATTAAATGTTAGTGGTGATCAAAATTTTAGGCTTTAACAATGATGTAAGCTATTTTCTTATGGTATTTACTCATTACCATGCAAGAAAAGTTAAATAAATAGAGAAGTATTGATATATTAGCAAATAATGAGACATAATTTGAAATTTTAGAAACTAAGAATTGTTGGTTATAAGTTTGCATATGACAGTATATGTATTATAACAGTATAATGTAAAGTGGAGGTTACTATTTTGTGGTTGCAGATTGAAGCATACGGAATTGTTTTAGATTAACACAATCAACACAAGAGGGCAGATTTTGTAGTTACACTGAATTGCTACTGTTGTCTTATAGGAAATTAATTCTGTAATTATGTTTATGTCTATATTTTTTCCAGTTTCGAAGTAGAAGAAAACTGGTTAAAGAAAAACCATCAAACTGTTCTTCTTTATCTAGTATATTATCCTAATCAGAAAATTATGAAACTGGATTAAGAAAAACCTGGTTGCAGGAAGACTGAAGAAGACTTTACTGACAGGAAGTAGAGGAAGCAGATAGGATGAAGATCGAGGCTAGTGTTGGACACTATCTCCTTAAAATCGATTCGTCCTCCACTGTTCGCTTCTGGATTTCTTGGACGTCGATCTCCCAGGATACAACGATCGATCTGCAGAGGGAAGGAAGCTGCAATCCCTCTGCTCTGGCGAATCTGATAAAGGTTCTCTCTGGTATATGTTATGCAGGACTGGACTTATGAAAATGATGAATAGATTTCTTCTGTAGACAGAAATTCTGGAACTTCTGTCTGCAGAAGAACAAAGAGAAGAGAAAAGAAAAAACTTGTAGTTTTCACTGACCCAGACCCTACCCTATTTATAGGTTTTCAACAGTCGCAACGGTTGAGATTTCAACAGTCGCAACAGTTGGCCGTTTCAACAGTTGTGACCGTTTAACGGCAA
Organism: Dracaena cambodiana; assembly: GCA_036321105.1. NCBI lineage: Eukaryota > Viridiplantae > Streptophyta > Magnoliopsida > Asparagales > Asparagaceae > Dracaena > Dracaena cambodiana. Next base: position 40,229,175 of record JAYEPQ010000001.1, on the reverse strand, counting down.
CCGTTGACGGCGGCCGGTGACTGTTGGACCGCCGACCGTTGGACTTCAACGACTCTTGACTGACGGGGCGGGTGCAGGTCGAATTCATTCAGTTCTGAACCCAATAGAGGCAACCCGAATCCAATAGCACCAAAAATCAAAGGCTCCTCAGCTCCTCGCGACGTTGCGTACGTGCGAAGTGCGCCTCTAAAGCGCCCAATGCGCCCTAAACGCCCATTCGCCCTCGCACACGCGCGTGCGCGTGCGCGTGCGCGTGCGGGTGCGGGCGGTGCGTAGCACCACCCGTGGTGCTCAAGGTTTTCCTCTTCTTACATAAGCAAAGTAAAGGAGCAAGCTATCATATTTAAACCCACATCCTTACATTCCCCTATCCCATGTGGGACTATCTTTTCATCTTCCCTTTTTGTTCCTTTACTATGTACTCAACTTTTGAAGTCTATTTCTATTCACTTAATTCATTTAATTTGAACTAGTGAATTGGCTCAATTTAAGGTTCAAATTAGTGAATGAATTCAACAATCCCCCACATGAATGAAATGGCTTAGACTCTAATGCAAATAACCAGAGAGTGTAATAGAAAGTTACCGCATCGGGAGAGGTGGCTTTTGGCTTTGAACCTTCCCTAGTGAAATATTATCGAGTTTACTCGCTAACCAGTGAACACGATGTTTTTGAACTGTTCAGCTTTTGATGTAAACTAAGACAATAATATTCACACGATTTCTTTCAACTTTATCAGATTCTATGTTGTGTCCATTTTGGCCTTGGACAACCTGGTAATTCTGTGAGTGCTCTTAGAGAACTTAGCCTTTCTCATTCTCATAGAAGCGGCCCCTTCTCACTCACATAGGTGATCTCTTATCAAGAGTATCCTGCCATACTCCACTTAGATTTCTAAGATATAAGGATCATTAAAAGCTTAGTTTATCCTAACACATTGCAGGTAATCACTATTTTACCATAGAAATGAGATAGGAAATATTTTCCTCAGTGATTCTTTCGAGTTCCCCCACAATTCGGTTGTCCCTTTGAACCTAGATCTTGGGATCTCCAGTCAGCTAGGTTGGGTTGCCATTATGGAGTTACTCTTTAGTAGGCTGTAATCCCATTCCCCTTGACAACTTATATACTTGATCTCTAGTCAAGCCTTTTGTTAATGGATCTGCAATATTATCTTTTGATTTTATATAATCAAGAGATATTATTCCGTTTGTAAGCAGCTGTCTTACAGTTTCATGCCTACGACGTATATGTCGTGACTTTCCATTATATAATCCATTTTGTGCCCTTCCAATTGTTGATTGATAAATGGATGCATATTGCTGACACAGGTTTAGGCCACATTGGAATATCTTCTAAAAAGTTCCGAAGCCATTCTGCTTCTTCTCCAGCTTTATCTAAAGCTATAAACTCAGATTCCATAGTGGATCTGGCTATACATGTTTGTTTAGAGGATTTCCAAGAGATGGCTGCACCTCCAATAGTAAAGATATATCCACTTGTGGATTTGATATCTTTTGAATCGGTAATCCAGTTAGCATCAGTGTATCCTTCAATCACTGCTGGATATCTAGTATAGTGCAATCCATAGTTAGTAGTGTACCTCAAATATTTGAGTACTCTAACTATTGCTTTCCAGTGGTTCTCCCCTGGATTACTTGTAAACCTACTCAGTTTGCTTACTGAGTATGCAATATCAGGTCTTGTGCAGTTCATTAAATACATAAGACTGCCAATGATCTGAGAATATTCTAACTGTGATATACTAGCACCTATATTCTTTGTAAGATGTAAACTCATATCTACAGGTGTCTTAGCTATATCAGTATTTCCCTTGTCAAATTTTTCGAGTATCTTCTCGATATAATGTGACTGGGATAAGGTATATCCATCAGATGTCTTGGTGATTTTAACACCAAGAATAATATCTGCAATACCTAAGTCTTTCATATCAAATTTCCGTGTTAACATGATTTTTACTTCCTTAATTAGAGTCACCGTGCTACCGGTGATAATCATGTCATCCACATATAAACATACAATGACATAGTTGTGCATATCCCCTTTTACATATACACATTTATCGCATTCATTATAGCGAAATCCGTTTGACAACATAACTTGGTCAAACTTCTCATGCCATTGTTTAGGTGCTTGTTTAAGTCCATAAAGAGACTTAACAAGTTTACACACCTTCTTTTCTTTACCTGGAACTACAAACCCTTCAGGTTGTTCCATGTAGATTTCTTCATCTAATTCACCATTTAAAAATGCTGTTTTAACATCCATTTGATGAAGCTCAAGATTATATAATGCAGCAAAAGCAATTATTAATCTTATGGATGTTATTCTTGTTACAGGTGAATATGTATCAAAATAGTCAATACCTTCCTTTTGTCTATAGCCTTTTATTACAAGTCTAGCTTTGTATTTATCTATAGACCCATCAGGTTTTATCTTTCTTTTAAAGATCCATTTATATCCTAATGGTTTACTTCCTGGAGGAAGATCCACAAGTTCCCAGGTGTGATTTTGAATAATTGATTCAATTTCACTATTTACAGCTTCTTTCCAAAAAGGAGCTTCAGGAGTAGACATAGCCTCTTTATAAGTTTGAGGTTCTTTTTCTAATATATATGTTAGAAAATCCGGACCAAATGATTTATTAATCCTGGCCCTTTTGCTCCGTCTACATTCATCCTCATTGGTTTTATTTCCAGAATCAGACTCTGTTTCTCTTATTATATCATCACAAGTCCTTTTAGAGGAACTTGATTCATGTTCTTTACTAGGAAATACATTCTCAAAGAATACAGCATTCCTAGATTCAATAATAGAATACTTATGTATCTCTGGATGATCAGAGTTAAAGACAAAGAAACGATAAGCACTGCTATTATGCGCATATCCAATGAATATACAATCAATAGTTTTAGGTCCAATTTTAGTCCTTTTCGGAGTAGGAATTGCAACCTTAGCTAGACACCCCCACACTCTTAAGAATTTATAACTAGGTGCTCGACCTGTCCATAATTCATAAGGTGTTTTCTCAAGTTTCTTTTGGGGTATCTTGTTGAGAATATAATTGGCAGAAAGCAGAGCTTCCCCCCACATGTTCTGGGGTAAACCAGAACTTATTAACATGGCATTCATCATTTCTTTTAAAGTTCTGTTCTTACGCTCAGCAATTCCATTTTGCTGTGGAGTGTAAGGAGCAGTTGTTTGATATATAATACCATGTTCTGCACAAATTTGTGCAAATGGTGACTCATATTCACCACCTCTATCACTTCTTAGCATTTTTATCTTTTTGCTAAGTTGATTCTCAACTTCATTTTTGTATTGTATAAACATTTCAATTGCCTCATCTTTCGTTCTAAGTAGATATACATAACAATATCTAGTACAATCATCTATAAACGTAATAAAGTACTTCTTTCCACCTCTAGTTTGAATAGATTTTAAATCACATACATCTGTATGAATTAATTCTAAAGGTTCAGTACTACGTTCTATAGAGTGAAATGGAAGCTTAGTCATTTTTGATTCAACACATATTTCATATTTATTTTCAAAGTTTATATTGAAATTAGGCAACATATTCAAATTTATTAATCTTTGTAAAGTATAATAATTAACATGTCCTAATCTACCATGCCAAATAAAAGGTGACTCAGTCATATAAACAGAAGAATCAATTTTATTGATAACCTTAGGGGCAATGGTCATTACATTTATTTTGAACAGACCATTGGTCATATACCCCTTACCTACATATACACCATTCTTTGTGAGTATAAACTTATCAGACTCAAACACAAGCCTAAAACCTTTCTTACTCAAGACTGAACCAGAGACCAGATTCTTGCGGACATCTGGTACATGAAGTACATCAGTAAGAGTAAGTTCTTTCCCCGAAGTCATCTTCAGTACAATATTGCCTCGTCCTTCAACCTTGGAGGTTGCAGAGTTACCCATGTAGAGTAGTTCTCCTTCCACAGATTCATATGTGGAGAACATCCACTTGTTGGCGCAGATGTGGCGAGTGGCCCCAGTGTCCACCCACCATTCCTTAGAGTTGCCACCAACTAGGTTAACCTCTGAGACAACAGATGTACAATCTACATTTGCACAAAGATTTTCTTCTTCGGCCAAATGTGCATTAGGATGCTTCTTCTTCTTCTTCGAAGAATCTGGTGCCTTTCGCACACGGCAGTCCTTTGCACGATGTCCAGGCTTGTCACAGTTGTAGCACTTGCCATTGAATCTCTTCGAGTTACCACTCTTAGAGTCTTCACCATTGTGCTTTCTCTTCCTGTCATTAGACTTATTGGAATTTTTCATAACATTAGCTTTAGAAACATTGTATGGATTTCCAATTTTCTTTTCAGAAAGGCGGTTATCTTCTTCAATCCTCAATCGTACAATTAGATCTTCAAGTGTCATTTCTTTTCGTTTATGCTTTAGGTAATATCTAAATTCTTTCCAAGATGGTGGCAATTTTTCAATTATTGCAGCCACTTGAAAAGATTCACTGATAGTCATACCTTCAGCATGAATTTCATGAATGATCACTTGAAGATCCTGTACTTGGTTGATTACATTTTTAGAATCAACCATTTTATAATCCAGAAACTTACCGACTACATATTTCTTAGAGCCGGCATCTTCTGTATTATATTTCTTATCTAAGGACTCCCAGAGTTCCTTAGCAGTAGCAACTGAACTATATACATTATACAGTATATTGTCCAAACCATTGAGGATATAGTTCTTACTCAAGAAGTCCGCATGTTTCCATGCTTCAACCGCCTTCACTGATTGTTGATCATCTTCAACAAGAGTAGGCACAGTCTCCTTCAAGTACTTGGCCAGATTCATTGTAGTGAGATAGAACAACATTTTCTGTTGCCATCTCTTAAAATCTGAGCCACTGAACTTCTCTGGTTTCTCGTACTGGCTTGAAGGCACAGTTGGAGTAACCATGACAGGAGTTATCACAGTGGACATATCAGATGTAGAAGCCATCTACAAATATTAAAATTTATCTATCTTAATGTCTTGTAGTAAATTTTAACTTTCTAATAAAACAACACTCCAAATCACAAAACAGAAATTAACTAGTCTTCTCTAAAAGCAATTAAAATTACTAGTGATTGATTACTAGTATGACAGTATTTTAATCTAAAACAAAATATCAGTTTAAAGATTAAATACTATTATAACAGAGTTCTAATTGATAACAGTATTCTTAATTTATGGTATTGTGACAGAATTCCAAAACTCAGTTTTAAGAATGTTGGTTCTAAACAAAATGTTTAAACTGTATTCTTAAAAAAGTTAATTTAAAACATGCAAGATTCGATTTTAAGAATGTAGGTTCAAACTAAAATTGTTTAAACTGTATTCTTAAAAAGTTAATCTAAAACATGCAATAATCGATTTTAAGATTGTTGGTTATAAGTTTGCATATGACAGTATATGTATTATAACAGTATAATGTAAAGTGGAGGTTACTATTTTGTGGTTGCAGATTGAAGCATACGGAATTGTTTTAGATTAACACAATCAACACAAGAGGGCAGATTTTGTAGTTACACTGAATTGCTACTGTTGTCTTATAGGAAATTAATTCTGTAATTATGTTTATGTCTATATTTTTTCCAGTTTCGAAGTAGAAGAAAACTGGTTAAAGAAAAACCATCAAACTGTTCTTCTTTATCTAGTATATTATCCTAATCAGAAAATTATGAAACTGGATTAAGAAAAACCTGGTTGCAGGAAGACTGAAGAAGACTTTACTGACAGGAAGTAGAGGAAGCAGATAGGATGAAGATCGAGGCTAGTGTTGGACACTATCTCCTTAAAATCGATTCGTCCTCCACTGTTCGCTTCTGGATTTCTTGGACGTCGATCTCCCAGGATACAACGATCGATCTGCAGAGGGAAGGAAGCTGCAATCCCTCTGCTCTGGCGAATCTGATAAAGGTTCTCTCTGGTATATGTTATGCAGGACTGGACTTATGAAAATGATGAATAGATTTCTTCTGTAGACAGAAATTCTGGAACTTCTGTCTGCAGAAGAACAAAGAGAAGAGAAAAGAAAAAACTTGTAGTTTTCACTGACCCAGACCCTACCCTATTTATAGGTTTTCAACAGTCGCAACGGTTGAGATTTCAACAGTCGCAACAGTTGGCCGTTTCAACAGTTGTGACCGTTGCGCCTCTAAAGCGCCCAATGCGCCCTAAACGCCCATTCGCCCTCGCACACGCGCGTGCGCGTGCGCGTGCGCGTGCGCGTGCGTAGCACCACCCGTGGTGCTCAAGGTTTTCCTCTTCTTACATAAGCAAAGTAAAGGAGCAAGCTATCATATTTAAACCCACATCCTTACATTCCCCTATCCCATGTGGGACTATCTTTTCATCTTCCATTTTTGTTCCTTTGCTATGTACTCAACTTTTGAAGCCTATTTCTATTCACTTAATTCATTTAATTTGAACTAGTGAATTGGCTCAATTTAAGGTTCAAATTAGTGAATGAATTCAACAAGAATTAGAAGAATTATTCAAGTCTTCTAGACCAAAGAGAAATTTATCCCTTAAATATAATTTTGCTAACTATAATTTTAAGAATATAGCATAGCTAAGTTTATCAACATAAGACAAGTTAAAAGAAAATATATGGATGTTAGAGATTTAAATAAAGACATATTACTCGATAGAAATAAGTGGAGAAGGATCATTCATGTGGTTGATCCGGCGTGATTCTCTTTGAGTTCAAGTAGTCTACCCAAGTATTTGGATAAAAAAAAAGACTTGTTGCTGTGGAAGACAAGAAATATATTTAGAATAATATTCCCCAAATCCCACACACACACACAGAAAGCCTGAGATCATATGTACACAAATTATGGAGTTAATAGATGCATCTCCAATAAGTGCTTGTTGTTATGTGTGCTCATTGAGAGAGTTGTAGTCTTAAGAAATAAGTTTGTCAAGAAAAGGGTGGGGATCAAGAAACTTATAATTTGTCTCATGAGCTTGTCATTAGCATAGATAAATTGCATTGTTAATTGATTTTCTTATACAATAATAAAGCATAATGAAATCTACATGCCACAAGTGGAAGGGTTCAAAGCTTACAAGCTGGGACAATACCCTTGTCTAATTTGTTAGAGATTTCGAGTTCGATATCAGTGAAGACTCATTTGAATAATATTATGAAAAAATATGTATGTATGAGCTTGATTAAAAGAAAAAGGATAGAAGAGTTATAATTAACTTGCAGTAATTTTAAAGAAAATATCTTGTTTTATGTCCTAGAAACTTCTACAAGTTTTTTTTTTTTTTCCTAATATTATGTAAATTCCCCCAATTATTTTCAAATTTCTTATATCCCCAAACAATATTAATAAAAGATTAATGAATCAAATTAAAAACACATCAAACACCTTTTCCTCATTATTTTAAAATATACATGTTTTGAGTAAAGTACACTAGATCAATGAGTAAATATTTAGAAAGGTCACAGAGTGGATATTTATTGCGTTTTTAAATTGATCAGTTAGAGGTTTTTATGAAATTTGAAACGCTCATAGAGGTTTCAGTTTGGCTTTTATACATAAAAAAACATAAAATAATATATTTTTTGTTTTATTTAATTAATTTAATAATACAATATACACTTCTTAATATACTTTTTTTTCTTTAAAAATTAGCAAACAAATACAAGAATAACTCTTTTCTCTTACTTCCATTTTGAAAGTTACTTCTTAATTTCTTCTTCACATTTACGGTTTCTAGTCAGCCAAACACACCCTTAGTTTGTCTCAGTATGAAATAAGTCTGCATCTTCTTTTTTTTCTTTCTTCACCCGTATGGAAAAAATAATGAAGGTTAAGGGGACAGCAGAAGATATTCCATGGAATTATTCTAACTTTTTTTTCTCCAGAATGAAGCTTGATAGCAACATTTGAAGTTGAAGATGGACTTGGAAAATTTTAAGCTCAAAGTTAAATCAAGTTGTAGTGATGTAGGAATATTCAACTTCAAGGTTGTACCAAGTCACAATCTGGACTTAGAGAATAATCCAATTATTTATATAAATTATCAAGCAAGCTACAATTAATCCCACACTATATAACAACGTGGAGAAGTCGTGCCATTTTTTTTATTTTTATTTTTTGTGTCCATTCAATATTATTTTAAAACATAATACTGAGAGAGACAATGTACCTAGAATTTCCATTTTTTAAATGGTCTCTTGAATCATTAGTAAACTAAAGGGAGAAATATGATACAAAGCAGATCATTTACTTTTTGATTAAGAGTGGAACTCTGAACCTCAATATAATATTCGTTATCAAATTATGAATATATCCTAAATAATAGGATCCAATAACTCTTTTTGAAATATTCTAATCAAATTTTGGTTCGAGGGTAAAATGCTTCACATATTATTTAATTTTTTAATAGTAATGTTACAACTTGATTAATTACGAGTTAGTTAGAACTACTGATCAACGTCAATCAACCAATGAGACTTTTGATACTACAAGGAGTGTTACTTGCTAGACTACATAACATCGAAAAGTAAGTAGAAGTATAAAGTATTTGAGCTTTTAAAGAGTTTGCTTGGTTGTTCATTTGCGCATGGATTTGGGATTCGAGGCGTGGAAAAGAGATCTTGGCATTGTTTACTTTTATAAAACCTTTTTTTTTTTTTCTGGAATTTTTGAAATTTCTAAAGAAATTAGGCTTGAATCAAATTAAGATTTGACTCCTTTTTCGTTTTTTAATTGACAAAGGAGAGGGAGGGAATCTTTTTTATTCAAATAATATTTGACCGTCATTATTACCAAATTCATATTTTCTTTTCGTAATTCCTTTCTATAAAATAAAGAAGGAAAAGAAATAAAAATGCATCTTATTACCAAATTGTTGTAGAAGGGTATTTTGAAAATGGACAATAAGGAATCTCAATGTTCCATGAAAGTCTATCATTATGAAACTCATGCTATTAGTTTTTCAATTTTTCTTTTTAAAACTTAAAACAGTGATAAAACTCCCTCGGCATTTCACAAATTAGTAACTAACAGAACATAGTCATATAAAAACTAGGCCAAAATAGAAGAAACCCCACGAAGGATCAAAGTTTTCTCAAAAATCCCAATAAGTTTTTTTTTTTGTTTTTGTCATGTAAACCCCCAGACTATATAACGGAGAGATTTATTTATCGATTTAACAATGCAGAAAATACCAACTCTCTAATAATTTCAAACATACATGTTTGGAGTAAAATGTACTGAATCAAAAAGTGGGTATTTAGAATGGCCGAAGAGTGTGTACATATTGTATTTTTAAATTGTTCTATTAGTTGTTAGCTAATGCAGTTTGGATGTTTTCATGAAATTTGAAACTACATGGGTATTTAGATAACATAAAATAATTCATGGTAGTAGTAACCCTTACAGAAAAAGAATCAAAGAAATTAAAAACAAAAAAAAAAAAAACAATTCCCAATCGCATATGTATATAAAATTAATAATATTAGAATATCTCACTAATTTAGGATATCTTCCTAAATTAGTATATTTGACAAATCCTCTAATTTATTAGCACATCTCATGATATCTTTTTAAATTAGTATATTTGTCAAATATCTCTAATTGGGCTGATTATGCTGACTTAGGATTATGTACAATTAGGATCAAATTATATATTCTCTTATATTTACCTTTTATATCCGTCTCTTTCATTTATAAAAAAATGGTGATCGTAACGTTTTGTATGCTCATCAGAATACAAAACTATTCTATTCTCTCAATTCTTAGTTGTATCAAATAACTTATAGAATTTCTTTTTGTCTTGATTGTCACCATGATATCACATAGGGAGGGGACCATAGAGGAAGGAGAAGAAGAGTATATAGCAGGACAAGAGAAGGATACATACACTCTCTCTCTCTCTCTCTCACAAGGACAAGTGTGAAAGTGACTTATATTATTAGCATGTAGTTAGTGACCTTGAAAAGCTTGGGCACTCATGTTAGGTTCATGGGAAATTCTAAATGCGCACCGCATTTTACTAGTGATCACCACAAACTATATACACAAACTATATAGTAAAGTGATTTACAACATAGGGGAAAATGGTGCCCATTAGTAAACTATGGTGCGCATTTAGAATTTCCCTAGGTTCACGCCACTTTTGAAGCATTAAACTTGAATGTCAATGCATCCATCTTGTGGGGGGCATGGAAAGCTTGGACGATATCTAATTTTTTTTTTTTTAAAGTTCATAATTAAATGTGCATATATGTGGACAGATTTAGGTACTTGAATCGAGAGGAACATAATTATACAATTATGCAGGTTTGAGCTGTCTAGATAGTTCATTGAGAATACAAGAGGCAACGTGCCACTACTGGAGTGCGAGACGAAGCCCATTATCCAATTATATTTTTATATTATACCAACATGAATGAATTAGAATATAAAATTATAATTTTGTTGGTCAATACATAATGAAAATATAATTTAATGAGTTATTATGGAGCTTTGATATTGCATAATATGTTCTTATAATTTTTTTAAATAACGAGAGAAAAAAATACCTGCAAATTATGAAATTAAATCGACCACTATCTGACATATGAGAGATATTAAATTTCCTTCCACTATACTAACTCCAAATTTATGGTATGATTTGATGATTATTAGTTTATATTGTAATAATCCAATTCCTATGAACTATCAAGTTTTTTTTTTTTCGAAAAATCCCATCCGTTAAATATTCATTAGTTTGTTTACCATATTTTAATTTGTAGTCATATTCTCCTTAATTTATCCTTTTTGATAAATTACTATATCAATCTAATAATACAAAGATTAACTTAAAATTAAATAATTGAAACAAACTAATAAATAAACTTAAAATTAAATAACTAAATAAATTAAGTCCCCTATTAAATTTGGACATATAAAATGGTATTTTTCACCTTTCAGCTACGTTGCAAACGTTGTTTGCGGGTTTTGCATGGAATTTAAAATTTTGTGGGGGATTAGATTATATATATGAATAGTTCATAAGGTTCTAGAAGAAAATGTGATTGTTCATGAAGATTTTTTTTATTTTAACTTTCCAACATAGGAGTTTTATTTTTTTGGCCTAAATCTCATAATTGCTCGACACTGAATATACACTTATTTATTCATTTATTTGTTTTGATCTTAACAAAGTTGGTTGATGCTAATCTGCTAGATGAGACAGAAATGACGAGACTAGGTTAGGCTATTCTAAATTTTTAAAGTATCAGCCAGAATTTCAGTTAGAGATGAGAATATGTATTTGGTGTTTGTCAATTAGAACATCCGATGACTACAACCTCTGCTTCAAGAAGAGAAAAAGATGGAAGATAATAGATACATAAAATTATACATTAGAGCCAATATACATTAGTTTCGGTTTTAATATGGGGAGATTCTAATTACTATAGATTAAGACCATGTTTGTTTAGATGGATTAAGTGGGATATGATAATAAATTCAACTCAGTTCTGTGTTTGTTTTGCCAAAATGAAGTGGGATAAATTATCTCACGGTATTAATAGTCTCCTCAATTTGAGACTAGTTAATTCTACCTCCCTTAAAGATTAATATTTGGATATTTTTATCCTTTTGAATTTGGATATCATTTGGATATTTTTGTGTTTTTTTTTTTTGTTAGATAAGACCCCCTCGTGTTATGGCCACCCATATTTGGCACCGGATACTTCCCTCATTGCAAGATTCACAAGTTGATTTAGAAAATTTTTCTTACTAGATCACATTAGTATCCAACATAATACCTTCATTAGCCACATAATCTGTACACATGTTGGTCTCTTTCCAAGTATGCTGAATATGAACTTATACAGATTAGCAACCCAATAAACAAGTGTCATGGAGGAAGGGTTGGATCACCTAGAATCACACTAATGGAATTAATGATACGTAGAGTATCTCCTTCTAACACATTACTCTATCCCAAAATTATATCCGAAGCCCAACTAATTGCCTCCCACAATTCTCGAATCCCCTTTTTTTTTAGCATACACACATTGGTCACCGGAACACTGTTAACTTTTAGTAGGACCTCAATATCATTCTACACGATAAACTTAGTACTTGCCTTTCTATCAAAGTTAAGTTTAAACCAACCAAGAGGAGAGAGTTCTCAGGATACTTATTTAGGCACATGAGGTTCAGGTACTAAATCTGTAAGGCTTCAAAAGTTCCTAAATTACACAAAAGGAGGATGGTGAGTTCACCTTAGAGAGCCATATTTCTTTAATTACTACAACTATATTCTTTGTTGCTTGTGCTGGACTAAAAATTCTACTTCAAAAATCAAAATATTCCTCCCCTTTCAAATCTTCCAGCTCGTATACATGAGGACGGATTGGATGAACTTTCTGAGGATGGGTATGCCAGTGCCAACACCAAAGAGCATATTTTTGTCCATATTATTTGTTTCAAAATACAACCATTACTTTTTTATCAATTAAAATCATCCTAATCTTTTTCTATCTCTAATTTGAAGTGGCAAATAACACGCAGTTATTTGGATGATTGTTAATCCCATATTAATTGTCGTGTAGACAAAACACAAGCCTAAAAACCATATAAGTAATTATTAATCTCAGAATTAACTATCATATATTACTACTCTCGTCGTGCATTTTCTAATTTCATGAACCAACTATGGCCTAAGATAATAGAAAGAACATGTAATTTATGTGGCTTATTCTTGAATACTTGTATAAGAATCCAAAATAATCGAACTTAAAGAAGCACAAGTTCAAACTAATATCGACAAACAGTCTTTAACAATATGATTGGATGAATAATCGAAAGTAATCAAAATACAATAACAAGCTCAAATAGTCAATGCAGGTAAACACAAAAAATTAACGTTGAAAGACTAAACTGATGAAAAATTAAAAATGAACTGCATTATGAATAATATCAAGTATAATGGTTTGAATTGTAATTGCTAGACAGTCACAATCGAATATTTGTCCAAAATCTAATATTATTTTAAACCTAGCAATGATAAAATTTTAGTTATCTAACGCACTAGCTAAAATTTAATCAATTTTGTTTTTTTTTTCCTCCTTTTTTAAGTAGGTTTGAGATAGCTTGTGAGTTGGAGAACAAAATTTGAAACTGGGCAATTTTCAAGATAAAATAAAATTAAAAAAAATATTATTCCATTTTTCCTCTTTTGGATAACATAAATTTAATCAATTTTGTTTTTTTTCCCCAAGATATATTATTTCTAAGGGGAAAAAAAAAATGATATTTTTTATTGATCATCTGGAGCCTGGGGCAGTCCCCCTGACGTGGGCCCCACAAGCCAAGATTCATCCCCTCATGGCCGCCGTGGCAGCCTGCTCCGCGTTCACCCCTCCGCCTCCTCCCTTTGCACCGCTGCGCACACTAGCCTCCCCAACTCTCAGGGTGGCGGCACAAGCTAGCAGCCACCCACCGCCGCCCTCTCCTCCTCCCATTCCGAGAGCCCTTATCGAAATCAAGAAGTCTCGCGTCATCGCCTGCCTCCGAGCCCAAGAGTGAGAGAACTTCTCTCATCATCATTTTCTATTTATGTTCTAATTTCCCCTTATTTTCATCAATTTTTTTATAGTAAATTTTCAAACTTGGAAAAAAAATTCACCATGGAGGTGTCCGTTCCAAAGGGAAATTTAGAATTTTGAACTGCCCACAAATTGAATCTTCACAATGTTGTTCATAACATGCAGGTCCAATATCTATTGCATTGGATTTTATCGGATTCGTCTAATTACATTCTGCAACTTGAAATTAAGCTAAGTCCTGATATCGGAGCGAAAGTCTTTATGGTTGTTGCTAGAACTAGGGTTTTCCAAGAACTGCATCCCGAGCTTGTGATGTTGGAGACGTGCCCTCTAGTGTGATACTACAGTGTCGTTTGTTTTTGATAAGGGGTTTAGATTCATGGACATGCAGCCAAAGTTGTGGTCATGGACATGCATTACATAAAGACATTATAAACAACCTCGATCCCGATATCAACTAATTAGTTGTAAAAACATTGTGGCTTTAACCTAGTGATACCTAGAGCGTTCCTTCTGTCTTGCACCTGGCAAACCTCTTTTATGATTTTATCCTCATGCCGAGATAATGTCTTGAGAGGACTGATATTTCACTGTTTCCTTTACCCTCTACTGATCTCAGAGTTCATCCAACCCCCACCCTTTGTGTCATGCAGCCAAAGTTATCATATCGGGATATGTATCGTGTGGCTTTATCCTTATGCATTGTATGTCACATATCATAAGATAAATATGTAAATAATAAAATAACAAATTTATGAACAAATTTAAATCATAATTAAAGAAACAATCAGAGGCAAATGCTAAAACTGGTAATACACAAAATACAAGTAAAATAACTTTAAATACATAGATAACTAACATCAAAAGTTCAATGAGCATAAGGTCAATAGTCAAACACTAAACTAACGAATATAATACATTGCTAGATTCACTTGAATTTGAATAATGATATATTTATTTCCTCATCTTCATTTCTGTTGAAAGTCCCTTCCACTACACCCAAACTCCGAAGTTATAGTGAGAGTTGAGAGAAATTATTTTGTATTTTAACATGCCCCCGCAGGTTGAAAACCCATTTTGGATAGAAACCTGGACTTTAACGCAGCGGTATAATTTTTTAAAAATCTGTAATTAAATGCGTGCCCAGCAAAAATTGAACCTGGCTTGCTCTAATACCATGTTGAAAGACCCTTCCACTACACCAAAACTCCGAAATTGTAGTGAGGGTTGAGGAAAATTATTTTATATTTTAACACGCCCCCGCAGGTTGAAGACCCATTTTTTGGTAGAAACCTGGGTTTTAACGCAATGGTATAATTTTTTAAAACCCGCAATTAAATGCGCGTCTGTTAAAACCCGCAATTAAATGCGCGTCCAGAGGTCCATTTTGGGTAGAAACCTAGGCTTTACGCAGCGATATAATTTTTTTTTTAAAACCCGCAAATAAATGCGTGCCCAATAGGAATCGAACTTGGGTTGCTCTGATACCATGTTGAAAGTCCCTTCCACTATACCAAAACTCCGAAGTCTTAGTGAGGATGTTGAATGACCCTTCCATTACACCAAAACTCCGAAATTGTAGTGAGAGTTGAGGAAAATTATTTTATATTTTAATACGCCCCCGCAGGTTGAAAACCCATTTTTGGGTAGAAATCTGGGTTTTAACGCAGCGGTATAATTTTTTAAAATCCGCAATTAAATGCGCGCCCGGAGGCCCATTTTGGACAGAAACCTAGGGTTTACGCAGAGATATAATTTTTTTTTAAAATCCGCAAATAAATGCGTGCCCAGCAGGAATCAAATCTGGGTTGCTCTGACACCATATTGAATGACTCTTCCACTGTACCAAAACTCCGAAGTTGTAGTAAAGGATGAGAAAATTAATTTTATATTCTATTATGGAAGTTTTAGAAAAAAAATTAAACCGCTTGCGGGTTTTAAAAAAATTATACCGTTGCGTCAAAACTCAGGTTTCTACCAAAAAATGGGTCTTCAACCTGCGGGGGTGTGTTAAAATATAAAATAATTTTTCTCAACCCCCACTACAACTTCGGAGTTTTGGTGTACTGGAAGGGTCTTTCAATATGGTATCAGAACAATCTAGGTTCGATTCCTGCTGGGCACGCATTTATTTACGGGTTTTAAAAAAAAAATTATAGCGCTGCGTAAAGCCTAGGTTTCTGCCCAAAATGGGCTTTCAACTTGCGGGGGCATATTAAAATATAAAATAATTTCTCTCAATCCTCACTATAACTTCGGAGTTTTGGTGTAGTGGAAGGGTCATTCAACATGGTATCAGCGCAAACCAGGTTCGATTCTTACTGGGCACGCATTTAATTGCGAGTTTTAAAAAATTATACTGCTGCGTTAAAGCCCAGGTTTCTACCCAAAAATGGGTCTTCAACCTGCGGGGACGTGTTAAAATATAAAATATTTTCTCTCAACCCTCACTATAATTTCAGAGTTTTGGTGTAGTGGAAGAAGGGTCATTCAACAATTTTCTTTGCTCCTCATGAGCTCCTCCTCCATCACTAAACTTTTATTTCTGTTTTTTTTTCTTTTATTGTTTATATCTGATCATACCAATAATTATGAAAAAAATCTATTAAATACTAAATATTAAGAATAACAACTAATTGATTAAAAATTCACTATTACATATTATCTTTCTTTCCTTTCTGGTAAACCCACTTTTTCCATTTTCAACTTTAAAATACTAATAAAAATCAATCAGGTTCTTCTTTCTCCACAATCCATTCATTATCGGATTTCACATCATGTAAGTAAATCACATAAGTAAATCATATCACATGTTTTTCCAATCTCTTTTTACTTTTGTTGCTTCAGTCCCGATTATATTATTTTAATGTAAACTAAAGCATCGAGGATAAGTTCATTACTCCTCCGAAAAATAACAGAAGTCAATGTAATATCAATTAATCATCATCTATATATACATCACTATAATCATCTTTTAAAACACTTGCTTTAGTTTCTTCTTCATGTTGTCCAATCTATACAAACTCTTCCTTTAGAGTAAATACTATTAATATGTCAAGGTTTTTGCGTACACGTAAATAATCTCATCGGATACTTGATTTCATTATCAATTAAATAATTAATATTGATGAAAAATTAATTAATATACCATATACCTCTTTTGTTTATTGATTGATGTTTTTATCAACTAAAATAGGTATCTTATACTTTGATGACGTTTTTTGTTAAAAGACTTTACGGGTTCTAAATTTGCAATTCCAAATTGAACCAAAAAGTTTATTTGAATGAGTTGGGAATCCATTTTAAATCGAGTCAGCATATCGTAAAGTATCGCAAATACTGCATCATATATAGTACGATATGCTTACTGTATCTTAAGATACATACATAAGTTAGGTATCGATTTTCTTGAATATTGTAAATACGAATAACATATCGTAGGATATTGACAACTAGGTATGCGGCCAACATTATTAACTCTCTATATGAGTCCCTAAATGGTTCCTTAGCATGAGATAACTTTGAGGACATGTTATAGGGTGGGATGAGGGGAACTGATATGTCACAAAAAAATGCTTTACTTTTATATGTTTTGAATAGTCTCTTGATGCTGATATCACATTCTAATATTTCAAATCATCAATAACATATTCTTGCGTGGTAAAGTTAAGCTTTCCAATAATTAGATGTCTTTGTATGGATATTAGCTCCTCATCTTCCTTCTCCATATGTAGGTAATTGAATAATAATGTAAATTTTTACTTATTGAAAATATAGTAATATTTGCATGCAATTACACGAACTATTAATTTACAATATTTGCTTTTGAAATTAGTTTTTACTTCAAAAGCTGATATGAGGGGTGGTAGATATACTGGCAACTTCCAAGACAAATACTACATGGTTAATTTTGTGGACATTTTCAACAAGTATTTGACACATTTTTATGGGAGTCAAAGGAGTATCATATCTAAAATGGTGTCCAGTTTTTTTGGCCAGAGGTTATAAGCTACCACATTGCTTTGTATTTTACTGCTTTTTAAATTTCTTTTTTTCCATTGAGTTTTGGGTCTTGTTATATTCAGGTATATAAGTTGGTCAGGACTATGTACTCTCCTAAAAAGAGCCTAGGATGTTGCAGAATGTATCAAATAGCCTATAATCATTCTGAGAGGATTATCTAGACTTTATGTATGGTTTCATTCTAATGAAGTTTGCCTATGATATAGTCACTCAAATAACTCCTGGTTGGATCAGGCTGTTTAAGTTCACTATGTCGGTTTGCTTAGACTACCTGGAATTTCGATCTCAAGGTTTTGTGTTATGTTGGTAATTATCAATTCGTGCTATGTTACTTGGCATGAGTGTCCAATCTTTAGTGGAAATTCTTGATCAATCTAGCCTTCTTGCCTTGCTTGCCGCAACACAAGTGTGGCGTGTGCGAAGCATAGCAGAAGCGAGGGTCAGCTATATAAAACTCAGTAGATATACAAAATTCAATTCATATTTGGCAGTAATAGGCCGAACGTATGGTTCTTTGTTCATGTTTAGAGCTTGCAATACAACATAAGTAAGGTTAGCAATATGGAACCTGTTTCATATTTAGTGGCTTACTTCCCTTATTCAAGTGAAAATTTAGAACAACATAAATTTTTTTTTTTTTTGGGGGAGGGCAAAAGAGAGGGAGGGGGAGAGAGATCTATAGTAGCACTTAGTTCGTATTTAGCGGTTTACTCTCCTTATTCATGAGAAAGATTTTAAAATGAAAAAGATTTTGAAGTGGGGTTTTTGCATGGACAGATGTTAGGAGATTATCTAAAATATTAGATTCATCCTCATTAGACCTCATTTTCGATTGGAAAACTAGGACCAGTCGCTGCATAAACCCGTGGAGGACTGATTGCCTTACATTTTGTTTGTTTTCTTTCACTGGCTCCTTAGGATACTACAACAGGGCTGAAGCTCTAAAGTGCAAGGTTTTCGTCTACCATTAAGTGCAAGACCCATATCATTTTGAGTTCAATAGAGTCAATGTGGACACTAAGCCTACACGAGGTTGTCTAAGAATTTCTATCCTTGGTGATGGTTTTAGTCTTTATGGCAGAGTGGGATAATTTTATTGGTAAAAAACAACATAATGACTAATTTGAAGCTAGCAAACATTATAATATCTAGTTATACTGACAAGGACCCAAAAACCAAATCTAATTTAGCATTCATAGTTAACAACTTCAACAACAATGAGAATTATTAGATGCTTCAAAATATTTCTAGATTAACCATGGAAAATCTATTTATGCTCTACTTTGCTTTATATCCTTAAATCTCTGCATATATTTCTCATTAATATTTTTGGATATATACTTCTCTATGTATTACTACCAAATTGTCATTCACCACCAAACACTTATACAATTATAAAGTTGATTCTTTGTCCTAGTTAAATTGTAATTTGTCATTGGATAGATTTGGAAAACAAAATTGCAACATGTGTTTGGTAGATTAGGTTGATCAACTTTACAAATTCATGCATAAATAGAAACATACATATAATCCCGCTTGACTTTTTAAAGGACCTATATGCAAAATTTGTCCCATAAACAATTGATATGCTAACATATAAAGGACAGAATTAGAATTATGCAAGTTAAATATAATGTGAGCTGAAGATTAAAGCTTGAACAAAATCTTAATTACTAGGCCTATCTGTTTAATCTTAATTCGCCATCTCAACCATTCACCTCAAACCACTTCATTTTTCCTAGCTCATCCATCCACTACACACAATTTAAAGCTTAACTATCCAACTGGCTCCGACTATCTTCTAATATTTAGATTTTTTAATCTTATTTCAACCCATGTGATCTTTGTAGGCCCCACCAAGCGATCATGAACTTGGTACTTGGAAGGGGCTAATCCATAAAACAAGGTTTAGCCGATCTTCAAGCTTGTTAAATTTGCTTTGCTTCTTAACCCTAAAGGAATAAAAAAAATCCTTCCTCACAATACTTTTGTAGGTATTTAAAAAAGGAACAATCAACTGAACAAGAATGCCAGAAGCGCACGTCGAGGAGCGTGCACCGAGGAGCGCACGCCTCCCAGGCGAGCGCATGCCCAGGAGCGCACGTGCATCCTCGGCACGCTTGCACCTCCCAAGCGCGTGGATCCTTGGCATGCGCGCTTCCTAGGTGTGCACATCCTTAGCGCATGCACCTAGGAGCGTGTGCCTCTTAAGCGCGTTTTGTAGACAATGAAAATCAAAATAACTCGGTCCAAAAAGAAGTAGCGCAGGCTAAAGTAGCCCTGCACGTGCTCGAATAGGTGCGCCCCACAAATCAGTGCGTCTACCATTAGGCGTGCGCTCAACTGGGCGGGCGGTACAGATCATGTCTCTCATTGCCGCGGATGCCAACTAGAGTGCGGGACAACACAGTAGACCCTCGCGTGCGCCAAGGGTTGTGCGCACCACATGTCACACACGCGCAAAGAATCGCACGCGCACCCAAGATCGCACATGCACCAAGAAGTGCGCGTGCGCCAAGATCGCACATGCACCAAGAAGTGCGTGCGCACCTAGGGTCACGTGTGCTAAGTGCCGTGTGCGGGACTAGGTGAGTGCCCGTGCCCAGGTGCGTGTGCCTAGGTGCGCGCGCATCCCAGGCGCGCCTCCAGGAGCGCGCTCCCAGGGTGGTGCACATAATCAATTCCGCTAGTAACACACTTTTCGCTAAAATTTGGGAAAATCAGTTATAACTTTCCACTCTTTTCGAATGCGGATTGGATACTCCGATTATGGAGAGATTGAAGAAGGAAATCTGAGAGCGGTTACGCTCCAAGGATAAAACCCTCTCCAGATTAAGAAAAATGGGGGAGGATGGGGGATGAACTAGAGAAGTTCAAGATCCAACAGAGGAGTTCTAGATCCAATAAAGAAAGGGAATTTTGACAGAGAAGGAATTCACATGGCTTCTAACGTTCCTGCTTTACTTTGCAGCATAGTCCCGAGCTTGGTTCTGTGGAGATTCAATCGGTATTCGGATCGTCAACGAGAGACAATAGCAACCTTCCATCGCTGCCCAAAAGAGCCCATAAAAAAAGGAAAGGAGTAATCTCTTTTTCCTCCTCTGTAATCCGGATCCAAAGAGTTGTAATTTTCTTTTTTATTTGCTGTAGTCTTTATTAAATGGAATTGGAAAAGAACACTCCGATTTCGGGTGAACAACTTTAAATGAAAATTCTTATAAGCTAAGAAATTGCATTGTTTCATTTTGAGGATGATAATGGACTAAATATAAGATGAGTTTTTTCTAAAATTATAGTTCTATTATAAATTTATGATATTGAGTTCTGGTTTATTTATATGCTTCTAATTATTCACGACTTTGTGAAGTTGAACAACATCAGATCATAGATATCTGGAAACATGTATGCGAATAATTAATATCCGAACAATATTAAAAATATGTCTGTTTTCTTTCAGCAATACCGTTTTGCTGGGATGTGTGAGAACAAGAAGTTTGATAAATAATTCCATTATTAGCACAAAATAAGAAAATATCAGTTTTCATATATTCCATAGCATTATCAGTGCGCAAAAATATACGAATAGATGTATAAAATTGATTTTTTATTTATTTATAAATAGTTCAATTATACTAGGGATAACAAACCTTTCGCTTTGTAAATACATCCATATCATGCGAGAAAAACCATCCATAAATATAAGAAAATACCTAAAGTGTTTAAAAAAGGAAAAACGACATCGACCCCAAATATCAAAATGGACTAACTTAAATGGAAATCTACTACGTGGATTGACTCGCTTGGATATGAGACGCGATGATATTTACGCAGTTCACAATACTCACAATGTAAAGTAGATATGCTAGCCGCAGTGGGTACAATTAGAAGAAAACTTTGGAGAGAAGGATGTCCAAGATGTTGATGCCACTGTAAAAGGGAATTAGAGGAAGTAACAAATCCTGTAAGTGATGTCTCATCGAGATAGTACATCGCCCTTTGCTCATCTCCCGTACCAATCCTCATCCCAGTGTGGAGGTCTTGAAACACACAGTAAGTAGGAAAAAATGTTACAGAACAATTATTAGTTTTGATAATTTGACTAATAGACAACAAACTAATAGGAAAATTGGGAACAAACAAAACGTTATCTAAAGTTAATGAATGGATAGCGTAAACTTTTTCATCACCAATAACTGAAGAAGAGGAGCCATCAGAAATATGGACATAGGGGTATTTATATGAAAATATATAGGGAGGCAAACTTGCTTCTAATACCTGTCATATGGGAGGAAGTTTCAGAGTTTATAACCCATGGTTGGATGGAGGAAGTAATGTTAGTATCAGTACCTGACAGGGATGCATGAGTGTTGGCAGTGAAAATTTCTAAGTTAAAAGGATTTTCCACAACAGAACGCGGAGCTAATTCAATAGCCCCGCGTTTGGTTATATTAATCCTGCGTTTGAATAAAACGCGGAGATGTTTAATAGCTCCGCGTTGATTCCGCAGTCTGACTTGTATTAGCCTCGCGTTTGAGTAAAACGCGGAGATGATCAATAGCTCCGCGTTTTGGTTATTTAGCGTCGCGTTTTGATGCGATTAAAGCTCCGCGTAAGTAGATAACCAGAATCTCAAATTGATTGAGATAATGATTCTGGGCTTATTTAAATACCCGAATCAAGTCTAATCAGAATTCCATCAAAACTAAGATATTTGATTGGAATCCTTGATGAATGCGAGTTCTATTTAGATAGAAACTCTTGCATTAACCTGGGGCTATAAATACCTTCCTGGTGAAACCCTAGGGATCTTCTTTTTGGGCATCGGAAGTCTCCTATCGATCCTTTGGCAATTCAAGTACGCGAGAGAGCCTTGAAGTCTTTGCTGATCATCTTCTGAAATCTGGGAGAATTCAAGTTACGCATAGAGCCTTGAGTTCGTGAAGATCAGAGAAAGTCACCATCTTCTTTCTGGAGTTCTTGAGAAGTTCGAGTTACGCGAGAGAGCCTTGAACAAATCAATCAAAACCAGAGAAGATCATCTATATTCGGCCGATATCTTTAAAAGAGAAGATTTCAACATACCGATCGTCCAAAGGAACTACTATAGATCCCATCGCCACAGATCCCACGAAACTATTGTAAAAGAGAGAGATTGAAGTATAAAATCCTCTCGTTTGTTCTTTTTATATCTTGTTCACTTCTATTGTAATCTAAGATGTGTTCAATGGAAGGAAGCGAAGGAACTTTTACGACGAACAAACTGGCAGCCACAGTGGGAGCCGTCTCTTTCACTGATGAAGAGATTGTGGCGCAATCGGACGTTGACTTGATCGGATCCGAAGTAGACACGCTGGTCGTTGAAATCGACCAGCAGAAGTACGAGGAGTTCCTCTCCTCCGGATCAGGTGACTTGGATGAGACACGGCACTATCGTCGCATGTACTCCAATGCCCGAGTGACGAGTAGAAAGGTATCCACCGAGAGACGGGGATCCTTAGAGACTGCGGCTATAGAGCCGGAGTTCACACAAGAAATCCTAGCCGAGGATGAGTTTTCGACTGTCGAAGAAGATCTAGGGACTGGACTGACCAGGACCCAACTCCGGAACAGGAACCGGAGAGCGAGGCGTAGAGTCCTCAAAGCCCGCCTTGGACGCGGAGCTAACTCTAGAGGACGCGAGGCTATGGTCCCTCGCAAATTGGCTCGCGCTACCCGCGAGACCAATCTCTACCGCGTTAAACGCGAAGATACAACTTGCCTTAAAAGTAAGGAAAAGCCAGCGTGTGATTTTTCACGCGAGGCTGATATTAAGCCAAGCAAGAGACGCGAGGCTGGTAATACTGGCGAGTTACGCAAAATTCCTGACACTCGCGAGTTACGCGAGTATAAAAAATTCTTCAAAGCCAGCGTGTGATTCTCCACGCGAGACTATTACTGAGCCTAGCGAGAGACGCGAAGCCAGTAAGGGTTGCGCTAGTCGCAGAATACCCAACACTCGCGAGGTTACGCGAGTATAAAAATTATTCAAAGCCAGCGTGTGATTCTCCACGCGAGGCTATTACTGTGCCTAGCGAGAGACGCGAAACCAGTAAGGGTTGCGCTAGTCGCAGAATACCCAACACTCGCGAGTTACGCGAGTATAAAAATTATTCAAAGCCAGCGTGTGATTCTCCACGCGAGGCTATTACCGTGCCTAGCGAGAGACGCGAAGCCAGTGATACTTGCAATAAACGCAAGACTTCTGACACCCATAAGGAACGGGAAGATGATTGGCAGATAGTTGTCAGTCGTAAAAACCGCGCTAAGCGTGAAGCTATGATCTACGTTAATCGTAAAGATAAGCCAGCATGTAAGAACTTCTCTTCACGCGGGGCTATTATTCCAGAAGCTAAACTCCCGAGGACACACCAAGCCAGCGAGAAATGCGAGGCTAGTGTGGATAAGCGCAAAGCTATTCTTCAGGCCCGCATGGTGAAACGCGAGGCTATTCTTAAACCACGCGAGGATCGGTCCGACCCCAGAGTCAGGGTTGATCAATCAAAGAAGCTTCAGTGGATTCCTAAACATTCTCAAGAGTTGAATGGACCTCTTGATTCCATGGCTAGAGGCACTGACCTCAGGGAACATCTCTCTAAGAAGAGAGGCATAGACCAATTTCAAGTTGAACATAGTTGCCATTGCCAACAACTTGTGACAGCAGTATCAGCCGTGATGGACAACTGTGACTGCAGCAAGAACAGGATATCTGTGTTCGACCGATTAAACGAGTCAAACCAGAATCCTGCTAAGAAGACAAGGACCACTCCCCTGAAACAATGGAGAGCTGTAACTTCCAACATGGTAGGAGAAGGGAAGAAAATTGCAGAGACGGATGATGATTCAGAATCGAGCGATGAAGAACCTCATCGTGTTACTCGACTAAGATCAGGAGCCGTCCCGCCCCGAAATTATAAGAAGCTCGCAGGGGGTTCTTACGACGAGGACAACGATAATTCTGCTATAGCCTCGCCTCCATCCTCTATATCGTCTCGGCTACAGAAGTCAGCATCGCATATGGCAGATAAGTCTGACGATATCAATCAGAGATTTGAAGCTCAAGAAAAGATGATTCGAGAGCAGCAAAAAATGATTGAAGGACTCAAAGTCATGCTATCGAGGTTTGTTGAAGATAATGCCAAAAAGGGCAAAGAAACTCTGAATGAAGAAGAACAGGAAGAGAAAGCCCACTCGATGCATGAGGAAGATGATAGATTTTCTTTCCATGATCCGCATGGCGAAAAGATAGAAAAGCTGCAGAGTCAACTTGAAGTTTTAATGCGTAAAAAGGAGTGGAAAGAAGCTGTGGTCTCTAGACCGTATCCTCCTGAATGGGATATGATACCTTACCCACCAAAGTATAAGCCGCTCAAGTTAGAGCCATACGACGGGAAGGGATCGCCCAGTCAGCATATATATTATTTTTTGTCCCAAGCGGGACACTTAATGGGTAATGATCCCATCATGACCAAAGTATTTGCAAGTACTTTGCGAGGGCCTGCCTTTACTTGGTTCATGCAGTTGCCCCCAGGTACTATTAATACCTGGTTAGATGTTGAGAAATTATTTCTCTCACGTTTCTTCGAGGATGACACCGAGATTACGGTTCATTCCCTCCTTGCAACTAGGCAAGGAGAACAAGAAACGGTTAAAGATTTCATAGAAAGGTTCCGGGAGAAGTCCGTACATTGTAAATATGGAATGATTCAGGAAACTCTAGTCGAGACCTGTCGACACAACCTTAAGACCAATGTGCTCCTCAAAATGGGGGCCGTAGAGTCTAAGACGTGGAGAGACCTGCTCAAACAAGGAGAGCAAGCTGAAGACTTGATTCGCCGAGTCGAGGAACCCCGCGGATCAAGAAGCGCTGGGGGTAGTAAGCCATATACCCAAAACAACAGCAATAAGAATAAAGGGAAAGCAGTCATGTCGTCAGAAACTGCACTTCAGAAAATCGGTCCTCCGCCAGAGCCAAAGCCTCAAAGTCAGCGAGGATCAAGGCAAATCAGACCGCAACAAGAAAGGAATTACACTTTCAAGGCGGAACAGACGCATATCCTCTTTCACCTACTCCAGAAGAAGGGAATGCTAAAACTTCCGGAGAATAAGAAGTCAGAAGATGCGGGTAAGACTAAAGATCCCAATTTCTGTCTTTATCACCGGAATGTTGGACACCCTACCAGGGATTGTTTTCCCCTTAAGAACAGAATCCAAGCACTGATAGAGGCTGGAGTTCTGACGCTTAAGAAAGAACAGAAGAAAGTCACTGCCAATATGGCAACCATAATGGTCGGAACCCACGAGTTTCCCGCAGGAGTGACCCCAATCCCTAAGGGTAAGATGGTCACGAAGAATCTTGATCCACACAACAAAGCCCAAGAGGGATTTGTCCCCGTAACAATCCAAAAGGGGGAAGTTATGTGGGTTCACCCCAACTTGCTGGAAGATGAACAATGGACTACTTCAAGAGGTCCAGAGAAGAAACGGGCTGTTAATGCCATTTCTGCAGATATAAAGGAAGAATATATAGCTTTAGGAGCCTTCATAGATTCTGAAGAAGAATCCAAAACTATGGCCACCCATCAAGATGGGGCAGGCCCTTCCGGTACTCGATCTGGAAAGACATATCTTAAGGACTACACCAGAGTGGATCCAAAAGATATCTATGCAGAACTCGCAAAGCCTGCGAAGTAGAAAGGACTTCGTTTCCAGAAGAATACTACCAGAGATGGAGCCAAAGAAACCCCCTTCGAGTTTGACATAATTGCGCAGTTGGCTAACATCCCAGCGCGAGTAATGCTTTACGAATTGTTGAGATTATCAAAATCAACACGTGAAGCTCTAAGAGAGGCCTTGGCAGACTCTGAGTCGTTCCTAGCTCAGATTGTCGAGCCGGCCATCGAAGAGCGGGACTCTTGCCCCCACTGTCATCAAGTGAGGAGGCAAGTCCCACAAATCATCTTCTCTCCAGAAGACATGCAGGTGAGGAATATAAAGCATAATAGGCCTTTATATTTCACTGGATATGTCGGGTCCACAAAAGTGGACCGAATTTAGATTGATCCAGGTTCTGCACTCAGCGTCGTGCCAAGTAGATTGATGCAGCTGTTGGGGATTTCCCTTCATCGCTTGACACCTACACACACTACCATCTATGGATTCAACGCTAATAATAGTCATTCTCTTGGTAAGATCCGATTGCGGTGTCAAATTGGAGACTTGAAAACGGAGGTTACATGCTACGTAATTGATGCTGATACCTCCTACAATATTTTATTGGGGCGACCTTGGATCCACTCTCATATGATAGTTCCGTCGACTCTTCACCAGTGCATGAAATATTGCGATGAGGAAGGAGAGGTCCGGACACTAATTGCTGACAAGCAGCCATTCAAAGGGTTGGAAAATTACTTCACAGACGCTGCACTCTACAAGCCAGCACATGAAGCCTCCAATGACAGTCTTAGCAAGTCTCCAAAGCCCGACGACAGTGGCAATGAAGCCGACACTGAGTACGAACTCCTTGGAGAAGATGATGGGGGTGATTACGAAATCAACCCTCACCTAGATCTTAGCCTAGGTCTTGATAATATAGTGGATGTAATAGAAAGTGAATGTGTTATTAATGAAAATGTAAAGTTAGTCTACGAGCATGCTGTAACTACTAAGTCTGAGCCCTCTTGTACCTCCACCGAAGTGGATGGCCTGACCGAACTTGAAGTTCTGGCGGCATACCATTTGCCCCTCAGGTCTTCCCTCCTCTCTCAATTAAAAATAATCGAGGATCAAGGGCACTTCTTTGAAGTGCCTCCCCGACAGAAGTCCCAAAGGCCGATCATGTTCGGCAAAGTGGCCACGTCGCCTCGACAGAGACAAAGTAGTGAAAGTGATGAACAAACATCACCTCAATTTCACTTATATGAGCAAAGGTCCCGACAGATGATGGAGAAAATGGGATATAATTTTACCCAGAAGCCGGGATTAAACTTTGAAAAAGGGAGACGGAATCTCATACCCTCGTTTAGACCGAGAGGAAAGAGCCCTGATTATTATCAGAAGACCCGCAGGGGGTTGGGTTATGTATCTACTCCATCTTCGTCACCATTAAAAGCTGAAGAGAGTTCTTCGGCCAAAGAAGAAACATCTTCACCAGATCATGATTCAGATATAAGCACCGGCGCTTGGTTTCAATCTTTGACAATCAATATGGTTTCAGCCGCGCCAGAAAGCGACGAGGAACCAATTGATATTCAAAATGATACTTGGGCTAGGCATATGGATACTCTCTGGGATGTCCGCTTTGAACAGCGTGACCCGCCCACAGAAGACAAATTAATACAGGTTAACATGGGAACGGAAGAAAATCCGAAACCCATTTTCATAAGCGACACACTAACTCCTTTAAAAAAAGAGGAACTTATATCCCTTATCAAAGAGTATATAGATGTGTTCGCATGGAGTTATGAAGATATGCCTGGGCTTGACCCTCAAATTGCCACACACCGGTTAAATATAAAAGAAGATGTCAAACCTGTTAAACAGCAACAGAGGCGTTTTCGACCGGAATTGATGGAGGCAATAGTTGCTGAGGTCAATAAGCTTATACAATCCGGTTTCATCCGTGAAGAACAACACCCAGACTGGGTGGCAAACATAGTGCCAGTTTGCAAAAAGAATGGCAAAATCCGGATATGCATTGACTTTCGAGATCTGAACGCTGCATGTCCCAAGGATGAATTTCCACTCCCCATCACCGACGTGATGATCGATAATACTTGCGGTTATGAGAGGATGTCCTTTATGGATGGCTTCTCAGGTTATAACCAAATCAAAATGCACCCGGATGATGAAAAGCATACAGCTTTCAGAACGCCACAGGGGGTATACTGTTATACGGTGATGCCATTCGGATTAAAAAATGCAGGTGCCACTTACCAACGCGCAATGAGCGCCATATTCAGAGAACACCTACGCAGAACAGTGGAGTGCTATGTGGATGACTTAGCAGTAAAAGCAAAGACAAAGAAGATCATCTTCACGATTTAAGAGTGGTCTTCGATCTTATGCGGAAACATCACTTGAAGATGAATCCTACCAAGTCGTTCATGGGGGTATCCAGCGGGAAGTTTCTAGGGTTCATAATAACTTCGAAAGGAATTTTCCTCGACCCGGAAAAGGTAAAAGCGATTAGCGAAATGCCGCCTCCCCGCAATCTTAAGGAATTAAGGGGATTATAAGGAAAGCTCGCTTATATTCGGCGCTTCATATCCAACTTATCTGGACGATGCCAACCATTCTCCAAACTTATGAAGAAGGGAGTGTATTTCATATGGGATGAGGCATGTCAGCAGGCATTTGATGACCTCAAGGAGTACCTTACTAAGCCTCCTGTACTAATGGCACCAGCCCCCGGACAGCCCTTCATTATATATGTAAGGGCCATGGATAATACTTTAGGAGCATTACTTGCTCAATATAATGAGCACGGCCATGAGCATGCCCTCTACTATTTAAGTAGAACAATGATTGTGGCCGAACAGCGGTATACCCCGATTGAAAAGGAATGTTTAGCCCTAGTGTTTGCTGTTCAGAAAATGCGACACTATCTTTCAGGGCAAACAATTCATGTTATATCACGGGTTAACCCCTTGAAGATTCTAATGACCAAACTGGGATCCTTAAATGGCCGATTGGCAAAATGGGCGCTCTTACTATCGCCCTATGACATACATTTTGTCCCTCAAAAGGCCATGAAGGGACAGGCAATCGCTGATTTCCTTGCAGACCATCCAATTTGGTCCCAACTAAAGCAGACATCAGAAATCAACACAGTTAGCGGAGAACAGCCGTGGCAAATGTTCTTTGATGGTGCCGCAAGACGATTTGCTGCTGGAGCGGGGGTTGTACTAATATCCCCACATAAACATATATTGCCTAACGGTTACTCATTAACAGAACCGTGCACTAATAATGTAGCGGAATACAACGCGCTTAGTATCGGCTTAAAAATAGCTCTGCAACTGAGGGTGAACCATCTAGAGGCATATGGAGATTCTAAGCTCGTTGTCAATCAGATGACAGGTGAGTATGAAGTCAGACATGAAGTCCTCATCCCCTATCATCAGCTAGCTATTGAGCTAGCAGGATATTTTGAACAATTCTACATATATCACGTATCTCGAAACGAGAACGTTTATGCAGATGCTCTTGCCGCATTAGCCGCAACGCTGGCAATCCCGCCAGGTGAAGCTAAAAGCATCATCATTGGTAGTAGAGAACTCCTCCACCCAGACGTGGTATCTCAAGCCGAAGAGGTATGCCAGATTGGC
Organism: Dracaena cambodiana; assembly: GCA_036321105.1. Lineage (NCBI taxonomy): Eukaryota > Viridiplantae > Streptophyta > Magnoliopsida > Asparagales > Asparagaceae > Dracaena > Dracaena cambodiana. The sequence continues at coordinate 40,199,151 of JAYEPQ010000001.1, read as the reverse complement.
TTAAAGTTAGAACCCCGTGATTGGTGATTTCCGTTTGTGGATTATGCCTTGCATGGGATATTACCAGAAGATCCTAAGGAAGCCACCTCAATAAAGAGAAAGGTCCAAAGATTTTATTACGACCAAAAACTTCAGACTTTGTATAGAAAGTCAAGAAGTGGTCTATTGCTACGCTGCATATCGAAAGCAGAAGCAGAACAAGTGCTGAAAGAAACACATGATGGAATATGTGGAGCTCATCAGTCCGGTCCCAAACTTGGAGACCGTATAAGAAGGCTAGGGTACTACTGGCCGAGCATGGTTACGGAAGCAATGGCATACGCTAAACGATGTCATGCATGCCAAATACATGTCAATTTTATTCATCAACCCCAAGAATACTTGCACAATACCGTCTCAAGCTGGCCATTTGAAGCCTGGGGAATGGACATTGTAGCGCCAATAACTCCCCCGTCATCCAGAGGACATCGGTTTATTCTTGCAATAACCGATTATTTTTCGAAATGGGCCGAAGCCGTGCCCATGAAAGAGGTGAAGACGACAGATGTGATCAAGTTCGTCAAGCATCATGTCATTTACCGCTTTGGCATCCCCCGACGGATTATTCATGATAATGGTCCGCAATTCACCAGTCAGGGATTCTCCAGATTTTGCAATAAGTTCAGAATCAAAGATATTGCTTCTACACCATATAACTCGGCGGCTAATGGGTTAGCTGAAGCCTTTAACAAGACGATCATCAAACTCCTTCGGAAGTTCGTCTCTTCCAATAAACGAGATTGGGATGAAAAGCTAGGAGAATGCCTGTGGGCTTATCGCACCACCGTTCGCACCCCGACTAAAACTACCCCATTCTCTTTGGTTTATGGAAGTGAGGCTGTCTTGCCTCTTGAAATCCAGATACCATCATTAAGAGTGGCTTTAGCCACAAAGATGACGACAGAAGAACGCCATCAGCAAAGATTGCAAGAACTAGAGGCGTTAGATGAAAAACGTCTCAGGGCTCAATAGCAAATTGAGTTGTATCAAGCCCGAATATCCCAAACGTTCAATAAGAGCGTTAAACCAAGGACCTTTAAATAAGGAGACTTGGTTCTGGCTGTTAAAAGGCCAATGGTGCTAACCCACAAGACTAAGGGTAAGTTTGAACTCAAGTGGGAAGGACCGTTTATTGTGGAAACAGCATACTCCAGTGGAGCCTATCGCTTAATGAATCAAGATGGCGACAGGTTGATGATGCCAATCAATGGCAAATTTCTAAAGAAATACTATTCTTAGTAACCCTGGAGAAACGCGTCTTCTTTTCTTAGGCATGCGCAGTTTGGCGCCTCTGACCTAAAACCTGGTGTGTTTGGTTCTCAAGTTTGAACCACCATCAGTCTTTTTAGGCATGCGCAGTTTGGCGCCTCTGACCTAAAACATGGTGTGTTTGGTTCTCAAGTTTGAACCACCATCAGTCTTTTTAGGCATGCGCAGTTTGGCGCCTCTGACCTAAAACCTGGTGTGTTTGGTTCTCAAGTTTGAACCACCATCAGTCTTTTCTTAGGCATGTGCATTGTGCGCCTCTGACCTAAATCTGGTGAGTTTGGTTCTCAAGTTTGAACCACCTCCAGTCTTTTTTTTAGGCATGCGCAGTTTGGCGCCTCTGACCTAAAACCTGGTGTGTTTGGTTCTTAAGTTTGAACCACCATCAGTCTTTTCTTAGGCATGCGCATTGTGCGCCTCTGACCTAAACCTGGTGAGTTTGGCTCTCAAGTTTGAACCACCATCAGTCTTTTCTTAGGCATGCGCATTGTGCGCCTCTGACCTAAACCTGGTGCGTCTGGTTCTCAAGTTTGAACCACCATCAGTTTTTTCTTAGGCATGCGCATTGTGCGCCTCTGACCTAAACCGCCTTCAGTTTGGTTCTCAAGTTTGAACCACCATCAGTCTTTTCTTGGGCATGCGCAGTTTGGCGCCTCTGACCCAAACCTGGTGTGCTCAGTTCTCAAGTTTGAACAGCCCCCAGTCTCTCTTTTAGGCATGTGTAATTAAGCGCCTCTGACCTAAAAGATATGAGTTGCCCAACGCCGATTAGGCAATGGGAAGAGAACAAGTTTCTCGCCAACCCATCATGCTGGGGTAAAAGTATGAATTGCCCAACGCCGATTAGGCAATGGGAAGAGAACGAGTTTTTCGCCAACCCATCATACTGGGGTAAAAGTATGAATTGCCCAACGCCAACTAGGCAATGGGAAGAGAACAATTTTCTCGCCAACCCATCATGCTGGGGTAAAAGTATGAATTGCCCAACGCCAACTAGGCAATGGTAAGAGAACAAGTTTCTCGCTAACCCATCATGCTGGGGTAAAAGTATGAATTGCTCAACGCCGGCAATGGGAAGAGAACGAGTTTCTCGCCAACCCATCATGCTGGGGTAAAAGTATGAATTGCCCAACGCCAACTAGGTAATGGGAAGAGAACAAGTTTCTCGCCAACCCATCATGCTGGGTAAAAGTATGAATTGCCCAACGCCAACTAGGCAATGGGAAGAGAACGAGTTTCTCGCCAACCCATCATGCTGGGGTAAAAGTATGAATTGCCCAACGCCAACTAGATAATGGGAAGAGAACTAGTTTCTCGCAAACCCATCATACTGGGGTAAAAGTATGAATTGCCCAACGCCAACTAGGCAATGGGAAGAGAACGAGTTTCTCGCCAACCCATCATACTGGGGTAAAAGTATGAATTGCCCAACGCCAACTAGGCAATGGGAAGAGAACGAGTTTCTCGCCAACCCATCATACTGGGGTAAAAGTATGAATTGCCCAACGCCAACTAGGCAATGGGAAGAGAACAAGTTTCTCGCCAACACATCATACTGGGGTAAAAGTATGAATTGCCCAACGCCGATTAGGCAATGGGAAGAGAACAAGTTTCTCGCCAACCCATCATGCTGGGGTAAAAGTATGAATTGCCCAACGCCAACTAGGCAATGGGAAGAGAATAAGTTTCTCGCCAACCCATCATACTGGGGTAAAAGTATGAATTGCCCAACGCCAACTAGGCAATGGGAAGAGAACCAGTTTCTCGCCAACCCATCATACTGGGGTAAAAGTATGAATTGCCCGACGCCGATTAGGCAATGGGAAGAGAACCAGTTTCTCGCCAACCCATCATGCTGAGGTAAAAGTATGAATCGCCCAACGCCAACTAGGCAATGGGAAGAGAACCAGTTTCTCGCCAACCCATCATGCTGGGGTAAAAGTATGAATTGCCCAACGTCAACTAGGCAATGGGAAGAGAACAAGTCTCTCGCCAACCCGTCATGCTAGGGTAAAAGTATGAATTGCCCAACGCCAACTAGGCAATGGGAAGAGAACAAGTCTCTCGCCAACCCATCATGCTGGGGTAAAAGTATGAATTGCCCAACGCCAACTAGGAAATGGGAAGAGAACGAGTTTCTCGCCAACCCATCATGCTGGGGTAAAAGTATGAATTGCCCAATGCCAACTAGGCAATGGGAAGCGAACGAGTTTCTCGCCAACCCATCATACTGGGGTAAAAGTATGAATTGCCCAACGCCAACTAAGCAATGTGAAGAGAACGATTTTCTCGCCAACCCATCATACTGGGGTAAAAGTATGAATTGCCCAACGCCAACTAGGCAATGGGAAGAGAACAAGTTTCTCGCCAACCCATCATACTGGGGTAAAAGTATGAATTGCCCAACGCCGATTAGGCAATGGGAAGAGAACAAGTTTCTCGCCAACCCATCATGCTGGGGTAAAAGTATGAATTGCCCAACGCCAACTAGGCAATGGGAAGAGAACAAGTTTCTCGCCAACCCATCACACTGGGGTAAAAGTTTGAATTGCCCAACGCCAACTAGGCAATGGGAAGAGAACCAGTTTCTCGCCAACCCATCATACTGGGGTAAAAATATGAATTGCCCGACGCCGATTAGGCAATGGGAAGAGAACCAGTTTCTCGCCAACCCATCATGCTGGGGTAAAAGTATGAATCGCCCAACGCCAACTAGGCAATGGGAAGAGAACCAGTTTCTCGCCAACCCATCATGCTGGGATAAAAGTATGAATTGCCCAACGCCAACTAGGCAATGGGAAGAGAACAAGTTTCTCGCCAACCCGTCATTCTGGGGTAAAAGTATGAATTGCCCAACGCCAACTAGGCAATGGGAAGAGAACAAGTCTCTCGCCAACCCATCATGCTGGGGTAAAAGTATGAATTGCCTAACGCCAACTAGGCAATGGGAAGAGAATAAGTCTCTCGCCAACCCATCATACTGGGGTAAAAGTATGAATTGCCCAACGCCAACTAGGCAATGGGAAGAAAACAAGTTTCTCGGCAACCCATCATGCTGGGGTAAAAGTATGAATTGCCCAATGGAAACTAGGCAATGGGAAGAGAACAAGTTTCTCGCTAATCCATCATGCTGGGGTGAAAGTATGAATCGGCCAATACCGATTAAGTAAAGGGAAGAGGAAAAATTTGGCATTTAAGTCCAAACGTACTCCTCGACAACTCACCATGTTGAGGGGAATAACATGACTAGCCCAACTCAAACGGTAGTTGGTAAAGGCCAATCAAACCCGTTGATAGCTGGGGATTTGCTAAAAATCCCATAAACCTGTCATGTTAAATTCTTTCCTCTGACAGTACGACTTGGAACGCTTCGCAGAGAAAACTACTTCTTGATGGCAAGTTATTTGTTGTGCAAGAAGATTTCCTAGCCAACTAATAAAAGAATCAAAAAGTAGTTATCCTTATTCATCATTTAAAAAGAATGGAGTTACAAAGGAAGTCTGAGAACCAATAAAATTCTTTCTTTCAGTACAAGTTCTCATTACAAAAAAAAAGGAATGAAGAATAAAAGAAAACTATGGATCTCCGAGATGCTTTAGCTTACTCATCGCTTCGTCAACCACTCGACGACGAGTTGCCTCTATAGAGTGTTGAGCCTGCCGGAGTAGGTTATCATCATTCATTCCAACTTGCTGGATGAGATGCTGGCGAGACTCTTCCATAGTACGGCTTCTTATTGTCTCCTCCTGATCAACTTGCTCCCGTTGAAGGATCAGCGCTTCCCGCTTCTTAACAGCTTCCCCTAATTGAAGCTCGCTCTCTACTAAGATCGCCCGAGCATTAGGCGGGCCCACTACATATTGTTAGAAGAATGAACCCAGCCAGGCATCCTGAAGTCGCTAGCCGGGTACTGACCATCTTTCGCCAGGAACTCACTTAAGAAAGTTCGGGCACGAGATGTGACTTCTCCCACTGGAAGCTCCTTGCCAAATCGGCCTGGAAGCAAACCAGTAATGCATCTGGGGGAACCATCTTGATAAACCCCTTTTGCACCAAATTTGCCTGTTGGGATGCCATCTTGCTCTTGAGTCAATCCCCACTTTAATTCCCGAGGTATCGCCAGTCTCTGAAGATAGACCAGAGGATAGCTACGATCCATTCTAGGCAGAAACATCAGCATTTCGCCTGAGTTATATAACCAAACGCGTTCCTCTTCAGAAAGGATATCTGAGTGGTCCATCTGGTCTCCAAAGAGGAAGGCGGGTTTCTCCATCGCCTTTCTGTTCACATCTTCAAAAGCCGCATCAGTTATGATCTCACTCGCAGTGGTGGGATGATATTTGATTAACTTCTCCCTGCGATCCTTTGGATCTGGCTTATATGAAGCCAAGATAGTGGTGAAGCGAAATTGGCTTGAGGGATCAGAACCCCCAGCAAAGCCGAAGTAATTCTTGTGAGGAAGAGTTTCCATCGAATACCCCACTGCAAAAAGAAACACCAGAGTAAGAGAAGTTTCTCTAGGGCAGAAAATTTCTCTAAGTATGAACGCGCGAAGCTAAAGATTAGAACGCGCGAAGCTAAGAATAGCGCCGCGCGAAGCTAAAATTTAGACCTCGCAGAAGTCAAAATAGCCTCTCGTTTTCAGCGCGACTGCTACTTAAAATTGCCTCGCGTTTTTAGCGCGACAGCTACTTAAAATAGCCTCGCGTTTTCAGTGCGACTGCTACTTAAAATAGCCTCGCGTTTTCAGCGCGACTGCTACTTAAAATAGCCTCGCGTTTTCAGCGCGACTGCTACTTAAAATAGCCTCGCGTTTTCAGCGCGACAGCTACTTAAAATAGCCCCGCGCTTTAAATGCGAGGATGACGCGATAACTTCGCGTAAGAAGGCAGTCAGAGACTTTTCTTCTTCTCCAAGCCTTACGGCAGGAGTACGGCGATCTCGCCGGTAAAAGAGTTGATCGATCAGTTAAATTTAAGCCAAATCACTCTAGAAATGTTCTAAAGAGTCTCGATGGAGAGATTCTTACCCCCGATAGGCGAAATGTGGACTGGTGCGTCGCTGCGTTGGCCGCCGCCACCACTGCTTGCGCCAGTCGCCGAAGATGGAACCGCTCGAGAAGTAGCACGAGTTTTGGGTGCCATTGCTGAGGAAAATCGATTGAAAATCTGGAGAAACTCGGTCGGAAGAAGATCGGGTCGCCTGAACTCTGATCGCCTGAATATCTAAGTTTCTGAAAAATTCTCAAATAAGTGAGAAGGATACGGGATAGAGATTTTATTTAAAATGAAAGAAACCGCCTCTTGGAATTCGGCGCGAATTTCGGAGAAAGTGACTGGTCAGTTACTCTCCAACACGCGAAGCTAGTAGCCTCGCTCGATGATGGAAAACGCGAAGTTGTTTTACTCCGCGCAACTTTACAAAACGCGAGGATAGCCTGTGCCTTAGCTTCGCGTTTTCATGGAAAAACTTAGATTTTTGACGAGTGCAATTAGGCGCTTCCATCTAAGTTAAAAATGATCCTTATCCGATCGTTTGGGTATTATCAATCTAAGTCACGCAGAAGAGCCTTAGATTATTTTACCAGAATTATTGACCATCTGTTTGTTGTGCAAGCAAGTTTATTGAAGCCAACAGATAGAGAGGAAAATAATTTATCTTTATTCATGAAGCAAGATATTACAAAGAGAGAGTTATAGCTCTCCCAAAAGCTTTTACATGATCAACTTGTCAATAACCAAACAGTAAAATTTCTCTACGGGGTGTTGAAGCTCAGTTCCCTGGTTCACATGCAAAAGAATTCAAGATTTCTCTACGGGGTGTTGAAGCTCAGTTCCCTGATTCACATGCAAAAGAATTCAAGATTTCTCTACGGGGTGTTGAAGCTCAGTTCCTTGGTTCACATGCAAAAGATCTCCTCTGCAAATGTCAACTAGGATCTGTCATCCGAAATGAAGCACGAGAGGAAAAGAAAGTGCTGCACTGAAGCGCAATTCTGAACTGTATGTGCTGCAATTCGGCACTGCAAGTGCTGCAGCTCCTTATTTACAGCCCCTTCAGGAGTTTATCTCTCAGAGCCAGAGCTTGAAACTTGCAACTATGTTGTAAAGCATATGCTTCTGACTTCCTTAGAGTTACTTTTGCAGATGAAGATCACTGGACCCACATACACTCCTCTTCAGAAAGGATTGAACTTACTGTAAAAGGAACAGAGTTTCCAAAAGAGTGAAAACGCGGAGCTAAGCTAACTCCGCGCACAGTTGAAGAAATAGACTCGCGCTTTAAACGCAGAGGATGATGCGATAACTTCGCGTAAAGAGGGACAAGATTTCTTTCTGCTCTTTCCTTCTCTTTCAAATTCATCGCGACTGCTAATCAAGGATAGCCTCGCAATTCATCGCGATTGCTAATCAAGGATAGCCTCGCAATTCATCGCGACTGCTAATCAAGGATAGCCTCGCAATTCATCGCGACTGCTAATCAAGGATAACCTCGCAATTCATAGCGACTGCTAATCAAAGATAGCCTCGCAATCCATAGCGACTGCTAATCAAGGATAGCCTCGCAATTCATCGCGACTGCTAATCAAAGATAGCCTCGCGGATTCATTGAGACTACTAGTAAAACCCTGCGTTTCAAGCGCAGGGATGACACAATAAAACGGCGATCTCGCCGACAAGATAAGCAATCGTCCAGAATAAACCAAGCCAAAATGTCTCAGAATGGTTCTTAGAAAACCAAGAGATGAGGTTTTTACCTTCGGAAGACGCTGCATAGACTGGTTCGCCATCGCGTCTACCTTCACGGCTGCTGCCATCAACGCCGGCCAACTTGCGAAAAGCCAAACTCCTCTGGAGAGACATCCTAATGATGAAAATCTATGGAGAATTGAACGAAGATCAGTTGAAGATCATTCGTGAGTCACTCGAGTTCTCAGAAATTCTTCGGATGAGATGAAGAAGAAGATGAGCCGGGAGCTCTATTTAAACAGAATTTCCGTCGCTTGGTATTCGGCGTGGAAACTCGGGGTAATTAATGACGTAATTACTCATTTCACTGAAGACGAAGTGAAGCTGATTAGCTCCGCGTAAGTGAGCATAACGCGAGATAGACTTTGTATTCTAACTCCGCATTTCAGTTTAGATATCCAAAGTATTTCAAAATCTGCTGAAGTCTAAGCCATTTTGAAAACTTTGGAGGGGGTTCTGTTGGCAGTGAAAATTTCTAAGTTAAAAGGATTTTCCACAACAGAACGCGGAGCTAATTCAATAGCCCCGCGTTTGGTTATATTAATCCTGCGTTTGAATAAAACGCGGAGATGTTTAATAGCTCCGCGTTGATTCCGCAGTCTGGCTTGTATTAGCCTCGCGTTTGAGTAAAACGCGGAGATGATCAATAGCTCCGCGTTAGCTCCACGTTTTGGTTATGTAGCGTCGCTTTTTGATGTGATTAAAGTTCCGCATAAGCAGATAACCAGAATATCAAATTGATTGAGATAATGATTCTGGGCTTATCCAAATACCCGAATCAAGTCTAATCAGAATTCCATCAAAACTAAGATATTTGATTGGAATCCTTGATGAATGCGAGTTCTATTTAGATAGAAACTCTTGCATTAACCTGGGGCTGTAAATACCTTCCTGGTGAAACCCTAGGGATCTTCTTTTTGGGATTCGAAAGTCTCCTATCAATCCTTTGGCAATTCAAGTACGCGAGAGAGCCTTGAAGCTTTTGCTGATCATCTTCTGAAATCTGGGAGAATTCAAGTTACGCATAGAGCCTTGAGTTCGTGAAGATCAGAGAAAGTCACCATCTTCTTTCTGGAGTTCTTGAGAAGTTCGAGTTACGCGAGAGAGTCTTGAACAAATCAATCAAAACCAGAGAAGATCGTCTATATTCGGCCGATATCTTTAAAAGAGAATATTTCAACGTACCGATCGTCCAAAGGAACTACTATAGATCCCATCGCCACAGATCCCACGAAACTATTGTAAAAGAGAGAGATTGAAGTATAAAATCCTCTCGTTTGTTCTTTTTATATCATGTTCACTTCTATTGTAATCTAAGATGTGTTCAATGGAATGAAGCGAAGGAACTTTTGCGACGAACAATTAGTAGCATGCAAACTGGCCATAGTGGATTGAAAACGGAGAAGTCTGTCAAGTTCACTTTGTGGAATCTGAACTATCGTTGAAAATATCGAAGTGTTAGTAGAATTCATTGTCGATATAGTATCTTTTATTGGAGGTAAGTAGTAGCAGTTTGTGGGAATTTTGGTTTTCCATACTTCTCCCAACAGTATGCGGATGTGTAATTTTTCCTACTGCAGTAATCAAATTCACAGAATTCTCGTCCATCACTGGAGTTTCGATCACCATTACCATCACGACCACGGCCTTCCCCTGAATCATGACCGCGATCATGACCACGACCACGACCACGGCTACGGCCTCGTCCCCGACTAGAAAGTAACGCAGAATGGTTATTGGAGGCAAGAGTTTGAGATGCTGATATAGTAGAACCAGTAGAAACATGAAAGACTCAGAAATACGTCGCTGTCAAGGATGAAATACTATCACCAGTAAGAATTTGACCCTTCACTTGGGTCATTAAAGAGAAATCCAATCCGGAGAGAAATTTTGCAACAGGTAGATCCTGATGATATTGTCTCAAGATCTTAGGAGCTGTAACCAGTGGCTGGTGAATCTTAAGCTCATCCAACATACCTCGGAGAGTGGAATAGTACTCGGATACATACATTTTGTCTTGTTTGAGAGTAAACAAGCGCTTATACAGTTCAAAAACTCGTGATATATTTTTCTCATTGCCATATATTTCTTTAACAGCGTCGCATATGTCTTGCAGTTTTTAAGGGCATAACACTAGAACTTACTTTTTCTTCCATATTATTAAAGAGTCATGTAATCACGTAACAATTATTAACAAGCCAATCAGAATATAGATGATTGTGTGTATCTGGTGGATTATCCAGTAAGTGCGTAATTTTTCTTTGAGCACCGACAAATACTCTGAACGACTGAGTTCATAACATATAATTATTTCCATTCAATTTAACAGTAGTAGTAAGATTTTTTGGATATAAATTCTCAGTCATGATAGTAATTATAGCACTAGTAGTAGATGAATCATCTGAAGTTGATGATGTCATAAAAGGTAGATGGAGAACACAAAGTATATTGAAGCGGTTCGAGTAATAGCAGTAATAGACCTGTCGCGATTTTTGAGCAAACAAGATTTGGGAAAATAGCTTTGCTGACTGTCTAAGGCAAATCTCTCTGCTGTGCTGCTGCTGCTCTGTTGCTGCTGTGCCTCTGCTGTTGTTGTGCTGTTGGCTGCGCTGCTGTTGGGGGTTTGTTTGAAGGAAGCCGCCACAGGTAAGTTAGAATTTTTTTTTTTGTGGTTTTGAGTGGATGGTTGAGATTGATAGGTAATCAAATTGCATGGTTGAGATCTATTTCTCAAATATGCTCTGATACCATATCAGAAAGTATTGAAAACAAAAATTCAATCTCAATATTAATAAGTCAGAGGATTATTAGATATCTCAACTCCACAGAAACCACTCAATAGGCGATATTGTACTAAACTCAAACTAAATCCAAATACAAAGTAATATTCTAATCTAACAGTCTAGAATCACGGGTCGGGGTTCTTAGTAATTGGTGCTGAAAACAGAAAGAGACACGTGCGGTCTCTGCTGCGGCCTATTTGATGCGATCACTCGATTGATCGTATGAGAGAGAGAGAGCAGAAAGAGAGAGGAAGAAGTAAGTGTCGAATCATCGATCAATTAACTCTAAGTTAGAATGAGGTATTAGGGATTCAATGATATTTATAAAAGTGAGTTTGAGTATTAAAGAGTTTGGATTATTAGGTCTAAATCTAAATAAATCGAAAAAAATGGTAATATGATAATCTCGCTGATATTTTTCTTCTCGTTTATCAGGCAATATATTGCCACATGGCTGATATATCGCCCGATATCGGCCCAAAGCGAGAACCAATAAAAAAAATCTTATCGTATCGTTTAGTTCCAAAACCATTATATCGGCTTGTAATACCGGTATACAAGTCGAGATTTAAAATGCTGTTAGTGATAAGATTCACTATCTAGTTATGCTTTATGAAGTAATAAGTGTTTGTCTTTTATGTGTCAAACATTTATCATATGCCCACTTCGAGACGTATTAGACATTTTGATATCGTATCAGATTTTGAGAACCTTGTGTGTTGAAGTCGTGTCTGATTTAGAAAAAATTTAAAGGTTGCATATTGAGCACCATGGAGCCATGACTCACTTAAAAAGACATATAAATGGATTATTTAACATGCAGTGATGTTATATTAATAGATTCTAAATGCCATATAAATGTATGAGGGTTCACAAAATTATTATAGATAAGGGTTGGTTAAACTCTCGGACTTTATTCCTTGTTTTTTTAATTACTTGCTTAGAATCTTTGAGTAAGTTATAAATATTTAAAATCTAATAAACCATGACCTGATCTTAATTTTGATGTCCATCAGATATAAAAACATTCATATGCACACATGTTTATTTTGGTGGCCCCATATCTTGCTTTTTAAGGAGTTAACATGTCACTGTGTCTGTATAATGGCTAGTCCATGTTCCATGGCCTGTGTTCTTGTCCATCCTCCATATTTCATGTTTATAAAATCAACTATATACATAGATTTATTGTACAAGAAAATCATTTTTATGTTAATACTAACTAGTCCACCAATGTCCAACGTAAGGCTTAAAGATTTGTTAATATTTTTATAATTTTTTCTATTAGTTGAATTTTTATTGTCAATTTCATGAACAGCCAAATCCAGCAATGCTTTGTGTTAATGCTTCTCCTTCTTTTTCTTTTAAGCGGTAAAGTAATAAATTGTAGGATGCTAATGCTTCTTTAATTTCTACTTGAGAAGTTTAATACACTTTATTTTGATTGTTTGCAGCGGCATGCTGGCAGTGGAAGCGGCTCGAGCTGCTCTTCAAGGTGGCATATCTGTTGTGAGTTATGTTTAAAGAAATTATTTTTCATTTTTTGAGACAGTATTTCTTTGCATTTCTAATATGCCTCTTTCTTTATATATAGTTGGAGGTTGTGATGTCCACCCCAGGTGTATTAGAGGTTTCTCTCCATGCATTTCTTATCATTGTGCTTCTGCGGTTCTCATCGGGTACGAGCTTATAAATTTTGCTCTTTACAGGTGATAAGGAGACTTACTCAAGAACATCCTTTATCAACTATAGGGGTATGGGAGCTATTCATTACAAGTTTTAGTTTGTTTAATGTTATTCAAAAGCATCTTATGTGTTTTGTTTTTCCTTCTCCTTTAGCATTAATGATCTGTTACAAATGTAGATATTGTTGGATGATTGTGGGGTTAATGTTGAAAGCGGATGGAAAAATGTTTGCCACTTTGCCAGCCTTTTGTTTCTAACAGTGTCAGTCCTCATTTTTTGAAATCTGTATACATGAGAAATACCAATGGCCAAATGAATTACATGAAATACCTTTGGACGAATATTGGCTGCATAGTAGCTAAATGTTGTATCCATCATATGCATTGATAGTCATAGGCTTGCATATGATTACTTAATTAGTGCCGCTATTTAAGATATCTATACGTCAGAAAATTCTGCAATTATGATTGGCTGAAGTCTGGTGGGAAAGACAACTTCCTTGGAAAGATGAGTTAATAGCTGCAAGAATCTGCACCAGCTTTGTATTATTTGCTGAGTATCGCTTTGTTGCTTTACCAATGTTTACAAAAAGATAATATAAAACCTATATTGTCTTTATTAGGTTGCACCGCATATAGCACAAGGCATTGGCTTTAGGTTATGCTATTTCCTATTATTTAATTAAAGTAAATATAAAGCTGCATAAAATAATTTTGATAAGTAGGGTAATACTTTAAAGAAAATAATATAAACGTATTCTAGAACACATAGAAACTATTCCAAGTTTCATAACAAATTTTGACATTTCTTCGTAAATATAAAACTCATAGTCGTCATCATGAAAAGGAAGTGAGTCAAAGATAGAGAGAGAGGCTGGAGGAGTCGTAAGAGGGGAAGGACCTCATCGAGGCTGAAGGAGTCATCAAGAAAAGGACTGTTGGAGGCTGGTGGATTTGTCGAAGAAGGAGAACCTGCTTCTTTGCGCTCATCACCACAATGAAAGTGGGGACTCGAAAAAATTCTAAGGTTAAGACGGTAGTTTTTCTCGCAGTTTTTCATATTCTTACCGTATGATAAGCTTAAAAAAACAACTTAACATAGGGTTATGAAAACAACATTGAGTTATACTATTTTGCATTTTTTTTTACTCTTAAGAAGCGACGGGCCCACACTACAGTACTAAACACTTTATAACAAGTTATGTAACATGTATTTTTGGAATATTGGCTTGGACATTTGAAAGTTGTACATCATGGATGGGTTGGTTTCAAGCTGTTCGAAAGGTATGATGGAAGTGCTTCCTTGGGAATTATCTGTAAGTTTTTTTCTAAGGTCATTTCTATCATTGATTTGAGGGGTTCAAGAACAGCGGTGGGGAAGAAGTGAACTAGTTTACATGTCACGAGGGTAGTGATTTTTTAGGGTCGAGAGTAAGTGAATACATGGTACATCTTAGTTATTTATATGCTTAATATGGTCTATATGGGAACAATTACATATTTTATGAAACTCTTATCTTGAAGTTTGAATAATATTCCGTGCGAGTTATTCTTTTCAACAATGTGCTTTCCTGGTACAAGCACCAAGTACTAATTTCTCATCGGGCAATGTAGCTTCTACTTGTGTTGGTGTTGCTCGCAAGGATAAGGGGGCACAATATTATACAAAATGTTGAGGGGGCTTTGTGAAATGAGATTAAAAAGTATAAGGGGTATATTGAAATTTGGTTTTTTGGATCTGGCCCTGGCTGCTAAGATCTGGGTTGGGATGCCAACTATTAAGCATTCTACATAATCAAGGTTGGGTGTATATCCTGAAGTAGATGTAGTTGCCATACATTTGTATACATCACTATGTTTTATATCAACCGCAAATAATGGTTCCTCTTTTTATTCTTCTTTACTTCTGGAATTACCATTGGAAACTCTGAAATCCTATTTCTATATAATGTGTATATATATTCTTTGATTACCTTTACATATAAAGTACTTTTCATCTTGTGTTGCATGGCTTTTTTATATAGCAATCTCATAGAAAGTGCCAAAAAGGCTCTTTCCTATAATAAAAACTAAAATAGCACACTTTAGAGTTGGGCTGTGAGTTCGCCCTCAAGTTTGATTTTGTTCACTCTGCACGAGTGGACCGATCAAAGATGTGAGTGACGTTGTTCACACTAAGGATGGTACAAAGTTAGCCTATGAGCTGCATAACAAGATATGAAACTTTAGTGATGAAAGGGTTCTTGAGCCCTTGTTCTGTAGGTTGAATCCTCTTATGAATACCAACTCTAGCTAATGTTTCAACTTGTCCCTCGAGTTTAGTTTGGCTGTTAGTAGATCGACTGGGTCATCCCTTGCGCAACATAACCTAGATCAAAATCCACTGATTACTGAATAAAGGCCATGTATAGCATCCTTTGTAGATCTTATTGTTTACGAAATGCAAAGTATTCTTGTTTAGCTTGAGCTGTTATGACCAATCTTTTTAGAGCATCACAGAGCACCATTGACTTGAGGTTCACCATCTGCCAGAAAATACAGTAAGGATATGGAGATTGATAATTAGCATTATAGCAGATAGTCCATTAAAATGGACTTTAATTGAATTAGGAGGATCGGAGCTTTTTGGTGGCCAGTTGATGATGATTAGGAATGGATGACAGATTGAATCTAGATAGGGATCTTCCATGTCTTGTTTCATTTGCTTCACCTAAAATCTTGGCTGCAGATTGTTATATCAAGCCTTCTTGTCCAGCAGACATTTGTACATGGATGAAGTTGGAAAATAAGTGAAAGCTGGTTTTTTCCGGGTGCTACATGGAGATATCTGTAGAACTGAGTCAGTAGTAAGAATCATCATCTAGATGTTTCCATCAAAATGTGATCAACTTAGAGACAAGGCTTCAAGAAGGATTTGAGAAGCTTTAAGGTTTGTTGTCAACTTGATATTCTAACTGGGTATAAAGTTGCTAGGCCATGGAAGTACAAGAAAGGCTTTATTTGTTTACCGTATACTTAAAACTTGTTTACTGTAATCTTAAAAACTTCATTACTGTATACTTACCCTGGAAAGCAAATTGGCCAGTAGTAAGCCTTACTTGTTTACTGTGTATTTAAAACTTGTGCAGTGATGGCTAAACCATCCATTGTATACTGGATTGGTAAAGAGTCTAGAAGAAGAAAGACGATTGACCAGTACAGGAATTGCTTTCAATTCAGAGCAATAGATAAAAGCCAGAGTCAAATAGAAAATGAGGCAGTGAAAAAGGTTAATTACAGATACCAAAAGATAAGATATTAATTATCTCAGGAAGCTTAAAGTGCATATCCTGATATTCTTTCATGCTGCAGCAATGTTTTTTGAAATATAAATGGGCGATGAATTGGAAACTGGTGGCATTTTCTTAATGGAAGAAGTCCCAAATAAAATGTTAAAAACTAGACAAATCAAATCTGATCCCCATCACTTTGGTTGATGTTTTCTTTGCATTTTAGTTCAGTCATTCAAGCATATATCTCTTGAAATTATTGTTTTGTAATCGTTCTCATTTGTTTTTTTAGATCTTCTCGCCCCCCCTTCCCTAAATATGAAGAACTTGCAACTTGATAATTTTTGCTTATAGTTCAATTGTTTTTTGATGTCAATTGCATAATACATAGAGAACCTATGTTATCTCCGTTTTCTTATGAGCCTGTCCTTTTACTTTCCAACCTAAATCTTCCGTTCTGTGGTCAATAAACTTGGAACTTGGCTTGAAGTTATATTCCTTTCGGCTTCCTCTAAAATTGCATGTGTAATGTATTACTCCTCCAACTGCCAGTTCAAGCCAATCAGCCGTTGGTTCATTGAGGGACATTGTTGGATAAGCATGCCATGACTATCAACATCTGAAGTTCTTGAATGATAAAACAGATGTTGGCCGCAGATGATCTATCAGAGTATTAGCTTAATTTGGGTTAGCTGGCCCAACTAACATCTGGAGAAGATTTATTTGTATCAATGAAAATTCACTTAGGGTCATTAATTTAAGGTGTAACTTGTATGAAAAATTCTGTGAAGGAGGGATAACTATGTCCAATAGGTATCTACTTGGATACTTGATAGATACTTGACCGATACACTATATGATTTATCAAAATATTTTATAATTTATCCCAGGCATATTAAAGAGAAAAAAAGAAACGTCTTCTAGACTCGAAAAATTTAAAATCTAATGCATGCCTAATAACTTGTAATTCTATTTCTCTTCTAGTCAAGGTTTAAATATTGGATATTGGGATGTATTGCATTGGGGTTTTCCATATCAGATATTAAATATCTGAAGATATTTTGGGGATATTTGTTCATATCAAACAAGATTTTTTTACCTATATAGCATAGGTAACTTAAAGGTTGAAATATCTTAGATGCCATTTATCTATGGCATAGCGTGCATATAAAACCATTCAAGGATAATATATTTTTGCTCAAATGCAACATAATAAATAGATTATGGAACATATATTCAATCATAACTTCAAAACATAAATTACAAAAAAAATTGATCTTAAGGAATAGACATAATCGAGGTTGTGAGACTACATCAGCAGTAATACCTGCAAAGATGATAATATCGGTAGTGATAACAGGGGTGAAGTAGCAGAAACAAAGAGGAAAGATGGAAATAAGGAAGAAGAAAAGCAGAAACATAAATAAAAGACTTTTGAAGTCTAAAATATCGTCTAAGCAAGCTAGAAAGCTTTTCAATGTAGATCTTCGCCATTTTTAACTCTCTCGCGATGTGGGAGATTCTCCTTCTAATTTTTGGGGTGGAGATGCATGAAGCTGACTGATTTGGAGCAAAAATGAAGGGATCAGAGGTTTTTCTTATATCATGAATGTCTTTGGGTATGAGAATTCAACCCAAATATGTTTCTAAGTTAAAATCCCTATTGAAATAAAAATGAATTATATTAGCCAATATATCGGGATGATATACCATAGTGATATTTCGGTAAAAATATTAGCCTATATGTGCACAAAAACAATCTCTCTCTTTCTTTACTACATCATCTTGGTCACTCCTGAAAGGGATATTCTGAGGGATATATCAGACATATTGACTGATATTTAGAAAACGTTGTAGTGTATAACTTGTCCACCTTATAGGGAGTTAGTATTGCTTTCATAACTCTTGATTTATACAATCTGTGGAATTTTATTTTCCTGAGCTATTTATTCTTATAACCATCACTTCCTTACACATCCATATATGTAATACACACAAGTCATTTATATTGTTGTATCCATGATGTATCCATCTCTTGGACATCTAAATTTTATATCTGTCTGTATCGTGTATATGTACTAGTGCAACTTAGGTTCTATAGCTTCCTAAAACCAATGTTATGCCTATAGAAAGTAAACTTTCTTCTTAATTGTCAACATATAAACTCAGAACTAACTGTAAGCATTGGATGGGAGGAGGAACATGCTTTCCCTATGCATGACCATAGGAGGCCTGAGTTCAAGATCACAGGCAATGGTCTCAATTCTGCATTCAATCGTTGAGGACCATTCTTTTAAGTTCTGGACTTTCCCTCAATGTACTTTCATTGACAGTATCCGGAGGACTTGATGATTCAAAAACACCTCAAGACTGTTGAGAAGATTCTACCTTCTTATTCTACCAATACATTTGAATCTGGAGTATTAGCACCAACTCAATTGCCCTTCATAGACATTCTATTTGGAAACTTGGTGAGCATTTATAAGGCATAGCATCTGATTGGACTCATTTATAATGATCCAAGTTTAGAAACTTCTGTGAATATCAGCTCTGCGATTGATGTTCTTGGTAACTCCTGGTAGATGGAACTCCAGACACAGTGGTGAACTACACATGTAGACTCTATTTACGTGGCTGTTTCCCAATCGTTAGATTGCAATTATTTTCTGACATTACCTTCAGAATATTTTTCTTTCGTAAGATTAGAACTATCCTTGTGTTTTGTACTTGTAGTCGCATCTGTAATGCCTACCAAATCAGAATAACTACCTTGACTGCACTAGAGCTTGTTTAGATCTTCATCACCCTCAAATGTGATGCTACTGGAAGCTTGATATTCTCAGATAGAAGCCTGAGATGGCATATGATGTTCGGAACATAAAAATGTTTTACATCTGTCATTATGTTCCCTAATCCTTAATTTTAACCTATTACTCTTTCCCTCTCTTTCTAGATCATATTTATTGTACTATTGATTCTAAAACCTACGCTTTTCTATTAGTGCTCCTCTTTCTTAGTGTATGTTCTTGCTGCATTCATTTGGCCATACATCTGTGGTGAAGAACCTTTTGGTCCTCAGTCTATTGCATTGTCTTAGGAAATGGCTATAACTTTGTAATATACTGCTTTGATATTTTATATGGCAAAGTAAACTTAAAGATAATTTTTAGTTGATAACCTTCCCTATGCGTGAAATTAGTTTGAGTCAAGGTTTAAAATTTCGGAAGTGGTATAAATATAAGTACTGGTATCAATATTGGTTGGTTGTCTATGATATTAGTGATCGGAAGTATCAGGCATATCACATTGGCAAATCGAGCATGTTGGCAAAATATCCACAATATGGGCCAATACCTTTTTTTTATGAGCAAATCCGGTGGGTAAGTCCCCCGTATTAAATAACCTTTAACGAAAGTTAATACATAGTTAATATATAGATAAGTGTTCTACTATGCCCCAATATCCAAGGCTAATATTATATATTTATGATTACAATAGTTAATACATAGTTAATATATAGATAAGTGTCCTACTATGCCCCAATATCCAAGGCTAATATGATATATTTATGATTACAATGTTTGTTTTTCGCCGGTGACTCTATTTCTTCTCCTCCCCTTGCTTCGTCTTCCTGTGCTCGTGAGTCTCTACAATGCGGCTCTCCGTGTTGGCCTCCTTCCTCCTGTCTCTCCTCCTATGCTGATAATGCGAGGAGGTCCAATCTCCTTCTTGCATATCTTCTTAGTTGTCTACTGGTGCTCGGCTGCTTCTGGGTTTCTTCTTTCAGTCTTGTCCTGTCCATAGGGCAATAACACTCTTAATGTTAAGACAAATGCTTGTACTATTCTGATTTTTTGATGCAAATATATGATTATTTCTTTCAAACCAGATATGCCATAGTAACCCTGAAATCAATATCCCCTTGTATTTGTTTCTACAAATTTCCCATATGTTATTTATTTCCTTGGTATCCCTTCCTCATGTTTCCTTGTCATATTTGTTTTTCAACATTGAGCCTACCTGTAGGGTATTATTACATTCCATGAACAAGTGTTGTATGTTTTCTTCTAATTGTTTGCACATGAGACATACACCCGGACTTTTCCACTCTCTGTTGTAGGTTATTCTATGTTAGAATTGCATTTTTAGTCACCAGCCATAGTGCTTGTACCTTAGCTGGTATCTTTAACTTCCATATTATGCTAGGTTCGCTAGGTCTTACTCCTCTATATGTAATAATGTTATAGCATGAGGCTACCATAAAAGACTCATTTTTGTTCTATAACCATTATACTTTATCTTTGTGATCTTGTTGGGGAGTGATGTTTTCTATTAATTTCAACAATTTATTTTTTCTTCCTGAAATCTGTAATTGCCATTTCTCATAGGCGGCAATCTATATGAACCCCCTTTGTAGTATGTTTTTATTGGTTTTTCTTTGTCTTGAATGCCTTCATATATCTTTGGGGTAATGTGTTGTAATTGTTCTAACTACACCCACCTGTCTTTTCAAAATCTAATCATACTCTCCTCTCCTAATTGATATCTTGTACTAGCTGATATTATCTCCTTTAACTCTTGCAAACCTTTCCAAAATTCCGAACTCTGTTTAATTTTTGTGCGGGTATCTTCCCATGTGCCATTTTTATTCCCATATTTTTCTCAAAATATTTGGCTTATTATTTTGTATGGACAGTCCATTAGTTTCCACCACCATTTCATTAGCAAGGCTCTATTCATCCCCACTAATTGTAATATTTCCAATCTTCCTTGTTCTTTACTAATACACACCTGAGTCCATGGTTCTAGGTTGTATGCTTTCCCTTTGTGCTTATTTCCTCCCCACAGAAATTCCCTTCTAATCTTATCAATTTTTACTTTTATCCACTTAGGCATTTTGAAAATCGATGTTTGGTATAATGGGATTGATGAGAGAACTGAGTTGATTAGGACAATTCTACCTCCTACTAATAAGAACCTACTTTGCCATCCCTCTAGCTTTCTTTGTAACCTTTCTATGATTCCTGCCCAATCCTCTTTCCTTAGCTTTGTTTCTCTTAGAGGCACTCCCAAATACTTGATTGGTAGGGCTCCTCTTATACATCTCAGAATCTTTTCAATGATCATGCTATTTAAGTCATACTCTCTGAGAAAGATGATATTATTTTTCTCATAGTTGATTTTTAATCCAGATCATTGCTCAAATATATGCAAGATCCACTTCCAAATAACTGCCTCTTTTATATTTGGTTGGCCAAATATTATTGTGTCATCTACGTATTACAAGTTTGTGACATTTGTTTTTTTTTTTTTTTTTGTAACTGCTAGTCCTTTTATCCACTTCGCTTCTTTTGCTCTTACTATTATTGCATTTAAGCCATCTGCTACCAAAGCGAACAATAATGGTGATAGTGGATCCCCTTGTCTTAATCCTCTTCTGCACACAATCTCTTTACCCTGCTCCCCATTGAATAGAATATGTGTTTTTGATGATTTCAACTAACTCTCCATCCAGCCCATCCATTTCGGGCCGAAGTCCCTCACATTAAGTATCTCTGACAAACAACCCCAAGTCACTCTATCGTAGGCATTATTTGGTGTACATGGAGTTGGATATTTCAAAATTCAATACAATATCCATGATACATATTGGTGTCGATGATATTTAAAACCTTTTTGAATAGTGTACGCACTGTACTGCTGATGCTTCTCTTTCACATAACTTGGATCAGTAAATTAGGAAAAGGCAGTCAGAAATCTCTCTCTATTTGACTGTACACCTTGTGACTGATTTTAAGACTGGATTTTCATCATGGTCATGTGATCCTCACAAGAAGCAAGTTTGCTTGACGGTTAGGATTTAGTAACGAATTTGTATATATTAGCAGTTTAGCACCTAGGCTACTCTCCAGTTCTTATTGCTACACATCCATTATGTAGATCTGCAACCTTCACAATGTGTGATTCTCTTCAGAGTCAAAATCAGACTATCGCGATCATATATACTTTGATCTTTGTTAGAGGTTTTGTAAGCTTCGGCTATCCAACAGAATCTCTTCCATGATCCTGCTGTGTTTATGTTATGTATCACATTGGAATGAGCAATAGCCATTATGGTAGAAGTTAGAATGACAAGTATTTGGTTTTTCTTTTTGGTCTT
Organism: Dracaena cambodiana; assembly: GCA_036321105.1. Lineage (NCBI taxonomy): Eukaryota > Viridiplantae > Streptophyta > Magnoliopsida > Asparagales > Asparagaceae > Dracaena > Dracaena cambodiana. The sequence continues at coordinate 40,177,200 of JAYEPQ010000001.1, read as the reverse complement.
CTTTGTCTTGTGTCTTGCAGTCTTGTCCTTTTTATATCAATATGAGCTTGCCCGACCAGCTGCCTTTTATACAGTATAATGCTGCATATCAGAAAGAGAAAATATTCACATTTCTTCCTTTTGTGAGTTTTGATGCCACCAAATTATTGTCGAATATTAGATACATGAAGCTTCTATTTTGCTTCCGATCTTCTCTGATGACTATTTGTGTTCACTGCTGACAGCTCCGAGCCTTTTGACGCCTGATGACTATACCAAAAAAAGATTGCAAAATGAGCTGTAACATAATCTTCCAAGAATTCGATATCATCTTAGTGCAATATTAGGGAACAAAACTATTAAGTTTAAATGCAGTATTTGCGTGTCGAACTCAGAAGAAGATAAGTGCTTAATTACATGACACTCTTTTATTTATGTTTTTAAGTTTCTTTTTTGGCAGAGCAGTTCCTCCTTGCCTTTACCAAATAGGTTTTCTTAGTTCCATGTGGTATTGATAATGGTTTCCACTTTCCTAACTCTCAAATAGACCTTATGTTGCTTGTTATTATTAATTTATTGATTTATTTTTTTTTGCATCAAATTGAATGGCCTTGATTTAATAACAACTTGCCTTTTAAGTTGCGAGACTGTTGGAAATTCATTTCATTGGTATTACTGTTGAACTATATATATGATACTTCGGAAATTTACTTCAAATCATTTGTATGACACCATTTGTAGGTCGGGACTGTCCTGAATGCCGTAGATGCAAGAAAGGCAGTTCATGTTGGGGCCAAATTTCTCATGAGTCCTGGTACAGTGATGGTGCGATTTTAAGCACTTTATATGTTATATTCTTGTCTCCACAGTAAAATATAGATCATATTGCAGTTTGAGAATTATCATTCCTGTACAGTTTCTCAGTATACACTGTAAAGTCTTGGTCACCAATGATGTCTTATACTATTAACTCAAACGGTACTGTCTGTTCTTATTCCATTTTTTTTTTTTTGGTGGTTTACAAAATGAAGAATGAAACTTCTATCCCTCCTCTAGGTGTGAGCGGCTTTCTTTTTTCTTGTGCTTTGGAGGCTTCCATTGTTCGTGGGAAGCAAATTTGTGGAAAGTAGAGTGAAGTGGGAATGCTCGGCTTTCAGCTTTTACAACTTTAACAGAGGGGTTAGGCATGAAAGTGCCGAGCCAAAAGCAGGAAAGAAAATTACAGTGGTGCCGTTCTATCATGTGCCATACGTCCAAAATCATGTCATAAGTCAAGATATGTAAGCAGAATACTAACTACTAAATATTAAGAGAACTGAGTGTAGAAATATTAGTGTTTAAAGCCTAATCATTAAGGATTAAGCCCAGAAGCACATGTCCGAAGGCAACATCATAAGTGAGAAGTCATAGTCCAAAAGTCAGAACCCAAAAAACTAGTTGATTATCATCATCAGAAGTGGTGCCAGGTAGCAAGATCTCATCAAATATCCCTATTTCTGTCCTTGTCATCAAGTGGAACATCGTTTTCATTGTTGCTCGACGCCCGATGACAATGCGAAAAAAAATAGCAGTTCTAAAATTTTGAGGTTAAGAAGTTAAGAGCTAAAAACGGGATGGATTCGCCAAAGCTAGTTTGGATCCTACTTACGAATCAAAAAATTTTCTTTTGAAGTGAAACAAAGGCTGTTTAAGAATTTCGTGCTGTTTTTTAGTGCTTTTATGTGCTTTAGTGAGTAAAAAAATGGCAACACTCTTTTCCTTCCACCTTTGACCAAAGCAAAGCAACCAAGGCCCGCTTCTAGTTTAGAAATCACTTAAAGTCCTTTAGGTGCTTTTTACAACACTGATGTGAAGTTGAAAGGTTATAGGCCTTAGTGCATTAAATGTTTAAGAACTTTGTTAAATTAATTTGTTGTCTCATAAAATTCAAAAATAGCTTATGGTCAAATTTATCCTTGTCTTGCCATCTATTATTTTCTATTAGACTAATATATATATCTGTGTGTGTGTGTGTGTGTGTGTGTGTATATATATATATATATATATATATATATATATATATATATATATATATATATATATATATCCCTGGCTATGCACACACACATACCTATAGTTAATTGAGGTTTAATATTGTCAAGTATCTATTGAAATGTTCTGCCTCAGGTGCTTGTTGCTTTATCTATATACCAGGGTTTAAAAGATGAAATTAGTTTCGGTATCGGCTGATTATTTATGGCATCAGAATCGACAGCATCAGGCATATTATATTGACAAACTGGACCGATGTAATACGGTGTACTGTGTATCGGGGACCACACAATCTGATGCAATATATGCGATGTTTTATCAATATGTCGGCTGATTTTTGAAACCTTGCCATATACATATTTGATACACCATGGCATCTATGGTTTTGCCTCTTGTTCCTATTGCTTGGAAGTTACAATCTGAATACTATCTCTAGCATCAGACATGCTGGACCTCTTGGACATTCTACATGTTATGTGTGAAGGAAGTAATAGATAGGTGCTAAATTAGGGTAGCTGGACTGATTGGACCACTGAATGTCTTTCTTGTGTCCTATTCAAGTCAGGAGTACTCAGGACCTGTGGTATACATCATAAAAAATGTACCAGCTTGTACAATGCCATGTCATACTTTGCATTATCCTTTCATGGTCTAATTCTGAAAACTTGTATATATAGGTACAATTTCCTATGTCTGCTGTTTATCTTATGAAAAATAATGTATCAGCATGTACAATGCCATGCCATACTTTGGATTATCCTTTCGTGGTCTAATTCTGAAAGCTTGTACATATAGATACAAATAATTTCCTACATCTGCCCTGGTTAGGGCTGGCACCTAGCATGTGAATTTAGAGAAGTGTGGTCACCATTGTGTGAGTTCAACCTGCTCAAACAGAGTAGATATGCACACAACAAGTATAGAGCCATATGATATGTAGAAGAACATTGTCTGTCCCCTTGGAACTGATAATATGACGTACACAAAAAAAAAATTCTATTTATATTTAATAATGTCATTTAAATACTTTCAAATTTTGTAGGAGCACCTCTTTTGGTGGAGATACGCCATAGGAGGGTGTAGAATTTCTTGTGCATGAGGAAGCATAAAACTACTACTATTCATATGTACCGAATGTTGATTTTGGAATCCATCTGAAAGATAAGAAGAAATCCAAATAAAGTTATAGGGTAAAAAGTTGTTTGTTTGAAGGGAATTTAGAAAATTTGTTATTTGTAAATAGATATGTACGGTCGAAAAATAGTCAACCTTTGGCTGAACCAAACTGAACCTAAGATTCTTGGGTATAGTTGATAGGGTTCAAAATATGGGGTTGACTCACTTAATCTGACAATTAGTCAGGTCTAGTTTAGATTAGTTCCCTTTACGTGTAGCAACCTGATTGATCCAATTATTTTGGATGTAAATAGGATATGGTGTGGAATACCAAAGTTCCCATGTAAGTCTAGTGGTTATAGTCTTCTAAAACCTCGAGAACTCAGACTCGTTTTCTAAACGCGTTGAGATTAGTAAACTTGCTCAAAAACAAATAAAACAAGTACTTGTTTGACTCGTTTGAGTACTTTGCCGAGTCCGAGCTATGAAGTGGGTACTTGGACCCTTAACATCTATCAAATTGCAAAATAAAAAAGATCTTGATGTTTTTTATCCAAACCCAATCCATCAATTTTTTGTTATAAAGATTGTCAAGCCCTAACCTCTCTCTCAACAAGTTTTTGTATTGGTAGTGAATCAACAATTGTCGAATCAGACTTGAGACCGGTGTGGTCAGCGAAACAGTATCTGCATGAATTTGTGGGGTGGTTGCTACGATCGATGCATTGAGCGGAAGCAACTGGTAGGTCAATGTCTCGTGATGGTTCGTGCTCATGAAGAAAGTAAGATTGATCCTTCTTACGATTGTTATTTTATTTTTTTTATTCTTTCTCTTTTCTTAATATTTTTAATTTTATTTTCTTTTATTCTTTCATTTTTCTAATTATTTTGAAATTGAATTCGATTGAGTTGAGACTCATGTCAAGAAATAAGTCAGTTTTGGGAATGAGATGATATTAGTAAAGTATGAAATTTGTTTATTACACTTAAGTTATTTTGATTTTTGGGTATTGAGATTACGCATTTTTTAATTATATATTTAATATTTTTGTAAATACATATAAATAATATTTCTAGTTTTTGAACGACTAATCTGAGTAGTTGCCGAGTTTTTTGAGTACTCACTATTCGTGGACCGAGCGTACAATAAATCTGGGTTTTAAAACATTGGGTGGTTTGTATGCCATTGGGTTGACTTGAACTCAACAAGAAGCTTTTGAGTTCATGTTTGGGTGGTCAAAATTAATCTGCTTAACCGGACAATTAGTCAGATCAAGTTTGGGTTGCATCCCTTTGTTGTAGCATGTTGACTGACCTAATTGTTTTGGATATAAATGGGATATGACATGGCATTTCAAAGTTCACATGTTAGTTTGATGGTTTTTATACCTTCATTTAAATGTGCCCAGTTCAAATCATTAATCAGTTTATCTTCGTAACTTATTGAGTCAAACCTATCATAATCGGGTTAAGCAAGTTAGGTTCAGTTTACTCTATATCTTTGGGTACGGGTTTGGTTGAAAGCTCCTTAGCTCCTTCAGTATTTGGGTCATGTACGAGTAGTTTTATGCGAGTCGAATTCGAGTTGATTCGAACACAATTGACCCAACCTGATGCCTTTCTTAATGGATTGTGGAGCCAAAGCTGAAATCAAATTAATTTCTTCAAACAATGTACACGGTTTGTAAGTTTGGGGAGGAGCATATAAATATATCACAGACGGACAAATTGTTGCATGACTTTTTTAACAAGTAAAAGTTTCGGTCAGGAACATATAGAAAGTTTTCTGAGAACTTGAATTGAGGAAAAATCTCTTAATATTGTGTGAGTGCTTAATGTTTTACATGAGAGCCAAGTCGAAGAACAATCACTTTACAACAAAATAGTGGCTTAGAACAATACGAAATAATATTGGTAATAGATATATATATTGGAAATTTTTACAACAGAAGGGAGATATATCTTCAAATTTTTACTCTACTACGAAGGTCAATCCCTTATTCAAAATGAGAATCATACTTGGATCTATAAGAGATCAAGATCAACATATTCAAAGTAAGAAGCATATTTTGGATAAACAAGAAATGAAGATCATCTTGCTTAAAATTGGGAGATGTAGTTTTCGTTCACATAGCAAATCAATTCTTTTGACGTAGACTCCATTCGTGGGCGTTAATCATCATTGGCAATCCACTCTTTGCAGACATGCAAAAAGATACATTTGAATGGTTGATTTTCTACTCGTTCAATTGTAAGCATAAGAAGAAATTAAAACGGTCATCACATATCATAATCTTGCAATGGTCGAAGCTACAAAAAATGGTTTCCTAACATATTGCTCCTTGCTCTTAGCTCATTGGTCGGCATATGTTGAAAAATAAATTACATTGAAAACAATACGAAGATAAGATGTGAGATGACTTCAATGTGTGGTGTCAAGCTGGTACCTTAAGCATATGGGAGCAAATGGTGGGATGATTTAAAGAAAAATTTAGCATAGATGAAATACAAAATTGGTTACTAAAGATATAAAGATTGCGAATGCATTAGGTGGATGCATATATGAAAGATAAATATTTGTGGTAATAACAAGCCGCTAAAAGGAGTGAAAGGATAAATGTTTTTTTTATGGTATGTCCATGTAAAGACTCAACTTGGATATTATTTTATAATGTGTCAATGTAATAGCAGATGATCGTGCATCATATTTCATGCAGTTGGAATGAATTTTAATAGTGCACTCATGATGTGCATTTTTGCAGTGCAAGCTAGAAAGCTGTATGCTAGGTGTATTTTAAAACTCTTTCAAACAATATTTGTTGTGGTATTTTTTCATGGAACAGAAATAGTGGGTGGAAAAAAGTTTATGAAGTTGATCATTTTGGAGATGAAGGAGATGCAGTGGAAGAAGTGAGTTAAGGCCCACCTGGGAACCCTCCACTCACATGGACTCGTGCAATCTGTTAACATATGGCCCCCCTTGTAGTCATCTTGCACATCTTGTACCATGATCACTTAAAATCTTTTTTTTTTTAAGTTTTGTATTAGTGGACATTTGATGCAAGGCATAAGAACATTGGATTTTCGAATATTATGAATGCAAGTAATAATAAAATAACATGCAATGTGGGATTATAATTGTGGGCCCTACAAGACAAGCTCAATGGCACACTTTAAATGCTGTCAGAATCAGAACCTTTAATATCCAATTTTGAAACTATAGTGACATAGCCATGAATGCCAAGTTAGAGTTATGGAGGCAAGAGCAAGGATGATATTGTCTTAGTTGATGAGACAAGAGTAAGGGTGAATGTCAATTTAGAGTTATAGAAATACACATTAGAATTTAGAAGTTTTAAATTGAGTAGGTCTAAAATATAGTATATGGAGTGTAACTTTAGTAACGACAAACCATTGACTATAATGTTGTAAAACTGATGAGCAAGAGATACAAATGAGCAGTCAGTTTAGGTATTTGGGTTCTATTATTCAGATGATGGAGAGATCGATAATGATGTTAACTATAGGATACAAACTGGCCGGTTGAAATGGAGGAGTGCAACGGGAGTTTTATGTGACCGTAACATTCCGTTGAGACTAAAGGGAAAATTTTATAGGACTGCTATTAGGCCAGGTTTATAATATGGCACAGAATGTTGGGTTATAAAGAAACGTTATTCACAGAAAATAAGTGTAGCAGAGATATATTTATATTCTGCTGAATATGCGAAAACACTAGGAGAGATAAAATACGAAATGAAGATATTCGTGTTAACGTAGGTGTAGCTCCAATCGATATGAAGATGCGAGAAAATCGCTTACGATGGTTTGGTCATGTGCAACGTAGGCCTACAAATGCACCTGGTTGACGAGGAAAGTTTATCAATATAGGACAAGTTAAAAAAACGAAGGGAAGACCAAAAAAAATATGAATGGAGGTGATACGAAAAGATATGGATTCTAGATGTTTAAATGGGGAGATATTACTTGATAGAAATGAATGGAGGAATATCAAAGTGATCGATCCGGCGTGATTTTTTTTGGTTCATATAGCCTACTCCAAATACTTGGGATAAAAGGCTTAGTTGTTGTTGTTGTTGACATAGCCATGAAAGTATTGACACTAATGCTCTCTCACTAGTATGTTTTGGTAACCAGCACTCTGCATTCTCATGTTTCCAAAGTTTTCTTTAAAGCATCTCATCAATCCTTGTATATGTTTAATATACTAGCTTGGGACGTAATAATTTTCCATAGGGTCTTTTCATTGTCGTTTCCTGCTCAATGATACGCCTATCAATGTGTTAAGAGCATCAGCAATGCCGAGTGTTAGAGAAAACTTGTTCTTATAGTCTGGATTGTATGATCTTGATTTGTGAGGATGGCTGTTGGTGCAATCTCATGTACACTTGAGCCACCGGGAAAACAATGTACAAGTGTATCTTCTTGCCCTTCCGTGAGCAATGAACAATTGAACATTACAGCCTATTGATGATGATTGAAGCCTAAGCATTGGAACAAAAGGGAGACAAAAATGATTAGTTGGGTATGTGATCCAAAATAAGCCCTTATTAAGTGATTGAACTTCATAGCAAAATAAAAATCTGAATGACCCCTTGTCCTGGAACATTCTAAAAAAAGTTATGTATTCATTTCTTTTCTTCTTGCTCTGATGTGGCCAATGTTTTGTTATAAAGTGATTTTCTCTTTATTTTACTATATATGCATTGTTTATATGCATTGTTAAGCACTCATGTAACATTAGGAGTCATTCTTACTCCATTCAAGATTAGTGTTTTAATTATTGGATACCGACAATGTGCCTGTTGTCAAACTATATACCGGATATTAGGCGATATACGCGATATTGTACTAATTACTGGATATTATATCGGTGTCATACTGATTAAAAATATACATGTTATTACATACATAAAACATATTAAACTATTGAAAATAAGTTTATGATCTTAGAGGATATTTGGCCAATTTGCTCGAGAGAGGCGATTGGTGAGAGTTGAGAGAGAAGGGGGTTTGCTTGGGAGAGAGAATGTGTGATCTACTTGTGCAAGCGATATGGAGCTGAACTAAAACGAGTGTGAGATAGAGGTCGTTATCGAGGCTCTACGTTGTGAGTAGAGAGAGGTGTCGGGCTCTCTGTTGTGGTCTGTAAATTCGATCGCTCAATCGATCAAGCGAGAAAGAAGCAGAGAGGAAGAGGAAGAAGAAATGCATCAAATCGCATCGACTCACGAATTGGCGAGGTTGTCGTCAGGGCTCATAGGGTCATATTGCTGTTATACTTCTCAGTAGTCAGTGTTGGGAGTAGAGAAAGACAGGTGCGAGATTTTGTTGCAGCCTCTTCGATATGATCGCTCGAGCCAGAGAGAGCGGAGAGAAGAGAAAGAAGTGAGGCATTGAATCGTTGATCAATTAGATTTAGGACGGAATGAGAAATTGGGGATAAGATGATATTTAATTAAATGGGTTTGGGTATTAAAGATTTTGGGTTAATGGATCTAAATCTGTAAAAAAAATATTAATCTCGCTGCTATTTTCATCTCATTTATTGGGCGATATATCGCCACGTGGCCTATATATATCGCCCGACCCAAAACGAAAAACAAAAGAATAGCCTTACTGTATTATTTTAGTCCCAAAATCGATATATCCGCCGAATTTAAAACACTACTCAAGATCCCTAATAAAATTCTTGTGATAATAATTTACAGAACCTTGCAACTACCCATGTGTTTGAAGAAGAGAGATTGATTTTCATTTTGGCTCCACGCTATACTCAACTAGATTAATGAATGATGAGTCTTCTGATCTTTTTCTAACATCTTTTTCTTTCCACATTGTTGCATACAGAAGTTCTAGCTATAATTTCACTTCTTGACTTAATAGTTATTGCATTAGATTCTCTATGAATTCCAAAACCAGCTTTTAATGCATATGAGTTGTAATATTTATATGCCTCTTTACATGTAAAAAACTCCAAATCTCATATTTTTTTTCAAACAGAAGAGGTTCTCTTATTCGAGCCTTCAAGTATGCGCACACACCATGATCCTCATTGCCTAAAAATTGTGCTGTTTGCCTTCTTAGGCTAAGCTCCATACATCTTCCATTTCAACATCATCCATCTCTACACATTCCCGTATGAATTCATGATAGGTCCATAAAAATTATCTACTTATAGACACATGTTTATATTCACATGATATGGTTTTAACGTCTACTGGAAACCACATTTATAAGTCCAAATTCTCCAGTCCCAAACATACATGGATATATGGAGTTTAAAATTCCAAACTTCAAAACAAAAATATTTCCAATTTCATGCGACTTAAAAGAAAGTAAAATTCGTAATTTCAATGCCAATTCTAATTGTAATCATAGATGGAGTTTGTAAAATCACACCTCGAGCTCAAAGTAGGACTTTGGAATCAAATCATATCTAGGAGGACTCAAACTAAATGTAAGCTATTGTTATTGCTAGGCGTGGGAGCTATTTGATTCTCTGTCAGCTTCTTTAGTAGTCGTTTGTTGCTATTGCCCATCATTCTTCAGTTGGAACAACAGAATTGGGCAAGAAAACGGAGGCTATAGTTTGGAGTCCATGACATCTCGAAGGCAGCAGGAGCAACAATTGTTGGCAAAGGGACGAAGGCCTCAGTGGAGCAGCAATTGTTGGCAAAGGGATGAAGGCCTCAGTGGTTGTGGGGTCTCTCTCGGAGATGGTGGTGTATGAGAGGGAGCCGATGGCTAAGGTCTGCAGATAGTATTATTACTGTTGTTTCCTCTGATGCTACTAGGAGTGGAGATAGTAACAATTGTTTGTTTTTGTAAAGCAACAACATCAATGCTAGTGGCAAATGTCAAAGGAGAGGCGGAGCGGAATGGAGAGGTGGAGATGGATGGCTAGGAGAGTAGGTTGCTAGTATTGTTGTTTGTTTTCGTTTTTTGGGGAGGGAGCAGTGGGCAGAGGAGTCGCAGAGAGTGCAAAGGAGGAAGGAGGGGGGAGGATGAGGGAGAAGGGAGGAGGGAGATTTTCGATGGGTTATCCTCAATTTTTTAATATATAATATTTTAGTATTTTACCAGTTTAGTCATAGTCCAATACTTAACCAGCTAACTCATAGGGGGATGTCACTCATTTAAAGGCTATTTTATTAAAAATCCTTATCCTATGTATCTTCATCTTAAAGATCTCCATAGGACACAAAATTGCACGCTAATCACCATCCGGGCCTGGATGTGCCCTGCATTCTTATTTGTGTAGGTATCTTTGTGGGATGGGAAATGTTTAGGTGTAGTCTTGTTCCTTTTTATTTTCAAAAGTAATTCTACAAGCTAGTAAGCATTTTAAATATTATAATTGGTTGTATAGGTCCAGTTTATCAAATGCCTAAAGCAAGCCAGAAAAGTCTGTTGTCATAATATTAGAAGCAGGGAAAGAATTGAAAGAAAATTTGGCACTTGGTTTGTTCCAGAAAAGCATCTTCTTTTTTTAGTTTTGACTTATCCATAGCTACTACATATGAGCGCATGCAAACTATTTTCTACATCCAATGAAGTCAATTATGAACCTTATTCTCTACCATTAATGACAGTACTAGAATTATTATTCTTCAGCCAAGTTGTATGATAGGGAATTTAATAACTTTCGTAGATTATCATCTGCATTAGGTATTAAATATGCTGAGAGATGTATTATCCCTAACCGTGCTTAGTGAACCCTTTTTTACATTATCATCTGCGTTAGACATTAAATATGCTGAGAGACGTATTATCCTTATCTGTGCTTAGTGAACCCTTTTTTACATTATCATCTGTATTAGGTATTAAATATGATGAGAGACATATTATTCCCTAACCATGCTTGGTGAAGACTGAAATTTTACTCTTTGCTGTTGTATTCAATAACCTGGCTTCTAGTTGTCTTTTCCTTTGTTCATGTGTGAGATGAATAAATTTTCACAACTGATTGTTAATGTTAATGGCTTGTGCTGTAGGAAATACTTCTTGATGTTCGTGATGGAGAAGTTCTTTATATTCCAGGAGTAATGACACCTACAGAAGTGAGCGTTCATCCTTGTAAATATAAAAGTCATCCATACATTCATGTCAACGACTGTTACTTCTGCAATAGAGTTTGGATATGGGTAGAAATATATTTTGGACATTGATACGGGGGAAATCACATACCTTTCTGGATATTTTTGAAGAGCATGAAGCATTCTTTATATACAAGTTTAAAATGGTATAATCAATTAAAAGTTTAACATTTTAGACATAAATTGCTTATCTATCAAACCTTAAAATTAGCAATTTTATAGCATATAACTCCATTAGTGCATTTAGTATTGTTTTATGTGTCATCCTTGTTTTCAAATGTATAGATGAAGAACACGATCTAAATTATATACAGGTGGAAGTTTAAAGTTTCTTTCCATGCAGTAAATATTTGTTATTAGAAGATTTAGAAAAGTATTCTCTACTCAGGATCAGTATTAGACCACTTCAACCCAAAGCTCAGGCTATTAGGTTGGGCACAATGTCTTTCGATCTAACCTAAAACTTATTTCTCCTCAAACAGGACTTCAGGCCATGTGAAAAGGCCTCAGAATGAACTCACTGGGCAAGGCAGAGTGCTCCTGTTGGACTTAACAAATAAAAGTTCCAAATAGTTTGTAAACCAAGCCTAGAAAGCACTAGACTACCAGAAAATCAATAACTATACAGTGCTGTTAAACGTAATGTATTTAGATTATTAGATTTAGGGCATTCGGGTCTTAACCAGTACTCGTCAGTTTGAGATACTCTAGCCTAAACTTTCCCTCAATGTTTTACATGGTATTTTACATCAAACTTCTTGTACTCACACCTCACAACAGAATGAGTAGCCAAACGCATTGACATGTTTTAGACGTGGCTCGTATTCTGATTATTCAAAAGCATATGCCTAAATAGCCTTGCTCTGATGTAGTTCGTTGTGCTTGTCATCTATAAACATGACGCCTTTATTTGTGCTGCATTGTCGTATAGCTTTTCATGTTTGTTTCCCGATAAACCAACTTTCTCTGTTACCCATCGTGTCAATGGATGCATCTGTAATGTACAACTTGGTCTTGATAAGCTATCTCCTAGATCTATTAAATGCTTCTTTGTTATCTATTCTAGAACTCAGAAGGGATATCATTGTCTTGACCGTGTGCAACACAAGTACTATACTTCCATTGATGTGCCCTTTTCTGAGTATGTTTCGTATTTTTCTTTTACTGATCAAGAAGTTTCTTTTGTTCCTTCACGTATGTTTTGACCTATGCCCAGTCTTGGTGTCAATGGAGTCAAGGAGATAATGGAGGTAACGCCAGTTCCCGAATCACTGTAAGTGTTTACTAGACGTTCTAAGCCTGTGGTGCCTATATCATCCCCACCTGATCCAGTGTACGATTGCAGATTTTGGTCTTTTGCCTCATCCTTCTGCAACTGATCCTTTTGACCTGAAATACCAATTGCACTTTGTAAGGGTAAAACGATCCACCAGTGTGCATCTTATTTCACATTTTGTTTCTCACATGAGTGTCTTTACCCCCTATACTCGATGGCTTGTATTGTCTTTGACCTGTCTCTGTAAAGAAATCTTATAAGGAAGCTTAGATACACCACCTAGAAGCAGGTTATGAATGTGGAAATAGATGCTCTCCTTTCAAGACAGTTGGATGTTGTGGCCTATTGGTTGTTATTTACAGTCAAATATCGTCCAGATAGGAAGTGGACAGGCCTGCTAGGAGCGTTACACACATAATTTTGATTACGTTAAAACCTCCCTATTGCTTGTCGCAATTTCATTAGGGTTATTTCTCAGTTACTGTCAACTAATAGTGGCCGATGTTCCAGTTAAATGTGAAGAGTGCTTTCTTGTACGATGACCTTAGTGAGGTCTATATGGAGCAACTGCCATTGTTCAAGGGGAGTTTTGGTGTGCAAGCTAAAGAAGGCAATCTACAACCTCAAGCAAAGTCCATGGGATTGGTTTGATAAGTTTAGTAGAATTGTCAGGGAAGCTAGTTTCTAGATGTGTTATTCAGATCACTCATCTTTATCCGTTGTGGCTCTTGTAGATCTGTTGCGCTAGCTATCTACGCTGATGATATTTTTCTCATCGGAAGTGATGTTGATGGTATTGAGAAGACCATTGAGTATCTTCAAGAACGTTTTGTAACCAAAGACATGGGGAGGCCTAGATACTTTCATGGAATATAAATCGCTCATAGCAATTATTGTGTGGTTCTTTCTCAATGATGGTATGCTTTGGTTTTGTTGCATGGAACTAGATTACTTGACTGTACTGCTTCTTTGGATATTAATGTTGATTTATGGGATGAGACTGGACAGTCTTTGCAGATGAATCTCAAAATTGGAGTTTAGTTGGTAAGTTCGCTGTTACAAAACCAGATATTGTTTTTATTGTAGGGTTGGTAAATTTGTATGCATAAGCCAAGATTCCCTAGTCTGTTATAGATCTTGATGGATGTTAAAGGGCCTCTTGGTAGAGACTTGTTATATAAGAAGCATGGACAGCTAAGGATTGAAGTTTTATAGATTTTGGTTATGCAAGGGGCAAGAGACTGGAAATTTACCTCCAGCTTTTTCACTTATGTAGGAGGTAATCGTGTTACTTGGAGAAGTAAAAAGTAAAATGTAGTGTCTTGTTCTAGTGCTGAAACTGAATATAAAGCTATGACTCATACTGCTTGTGAGATAATGTGGTTGAAGTTCTTGATGTGAGTACTTGGATTTCTAGAAGATAGTCCGATGATTAATTACTGTGATATTTAGGCTGATATTTTATGGAGGTGGAATGTCATTTTGTTCGTGATGCTATCATGCGGAAGTTGATTTGCACTCCCTTGACTATGTTGAGTAGTTGGCAAATGTATTCACTAGGGCCATTTCTCTTAATATTTTCTCTTTTTAGTACAACAAGCTGGGCATGATAGATAATTATGCTTCAACTTGTCGGGTAATGTTAAATATAATGTACTTAGGTTATCTTGGTGTTTTGATCTTAACATGTGCCTGTTATCAATTATAGTAATAATAATAATAGATAGAGTACTCAGTTTGAGAGACTCTAGCCTAATCTTTCCCAATTTCTTACAAATGCAAAATCATAATTCTGACTATGTTGAAAACTTAGGTATCATCTTTTTCTTTTCCTATGTAAGGCTGTTGTGTTCATAATGTACGATTAGATATAACCAAAATTTCATGATGGCAGAAGAAAATTTCTAACGAAGTAATGATTAATTTTTTACATTCTTTTGTGTTATGCTTTTTAAGTTATTTAATGTCAGGTATGTAAGCCAACTGTCTGTGTGGAAAGGATAATAGAGACCAAACTAGTGATATAGATCCTAGTATGAGTTTTCGCCGCTACTGATTGGTAAAAGGTCAATTAGACTAAATATGTTTCGGAGGGATTTTGCAAAGAAAAGAGTGATCTAGCATAACTTACTAGAATTAATATGCTGTTGTAACCATTAGAATGGTTTCACTTATGAAGCATATATATGGAAATGGGACCCAAATATGACACAATATAGATATGGAGACACAAAAAACCCTTTAAAAGTAGGATATGAGGACATAAGGACATGTCGGTATAAATATGCATGTATCTATGCATGTGATTGATGTATATAATCTACATCAAAATTTGTAATCGTTAAGACATATTTTCTCCGAAGTAGAAAGAGAAAAGATTTTAATGATTTAAATGTAGATTCTAATAAAAAAAAATTCGAATTCAATATTAATGGATCGATTCTTCAATAAAATATTTGAAGCATCTATTTTGTAAGACATTTGAGGCATATTAGCTTAATATTTCTTTTATGTCAAAATTATTTCTTATGTCTTTGTAAGCCATGTACAATACCACAGTGCTCAATATGCAATCTTTATGATACTTGAAAGTGGACACGATTCCTGATATGCAATTTGTAAGACTTTTTGAAAGTGAATGTGACTTCTGCTCACAAGATTTTTTATTTTTAAAATCTGACACAGTTTTGGTATGTGCGATATATATTGGCAAATGCCATATAAGTGTTGGTGTCCAATACGTTTTCGATACAGTCACAACACTTACTTTGAAGTGTTGGGCTTCATAGGGTTTCAGCCTCATTCTATGCATGTCATACCATACATACAAGAATATCACTTGTATTGTTTGAGTAGCCATTCATGTGTTTAGATGATATAGCCCGATATCAAATTTTTTAATTATTTATCTTTTATGTATTGTTTTCTCTATTTTATCAAAAATGTTTTTCATTTTTTTTTGGTTATAATAAATGTTATAGTCTTCATCCTTCTGAAATTTTCTTTCTTTAAACAGAAATTATTTTGTCAATCTTTGTAAAATTTTATTGACAAAACTCATTCTTGGTTGTACAGGTATTAAGTGTGACTAATGCCGGAGCTAGAATTGTCAAGGTATTGTGTTTTGGTTTTTTGCTTTTCACTTTTTGAAGTTTTACCTTTGGATAAATCTGAGTTGTCTACATCAACATCTCAACGAAAAGGGAAACGATAACTAGCAAAAGGCTTGGTTAACTCAAGATTTTAAACTTAGGCCTGACCACCCAAAGCCCAGGCTCAGGATCATTTTTTAAAAAAAAAATTTAAATAATGTCAGCCTCATTAATTAGTCAAGTTAAATCCCTCTATTGACATTGCTGGGGATCAAACCTGGAACCATTTTCTTGAGAGTGTGGGAAGTGACTGGTTCAACACCATTGTTGTTCAATCTTGATGACAATGCTGAGGACAAATCCAACTCAGTAAATGGGGCATGGTCCTTATTGCTTATAGTTTTTAACACAGTTTGTACAAGTTGTTTCGGGGACCAACTCTATGGGTTTTATATAGAGGGAACATACTATGCAACCTAACTATGTTGTTCCTGAATTTATAAAAAAGCTATCCCAACCCTTTTTTACTTGCTAGCTAAATATGTAGTGCATAGATGTCAACATGTTACTATCATTATCAGCTACAAGTATATCATGAAATCAATACATATCTATGATATCTTTCTCGTGGTCACAGTATTGTACAGTATACAGATGATTCTGTTCTTACTAGGCATTTCTTTAAGATGGTCGTCAGTAATTAAATTTGACAGTTGTTTCTTGTTTAATGTCCGCCTTCTGAATTGTTATTCTGGATGAGAACAAGTCATTCTTCTTATCTAACTCCATTAGTTTGTCTTATAATATTGAAAGAAGTTAGAACCTTCCTGGTCTCTGTATGCTCGTGTGTGCATGAGTGTATATTATTGTGTGAATATTATATGATTAGATAAGGACTTATTTGTAAGTGTTTATGCCAAGGTTTAAACCTCGAAATCAGAATTGGCATTGATATTGACCCCGTGGTTTATGATATCGGAAATTGATAATACTAGACATACCATATCATTAATATTGGAAATATTGGCAGTGTTACTGGCGATATTAGTAATATCAGTAATGATATTATAGGCTATATCTCTGGTGCCTGAAAGTTGGATATATTTGCAATATGTATCAGTATTGGTTAATGTTTAAAACTTGGTTTATGCTATAAGTGAGAGAGATGAAATTGACTCTCTAATTTCACCTATTGTTATTTGAAACATGGTACTTTTGGCCTTTCGATCCATCATCACGGCAATTCCACTGTTGCGAGAGCTCCACCTCGTCTCATCCTTCTCTCTACCATCATCAACATAGCAAATAGCAACATCTGATTCCTTTTTCACCCGTAAGTCCCCCTCTTTGCTTCAGCCTTTGTCATTAGCCATCACCTCAGCCCTACCCTCTGCCGCCAGCCCCAGCCTCTGTCAGAGTCTTTGCCCCAGACTCAACCTCAAATCTGATTGCTGATTTTGTCTTCAAGTCTGTTTGCAGATCCTGACTTCAGGTTTGGTTTCCAATTCTAATTTCGAGACTGACTGACTCAACTAACACATCTGAGTTTGAGTCCTATTGCTGAATCCGGAGCCAACTTGATATTTGTTTCCACATCCGATCTTAAAATTTACCATGACTCATCCTCCCGTCTGCTTTTGGATGAACAATTATCTTCAATTACCTCGTCTTTTAACTACTCTCTTTCACTTCATCTCTTTTCTTGTCATCTTCTTCTTTCCACATCTTCAATGGCTCTCTCTTCTGATTTGATTATTAGGTCTGCTTTTAATAAAAGATGTAGCAAAAAAAGTTCTTAAAAAAAAGTCAATTAAGATCTCTCTCTCTCTCTCTCTCTCTCTCTCTCTCTCTCTCTCGTTTATAGCATAAGCAATTTCACATGTAAGCTCTTATATTGTGAGTATTCTCTAATAGTGTGTCTGTGCGTGTGCTGTTAATTAATCAGCTGAATGTTTTATTTGTTGTTTGCTGAATGTTTTATTTGTTGTTTGCTCCTTCCTTTTATATCTTCCTTATAGTTGTATGCTCCCTTTTTCTTTTGGGCATATATGTAGACGGGCTAATATTATGATGCGATACAACATTCAGAAAGCTAGGGAGAATTCATAATTAGTTGTTTGCTTTTGGCAAGTGTCCCCCCCCCACCCCCCAAAAAAAAAAAAAAAAAAAAAAGATCTGAGGTCCCAAGAATTGACACTCACCACTAATCCTAAATTCCAATGGCTTGTGACTGGGCACAAAGGTATGGAAGATTTTTGAAAAACTTGAGCACGGTTTGCTAGGGATGCCTGGACATATGCAGGGTTGGTTTAAATGGAAACAAATAAGTAGGATGTTATGAAATAAACTGTGATGTTTGAAAATCCAGTGTTCTAAAACTCATATTAGTCGGATGAGTACTCGTCCGAGTAACTCGGGCTCGTTTAGAAAACAAGTCAAGTTGATATAAATCGGTCGAAAATTCAGAAAGAATAAATACTCAGCCAGCCGAGTACTCGTCCGAGTTTTGATTTTTATATCATTATTTTTTGTTATTTTTTTCTGACTTATAGGATCTATAGAAGGGATGAAACATTTGATTTTTTTTTTCTGAATTAGAAAATCTATTTTGCCGATTTTTGTCTGCAATCTTTTTTTATTGTTCCAAATATTTTTCTTTACTATTTTTTCTGCAATCTAAATTAGAAAATTATAGGATATGTAGAGAGATGAGATGGAGATGGAATTATTTTTTTATAAAAAATTATAAATTTGATTATTTGATAAATATTAACAGGATTACAAAAAATTACAACAAATATGCATTGAAATTACAGTAAATTATAGTAATATAGCTATTTCCACAGTAAATTACAGAAAATTAAAAAATTATTGCTTTTCATTTGAAAAAAAGATAATTAGATAATTAGAGCTTCAGATTTTTGAATACTTTATTAATTGCTAATTCGTTACTAAGTTGCTAATATATGATATAATAAGTAATTATCTCTAAGATGATATTTGAAAGGCATGAAACTTATTTTATAATATTTTGATTTTCAGTATTGAAATTAATTATTTTTCTATGCATATATATATATATATATATATTGAAATATTAATATTCTGAGTTCTGAATGAGTACTCGCCGAGTTTTCCGAGTACTCGCTCTCGGACCAAGCGAGTAATTGAACTGAATTTTATAACTTTGCGTAAATCCATATTCACTCAACCATTTACTTTTTCTTTCTTGAATAAAGAAATGGTGGAAATTTTGTACAAAAGCATTGACAAATTGGATTGGTGCCCTAAGAAGTACAAACATGTTGTTGGGAATGTTGTGTTTGTGTCAAACACGTGTTCGATGCAGACACATCTAAGACACGGCAAAAACTATGCTAGACATGCTACGCGGGGATATAATAAAAATAGCATTTCATTGCCGTTTTCAAGTTTTTTGTAGGTTGTGTTTAAAAAAAGAGATAAATATTTTGGAAAAATTGGAAATAAATATTGCTAAATTGGTAGCATCTATCTATACTTAGTTTTATCTAGTTAGTTTTATGAAGTTATATTTTAATGTTTTTGTGTATATGAGTCTTATTTGATTTTTATGTCTTGAAGAAATATAGTTTGCATTCACACTTGATGCTGATACATGATCCGCTAGCATTACTATTTTTTCTTTTTATATATTCACCTATATAAGGGGAGGGAGTGAGAGTTGTCCTTTGTAAAGGAATGAAAAATTACAAACCCATACATTGTCAGTACTTTCTTTTGAATATTTGAGTGGTAAAATTATTATGTTAATAATAAAATAATTGTAATAACCCATAATTTTTATTAGACATAAATAAATAAATAAACACAAATAAATATGACATTTCATCTTTTATAACCTCCAAAACTTTTCATTTTCTAACCTCCAAACTCTTCACTTCTCCATTATTTCAATAATGAAACTCCCATCTTTAATTCTCAAAATTAAACTCCATAATTAAACTAAAACCTTTCATATTCTAAACTCTCCAAATTAATCTAAAACTTTTCAAATTTCATAACTCCTCAAACTCTTAAAATTCCATAACACCTCAAACCCTTTAAATTCTATAACTCCCAAAACCCTTCATATTCTGTAACTCCTAAATCCAATCCTATATAAACCCCTAAATCAAAATACATTTCACTCATTCTAAAAATCATTCTCTAACATTCTAATCTCTCTCTCCCTCATCTCGCCCGAGCCATCTTCAAAACCACCGCAGGAGCCACCGCCAGAGCCGCCGCCACTTCACCGGAGAAGGATTACTCCATTGAGCGACATCGGAAAACAAATTCCAGGTGAGTTCTTTTTGGACTCACTAAACATGCTAATTTTTCTTATAGAAATATTACTTCAATTATATCATCTATATTTGTTATTACAAATACTATTTCTTTATATTGTTAGAATTTAATTTGTAGAAACTAAATGTGTTGTTACAAGTGCAATCATTGACATATCTGTTATTTTTTTATGATGTTAGAAATTAAATGATTACTTGTTAAATTACAGCATGTAGTTAGGTTTTTAATAAATCATGAAAAAGGCTATAATCGTGGAAACATACTGTTTGTGATATCATTCTATATCGGTGTCTAGAAAAGTTTTGTATGCTGGTTCTCTAATTAAGGAACGTGCAATGCACGGAAAACCTCCCAGCATTCATACACTGGCCTGGCCGATATCTGTATGATATCTCAAATCAGTAAATCCTTGATATAACAAATTATGATTTATTGAGTAAAATATAAAACGGATTCTATAAATTATGTTGTTAACAAATTAACAAAATCTAATTGAAATATTGTACCCGAAATTCAATATACAAGTTATGAAAACCAGAATTTAGACATGCATGTAGTATACTTAAATGACACTGGGTTGGGGGAGAAACTGAATGATGAAAATATACTCTGTTTCGGTTGTAAACTTGTTAAGTTGTACAACTGAATATTTCGCACACCATGGGTGCGTGATGATTTGCTGGATCATACCTGACTATAATTCCTGTTTGCCTGACGGCAGGTCCGACTCAGCACCGGACAATCCTGTGACCATTTCCTGGGTCTGTACAGGAAACAATCGAAACAGTTGTATCCCATCAGTTAGCTTTTCCAATTACATGACATCTTAGACAAAAATACCCCTATTATAGAGTTGACTTTACTAAAATGATAAACTTGCTATGATTGTGACCATACTAAAAGATATTTGCTTTAACCTGTCACTTAATATTATCGTTAATTATGGATTTAATGTTTTTCTAAGACTTGTATTATTACCATGTTAGACATAATTATTACATTACATTTTTCTGTATTTATTGTGTTGGTCGCTATCTGACGAACTGGGTGTGCATGCCCAGATTTATCGATGGACATGCCAAAACTGACGCAGGATCTTGTATAGTTTAAAGATCAGATTGAAGCTCAATAACGGATTAGAGATTCCCCGCTTCCTTTTATTTACTTTTATTAAATTTTGTTTCAATTGTATCTAAAATTCGTTCTAATAAATGAAAAGTCAAACTTTTGTTGAATTTTTCTATCGTAATTACTGAGTATTATTGTGGCAAATTTATTGAGGCTTTAGCATATTCAAACTGAATATGTTGCCGGTACCTGCTACACGTGCTCATATACCGTATATCGGGAGCGGGGCGTGACAGATATTTAAGTGGTATCAGAACCCAGGTTTCTCAAATCAGTTCATGTAACTTGAATTGATTTGGATCCTTATATTAAAATTTTGCCACACTTATATAATAAGACTCTTCGAAATTTTTGGATTCCATTCATTTAACTCTTTCACATCTCGTATATTGTTCCGAATCAGTGACCAATTTATTTTGATTCATATCCAAATTCGTTACTCGCTAATGATTTACATCCTAGATAAAATTTAAATATTCATTCTTCGATATCTATTCTTATTTTAAAATTAATTTCTATAACATTCCATTAATTCCAATTCCCTTCCTATTTTAGAAAAATTCGCCTAATCTGTAAATCAAGTTTGAACTCAATAAGAATAATAAGTTGTCCTAATAATAAGAGAAAAAAAATTCCTTACTTTGTTTATTTAATTTCGAGGACGAAATTATTTTTTTAAGAGGGGTAGAATGTAATAACCCATAATTTTTATTAGACATAAATAAATAAATAAACACAAATAAATATGACATTTCATCTTTTATAACCTCCAAAACTTTTCATTTTCTAACCTCCAAACTCTTCACTTCTCCATTATTTCAATAATGAAACTCCCATCTTTAATTCTCAAAATTAAACTCCATAATTAAACTAAAACCTTTCATATTCTAAACTCTCCAAATTAATCTAAAACTTTTCAAATTTCATAACTCCTCAAACTCTTAAAATTCCATAACACCTCAAACCCTTTAAATTCTATAACTCCCAAAACCCTTCATATTCTGTAACTCCTAAATCCAATCCTATATAAACCCCTAAATCAAAATACATTTCACTCATTCTAAAAATCATTCTCTAACATTCTAATCTCTCTCTCCCTCATCTCACCCGAGCCATCTTCAAAACCACCGCAGGAGCCACCGCCAGAGCCGCCGCCACTTCACCGGAGAAGGATTACTCCATTGAGCGACATCGGAAAACAAATTCCAGGTGAGTTCTTTTTGGACTCACTAAACATGCTAATTTTTTTTATAGAAATATTACTTCAATTATATCATCTATATTTGTTATTACAAATACTATTTCTTTATATTGTTAGAATTTAATTTGTAGAAACTAAATGTGTTGTTACAAGTGCAATCATTGACATATCTGTTATTTTTTTATGATGTTAGAAATTAAATGATTACTTGTTAAATTACAGCATGTAGTTAGGTTTTTAATAAATCATGAAAAAGGCTATAATCGTGGAAACATACTGTTTGTGATATCATTCTATATCGGTGTCTAGAAAAGTTTTGTATGCTGGTTCTCTAATTAAGGAACGTGCAATGCACGGAAAACCTCCCAGCATTCATACACTGGCCTGGCCGATATCTGTATGATATCTCAAATCAGTAAATCCTTGATATAACAAATTATGATTTATTGAGTAAAATATAAAACGGATTCTATAAATTATGTTGTTAACAAATTAACAAAATCTAATTGAAATATTGTACCCGAAATTCAATATACAAGTTATGAAAACCAGAATTTAGACATGCATGTAGTATACTTAAATGACACTGGGTTGGGGGAGAAACTGAATGATGAAAATATACTCTGTTTCGGTTGTAAACTTGTTAAGTTGTACAACTGAATATTTCGCACACCATGGGTGCGTGATGATTTGCTGGATCATACCTGACTATAATTCCTGTTTGCCTGACGGCAGGTCCGACTCAGCACCGGACAATCCTGTGACCATTTCCTGGGTCTGTACAGGAAACAATCGAAACAGTTGTATCCCATCAGTTAGCTTTTCCAATTACATGACATCTTAGACAAAAATACCCCTATTATAGAGTTGACTTTATTAAAATGATAAACTTGCTATGATTGTGACCATACTAAAAGATATTTGCTTTAACCTGTCACTTAATATTATCGTTAATTATGGATTTAATGTTTTTCTAAGACTTGTATTATTACCTTGTTAGACATAATTATTACATTACATTTTTCTGTATTTATTGTGTTGGTCGCTATCTGACGAACTGGGTGTGCATGCCCAGATTTATCGATGGACATGCCAAAACTGACGCAGGATCTGGTATAGTTTAAATATCAGATTGAAGCTCAATAACGGATTAGAGATTCCCCGCTTCCTTTTATTTACTTTTATTAAATTTTGTTTCAATTGTATCTAAAATTCGTTCTAATAAATGAAAAGTCAAACTTTTGTTGAATTTTTCTATCGTAATTACTGAGTATTATTGTGGCAAATTTATTGAGGCTTTAGCATATTCAAACTGAATATGTTGCCGGTACCTGCTACTCGTGCTCGTATACCGTATATCGGGAGCGGGGCGTGACAATAATATAACTTATATTTTTTCTATTTTCTTGCCGTATTTGTATCCTCATTTTTTTTTTCACAAATATGGTGTTTCTTGTCCCTATATATATCCATTTCTTAATCTATGTTTGTGTCTGTACTTTCTAGTCGGTGCTCCATCACAACAATTCCGTCTCATAGTTACAGAGACATGATAAACTTTAAAATTTGTTGGAGGGTTTTTATGATAGATTACAGTAGGTGTTCTGTGTACGCATCTTTTGCTAAAATATCTGTGCTTCATATATGGGCGCAATGGTCTTATACGTGAGGGTTGACTCTGGAGATACATGTTCTTATACAAAGATGAAATTTCTTATACGGTGGGAAGAAAATGAAATAACTTTTATAATAGGAATTTTAGGGAGAAGAATATCCAGTATTATCAATTTTAGAAATACCTCCCTTTAATAATCATTGGAAAGATTCATAGTTTAACAAGCTTTTTCTGTTATATTATCTATCGGTCACCATATACAAGTTTGATTTGCTGATTCATTTTCCCCAAAGTTACCATTGCATACTCACAGATTTTAATTAACGAATCTTAAACCACATAATGATGTTTTCAAGTCTGCCTTTTAGACTATCTTCAGTATTTGGTGATTATGCATATGTATGTGTATTTAAATTTCTTAGTTTAACCTGCTGTACATGTATATGCATGTAAATTTCTTATTATGTGCCAATGGAGTGAGATGGTTTCTTTTGTTAGGTTTATCCAGTCTCAGTGCTTGGTGGTGAAAAATATATATCAGCACTCAAGAAACCCTTTCCTCATATTGCTATGGTTGCTTCACAAGGCATTACAATAGGTATACATTTCCGTTATCACACATGATCCTCCTAATTATTTTCTTCTTTTATCTTTTCTTTTTGTATGTATATATTTATTTTTATAGCTTCCTTTTCAACCTGAAAACCAGTGACGCTAATGAGATGCCTTTGACAGTCTGAATGGATGAAAAGGGTTCATGTAGCTGTCCCAAAAAAATGGGGTAAAGACGATGTTGTTATTGTGTACATGAACAACAAACCCAAATATATTGTGTGATGGTATTGACTAATCACAAAAACATAACTAATTTTATGGTTAATACTAACTCTTTTCCCTCAGTTGAGAAAATGTTGCTTAAACAAAAATGATGCAGCTGGTGATAGTGAAAAGAAAAACATTAACAATCCTTCCTTCAGGATTATTAATGCAACTGGTGATAGAGAAAAGAAAAACATTAACAATCCAACCTTCAGGATTATTAATTCTCAACAAAACATAGCTTAAATGCATAGATGCTGAGAAATCAGATTCTCTATTTTAATGAAAAAACTAATTTGCCTATAAACTTAAATTGCAGACTGTGAAGCCCTAGATTGAAGCATATGAGTTTACAACAAGTAGTAGCCGTAAGACCACGACACGTAGTTCTCGTCTTTTTCTCCCATCAAAACCTGCTATTTCTTCTTTCATGTTGTCCTGATGTCCATCTATTAGTTTTTTAAAAAATTAAACTATTTTTTGTGTCATTTCTAGCACTACCATCATTGTTCCCTTGAGAACTGATCCAACAAAACACTGTTTTAGAACATTGGAAGAAACAGTAAGGCATCAGACTGCTCTTAGAGCCCCCTACATCCCTTTGTCACCATGCTTAGAATTACCATGAGATGATCAACATGAATATTAGAGCAATGCAATATTATCGTTAATCGGTATATACCTATACTTGATCCTATACTATGCCGTCTATTATCAGCATATACACATGCAAAAATTAAGCAAATGAAGTATGATATTAATTGATATAAGTTCCCATAGTTTGATTGATTTTTTTTTTTTCCCCTTCTGTTTGTAACTGTTTTTTTTTTTTTTTTGGGTTGGGGGGGGGTTGTAATTTAAGCCTCCTTCCTTGTCTGGACCAAGATTTAAGGAATCAGTATCGTTGTTGGTTGATGGTTTATGGTATGGTAATTAGCAATATCAGATGTATCATATCATGAATATCGGATTTATCAGTAACTATCTGCAACACTGACAATAAAGGTAATGATATTATAGGGTTTATACTTTATATTGTTATAACTTGTATGCTCATGAGTCATGAGTTTCATCCCCTTCTTAAATTATCATATATATTAGGCAGTTAATATGATTTAGAGACATGTAGCTCCCTAATTATGCTTTCCAGTGACTGATGATGAAAACTTGCATAGTTATAGAAAGTTGAATTGCCAAGACCTGTTACTTGCACCGAGATATGAAAATGCATGATAGATTAATTTTTGCATGTATGTCAGTATAATCTGCTATTTTATTATTCAAAATGTGTGGACACTAGCATCTGCATGTGTTTGTACATGTACGTACTTATCTACTCTCTTATCTATGAATACTATTTATTTTTATTGGCAGCAGCAATAGTCGTGGTATTTCTTTTATGTTGTTTTTATATATACTTAAGTCTTGACTCAGTAATCTCCTGTCTCCTACTTTGAAAAGGTTTGGTATGTCATTTCGTGTTTGTGCCGTATCCATGTCTATTCTTCTCAGAATCCCTAAGAACATGTGTGGGAAAACTATGTTGGCTGTTTACAGATTCAATGAGAAGATACATCAAGGCAGGGGCAACAGCTGTGGTATTATCTGATGCCATATTTGAGAAAGAAGCAATGAGACAAAGGAATTTTGATGAGATATGCAGACTTGCCATGCTTGCAACGTTGCAAGGTTGTGAAGCTGGAAAATAATGCATACGAGGTTCTCATCCTGCTTTTCTATTTGATCACATGATTGTTTTCAAGAGATTAATTAATATATAACCGACTCTGCATGATGGCAAAAGTTTGCGTGATACCGATAACAGTAAGTCTCTCATATGTCTTTATTATTTATGCCTTTAAAGTCACTTTTCCGTACTTTCCTTCTGAAGCTAAAAGATTTCCAATTATAGCGTTTCTGTAAGTCCCATCTCCAGCAATAGTAAATTCTTTTTGCTTAGGGCTAGCCAAACACTTGGGTTTATGTATTTTCCATGGTTTTTCATTGGTTTATCTTCAGGCAGTTGCTTAACATGTTTGCTCTTCATCACCCACAAACCTTTTGCAGTTTGGTGTGCTTGCAGAGCCATCAGATTTTTTCTTCCTCACTGGTATCCGGATCGTCTTGCAAAAATGCGTATAGATATTTGGTGAACTATTCGTATTAGGACCATGATTGTCACTGGAGGCTCATGTTCAACTTCAAATCGACTTGGTGCATTATAAAACCTCAAGGTATGCACCGAATTTGACTTTCCAGTAGGTAAATCTGTAAATTATGACAAAAGTTATATTCTTTTACGTAAGATGGATGTTATTTATGTTCAAGATTGTATATCAATGGTCTTTAATCGACTAAATTAGTTTTACCTAGCACTTTATAGGTTACTGAATTTTGTTTTTCTCCCCTTATGCCAGCAGTTCCTTAAAGTCCATCAACCATCGGAGTATTAACATATCTAGAACGAGATGGACTTGCCCTCATCGTTATCCGTGTATGCCAATAATAACAATATCTGATTTTACTCAAAAAGAGAAAAAAAAAAAAAAAAATGATGCCTTGAATCTCAGAGATCACAAGGATTTTGGGATACATCTCCTCCTCTTGGTCAATGTTGGGTTAACCGTAAAGTGCTGGGTAAGCAATTTCTATGTTGTCTGTCATATAATATTACAGCATTAGATTATTACAAGCACAATTCAAAAAAAAAAAAAAAAAAAAAAAAATTATGAAAACAAATTATGCTTCAATCTTTGTGTCTGATTCATGAGAAGATTATGCTTTCAATTTGTATAGCATTAAAGCCATGTCGAGAAGCATGTCATTATTATCCAGTGACTTGATTTCATATAAGATTCATCAGCTCTGTGATCATTTTTTTGCTCCAGCTTTACACTGCCCTGGGCTGATGCAGGTGATCGAAAAGTTAGAGGAAAGCAACGAACAGCGTCTTCTTATAGTGGCGATCAGCTTGTTTGATCCTCCATGATGTACGCATCAATTCTGCTCTTCACCAGTATAAATTACTTGCAGTTAAATTCTTGTCTCAATCTTTCTTGTATGTTCAGTTCTTGTCTTTAATGTCTGGTTTTGTTGTTATCTCAAATAATTTCTTCTTTTTTCCCCTTTTGTCTCGGTTTTTATTGCATCAGGCAATTTGTTAATATAGTGTCCATAATTAAATTCTTACATCAGCAACTAAATCTTAGTGAAAGTCTAATTCATCATGCACAGGGGTGTTGATCCAGATAACCCTTTCCAACCGAATATCAAAATAGATACTGATATGAATTTTTTTCGGAAGTTGGATATGTTAAGTTAGTTCATATGTGAGTATAGTCCCACATCGGATAGGACAAAAAAAGTCTATGGGTTTAAATAAAAAGTTAAAGCCATGACCTAAAAGCTTAAGTTTTTGGGTCAAACTGATTCTCAGTTTTGTTTTTAGGCCCATCATGCAACTTATTTGGACCAAGTTGTTATCAGGTAGGCTAGGTTATGGCCTAATGGGGAGTGAAGCCGATATTTGAAATCCGGCGTTCTCCCTAACAGGATCCCTATATAGATATAGGGAAGAAAATTTGGATCCGGATTATGGAAATTATTGTTATGTCCATATGTTGAAGAATATTTATTCTTAACCTCACTAACTTTCATAAATAGAAAAAAAAAAAAAAATCCAGTATATCTTATAGTAATATATAATTATTTTCAACTCACTGCAATAAATTTAATTTTTTTTGTTAGACTTAACCATTTATGTTGTAAGGAAATTAAGAACTTAAATCGAGTACTTGAGCTTGACGTCTTAGTATTAGTATCGGCTATATATTTGTAAAAAACTTAGATAATCTAATTTAAAGAATTTTCAAATTTAACATATCAACTTTATTTATCACACTCGATAATATATTTCTATTTTGCATTTCTATTTATTTTTTTTCTCGTATTTCTTTAACATTCATATCTGATTTTTAGCTATATATGTTTTTTTTCCTCTATATTTAATCTGTATCTGCATGTGATTCAAGTGGATATAGACACGAGTTTTTCTTATTGAACCATATTTTTATTCTATACTGAAAAATGAGTAACGATATGATAAGACCCATATCCGTAAAGCACTTAGTCAACTTATATTTGATCAAGTGGCACCCTTTTCGGGAAATTCTATTCACGCATACTATTTTGCACAAGACTCTTTGACTCATCTCATATTTACTCAATCTATTTACTCAATCTCATGTTTACTCAATATGTGTACTTTTCTTTTCCAATTTGAACCTTCCCTCTATTTATTTTTTTTTAATCTCATTTCATCCTAGTTGGATATTACTATCTGATCCAAATGAAATATGATCGGGTATTAATACTCGATCGGTATTCAATTAGGTCGGGTACTGATACCCGACCCACTCGACGAGTGGGTGGGTTGTGAAAGGATAATTTAGTCCAAAAAAAATGATGGCAAACTTATAAAATTTTGGAAGCGTCAATAGTGGGCGTTTTGAGCAAAGTGGTGTGCGCAAATAGAAATTTCCCTTGAGATTGAATATATTATTATGTTATTCTTGCAGCTTAAGATGCAAAATACAAAATTTCTTTGACTTATCTTTGAGGAGTTGTTTGATTTTGTCATCCCATTAGAATAATTGACGTGTGGTCTGATTTTGTCATCTCGACTGTCATGAGGGCATCAAGCCGAATAGAATTTTTCTTTTTCCAAATGCAGAGGGACGTACTTGTGGTTACGGCTTCAAAAAGAACTCATGTTTTTTTCCAACTCTCGAGTAAATTGTGAATAAATGTCAACTTAAGCAAGCACACTCCATAGACATCCAAATTTAAATTCTCCATGTGCAACAATTTAAACTGGATTGGATTAGAAACGGTCACACCTGTGTTCAATAAAATAAAAATAAAATAAATTAATAATTAAATGAAGCTTAACTCGACTAGCTATTAGGAACATGCACGTGGTGGTCAACCGATTGTATGGTCGCTGTCCAAGCGCTAAATCATGATACATCATATTTAATATTTTGAATTAGAAAAAGAAAATTTTATTTTTCATCCTGGCAGGTCCATGCAAAAGTCTATTTTTCTGGAAATTGGTTTTTTTGTGCAAGTCCTCCAAAAAGTAATTTTTGCAAGAATTTTAATGGTAAAATCATTTTATTTATTGTAAAATACTAATTACATGATGCACTAACAAATTAATTTTACAACCAATAATTGAGATCCTAATCTATGTAATAATTTTGTAGTACTCCACGTGCTGCCCCTTAAAATGATGGGTGCTCCTACACATCTTCCATAGCAGTAATTCTTGTTTCAAATTAGAAATTTTTGGAGTTCAAAATGAGTTTGCAACCATGAATTTCTATGCTAACAAGCCTTATTTTTACTGGCATCATCTTTTTCTAATTAGCGAGGGGATGTTAAATTCGATTTTGGATGGGGATTTGTAAAAAATATATATATATAAATATTATATGTTTGACAAAAAAAAACACCTATAGTACTCATAGCTCAATAGTTTCACATTGAATGTGAGATAAGAGATAGAGCAGATTCCTATAAAACTATAAAATACTTGTAATTTTGTTTTTTGGGAAAGAATTTGTGCTTTATTGTAAGTCATTGTATTTTAAGTTTACAATATATTTCTACAACCCATTATGTTATGTCTTTATGCATTAAACTACTGCCCATACTTTAAAGAATAGTCATGGCAGGAAAGAGAAGGAGATGGACATTGGTCTTTTTATGATGTTTGGTTAGTAAAAAAAAAAAAAATTCCTTCTACTTTTCTTTTTTAGTTTGTTATAAAAGTTTTTTAAAATTAGTTAGCAAAAGCTCTTTCCCCTGGAGGGGAGCTTAAAAAAAAAAGCATCTTCTGATGAGCTTTCTTCCTCTCCTTTTTGGGGTTCTTTTGTGAAAGCTTAATTTAAATCTATATGTTTTTCTGGAAAAGGAAAAAAAAAAAAAAAGAAAAAAAAAAAAGAGGATAATTGCTGATTTAAACTGAGTTTGGATGTATAGGCAGCAACAACAACAACTAAACCTTCTGTCTCAATTAGTTGGAGGTAGGCTATATGAGCCAAACGAGAATCACGCCGGATCGCTCACATCGATAATCTTTCTCCATTCATTCCTATTGAGTAATATACTCTCATTTAAATATCTAAAATCCATATCTTTTTCGTATTATTTTCATCTATGTTTTCTTCCGTCTTTCCTTTGTTTTTTTAACTTGTCCAATGTTATAGATCTATGTTGTACATGGCCAAGTTATCATAAACGATTTTTTCGCATCTTATCTTCGATGGAGACTACATATCTATCTTAGCATGAATATTTTTATTTCTCACTTTATTTCTCATAGTGCTGTCACACATCCAACGAAACATGCACATTTCTGTTACACTTATTTTCTGTGAATGATGTGTTTTTTTATAACCCAGCACTCCGTGCCATATAAAGAGCAAAAGGAATACTTATAAATGTCTAGGCAAATTATGAAAATATTTGATATTAAGCGAATTTGTTTTTAATAGGAATTTCTAATTTTAAGATTCTCTTGAGTTTATAGTTGCTCTCCTATTCTTACTTTATAACTTCTCAGAGGAATTTCTCATTAAACACCATCCGTCTAACCCTATGATTTTGCCAATTTCAAGTTATATTAAAGCTAAGAAATTATTACTTTCTTATATATCTTTCTCATTAGAAAAAGATGTTTAAACATAAAAATAATGTTTACAACCTTAAAAGATTATATATTGGTATTTTATTGTTTTCTAAAATTGAGAGAGGGCGGATGACAAACTTGGCTCTGTGTGGGTCCATCTCTGGTTCGCTAGACCTGAACCCAAATTGTCATGTGAACTGGGATTAGATCAAATCTATTTCTTAAAACAGGGAATCTGTCCTAAATGTAAATTATTATGGCCCAACTCCAGGTTCTAATATTGCATTTTTTTTTTATTTTTTTTTTTTTTATAAAGCATCACATATTTTAAATTTTGTGTTTCCACCTTATTGAATAAAAAACTGGTCCCCATCGAGTCCGAGTCTATTTAAATATGCAATTAGTAAGGAGAGTTTAATGGAAAAGTAGCAATTTCAGTTCTAGACAGCACCATATTTTAAATTATATAATTATTAATAAGAAAATGGTACATAAAATCTGCATAATTATTATACTTTTTTTAAATTTTTTTTTCAAGAAAATGACAATGCTAAAAAAGATTTATTAAATATACCTCTCTAGTGTAAACTAGACTTAATTGATTTCCTTTCAAATTCTAAGGTTATTAGTTCATCCTCCTATATATTTTCTTTTCACTAGTTTTATCTCACAATAAAAGAGCTATGAATTTGTTAGAAAATTTATCGATTTTAATTATAAAAGATAGGTACTATTTCATTTTTCGAGTTTTTTGCATTTTTAATCAAAAGTTCAATCATATGATGGTATTCTAAATCAAGCATTATATAGTATAACAAGTTATTTTCTCCTCATTTTTCTTTCTGGCTTTCCATTTTAGCACTTTTATTTTATTTTTTTTATGGTTTTTGTTCTTATAAGTTCACGTCGAAATTATATAAAAATAATCGATGCTCTTTAGAAAAGCAATTTTCAGTAAGAAAATATTATAAGTAATATATAAAAATAAATTAAAACTAGACTCAATTCTTATTGCTCTGTATGTAAAGAAAGACTTATATCCTCTGTTTCCACTATTTTTTTTCTCCCTTTTCTAATAAAAATATTATATCGGTAATTTCAACAAAAAATCGCAAAAAAAAAAAAAAAAAAGTTTATATATATAACCCTAAATTCCTTTACATTTGATATATATCCCTCAATAAGTTTTTAAGACACATATTTAAAATCACTTAAAACTTCTCTCTTTATTCTTTTTTTTAATTTGTAATATATTATGTTATACATGATAATTATCTCCAATTTTCAAAATATTATTGCAACCTAAATAAATAAAACAATCTCTCTCTTCCCCTCCCTTTGCCTATCGATAGATAGCTGAAACAATAAAAGCAAGCGGTAGTTGTAGAAATTTAGTTCCTTCAGTGTGTTCAGTCTACTACTAGTGTAGAGTTAGTTACAGGCTTTATTATCATCTCAAGGCTACAAAATGGATATGGAAAAAAAGTTCAATTTAGCTTTTGATTTAGAAAGAAGACAGAGGGACAGGGGAGAAAGAAGGATTGAGAGTTTCCTTAAAAACAAATTTATAGAGAAAAGGATATGCTGAAAATATTCTTTTTACTCACAAGCCACGGGAAATTCTATTTAGGCACGGGAAATTCTATCTAGGCACGGTAAATTACATTTGACGCCCAGCTTTCTTTTTACACCAATTTTCTTCCATTTTAAAATATCACCAATTTACTCTTAATGTTCAAATTTTTTCCCAAATTTAACCGTCCGCCCACTTCTGTCACCATTCACCACCTCCAGTGTCATCCTCTGCCTCCAGTCCTAACCCTGCAATTCGACTGGTGACCGATCGTCGTGCCAACAAAAAAAAAAAAAATTAGTAACAATAAAAACCGCATAAAAAACTAAGAATAATTTTAATCTACACCTGAGATTTGTTCTCCGACACCAGTATGTTCGATTTTTCCATTTGCTTTAAAAAACTCAAAACTCTAAATCCGAATTTCGTTTCTTATAATGAATTCAAAGAATTAAAAAAATTTCCTATGTTTTTGAGGATCATGAATGTAAAAATTTTAGAGAGTTAGGAATTTGAGGAGTTTGTAGGAGATGTGTTTTTTTAAGATTTAAATAGCACAAAAAAAATAATTCTTTTGGGCTTTAAAGAGAGCAGTATTTAAAATTTTTAAGAAGTTTTAAAGATTTTGGAATTTAAAATAGTAATTTTGTTAAAAAAAATTGACAAACTTGTAATTATTTGCAAATTTCAATGTTGTGCGAAGATAGAATTCCCCACAAGTAACACCTAAGACGGCAAATTTAACATATATATATATATATATATATATATATATATATATATATATATATATATATATATATAGAGGAGCAAATAGATATCATGTCTAAAAGATGGATTTAGGTATATGATATGGGTATCGTAAAATTGGATCTAGATCTAAACCTGGAACACTTCACTCATCCCACAGTGATTAAAAAATAATAATAATAAATTAGTGAAAAACAAATGTAAACATGTGGAATCGTTGAAATGCATCCGGGCCGGACTCGTATTCGGATACCCTAACTTATTATCTCTTAACTTTAAAAGTCTTAATTTAGTTTTTGAAGTCCTAATGAAGTTAGTCAATAGTTTGCTATTCTAATACATATTTAATTTCAATTGTACTTCTTTTTATGGAAAACCCTAAATTACTCTCATCTAAGCATATTTTTGGTGAGTTCTTGTGAGGGAGATGGTAATTTGGAGATTTTATAAAAAAAAAAATGCAATTTAATTTAAATATGGGTGTTGATTCACGACATTAAGAGTTCAGGAACTAATATAAGAATTTTAAAATTATGGCTCGTAAATTACAGTACCCCGTAGTACAACAGATCTCATTAGAATTAACCTATTAAAAAAAAATCATATATGAAGATTTTATTTTCAATTCATCCTCAAAATTTATAAATTCATAACGCAACGGGAAATTTTTTCAGAGACCAACATGCAAATGGAAACTCACACTAGTACCAGGAAGTTCTAAAGGAGCACACTACTTGTCCTAGCGAGCATATCATCATGCTTAGTATGCACATCCTTTCTTTTGAAAACGACAGGTTTTTCTTAGTAGGCATACTATTTTTTCTCTCTTTGCCTTTTCTTCCTCCCACACTGAGCACACAAAAACTCTCATTTTCAAATCCTACAATTTCATCACTCTGTACTTCGATCTGAGTCCTAATCCCATTGATCATATGTGAGCTCGTGAGCTCGTGCCCGAAGAGTTTTAGTGCAGTGTGCTCACTAAGCCAGTGGTGTCCTGCTCCTTTAGAAATTCCCACTCCAGCCGCAGCCAGTGGGAGCGAGCGCTCAAATGACCCTCCTAATAAAATAAAAGGAAAGAGGAGAAATTAACCCTCTCTTTCTCTCTCTCTCTCTCTCTCTCTCGTTACACGTGTGGGATCTGTCCCATCCCAAAAAAAAAATCCCCCCTTTCCTCTCCCAAATGGCCACCGAGGCGGAGGACCTGCCCGCCCTCGCTCCCTCCGCCGCCGATTCCGCCGCCGGCGACCCTCCGACCGCCGCCGATCTACCAGACAAGCCCCGCGAATTACTCGACAAGCGAAAGGAGAAGGACGAGGATGAGCAACAAGAAGAAGGAGAAGAGGAGGAGGAAGCGGAATCGCGAGAGACGAAGCGGCGGCGGACGACTCGACAGCTGGCGCTCGAGAAGCCTCCTCCCAATTCCTCGGCCTCAGCAGACCAGTTGTCGGACCGGGAAAATGAGCCGGGTCTGCAGGGCTTCTCTTTCTCGTTCAACACGGGGATCACGGCCCCGATCGAGACCACCCCAAAGTTCGGATCTTTCAATTTCTCACTGGATCTCGCTGGATTGGAGAATAATTGTGTAGACGATAAATTGGCCAAAGAAGCGGAAGAAGAGGACAAGCACGAAGATGGCGAGGGCAAAACTGGAATTTGAAATTAGTTAGCTGTATGTAGAAATTTTTATTTGAGTAATTTTTTTTTTGCTAGATTGTAAGGTTTGTGGAATAAAATGAGTAGTGTTTACTTAAATTGACAGTTATTTTTCTGTTTTTATGGTTGGTTAGATGTGATTAAGACTGACTTGTAAAAAAGACTATACTTTGATGATTTGATGTCAATGGCTTTAGTTTTTTGGTTAATGTCCTCTACTTAATGATGAATCCTTTGAAAATCTCTCAAGTAATCACAACCCTTTGATTTGATGGAAATAGGAAGAAATGTTTGTATTTAGAATCCAAATCAACTCAAATTCCGACAGAAAACTCAATATCTCGACTGAGCTACCGATAGGTCTACTCCACCAAGTAACTTATTATTATTTCATATTGTTATGCTTTATGATGGATAATGTACTGATTTTAGAATCCCTTTAATTGCATACCATCTTAACATTTTCCACAGTTAGATCATGTACCATATGATATCAAATCCAAAACTAAATATGGTAACTTATGTACCGTATAACTCACCTCTCATTCCGAAAATGTTGTTAATATTCAACAATACAAATTTATTCATAAGTGTGTACATATTTTATAGAGAAGAATTTATTTGCTAATTATACAGTCAATACTAAATAACTCGAATTTGCAGAAATTGAAAAAAAAAAAATCCCTTAAAAATTTAACCCACAGAAAATTATTCTGAAAAGAATTTTTTTTTGAAAAAAATTACCAGATTTGTAGGTATCGTTGAAGAAGAAATTATTTGAAAAAAAAATTAATTAATTAATTTTTTTATTTTTTCCGTGCTTCAATTTGTGAAGGATTTTGGATTGATTTCTGAGTACTACTTATTAATCTCCTTTACTTGGTGTGCATGATTTAGAGTAACATAAGACCTGGATTAGACTACGACCTTATTTTAAAGAAAAATAGACAACTCAATTATATATGATCTGTCTTAAAGTATCCTCTTAAATAAAATAAAAACTACCAATTAATTTCAATCATTTGTAAAATTTATTTTTTTAAATTACTTCTTTTTAGTTCTCATAATTAACTAGCGTGGCGCTTGGAAAGAGTAACTCGGTACTAAAATCACAGTTGAGTATTTCTGTTCCCATTCCCGTTATGTTTTGCTTCTTCTTTCTCACTTTAACAGTAAAAACTTCAAATATTCATTATGTCTCTTTTCTCTGTCTCGTTTCAATGCTATCATTCCCGTTCCATTTTTTTTCTCCTTATCATGTTCACTGTTTAACAGTAAAAACTTATAAAGGTTTATGTAAGGTAAAAAAAAAAGATTAAGGAGGATTCTTGAAAACCACAATACTTGTATAGGTTTTACATACTTTAGCCTTTATTAATTGGTTACTTCTAAATCATTTTTTTTTCTCAATTGTGCTTCTATTTGTCAAGTGTTTTTATATTGACTTTTGAATACTACTTATCGATTTCCTTCGCTTGAAGTGCATAATCTAGAGTAACGTAAGACTTAAATTTGACTACGACTAATTTGAAAGAAAAATAGACAAACCAATTATACATGACCTGTCTCAAACTATCTACCAATTAATTTCAATCATTTGTAAAATATATTTCTTAAAATTATTTCTTTTTTGTTCTCATAATTATCAGTCGTGGCACTTGGAGAGAGTAAGCCGGTACCAAAATCAAAGTTCCTGTTCCTATTCCCACTTTCATTTTATTTTGCCTCTTCTCTCTCACTTTAACGTTAAAAACTTTAAATATCTATTTTGTCTCTTCTCTTTGTCTCGTTCCGTTAAGTGTTCCTATTTCCGTTCCGTTTTATCTCTTTATCATGTTCAACTGTTTAACGGTAAAAACTTACAAAGATTTATGTAAGGCAAAAAAAATTATGAAGGATTCTTGAAAACCACAATACATTTTTCTTACTTTAGACTTTATTAATTGGTTGCTTCAAATATCATTTTTTTTCAACTGTGCTTCCATTTGTGAAGTGTTTTTGCTATAGCACTTTATCGATAAAACGATTTTGGATTGATTTATGAGTGCTACTTACCGATATCCTTCACTTAGAATGCATAATTTAGAGTAATGTAAGAGTTGAATTAGACTGCGACCTAATTTAAAAGAAAAATAGACAATGCAATTATACATGACCTCAAAGTATCATACTAAATAAAAAGAAAAAACTATCAATTAATTTCAATTATTTGTCAGATATATTTTTTAAATTACTTCTTTTTTTTTTCCTCATAATTACTTGTCTGGCGCTTGGAGAGAGTAAGTCAATATTAAAATCACAGTTCAATGGTCTCTTCTCATTCTAGTTCTAGTTCTGTTTTATCTCTTCTCTCTCACTTAAACGGTAAAAGTTTCAAATATCCGTTTTGTCTCATTTCTCTGTCTCGTTTCGTTCGGTGTTCCTGTTTTCATTCCGTTTTGTCTCTTTATCAAGTTTAACTATTAATGGTAAAAGCTTACAAAGGTAAAAAAATAAAGATTATGGAGCATTCTTGGAAACCACAACATTTTGTATAGGTTTTTCATACTTTTAGCCTTTATTAATTGGTTACTTCAAATATCTTCTTTTTTCTTTTCAACTTTGCTTCCATTTGTGAAGTATTTTTTCTATAGCACTATATATCGATGAAACGATTATGGATTTATTTCTGAGTACTACTTATCGATCTTTTTCACTGGAGTGACATGATTTAGAGTAATGTAAGACCTGATTTAGACTACGACCTAATTTAAAAGAAAAATAGAATACTTAATTATACATGATCTGCCTCTAAAATCGTCTTAAATAAAAAGAAAAAACTATCAATTAGTTTCAATCATTTGTAAAATATATATTTCTCTTCTGCTCTCACAATTAGTAGTTGTGGCGCTTGGAAAATGTAAGTCGGTAACAATATCACAATTCAGTATTTTCATTTCCATTCTCATTCCCATTCCGTTTTTTCTCTTCTCTCTCACTTTAATGGTAAAAACTTCAAATATCCGTTTAGTCTCTTTTTTGTCTCTTTCCATTTAATGTTCCCGTTCAATGTTTCTGTTCATGTTTCGTCTTGTTTCTTTATCATGTTCAACTATTTAACGGTAAAAACTCATAAGGGTTGATGTAAGGTTAAAAAAAAGATTATGGAGGATTTAACTTTTATTAATTGGTTACTTCAAATATCATTTTTTTTTCTTTTTCAACTGTGCTTTCATTTGTGAATGAAGTGTTTTTGCTATATTATTATGTACCGATGAAACAATTTTGGATTGATTTCTGATTGTTACTTATCGATCTCCTTCACATGGAGTGCATGATTTAAAATAACTTAAGATCTAGATCAGACTGTGACCTAATTATACATGACTTGTCTCAAAGTATCATCTTAAATAAAAAGAAAAAGCTACCAATTAATTTCAATTATTTATAAAGTATATTTTTTAAATTACTTCTCTTTTGTTCTCGTAATTACCGGTCGTGGAAAGAGTAAGCCAGTACGAAAAAAAAGCTACCAATTAATTTCAATTATTTATAAAGTATATTTTTTAAATTACTTCTCTTTTGTTCTCGTAATTACCGGTCGTGGAAAGAGTAAGCCAGTACGAAAATCACATTTTAGTGTTCCCGATTCTATTTCCGTTCCATTTTGTTGCTTATCTCTCACTTTAATACTAAAAAGTTCAAATACCTGTTTTGTCTCTTCTTTCTATTCAGTCCGTTCCGTGTACCAGTTTTCATTCCGTTTTGTTTCTTTATCATATTCAACTATTTAACGTTAAAACTGTAAAAGCTTATAAGGTTTTATGTAAGTTAAAAAAAAAAAGATTATGGAGGATTCTTGGAAACCACAACACTTCGTATAGGTTTTATTTATTAATTGGTTACTTCAAATATCATTTTTTTGTTTTTAAATTGTGCTTCCATTTCTGAAGTGGTTTTGCTATAACACTATGCACAGATGAAATGATTTTTGATTGATTCCTGAGTGCTATTTGTCGATCTCTTTCGCTTGGAGTCCATGATTTAGAGTAATGTAAGACCTGGATCAGACTATGACCTAATTTAAAAGAAAAATAGACAACTCAATTGTACATGACCTGTCTAAAAGTATCCTCTTAAATTAAGAAAAAAACTACCAATTAATTTCAATTATTTGTAATATATATTTTTAAATTACTTTCCTTTTGTTTTCATAATTAGTAGTCGTGATGCTTGGAGAAAGAAAGACATGGAGAAAGAAAGCCAGTAACAAAATCATAGTCCAATATTCCCATTTCCGTTCCATTTTCTCTCTTCTCTCTCACTTTAACGGTAAAAGCTTCAAATATCCGTTTTGTTTCTTCTCTTTGTCTTGTTACGTTCAATGTTTCCGTTCTATTTTGTCTCTTTATCATGTTCAACTGTTTAATGGTAAAAGCTATTAAGTGTTTATGTAAGGTATATAAAAAAAGATTATGGAGGATTCTTGGAAACCTTTCGCATAGGTTTTTCATACTTTAGACTTTATTAATTGATGGCTTCAAATATCATTTATTTTTCATTTTCTACTGTGCTTCACAATTGTGAAGTGTTTTGCTAGCAATATATATCGATGAAACGATTTGAAATTGATTTCTGATTGCTACTTGTCGATCTCCTTCACTTAGAATGCATAATTTACAGTAACGTAAGACCTGGATCAGACTACGACATAATTTAAAAGAAAAATAGACAACTCAATTATACAAGACATGTCTCAAAGTATCCTCTAAAATTTAAAAAAAAAAACAATTAATTTCAATTATTTATAAAATATATTTTTTAAATTACTTCTCTTTTGCTCTCATAATTATCAGTCATGGTGCTTGGAGAGAGTAAGCCGGTACCAAATCACAGTTTAGTATTCATGCTCCCTTTTCCGTTCCATTTTGTCTCTTCTCTCTCACTTTAACGGTAAAAACTTCAAATATCTGTTTTGTCTCTTCTTTCTGTCTTATTCCGTTCAGTGTTCTCACCCCTGTTCTATTTTGTCTCTGTCATTTTCAACTGTAGTAAAAACTTATAAGGATTTATGTAAGGTAAAAAAATAAAAAAGATTATGAAGGATTCTTGGAAACCGCAACATTTCGTATAGGTTTTTCGTATTTTAGCCTTTATTAATTGGTTACTTCAAATATCATTTTTTTTTTCTTTTTCAACTTTGCTTCCATTGGTGAAGTGTTTTTGCTATGCCATTATGTACTAATGAAATGATTTTAGATCGATTTCTGAATACTACTTGTTGATTTTCTTCACTTGAAGTGCACGATTTAGAATAACATAAAACCTATATCAGATTATGACCTAATTTAAAAGAGAAATAGACAACTCAATTATATATAACCCGCCTCAAAGTATACTCTTAAACAAGAAGAAAAAAACTACCAATCAATTTCAATCATTTGTAACATATACTTTTTAACTACTTCTTTTTTGTTTTCATAATTATCAGTTGTGGCACTTGGAGAGAGTAAGCAGGTGCTAAAATCACATTTTCAATATTCCTATTCTTGTTCCCGTTTCATTTTGTTTCTTCTCTCTCACTTTAATGTTAAAAGTTTTAAATATCCGCTTTGTCTCGCTCCATTCAGTGTTCCCATTCTCGTTCTATTTTGTCTCTTTATCACGTTCAACTGTTTAACAGTAAAAACTTATAAGGGTTTATATAAGTTAGGGAAAAAAAAAAAAGAATATGGAGGATTCTTGGATACCACAACACTTTGTATAGGTTTTCGTACTTAGCCTTTGTCAATTGGTTACTTTAAATATTTTTTTTTTTTTTTTCTAGCGTGCTTTCATTTATGAAGTAATTTTGCTATAGCACTATGTACCGATGAAACAATTTTGGATTGATTTTTGAGTATTACTTGTCGATCTCCTTGGCTTGGAGTGTATGATTTGGAGTAATGTAAGACCTATATCAGACTATGACCTAATTTAAAGGAAAAATACACAAGTCAATTATACATGATCCATCTCAAAGTATCCTCTTAAATAAAAAAAAAAAATACCAATTATTTTCAATAATTTGTAAAATATATATTTTAAATTCTCTCTTTTGTTCTCATAATTACCGGTCGTTACGCTTAGAGAGAGTAAGCCGGTACCAAAATCACGATTTAATGTTGGCGTTCCCGTCCTTATTCTCATTCCATCTTGTCTCTTCTCTCTCACTTTAACAGTAAAAGTTTCAAATATCCGTTTTGTCTCTCTACTCCGTTTCATTCCGTTCAATGTTCTCGTTCCCGTTCAATTTTTCTAGTTTATCATATTTAACTATTTAAGGTAAAAACTTATAATGGTTTATGTAGGGTAAAACAAAAGGATTATGGAGGATTTTTGGAAACCACAACACTTCGCATAGGTTTGTAGTACTTTAGCCTTTTTTAATTGATTATTTAAAATATTATTTTTTTTCTTTTCCAACTGGGCTTCTATTTTGTGAAGTATTTTTGCTATAACATTATGTACCGATGAAACGAATTTGGATTGATTTCTAAGTACTACTTGTTGATCTCCTTTACTTAGAATACATGATTTAGACTAATGCAAGATTTGAATCAGACTACGACTTAATTTAAAAAGAAAAATTAACAACTCAATTATACATTACCAGTCTCAGAGTATTGTCTTAAATAAAAAGAAAAAAAAATACTAATTAATTTCAATCATTTGTAAAATATTTTTTAAAATAATTTCTTTTTCGTTTTCATAAATTACCAATCGGGGCGCTAAGAAAAAGTAAGCCGGTACCAAAATCACGTACGTGTGCCCACAGTTTTGGGGAGTTTCTAGATGGGCACAGGAAATTTCCTAGTGAGCCCACTTTAAAAGTCTTCGCTTTTACAATTTTGCCATTATATTTTTAGGTCAAAAATACCCTTCCACATCTCCTCTTCATCTTCCCATCTTGCTCCCTTTGTTTCCCGTGTTAAACCAGAGAGAGAGAGAGGCGCTGCAGAAGAGAAAAAGAGGGGAAAAAAAAATTTTCATTTCTCAAAATCACTACTCCATACGAAAATTAAAATCTATATTTAGCTTAAATCGGTTCTTTTATTACCTAACCCTAGAAAAAAAAATATAATTATTTTGTGAGTCGATGGAGAAGAAAATGGAGTTGCACAACTTGGCGATGGTTTCATTTGACGATCAAAAGTAATGTTACAAATCTTGACACATGGAAAAGAAAAAGATACATAGAGTTAGATCGTTGATTTGAAATAAATAGTAATGTTACCATGATATTTGTAATAGGCCAATATAAACTAGTACTGTTTGCAAGAGTACAATATGAATCGTAGACTTGTGCTAGTTGATAGCACTATGATAGATATGCAGCCATCTAATAGAATTAAGATAATTAACCTAGATTAAGTATGGAGTTGTCTTTTTTTTTTTATTTTACATTTAATACTTAATTATGATAGATATGCAATGATAATAGCTCTTCAACTTAATTGTCCGGGGTATACAGCCCGGACAGGAATACACTGTCCGGGCTGGATAACCCGGACAGAATTTTTCAGTCCGGGGTATCCAGTCCGGACAGAGTATTCTTGTCCGGGCTTGATACCCGGACAGAGAATTCCTGTCCGGGCTGTATAGCCCGGATGGGAGACTCGAAATTCAGAAATCCTCATCCGGGCTATCCAGTCCGGACTTCATATCTCTGTCCGGGTTTACAGTCCCGGATGGGCTATAATGTATCCGATTCTGTAAACTCGGATGACTAATACGGTTATAGAAACTCAGTGATACGGCGTGTCGAACAACAACTTGGCATCATAGACTACTAGAACAATATATGAGGGTAAAACATATGGGGTTTTTGCTCGTTAAGTTCAAAAGAAAGTATATATGTTAACTGTAACATTAATTACGACACTATACTAGGATATATTTTGATAAAAAAAAAGTATATATTTTGATCCTTGTACTACTTGAATAGTAGCTATATAGAATCATTGAATAAAATTGAATAAGGATTTCAAAGAAAACAAATGTAACGGCCCAAGTTAATAAATCCTTAGTTATTCCAATTTATCAAATATTTCGACAATGTCCCTCTTGTGTTTATAAATATGACATACAACAAAGTATCGGCCACATTCTGCTTACTTATCAATATATCTCACTCAAATCTTATTATCAACAAAATAAGATGTATATTAGGCCTGAGAGCATCTCTCTAGACTCCACGTAACCAAATAATATCACTAAATAAGTCCAGCCTATATTATCATTATAAGCATGCACTTATACAAATATAATTCAGTTTAACAAACAACACAAGTTTCCAGATATTCCTTTCCCTTTCTCTTTCCAGATATTCAACATCTTGACGGATACCAGCAACATGTCGGACACACTTTTACAAATCAAAGTTTAGACCACCAATTTAAATCACATATGCTCATCCATAATCATAGGCGTATACAACAAATAAAT
Source organism: Dracaena cambodiana (assembly GCA_036321105.1). Lineage (NCBI taxonomy): Eukaryota > Viridiplantae > Streptophyta > Magnoliopsida > Asparagales > Asparagaceae > Dracaena > Dracaena cambodiana. The sequence continues at coordinate 40,133,355 of JAYEPQ010000001.1, read as the reverse complement.
TAATAATATGAAAAGTATCTTGACACCCAATATCAACAAATAATTCATAGTTTCGAACACAGAACAACGACTTTTAAAATGAGTTTGAGCCTCATTAAAAAACAACGACAACTACAACTTGATATATATATAACATGTTCATTGAGTACAACTTCATTTAAAAAGAACGACAAACTAAAACGAATATTTGTTCCATGCTAACAACTGTTTTTTTTAAATTTGCGACTCATATTAAAAAATAACAACAAATTCTAGATTTTTCGAGACTTCCGAGCGGGTTGCTTCCTTGCGGGTTGACGGCGTTTTGAAGAGGTCGGACGATCGGTGGGGGATTGCGCAACGGGCTGTGCTACTGTGTCAATATCAGTTTGTGTGCACCCAGTTAAAACTGATTTGATCTTCACGAGGGTATTATAGAGCAAACTCTTCTTGCTTGTGGTCTCGCCTTGCTGTAAGAAGGGATCAATAATTCCTATAGCTTCTTGAATTCTCTGCATATATAATGGAAAAAATATATATAAGTTCGATTAAACTTGATTTATTTACAAAGAATAAAAAAACCGAATATTACCTCGTCATTATTTATCTGCGGGACATCTTCACTATTTTAAATTTAAATTATCAAAATGAAATTTTAAATTATCAAACATCACATATCACCATATGCTAATTATATTTGCCTATCTAAATCTATTAAATAACATAACATAAACACACAAGATCTATATTTCAATTTGTTCCCGATTTGAAAATCTAAAATTAACTATCTAATTCAAGCACGGATAAGGAATGATACGGACAAACGAAATGGGGTGGATTGATATCTTGAAGCACGAATAAGAATATTTTATTTAATTTAAATACTGGGCACTAACAATATTTTCAATGTTTCATCGACAAAATAACTAATTCAGATGTTGAAGTTCTCTTGATAAAAAGAATAGACATTTTCTAAGTCTTAAAATCTATTATTAAACCTAATGAGTTTTTCTAAATGGGTTTAGAATCTATTTATACACCGATTAACTTATTGTAATATCATAAGCTGCAAGTGGTATCTTATGATACAGGAGCTGTATCATAAGATACACTAGAGATACATGCATATAGTAAGTATTGATTTATCTGTTTATCAAATTATCAAAGTATTGCATATTGTAAGATATTGACAACTATAGAAATCATCACTAATATTTTAAAATCAAGTATTACCTACTAAATATCTTCTGCATACCTAGCAGAAAATATGATCATAAGTATTACCTACTAAATCTTTTCCTAATTTAGTTTCATATAATTGATCATCCAATTGAAAGTTCACACACTAACATAGTTAAAAAAAAAAAAATGACAGATATGTAATATATAACTTTACCTGAGCACTACTCCATGTAATATAACTTTATATAGAAGACATGGCATTATCATGCTTCTTTAGTATCCATCAAAGTATAGGACATATAGTTCAAACTTTCCCAATCAAAGTATAGGACATATAGTGCCCAATAAAAAAAAAAAACAACAACAACAACTCAATCTCAGTCTAAAATCATAATTCATAAAAAAAAATTAATTAATTTAAATAGCAAATAACTTACTCCTTGGCTGCACTTCGAGAGCGCGGCAAGAGTGCGTCAAGAGTGCGTCAGGGGGAGAGCGCGTCCCGGATTGGCGACTCGCCGCGCAGATGACTGATAGGCGTCCCGGAGCGTCGGCGAGAGACAGCCCGAGCCACCCGAGAGAGAGACAGAGAGGGAAAGTCGGCGACGCTCGCGCTCGAGAGAGAGAGAGAGACCACCCGAAGTCGGCGACACTCGCGCTCGAGAGAAAGAGAGACCACCCGACGCTCGCCGCTCGCGCTCGAGAGAGAGAGAGACCACCCGACGGCTCGCGCTCGAGAGAGAGAGAGACTACTGACCGGATTAGGTTTTCGATTGGGGAGACTTTGGAACGGTGGGAGAGTTTGGGGAACGGTGGGAGAGAAAAAGATGAAGATGGTGAGGATATTTCCGGGTTATAGGTATGCTCACTAGGAAAAAATAGAGTTTTTGAAATGTAATGATGTGCCCACTAGGAAAAGTGGGCTCACTAGGAAAAATCTTGTGCCCATCTAGAAACTCCCCAGTTTTGCAAGGTAAGCCCACAGAAACATTTAGCAGAAGGGTGGGCTCAATTAGAATTTCCCCAAAATCACAGTTCAGTGTCCCATTCCCGTTCCGTTTTGTCTCTTCTCTCTCACTTTCTATTTATGGCGGTCAGACACCTCGGACGCCAACCCACTTTTAAATGCGGTTTACTCCCCAGCCTCGCGCACGAAAACAAAATAATCAAACAGAAAAGCAAAAAAAGTAAATGACTTCGATTATAAAAAAGTAAAAAAAAGATAAAAAGAAAAAATTAGAGAAAAGGATAGAAAGAGACGCAATCAGACAGCCACATCGATCCAATTCGTCTCCCCGTCTCTCTCGCTCTCGCTCGCCTCGCCTCTCATCAAAACCCTAACCCTAATTTCCCACCGCGGAATCGATCGGTTCCTCCTCCGTCCTCGATCTCAGGTCAGAAATCGGGATCTCTCCTCCCAATTCTTAACCTTCTCCCGTTCTCGCTGTCGTTTTTGGTTGCGGATTCGTTCATTTGTGAGTGTTTCGCTTTGGCTTTGTTTCTGAGCTTTGTCTGATCGGTTATTTTGCTGTCTGAGGTGGTTGTGTGCTGATCTGATTGAGGTCTTGTTAAATTTTGGAACTTTTTGGGAATTTGATTGTTAGCTTAGTTTTTGATGTTGGGTTAGTGGGAAGGGGGTAATTTAGGGGAGTTTGTGATGGATCTGTTGGTTGTTGGGAGAATTAGAAGTTGAGGGATCTGGATTTGTGTTCTGGTGGAATTTCCATTGCTGATTGAGTTAGGGTTTGGGATTCCAATTGGTCACTCTGGTTTTTGAAGCTTAGGAAGTTGGATTTTTGGTGAATTGGATGCTTGTTTGATGTTCTGAAAGCTCGGGTGAATGATTGCTTATTGGTTGGTTTTCTCAAATCAGAACTCTTGTTCAATGTGGAGGTGTTATTGATGCTTCCAGAAGGAATTTGAACAGGCTTGATAATTAGTTTCGATATTTACCGAATTCTGCCTTTTTTTTAATATATGAAACAAATTAGCGCCCGTGCTTAATTTTTGGTCGTGCTAAAGTTTTTGATACGTTATGTATTGACTTTCTGCTCTTTCTAGCAGTTTGGTTAATGGTGAGGATGCTATTTCAACTGTAAACAAAAAGTTTTGATTTTTATGGGTAGAGTTAGTATTTTCACTGAAAGCATTAGAGGCTGAGGGTTCTTACGGGCACAAAGGGTTCTGATTACTTAAGAACTTAATAAAGGTCTAAGAGATTTTCTTTGGTTTTAATTATCTTGAGTAAGGATGCTATGTTGTATGGATAGTAGAGGAAGATGCTCCTGAATTTGTTCATTTCTGATATTTGAAAACTTACTAAAGTTCACAATTTATATTGGATGAATTGGTTTACTCACAAGTTATGAGGTTCATTCTCTGTAGATGGGTTTGTATAATCTGTCACTTCTTTATCATGGATGCCAAGAGTAAGGAGTCGAGGCCTATTTGGATTACAATTGTTTTCTAACTAGGAAGTTTTTTTACGTCTAATTATAGCGTTTGATTTAATATTTTAGAAAATGTATCTTGGTACATAGTCATGCATTTGTAGTATCCCATGTCTTAAGCAAGGATGGATTTAAAGAGAACTATAAAAGACGAAGAAATGGATCAAATGTTAACATGCAAAGAATGCATTGAGATGTAAGACCTTTAATACCAAGAAATCGCCATTGAGATAGATATAAGAACCTGTGACGTAGTCAACACATATTTGACATATCTGGCTCGCAGTCAATCAAAATGCACGTTTCACAGTTGCAGTCAACATGAAATATGCGACAACACGATCGGTTTACTTCATATTATTTCATATGAAAGTTTTTAGGTATAGTCAATTTTTTTTTATATTTAGATATAGTTAAGCAGTTTGGTGACTTTGTTTCCAGTTAATTGTCTGAGCAAATTATGGAATCTTGATAATGGATGTAAATGAGTTTTAGTTTTGCTAGTTCTTTTTTAATGAGACATTTATTTGTGATCTGGATATCCATGGCCTATGGTGATTAGATAGTCATTTAATACTAAAATCCGTGTGTTCCTAATTCCCCTTACTGTTAAATCATGTTGAGCTTTTTTAGTACAGTTACAGGAAGTATAAGAATAGAAGAAATTTAAACAATAATAACCATTCTTTATTGTTTATATTGGAAAATTTCTGTTGCTTGAAATATTCTTACTTTTACTTAGTTAAGTAATTTGATAATTCAACTGAGTTGATGAACATGTTTACATTTATTATACATGCATATCTTATGATCATAGCTTAGGATATCCTACTATATGCAATATGTATTCTACCATACGATACACAGGGAGATTGATACGTATATTATTTACTATACTATTGTGTTATGTATTTTGTATGCGGTAAGCATAGCTTACAATATTGCCGATATTTATCGATACTTTGGCTCGACTTATGAATGGATTTCAAACTTTTCTAAATGAAGCCTTTTGGTTTAATCATGGGTTATAATTAAAAAATGTAGTCTTTAACGGAAAGGGCATTAAAATTCTATGATATCTATTTTAGTTGATAAAAATATTCAAACTAATCATTAGAAGTAGTATATCTACTAATTTTTAGTCATTATTAATTATTTAATTGCTAATTCTCATTTCAAGTATTGAATGAACTTATTATGTGTAAGATAAAAACTGGACATATTAATGGCATTTAATTAGGCCCTGTCTGGGTGTGGAAGTAGAGGAAGTAAGGAAGGGAATTAGAAGTAGTTTTCAAAATGGAAAATTGGAAAGAGCCTTCTTCTATAGAGTTTGAGTTGGTGTTTATGTGCTAACCTTTAGAATAATAAATTGGAGTAGGAAGTAAATAGTATTATTTTGTTGTTTAATAAATTAATATTAATAATATTCTATTTGTTTCTTACATTAGATTTAAAAGTAATCATGATAGTAGAGTAAAATTTTAATATTTTATTTTGTTCCTAGAGCTTCATGTGCTCTTTCAATCGGTGAACATCGGATCCACATTATTCTAGTGGAAATAATGGCCAATTCTCTTCTTGGCCAAAAAAACACATGAAATAGTAAAATTAGTCTTATTTTCGCTACTTTCATTTCACTTCTATGTATACAAAAACTCCCTTAAAGAAAGAGTTTGTGTAGATTGGAGAAGATAAACATGAAAGAACTAAAACAAGTGTTCTTAAATATGATAGGGATATATCTATAGGGTATGATAAATTGATAATTGCAAAGGGTTATTTTGATACATTAGTTTATTTTGTTGTTTTTTGAAAGTGTAATGAACTTTCCTCAATGTTTCCATTTTTGTTAAAAATAGTATGCAATTAGAATTGAGGGAAAACAAGGAAAGAGATTCGAGAAACATATGATTTGATTTGCTTATCCTATATAGTATTCGATTATGAATAGATTGTTGAGGAAGAACATGCATAGTGGAAGTAATAAAGCACATAATGTAATGTCCTATTTTTTAGTTGCTCTCGAGAAATAGAGTGCGTTGCTTATGGGCACGCTCGAAAACAAAACGTGCACAAGGCTATAAATTTCATCCACAATACAGACAAATACCGTAGTTGTCAATAAGAAGATAATGAAAATTTGCTATGGATATTAGACTTGGGAAATAACTACGTTATATATAATAACCACACACACACACACACACACACACATATATATATATATATATATATATATATATATATATATATATATATATGAGAAAACAAGAAATTCACCGGCGATGAAGGGAGTTCCTTCTCCGCCGCTTAGGTGGCCCAATAAAATTATTATACGTGGCGCCACTCAAGATAATAAAAAAAAAAATTTCCTTAACCGCCCCTTGAGTGGTGCCACGTGTAATAATTTTATTGGGTCACCTAAACGGCGGTGAAGGAATTCCCTTCACCGCTGGTGAATTTTCCTTTTACTCTCTCTCTCTCTCTCTTTATATATATATATATATATATATATATATATATATATATATATAAGGATGGATACCTATATAAGGATGGATACCTAAATAGGTCCACTAACATAATACAAAATGTGGCCAGAAGAGATCAAGCGTTGGACCAAAGAACATACCATAACATATTGATAATAATGAAGTTGGTAGTTGAGTCACTGGCGTCTGGTCTCTAAAGTCTAGTCTCTCACCCTTCTTCTCAACCTCCTCTGGGACGACCCATTCTCAGGCCTTGATCCAGCAGTGTTGTAGTAGCAAGATCCTCTGAGAATAAGGACCCAATGTAGGGGTGGATGAACTTAACTGGGCTCTGCTCTAGGTGGCATTGGTCAATGCTTAAATGTCTTTCAGTCTCATCTTGTTTTGTCTCTTCTCGTGTTCTATCGCTTCTCTGACTGGTTGGTCAACCCAATAAAGGTCACACTACTGTTCTGCATGTCTAGTTTCTTCGTGCAACCTATAACGTACCCCACTGATATCACTGCACAATCATGTACTAGAAAATGGAAGATACCATCTTTACTTGCAACCTATGATTTATAATCCAGATGTTTACTCCACTGACAAATATAACACATGGAAAGAGGGTGTGTAATATCATAGTATAGGAGAAGAGTGTATGCAGCGTATATCAAGTGTATGGTCGTGATATTATAAGTCATGTCATTCCATATAAATATGCAGATACTAAGTAAAACATGCAAGTCAAGCCTAGTTAATTGTATAAGATCGAGTATATGTAAACATGTAGTCATCAATTAAGCATGTAAGAGTGTCTGGTACAGGTAAGAATGTAAATATCTGGTTCAGGTCCTTGTCCAAGTTAACTGGACAAGATACGTGTTTTCCCACTATCATATGAGTGCCTAAACATACCTTGCACCTGACCACAAGAACAATGATGCGGGACTATGCTATGCTGCTGAGCACTATAGAATAAGACTTCACACTATAATAGTAAGGGATAGAAGGACTACTGCGAGAGTCAATGGCTACCACTTGGGTGCTGCTGTGAGAGATTCCGACCCCTAAGGGTTGCAATCAACCAAGAAATCCTCATATGGCACTGTTCTTATCCCTCATCTTGTTTCTTCCATAACCCGCATCGTTGATACATGATACACATGAATCAAGCCAGGAACATCATGGCATAACCAATCAAGACCATTTACATATTCTTTATTAGGTGATAACAGGTAACAAGAACAATCTAGGTCGGGATCATGTACACGTATATCTCCAGGATGTTCAATATCAATTCCATGTCATTATATTTCAAATATAATCATGCATATCGTGTATCATGTAATGAGGTAATTCATGTGTCAGGTAACAAGCTTTACGTGTTAAGCAACCATGCCCATGTGACGTATATGATCATGTAATCGAGCATTCATCATTATAATATCCAATAATAATATAGCATGGCATGGTGTATTTTACATATATAACATCTTCAAGTCCAAAAATAATGCAGGTACAATTAGAGTCAGCAAAAGTTGTCATGGGCAAAGAGTTAAATCCTCGAAATTATCTTACTGATGAATCTAAGAACATCTAAGAACATGTCAAATAGATTTCAGAATATAAAATTACCATCATTTTTACAATGAGACTACAAAATAGGAAAGACCAGCAGTGGGTGATCTTGGTAAATGAATCATTATATATTCCAATTCTATCAATAAATCGTGAAATTTAGCATGTGCGTTTCTGTTTATCTATCTATTCTTGGTAAAAGTTTCAGCATGAAATACTTTGATTTGACATACTTGGATTTGACTTACTTTGATATGATATTTGTACCATTATTTAACTTCCAAGCAGAATCTAACTCCTTTAGCATGATAGCATTTCTGAAATAATAGGACTAGCCATTTGCTCGAGCCAAATCATATAGCCACGGTGGAAGTAGTTCAAAAAAAATTTGTTTAAAATTGAATCGTCTAGCTAAAAAAAATTGGAATTAATTGAGTGCATATACTATTTTTGACATATTTTGGAGTATAGGTTACTTTTGCGTGATTTCTCAGTAATAGCAGTGAATAATTAGCTAACCAAGTCATGAAACTCATAGTTAGAATTATGCAAAGTGATACAAACAAAAGTAAAAGGTGTAGATAATTGAGATATCTATGTACATAAAAAAGGAATTAATTGAGTTTGTTTGCTATTTTTAAAGTAATTTTGAAAACAGGTTGTTCTGCTTGACAACATGAACTCGATGAAAACGATAATCGAAAAGGTGTGAACTACTTGTCTTGGGTCTTCTCTTCACTTGCTAGTTGGTTGTTGTTGCCCTCCTTTTCCTGCTTCTGCTACCTCTTTAGCTAAACAAGAAATGTTAGAGAGAGAAGAGGAGAGCATGAAAGAAAGGAAGAAGAAAATGTATCTATTGCATGGATCTATATTTTCATCTCACTCTGCACTTTTCAAGACTTCCCTGAGTGTGGGCAGGTCATGCTTGGCCTTCCGAGCAGACATACACCTTAGACTTAACTAGATTCTATCTTTGATCTGGGCTCAAACAATCAGCTCAAACAATCTTCTTCCACCACCTTGTGCAGAGCATGACATTCTTCGAAACCTTACTCTTGTGACCAGAATACAGGCATCCGCGAATAGCAGATGGGAAAGAGACCAAAAGTTTAAATAAATACAGGGGATAATATGGACTGAGATGATCATGACACACTTCACTGAATCAAAATCTCATATCTGATATCTGGATTTCAAGACAGAAACCATTGAATGAGTTATTGATCGGTAACTGGTATTTTGACATGAAAATTGATTGTTCCAAAAGAAATTCTCATAAAATTATGATAAATTAGTAAATTAGGACAGTGATGAACCTGAAGTCAGAATTTTAACTGGAGGTGCATAATGTAAGATAGATCATATTGGGTTGATATAAACCCTTGGTCGATATCATTAGTACAGAATACACTAAAATAAAGACCTGGCTGGTTAGGGGGTTACGCATAACAACAGGAAAATATTAGATACTTTTTTAAGATTTGGCTATATCCTGTGCCCATGTCGCATCTATGTCCTATGTCTGTGTTTCATAGTAACTTGCATCAATTAGATTGTGTTGGTAGATAACTATATATTTTTTAATGTATTTATGAATTATTAATTTTGTTTTTATGGTTAAAAAATAAATACCTCAATTCATGCATTTGTGTACTTTTTTGAATTTTTTTGTGAATGAATTTACTGTAATGCAGCTGCAAGTGACAAATACTCTCTTCATTCTGGCTTATTAAGATTTAATATTATACTTGATTCTAGCAAGGTTTGAGAACGTGGAAAGAGAGAGTGACAGCTGTTTCTATGTGCTAAACCAATTTGCAGTGCTAAAACTTTGTATGTCTTGTTATTCACACATAAACACAGTCACTTATTTTTGAATTCATTAAAAAAGCAATGTCTTAAAAAAGTATAGACTGGGGGAAACTGAACTTTTCTGGCCACTGGAAATGTACAGGTTATTGGCTACCAGATCAGTTTGCCAGCAGAAGCTGATGTCAGTTCCTTATTAGAAGGAAGTGGATAAGAGTATAAAAACAGTGAACGAAATCAGGGTGATAGAGGATCTATATTTATAAGGTTGGAATAAGCTGCAGCTGGTTGAAGTAGGCTCTATAGCCTGTTATAGCAAAGATTATTCTTTTGGCCTGCTTAGGCCCAGTTGGCTGGCAGTGCCTGACACTGGTTTACCTGCCATTTAGCTTGATGTTTGTCTGCTGTTTGAAGCAATTCAAGTTGCTTGTTTTAGGGTATGTACATATGTTAATCTTTGTTTAACAATATTTGATCCTGTCCAAGGTTGCACAAAGTTTGTCGGCCAGAGTAATAATGCAAAATATATGCTATTTACCTATTTGGTAATTTCTACATGGTACGATTTCTATTCTCAATAGCAATACTACCTGGTTTTAACTGTTCATCAACACCTGTTAGTAGGATTTGACACCATGCCGGAACTATTAGTCTCCTGTCTTCTGTCAATGCATAGTTTGTCTTTCAGATCATGATTCCTTGGAGCTTGTTTAGATAGCCCCCACATTCTGTGCTGGTTATTGATTCTGATTTTCTGAAGGGTGTTTAGTTCAGGGAACTGGGTTGTTTAGGTGCAACGATTGTATTAAAATGCAGGATTATTATTTCCTGTATTATCCAAAACCTTAAAATTGTAGAAGCTAGTTGGGCACTATGTTTTCCTTTTGGTTCCCTCATATCATGTTACGAAGATGTACTGTTCAAGTGGCTAGACTTGCAAGTCATTTGCTTCTTGTTACACGTCTATTCTTGATAGGAATGAATGGAGAAGGATTATCTGTGTGATCTATCTGGCTTGATTTTTTTTTGGTTCATGTAGCCTATCACAAGTACTCGGGATAAAAGATTTAGTTGTTGTTGTTGTTGTACATGACTATTATGGGTATAGAAATAGAAATTAATTCACACCAGTGGTGTAGCCATTCCAAGTCTATGGAGATATGCTCTTGCTGAGAAGGCTCTTTAGGTGGATGGATCACTTTTTTATGGTTGCTTCCCAACCTAACAACCTGTGTCATCTTATTACCTATTTATGTTAAACTAATGCTGATGGCAAGTAGGCAGATTTTTGTAGGGATAGTACGTCATAATATATAGGAGCCTAAGTTGCTCCTGCAAGTCTTAAGGGAAAAAGAAGAGATAATGTGTTCTCTGGTATCGTACTTTGGAAGCACAATTGCACTTAGGAGTTAGATGAATTTCAGTCACGTGTTATCTGAGAGTATCACTTTAGCCTGGAGAGATGGGGCTTAACAAGGTGTTTTTTGTCAAAAATGTTTACCATCCTTCCACTTGTGCAGTTTTTTCTTTTTCATATTTACTTTAGACATTTTTTATATTATTAGTTAACGCAAAGCTTTCTTTATTCAATTGAAGAATATGTGTTTCTAACTTCTGTCACATCATTTTCAGGTTTTGAGAGATGTCTCCAGCATCAAAATCCAAGTCCAAGGAAAAGTCGGCTTCGAGGGCAGTGAAGGAGCAGCCAAAGGCTTCTTCTAAATCCTCTGTTGCATCTGTAAGTGGTGGAAATGGGATTGCAGCAAGTGCATACAATCCACTTTCTGGTACGTTTCATGCCCTTGAGAATGTTCCATCCAACGGCATGCCGGCATCTCAAGTGAATGGCCGGTTTCGGACTATAGACGAAACAGAAGAGCATTCTGGTAGTTCACTTGGTACAGCAGCGGAATATGACTCTGTATCCAATAATGACAGCTGTTCTGGTGAATCAGAAGACCATCAGAAGGAGAAGAATACAGTTAGTAATACATCTCGTGTTGAGCCCATCCCGGGATCAGATATTGACAAGCGTGAAAAGATAAGACTGAAGAACGAGAAGAAGCACCAGCGGCAGAAGGAAAGGCGTGCCCAGGAGCTCCATGAACGTTGCTGTAGCTACCTAACATCAAGAAAACTGGAATCACTGGCTCAGAAACTTGTTGCGATGGGCTTTACGTCCGAGCAGGCAACAATGGCTCTCATTCAAAATGAAGGTCGTGTCGATGAATCAGCCTTGTGGCTTCTTGAAGGGGGTGAAGAAAGCAAACGGCAGGCTGCATCCAATTTTGATGGAGCTAATCCCAAGATCGATATTGCAGACGAGCTTGCGAGAATTACAGAATTGGAGTTGAATTTCAAGTGCACAAAGCAAGAAGTTGAAAGAGTAGTTGTTGCCTGTGAGGGTGATATGCAGAAGGCAGAAGAGACTTTGAAAGCACAGAAACAGGAATCTGCAGCGATACAAGTAAAGTTGGAAGAACCTACTGATCAGCCAACAGTTTATGCAAATGGGTTCCATAGTAGTAAGTTAGCGGCCTCTAGTCAGAACTCTATAGTAAGAACACAAGTGAAGGGAGTTGTTCCATCAAGCATTCAGTTGCAAAGAAGGGATGAAAGAGATTCCAATTATACAAAGTCTACTATATCAGGAGCAGCCCAAGGGGAAACAGCAAGCAGGAATTTGCAGCCCGCCTTAAGAAAAGTACAGCCTAAGCAAGATTGGATGAAAGCACCGGCCGTGGTTCCTCTAGAAAAGAGATGGTCAAGCACAAGCTCCACCGCGTCTACACCTTATTCTATGTCGTCTCCGTTGCAGGTTGCAGCAGCACAAGCAAAACCAGACCCTCGATTTGTCGCCACCAGTGGCAGTGAAGTCAAGACCAACTTACTTCAAGGGGGAACATTGAGAGAGCCGATATTTGTGATGCAGCGCCCACAGTCTAATGGAACTAGGCAAAATGTCCTGCCCGCAAGCATCGGTCTCAGTGCTTCACCACCGGCATCAACAGGGTGGCATCCCAACAGCACTAATGTCACCAGTGCTATGGAGATGAAGTTGGCTAATGGGGGTTTGGGGCATCAGCTACGGAACTTGGCCCTGTCCGGGTCAAATCCTCAGCAGTTCTATCCCCAAGATCATCACCAGCAGTTTATTTCCTCTCCCATGGAATCAGGTGGCTCAGGATGGGGTGGTGGTTCTTACAATATGCGGCGAACGGCTACCAGGCAATCATCCTCAGCGTCGCTTGCCGTGCCTTCTTCGCTGGGGTTATTCACTGGCTGGGGCTCGTCCGGATCTTCCAATTCTTCATCACCTGTTGACTGGACTACCCGTGGCTCGATACCTCAGTGTGACTACACCAGCATCGATTGGAGCCTGGATTCGACCCCTTTGCCGCTTCCATTGACTATAAAGGGTGAACGGTTGTATGACAACTCGTGGCACGCTTCATATACACCGACAAAAGCTGCTAGGCCTGCTGTAAATGGTGGTGGGGTGCGCATTGCAGGGTTGCAGGATGGGAGCCTGATGGTTGACCACCCTGCGCCCTCTGCCGGAGCCCATGAGTGGACCTCTCCCTTTGGCGGGAAGGATCTATTTAGGGCTCCCAGGCAGTTTGTTACATCCCCATCTCCATAGGAAATGAGGGACATTGGGGGGAAAAAGGAAGGGTGATAAAGAAAATGAACTAGAATTGGTTTAAAATGTTGTTGTTTTGTTTTTAAAATTGTTGTGATCTTTTGTTTGACATAAACCGGGTGCTGCTGCTTGGTTGATTTTGAGATGCATGCGGTGATTTGATCTCTCGGGCATTCGCATTGCTTATTGCATTTCAATGCAGTGAGCAGTGCAGGGCCTGTGTCAGAGTCAGAACTTGAGAAGCCCGGCCAAAATGAGATATCAGCCAAGAAAATTTATCTAGAGTTGTCAGCATCAAATTTTATGGATAATGTTGTTTATTTAACATTACATCCGGTGGACATAAACTGTATATTTAGTGAAAATTGTTGATTCAGTATCTTCTTAGTAGACGGCTAAACTAAAAATTAAAATTTCGAGAATTGAATGGATTGAGATTATTATAAAAATATGTTTAAGAAAAAATATTGGAGAATAAAAGTGGACCATGTAAGTTATGTAAATTGCTAGCTTATATAATATTTATGTGCGTAATTATAATAAAAATATGTTTGAGAAAAAATATTGGAGAGGAGAAACAGGCTGTTGCAAGTAAGTTATGTGAATTGCTAGCTTTTACATATATATATATATATATATATATATATATATATATATATATATATATGCATGTGAATTCCAATAGTTTGCTTTAGGCTTTGACTATGACTATATATATATATATATATATATATATATATATATATATATATATATATATATATATATATATATATATTTTGTGTTTGGAGGTTAAATTTCTTTCAAAATAACATAAAATATAAATGATCAATGTGTATAAGAGAATGAGTAAGAAAAGAATCAACAGTAAAGCAGCCATTTTTGATAGTTTTGTTTAACAAGTCAAAGCATTTTAGAAATTCTACGCTAATAAAATTTTAAAATAATAAGGGACAATACAATGAATGACAAGTGTAATATATATATATATATATATATATATATATATATATATATATATATATATATATATATATATATATATATATATATATATTATTATTTTTGTCTTAGTAATATGATATCTTTGAAATATGATTTGAAAAATATAATTGTGATTTATATACAATCAAGGAAATAATATATTTTCTTATTTTTCTTTAAATATATGAAATATTTTTTGATTGAATATCTTTCAATTTATAAAAGAACTATACACTCTTTTAAAATTATTTATAAGGTTTACATCAATATATTTATATATCTTCTTTAAAAATAGAATATTATTCTAAATGTATCCTCAATATTTTTAATCAGAAAATTGGTGAGAAAACTAATTAAGAAATACACTTTATATTGATTATAAAAATGTTCAACATTTGGCTTTGACAATTTTAAATTCAAATAAATTTCTAATTACATTTAAATCAGATAGCCAATATAGTTTTATTCAATTTTCTATGTATGAGCGGTTACAATGGTTTAGATTTCAAATAATATTTTAATTACATTTGAATTACATAGCCAATAAAGTTTTATTCAATTTTCTACGAATGAGCTATTACAATGGCTTAGATTTCAACAAATTTCAATATTCATTTTTAATGCTACATAATCTAATGAATTATTAAAATACAATTAACATAATAACTTTTAAATAAATTTTTTAAATAATTTTTTATTGTGGGTTGGCCCCCCGCATTATCTTTATCAAAACATGACTCTTTGTCTTTTTTCTTAAAATTAAAATAACTCTAAAATTTATCAACTTTTATGTATATTACAATTAGATAATTTATAAAACACCAAATATATTTTCTAGGATCTTCAATGCAGAGAAATAATAAGTGGAAAAAAATTCCTTATTCCCAAAAAATTGCCCCTATGGGGGAAAAATTAAAAAATATAAAACAAAAAAAGTGAGATAAGTTATTGCATACAGTTAAACCCTAAATTTCTCTAACTACATGTTATCACTATTATTCAATTTCTCAACATAAAAAATAAAAATATAAAATTGAAATTATATTTCCTACTTCAAACTATGCAAATTACCTCATGATATTTTCCTATTCAGATTATCTTTTAATTTAAATCTCTAATATAATATCCAATAAATTCAGCATATATGTAATGACCTTCATTTTTGAAACGCATAAATAATCCAAAAATAAATAATAAAATAATAAATATAAATTTTAACTTTCTATAATTTTCAAATATTTAATTTTCTATAACTCCTAAACTTTTCATCTTCTCCAAATTCCAAACTCTTCATCTTCTCCATTATTTCAAAAATAAAACTCCCATCTTTAATTGTCAAAATTAAACTCTCTAATTAAACTAAAACTTTTCATATCCTTTCAAATTAAACCCTCCAAATTAATCTAAAACCTTTCAAATTGCATAACTCCTCAAACTCTTGAAATTGCATAACACCTCAAACGCTTTAAATTCTATAACTCCCAAAATCCTTCACATTATATAACTCCTAAATCCAACACGATATAAACCTAACATCTTTTCTAAATTCAATCTTACACTCATTCTCTAAAATCTCTCCTCCTCTCATCACGCCGAAGCCACCTTCGAAGCTGCCGGACCACCATAGGAGCCACCACTGGAGCCGCCACCACTTTGCCCGAGATGAACACATTTCTTCTCATCTTTTCACATCTTAAATTCTCACCGTTTTTGTCAAAAGGTTAGTAATAAACTCTTTTGTTTCTTATTGGGTTAAACTATTGGGTCTTAGAACTAATTGACCCATTATCTAATAAACCTAATGATTTAAGAATAATATCCATCATTTTATAAATCCAATAAAATGGAGCCAGACCTATTTCCTAATTTCAGACATGTTTAACTTTAAAATCAATTTTGAGTACGTTATAAAAAAACTGAAAAATCTCCAAAAACCATCCAAATTTATATTCATCTATTATTTATATTCTTAGAATATTTTTAATGTGTAGATTGCTTCGTTGATCGACATCGAAAAACAATATCCAAGTGAGTTCATTTTTGGACTCACTAATCATGCTATTTTATATACATGTTATTTTAATTATTATTTATTTTGCGTAAATTGATTTGTTATTTTGTAGAAATTTATCAATTACTTATTATATTTCTTGTCATAAAAAATCTATTGTCAATTATCATTAAATTTAAATTACATAGTATAGTTAGATTTTAGAATATTATATATACAATATTTGATAAATCACATAAAATTTATATTCACGGAAAAATAATGTTTGTGATATCATTTTGTGTCGGTGTTTATAAAAATTATCTTGTATGGTGGTTCTCTAATTAAGGAACGTGCAATGCACGGAAAACCTCTCAGCATCCATATAACTGCCTGGCCGATATCTCTGTGATGTCTCAAATCAGTGACTCTTAAATATAACTAATTGTGATTTATTGAATAAAGTATAAACTGAACGGACTCTATAAATTATGTTGTTAACAAATTATAAAAAATCCAATTGAAATATTATACTTGATATAATCAATATACTATACTATATCTAAATGATACTGGGTTGGGGGAGAAACTGAATGATGAAAATATACTATGTTTCAGCTGTAAACTTATTAAGTGTATAACTGAATATTTCGCATACCATGGGTGCGTGATGATTTGCTGGATCATACCTGATTATAATTCATGTTTGCCTGACGGCAGGTCCGATTCAGCACCGGACAATCCTGTGACTATTTCTTGGGTCTGTATAGAAAACAATCGAAACAGTTGTATCCCATCAGTTAGTTTTTCTAATTACATGACATCCTAAATAAAAATACCTCTGTATAAAGTTGACTTCACTAAAATGACATTAAGATAACCTAAATTAATTGAAATTATTATTACAGACATCTCATTCCATATTTTCTAAAACTTGTGTTATTATTATATTTGAACATAACAGTTATATTTCACATTCTTTCTGCATATTTTATTTTGGTCGCAAACTGACAACCTGGAAATACATGTCCAGAGACTAAGTTGAACCCTGTTGATCCTACTGCGGAAGACATGGAGTATTTTGTTGAAATGACCAAAAATCAGTAGTTATCATGTACTTAATTTGTATTAAATGCAGTCTTTTCATGTTTTTGAACCTATCATTCTTTAATGGATGTTATCTTAAGTTATCCAGTATCGTCCTTCTATTTTTTCTTTATGTAATAAATTTCATGGCTCAATGAATGTCAGTTTATTTATCTACGTATATTTATTCTTTGTGACTGTGATATTATAATTGAGGTTTTAGTATATTCAAATCGAATATGTTGCTGGTACTTTCTACAAGTGCTCATATACCGTATATTCGGAGCGGGGCATGACAATATATCTTATCAATTTTCTATATTTCTTCTCCCCTATTTCCAATCATACTAATCAAAATCCTTTTTTCAATTGGTACTTAAAATTAATATAAATCAGATAAACGACAAAAGAAATTTATTGAACATTTTTTTTTTTTGGTGATTTATATGACAAATTGTGAGAATTTTGATTTTCTATAAGCTAATTATATTTTTTACTTTGTTGGTTCTCCGTCAAAAATAGTTGCAACGAGATGAATTATCCACTAATATTAAAAAATATCCATTAAATTTTAATTTGCACTCAAACAAGTAAAAGATGACTATAAACTCCAAATCTGACACCAAGTAAAATTTTATAATTAATATTTAGAATTTATTTATCTGTATCTCTTTTTTTTTTTTCCCCTTCTCGATTTTATTTATAGTTTTCATTTCAAGTTTAGTCTCTATTTTTCAACACCAGAATTATGTTATGGAACTAAATAAGATGGCCAAGTAACTCAAAGTAGGATACAATCTTTCTCTCTCTCTCTCTCTTCAAAATTTTCTTTTATTTTTATTTTTTGGTTTGTTTTGTTTTGTTTAAATGATTGAATCTACTGTAAAACTTACTCAAAAACTGTAAAACTTACTCAAAAACTGAGAAAAGAGAAAATAGAATAGTACTCCTTTTTTCTAGCCACATTCAAAATATAATTTATAGTCTTATATTTTAAAAAATTACAAATTTGATAAGATACCATATCTTTTTAATTTCTTGCGAGTCCGATGTAGAGTCATTTCTAACATCAATTAAGAAAAATAGAATATGACAATTTAGTTGATGCCATTTATGTGGTTTTGTTATTTATCACTATTTAAAAAAAAAAAAATTATCTCTAACTATGTATTTCTAGAAATCTTTGCTGCTATATCTGTATCTTGGCCGCGTGCTGATGTTCCTTATACATTTACATTTCTTATCCAAGTATTTCTAAGTATTTGCGCGAATTTCCCACTTGTTTCTTACTACAAGAAGCTTGCTATAAGAAAGATCAAAAGAAGAAAAGAGAAAGAAGAAATTTCAGCCATCCAAAAGAGCTCCGAAAGTTCAATGACTAGTTTGGGCTCCACTAGTGAAAACTTGAACTCTAGAAAGCCTCATCGGATCAAAATATGACTTTCAAATCAAACTCCTTGTCCTGATGAATATGAAGAATTTAAATATTTTATAATTAATCACGGTTTCCTCCTTAAAAATGCTAGCAATAATTACTTTATGAATTTATAGAAATTATTATAAACTATATTAGTTCTTGTCTCATTTCGATATGAGACTATTCAAGTTAGAAGCGTTACATTCTTCTCCTTTTAGAATTTGACATTCTTATCAATAGGGTACAATGATACACTAACACATTACTGGATGATATAAAAATTCTAGAAGTGATTCTTATAGATTTTACAAGTAACTCACATGTATTCAAAAAAGATGATTCCCATTATATTTATATTATAATTAGTTCCATACAACACTTCGTAACATTTACCGCTAATGAAATATTGACGGTATGCACAAGATATCAAAGCTGTTGATATTGATGTCTTATTAGCAACAAGTGGCATCCAATATTATATTTTGCACGTGTATTGATATCGGTGGATGTTTAAAACCTTTGTTATGTACTGAACTGGCAGTACAAATAGATTAGTTGAGACATCCAAACAGTTTGTACCAAGTTATGTTAAAAGCTGGGGACATGCTCATAGCAAAGTGAATGAATCTCCAAATGTTGAATCTATTATGTATTTAGTTATTTGTTAATAATAGATAATCATCTTAGCATCCATGTTTAGTTTCATGGCTCTCGTTAATGAAGAAGATTTCGTTTTGAATTGGGAATCCTAATAAGATCAAAATGGGATAATTTACTTTTAGCAGGATTGCAATTATTACTAGAGAAAAAAAATGTTATTAAAGAACGGGCGCTCATAATTAAAATAGGATTAGGAATTTTTTTCTAAAAAAAAAAAAAATTGGAAATGGGAAGTTGATAATGGGTGGGAAAAAGATTTCTAATAGATACGAAGTTCAATTCTCACATTTTCAGTCCATTTTCATACTTTTTTGATTCTCTACAATGTTGTGCTTAAGGTTTTTATTTTTTTTATTTTTTCACTGTTCTGTTACAAACCAGGATAAAATAGGAGATATGCTATAGGTTTATGACAACAAGCATAAAATATTTATCGTATACTATGACATAAGCCAAAAAGAAAATTCGTTGGGTCAAATGTAATAGCATTCTTACATCTTAATGAGCGTCAAATGTAAGAGCATTCTTACATCTCAATGAGCGGGTGGGATAAAAAAAATTAGTTCATAAATATATATTTTGATTAACTTTGTGAAAAACTTTGTCAAACATAGGTTCCTAGAAAGAAGAGGAATGGAATTTTATTAGTTAAACTTATTTTATACATGGAGATTCTTATCATTGCTCGGTTTCAATAAAATTTTATCCACAACATCAATTCAAACTATAACTAATTTCTTTAAACTATTTTAGCATGCAGCTTCAAAACAACAAAGAGAGAATCAAGAAAGCATCACTTCGACCTGCCGACACCAGAACACATCCCCATCCTCCTCCTGCTACACGCAGCTCTCCACAGCTTGACAAAAACCATCACACAGTTCTTCGTTCGCGATGACGAACCATCAGGTCCGAAAGGTGCGATGCACGAGTTCAAGATGTTTATCTTCACCCACGGTTTGGCTCGCTGCAGATACTGCGTCGTGCAGAGATGGAGAAGTCGATGCTGATCAGATGTCGCCGCACCCAGAAGAAGATGATGCTGCTGATGCTTCGTGGCTGGTACTATAGATGGGACAATACTTGGAATGCTATCCCAGAGAAGATCAGGTGAATCGCTGAGCTGAGCATCGAGGAGTTCGACTTTGAATGCTGGCGACAATGGGGTGGCGAGCTGGTTCAAAGATCAGCTGATGCTGATGCTGATGCTTCATGGTTAGTTCCATCATTTGGTAACAGTGGGAGACTTCTCCCTCAAAAGCTATCCACGAGATGATCAGGTACATCCCAGAGATGATACCGGAGAAGAAGATTCAGGAGACGATCAGTCGCATTGCCGCGCTGAGCCAAGCACTGAGCCAAGAGGAGTTTGACCATGAATGCTGGCGACAGCAATGGTCCCATGCATCACACGCCATACTAGAACATTTCCTAATAATATAGAATATTGTGTTGTTTCATATCAAAATAATCGTAATGTTGAACCTGGAGCTCTCAACATGGAGATCAATTTTGTAAGGATCACCATTTACAAATACCTATGACGTTTTGAAATCTTTCTTTTAAATCTCAGTCGCAAGCAAACTGGTATGATGCACATATAGTTCACTAAAAACACACGCACATTATCAGTGTAATATATTGTAAAATCACAACTCAATCAGAGTACGCAAGCAAAGATAACACAGGATTTTGATGAGGAACATCAAAATTTATTATTCAAAAGCAAAAGAAATAGTTCGTCCAAAGAGAACCTATGAAGTCACAAGCCAGGCGCGTATAAAGTAATTAAACAGAACATAGAGAGCATATAAACAAAGGTTGGAGGGCAATTGTCTGAGAACAGAACCTGAGCTGAAGGCGAACATGCAGAACTGAGGCATGACGAGGGAATAACTACACAGATAGAGAACACTACAGAGAACTCTTCTTAGTAATCAAATGGCCATCCAGAATAGCCCATCTCATTGGTACTCTCCTCGCTAACAGCTGCAGAGCTGCCTGTTGTCTCGTCTTGGTGAGTATAGTGGCGAGGATGCGCATTTTGCTGTGAAGAGGTACCAGAGTTTGAACTGCGAAATGGCCATAGATAGGAGAACGGGTTTCGTCTCCCATTACTTTCTCCACCATTTTCCCTGCTGATCGAATTGCTCTCACTGCTGCTGCTGCTGCTGCTGCTGTTTCTCACACCACCACTAGAACTTTGATGACCAGATCGAGCACGAGAGCTGCCACCACTGTAGCCTGGTGGCAATTCAACGCGGCAAACTGGACAAGAATTATGCTGCACCAACCATGGAACAATGCAATCTGAATGATAAAAGTGGTTGCATGGCATTTCCCGAGCTTCTGAACCCAACTCAAAACGTTCTTTACAGACAGGGCAATGAGAGTCTCCTCGAAGATGCCTCTGGTTTATCTTTATAGTAGGTATAGCATCGATGGAGGACCGTGCAGCAGGAGGTGGGCCACGCCGATCATTTCGCGACAACATCTCAATCAAATCCTCTAACCCTCCACCAAGAAAATAGTCCCCTACGTTTGCACGTCTTACCCCTCCAAAACTAGAGCCCCCATTGAAGAGTAGTCCGAGCCCGCTTTCAGAAATATGACCTGGAATCTGGCCACTAAAAATCAGGAATGGACCTGAACCAAACCCTATTCCTTGATCCGTGATTACATTAGGTCTTCCACGGATGTCAATTTCACGATTCCTTCCAGCCATCCGCTGCCTCATCAAAGCCGATAATGCTTCCATAACTCCAAAGTGACGGTCCCTGACCCCCTCAGAATCTCCTCCAATCAACCCAAATGACCCCATGATGCCATCAATCTCATTGAGCTCTTGCAGGAAGCCTTCATCACAGTAGGGGCACAGAAAGTCGCGCCCACAAGGTTGGACTGCTTGCCTGCACCTGTAACACCAGTGAGTGTTGCCAGTGCTCGACATTGTCCTCTTTCAAAACTACTCGACCAAACTGGAACCTAAGACCTCGTACTGCAACTTCCAAATGATAGTTGTCAAGGAATTTGTAGAATGCCCCTAAGCAACACTACCCAGCCTTTCCCCTAATAAATAAGATTAGCATTGGCACAAGACTCAAAGTCAATAAGTAGCAATGAAGACTATAGAGGATAATTATCAGTAAACAGTAAAGAAGAGTAAGCAAAAGCAAAGCATGTGCAAATGACTGTACTTTCAAACTGGCAAGAATATCAAATGTTATCTAGCGTAAAACATGATATCTTTGTTTGAATCTGCATAGCACCAATAATACTTTGAGCTCTGTTACTTGATTTTATACATTTCGGATACTTTATTTGATGTATCCAAACTATGCAATGCATCCTAAATGTGCCGAAGACGTATAATAGATGTTCCCAAAAAAGGAATTGAATTTATGAATGATGGATTAGTGACTGGTGATTCTACTTTATTTGCATATGTATTAGTGTATTACCTTTATAACATTTTGGGTTTTGTTGTAAAGAATATGATTTTACACTCAGTTATTAATTTAGACAACTAGCGAATATTTCCTATATGCGAGACAACGAACATTAGCACTCATACTTGCATGGTGATTAATGTACTGGTATCCTAAAATTTGAAATTTTGTCTTCTCTCTTCCATATTATCGTATATGTACCTCATGCGTGTATTTATATGCATATGTAACTATTTATCGCAGATTCGCAGTGTCCATATTCGTATCTACCCGTATTCCATATCCCACATTCGTGTCTGTATTTCACAGGTTTGAATTAGAAATTTTAATTGGAATATCAACGTTACACCAAATGACGCAAATCCAATAAGATACAGAATCCAGAGGTATCTTTTATTTCTCATGTAAATCAGAATTTAAAAAGAACACATATGGAGCAGGAATTTGGAAAAAGGGTGTGAATTTAGAGAGCAGGATATAAACTATAGTTCAGATGAAGCAAATTGATTCAAATCGTGTCCACATTCTGTTCAGCGACAAGATCTGCCAATTAAACACAAGCAGTCTGATCAGGAGAACTATAAAAATGATTCCTGCATTTCCTCTGCTTTTTCTTTAAGATCAACTATAGCCCAGCAATGTATCGGGAGATGCAGAATTGCTTCACTGAACTAACCCTAATGCATCAAGTTTTGACCATGAGGAAACTATCTTAAGTACAATATCCCAAATGAGAAGGCAAAATCATACACCTCAAGCTTCTCCTGCTGGCTTTCCATGCAACAAGAACTGTAAGGGAGAAGGAGGTGTTCCCAACAAATTATTGGAAGGGTTTGTGTTAGTTCACTTATTGGTTTGTCACGCCATGAATTCACAAGATTACAGTGTCTAGAGGTAAGTATTCATGTGGTTTGGAAGAAATAATTGGTGGTCAATTTGATACAGTAAATGTAGAATTGCTGTTGGAACATAAATGTCTGGCTGTCAACATGAAGGTGTAAATGGACAAACATGAGCAGACATTCAATGTTTCAGTTTCCCATACCAGATACCTATTAATTAGAAATTTTTAAATATGTGAGCACTTATCATTATATCATAAATTTCTCTTCCTAATATAGATTATGAAATGCTAAAATTCCCTCAAACACTTTCATATATTAATACAACTAGCTTCACATCATACAATAACAATTGAGATAAATTGAGGATTCTCCCCCCTCCATATCTACACAACCTTGTCTCCCCCAAAAACATGAATAGCATTAATAGCAACCAAAAACGAACAAACCTTAATTATAATTTCTTTAGGTTTTTGGATGCATATTTTTTTCCCAGGCCATGCTGTAATATCCATTTCCTCTGTTGATTTACAACTAGCATATCCTTCTTTAAATTCCACACATCACATTTGTTTAGTAAATCCCAAATTCTAGTCCCTCATGTTATCTTCACTTAAAGCTACTCATTTTTTTCCAGTCTTCTTACCCTATCTTCTATACCCTGTTTCCACAGTTGCATCTCAATATTCTCATTATAGCTACTCTCCTTTTTTTAGCCATATTCTTTTCTACTTGGCAAATGTTCTAGTATATAAAGTACCAATAATTGTTTAGCTATCTTTTCATATTCATTGTGATGAATATAGGCTGCTATGACCGATATATCGCCCGACATTATCATTTTGGAGGGTCTGCCAATACAATATGGAAGTCTGATAATGGCTTGTCCTATATCCCGCTATAAGAAAACCATCTATTCGTTGCGTACCTGAATATCCAATATTTAGAACTACATCACATTTTCCCTTCAACTACAATCTACCTCTTGCATAGAGATGCTAATGGACACGTCCATAGGTCAATTTTCGGTCCGTCCTATATAAAAATTTGAATTAAAAATAAAAATTTTATTTTTCTAATTTAAAATTTTGTATAGAGAGAGCCAAAAATTGGCCCATGGACATGTCCATTACCAACAATACAATTTTGCATAGTTACTATTTTAATTCTCACTTCAACAACCAAATATGTCGTACAATCACAAGGTACTGAGGGAAGCACCTCTCCACATAATCATCTTCGCAATAAATATTAGTCCTAGGTTATGTTAATGATCACTCTCAGGTTTCTTTCACTGTCAATGTGAACTGTATTTTCATCTCCTTGCAGTATTGCTAAACACATTTCATTTTTTTATTCAATCCACAACTTCAAAATCCTTTTAAGTTTTTAGTTCTAATATAACTTACAATATTTCTACTTCAAAATTATCCATTCTCTGATCACATAAATTAAAGCAATATTATCAGCAAACTGATTATAAGAACTTTATATGTATTACCAGCCTTTATTACTGAAGCGTAATAACCGACATAAGGACTTAATGCCAATCCTCAATTCAAGACTAGGGGGGTGCAGAGAATATATCTATGCTAGTTTCTACACCACCATTACATATCTCAACTTAATCACATCATCATAGCTACCACACATAAGTTTCTTTTCTAAAACCTATTACAAGCTTTTTTTTTATATTAATAAAAAGCATAGAGATACCTCTTTAATTTTTTCCCCAATAAGCAAATACTTTCCTTCAAGGACCTCCCTCGCTGACTATTCTATTTCTTAGTTCTTCATCACATTTTCTACTCTAAAGCCTATTGAAGATCTAACAAAGGTATGCCATTACAAGTTGTTCTTATTAATTGATAACCATTTCCATAGTTCTATGCTCTTCCTTCTTCTTTTTTTTCAACAATGTTGTTAGCCAACCCCTTTAAACTCTACCAAACAACAATAAGAATAGTTTAAGGATGTTCAACTCTCTATTTCCACGTGTCTAATGCATCTTCAACTCCAGAATATCCGTACAATTCCAACTATAGGTTGATACTTTGGTTGCTATACCAAGTTCTAGGTGATTCTCATTAAACAACTTATTAATTATGACCTTTATAGGTTTTACTAATTTTACTAGGACTTTGGTCTTCACTAGGGTAAGCAGAGTTCAGTTAAAACTGAAATAACCAGTCGGTAAAGAGCAAAGTTCAGTTAAAGCTGAAATAACCGATCGAAACCGACCTGAATAAGTAAAATTGAACTGAACCAAATAATTCAGTCGGTTTTCATTTTCAAAACTTGAAGCCCGAAACCGAACTGATAGAATTATTTAAAAATTATATGTTTATGCAAACATATATACATGTATATAAATATATACATATAAACATACGTGTAGGTGCATATATAAATACATATATACATACATATATATTATTGATAATAAATTCAATACCAATTGGATACCTTAAAGATATATACTTACTAAAACAAATAAAATTATAAATTTAAAATAAGTTTTATTCAAAATTTGGTTTTTAACCAATCCGAACCTAATTAGTTCGATTCGGTTCCGATTCCAATTCCTTATCGGTTCAATTCAGTTTTACCAAAATTGGTAAAAAAAACGAACTGAAACTAACCGATGCTCACCCCTAGTCTCCACGCTTGATATGCTTCAGCAAGTTCGAACAAATAGACATTACCTGACAAATCTCAAACATATACATCCATCCATCCATCCATACATACTATGTAAGTATGCAACATACATTTACACTTGCAAAATACTTTTCTTGACTACCGGAGGGCTCATTCACTGACATATCCATCTCTTAAATAACATAGTCCCTCGACAAATCATATTTATAAGGAAAACGTTCACGCTTTAAGAGTTGGATATGACAGTAGGTAATTCCACCGATGGGTATAAAAAAGTATTTCTTCGTACATTTGAATGCACCTCCATATTGTAAATAGGTCAAGCATATACATATTCGTGCATCTTCTTAGAATGCTACATACCTAAATCTTAATTATACAAGTGAGAATGGATTTCAGCTCCATCTAAGCACGAAAGAAGCATGAAAATAGTCATAAAGGAAGATCCTTTATAGTATGTATAGTCAATTTTGGATCTTTGTCAATGCCATTGTGATGCTTCAGAGTAGCAGTACTACCACCCGAGCACGGTTAACTTTGAGGGTTAACTACAGTTCGTCCCTAAAAGGATGCTAGCTATGGTTACAGTTTGAAATCGTGAGAATAATTATCAATAATAGAAAGCAATGTGTGGCTCCCACAACTCACCACATCCTAGATCTGATACCATTTGGAATGCTCCTAAGAGGTATCTTACTAGGTGGCCACACATCATAGTACCCCCCCCTCCCCCCCCCCCCCAAAAAAAAAAAAAAAAAGAAGCTTAACCTAGAGGTTTAACACTTGAATCATGATTCCTCCATAAAAAAGCTAGGTATATTACTATTAAGTTAATAGGAAATCATTATAAACCAATCGATTTCTCTAGTTCATATACGAGCACAGTGTACTACTATCGGCCCCACTAGGCAATATATGTGCAATTGCATCCTCAATATTGGATACTCGAGTCCTTGACTTGCCTTATCACACAGACAGTTAACGACTTTTATATAGGGAACTATCGAGTGAAATAAAATTAGTAAAAAAGCCACCTAGGGGCAGCAGCAAGGGATGATTGGGGAGCTGATCTAAAATGAAGGGCTTTTCGTGCGACGTAGTGGATCTTAAATAAAAAGTAGACAAGTCTCCTCTGTGTTTCAGCTACTCCCACACACTTTACCCAGCAAATCTCAGGAGAACTGGACAAGTACGTAGAGATCATTGTGGAAATGAAGAGGGATTAGATAAACAATGCGATGTTGGGTTTCTATATCTTAGCAAAGACATGGACCATATCTTCTGTTCATGCTCCAAGTTTGCCACCGTTTACTACGTACAATAAATTCTGTAGGAACAAAAAGAACCGAAAGCAGGTTCCTTGCCTTCACTATTTCTTTTAGGGCCCCGATCTTGCATTACTACCGGTCCAATGTGGCACTATTCTTAGCTTCCAGTGTTGTAGCTATAGAATATAATATTGTTCATTGCATGCCTACTTTTCCCACCTATTTAGAGGTATAGTAGCTTTGTAGTTCAAGACGGTTCCCAGGAGAAAGAAACAAAAAACTAAATACAAGCAATCTATGCACGTAAGGTGACATGGGATAAAGACGGGATTAGGGTTTAATAGAGAAAAATTATGAATTTTGGGAAGAACAAAAGAAAAAAAAAAGAGGTGTTTAGAAATTTGGAACAAAAATAAAATTAATAAAGATTAATTTAGATCTCAACATCTAGATGATCTATCACCCACTCTCAACAAATTCACGAGAAAAGATTTAAGAATTGACTCCAATTTGACACAGCACATAAGCTAAATTAGGGAGATTTGGAAACAGGGATTTTATGGAAGGTTTGGAAAAGAACAAAGGGGCTTCGAGTCTCAGCGTCTAGGCGAATCAACGACTACTTTCAACAAATCCATAAAGAAATATTTTTAATATGCGATTCTCACGCAAAGAGCAATTTCACAAATTTTTCATTAATTTTTCAATTCCGACATACAAAGAGTATTTATAGAAAATCATAACAATAATGATAAGAGTAAAATTTTATCCTAATCAAAATCTAAATCCCTAACAATAAAAATCTAATAACAACTCTATTAAAAATTCAAACTCTATCTAGATAGCTTATCTAGCGCAAACTCTATCCGATCATTTTATCCAATTTCTATCAATTCTCCCCGTCTTCGAAATATGAACGTCTGGTGAATGATGAAAATGATAGTCATCAAATAAATCTAAGTCGGACTACTGGACCTTTCCGTGGCAAGTGCAATCTAAATCCAGTCGTCCATACCGGCATACCAAATAATACTGATATCCACCATCAGCAGTCGAAATAATTTCATCATCTAAAATATGTTCAATCTCATCAAGACGATGCGTTCACGGTGCAGGTAGAGTCTTACGAATGGGAATATGCCGATATCCTAGAAAAGTTGATAACAAATATGTAATCACAACTGGATAATCAAAAGGAGCAGAGTCAGATCCTTAACGTTTCATAAGACTACAGGAAGTTGCAAGCTCATAAATATTAGAACTAATTTTCATTAAAACTCTACATAAATCCATATATCGAACATGAAACTTCTGGACATACTCTAACTATCACCTCATCACCAACTGCAAATTCCTGCAATCGTTTGTACGTATCTCCTGCACACTTATAGTTATAATTACTAATTGCTATTTGTTGATGCATGTGATTATGCAGTTCATGCAAATGTTGTGTAAAAGATTCGGATGAGTCACTAGTTCTATCACATATGAAAAGGGAAATAAAGTCTATATGTTTTCTAGGCTTATAACCATGATTTTAAATATCGAATACCGGAATCGTATCTGATGAGTTCTTTTCATATCGGATTAGTGGATATAAGATGATATGTCGAGAACTGAACTCATATCGGATGTTCATATCAAACATGATTATATAAATTTGATATTTTAGAAGTGGTTTAATTTCATCTAACTAATATGACATAATATATATAGGTATTCAAGCGCATGCTCATGTATACAAGCATAGCATAATAAATTAAACTACACAATAGATTTGAGTAAAACTGAAAATATTGATCATGAAATAATTAAGATTCAAACACGACAAGTATAATAGTTGAAAAAGATTGACAGTGATAATAATAACAAGAATGACAATAGTAAAAACAATAATAACAGTATTTGAGCAAGCAAAGACATAAAAAGAGAAGTGGAGGACGAAGATAATGTTTGGAGAAGATATTAAGTCTTGATTACTACTTAAATAATCTCTGCAATATACATTTTTAGCATTTTTAACTCTCTGCATTTCTATATCTCAAGTTTCTATGGAAACAATTTAAAATTTTGATTGATTTAAGTAGAGGTGAAAGAATTTAGATTTTTCCTTATGTATAAAAATAATAATGTAAGAATACTAAATCTATTTCTAAGCGAAAAACTTAATTGAAAAAATGAACTATATCAACTGATATATCGGGGGTATACATCAAGCGATATTACAAATATCGACTGATATGTGCACAAAATAATATAAGCCCTTTTTATAATGTATCGTCTCGGATGACGCAGAAAAATAATATATCGGACATATCTTGAATATTTAAAATAATCCTTATAACCGGTAACTATCTCGAAAGAACTCAACCCAATAGACCTATTGACCGAACTATTATATGCAAATTCCACTATAGGTAAAACAATATCCCACGTAGTCAAATGATCACCCACTAGACATCTAAATAGGTCTCCAAAACTATGATTGGCTACCTCATCCTGACCATCAGTATGTAGATGGTAAGCAGTAGAAAAAACTTAGGAATTTTGGAAAGAATAAAAGAAAATTAGTTTTTTAAGAAATTTAGAATAAAAATAAAAATGATAAAGATTAATTTAGGCCTCATCACCCAGGTGATCTCTCACTCACTCTTACCGAATCCACGATGAAAAATTTCATATTGTCTAGAAATTCGCCATGCTAAAAGAAAATGGGTCAATTCTCAACATTTCATTCTTTTTTTAAGAGAAATACATGATTATTTATAAAAGAAACTACATGCACCACATGTACAAATAAACCAAAATCTAATAATAACAATAAATCCTAATCAAATCTAATTAAATCTAAACAAATCTTGTAAAATTCTAAATCTAATCAGATCAAATCAAATCTCATAGAATCCCTCAAATTTGGGCCTTTATTGTCCCAATCATAAGGCTTCCACAACCTAAAAAGCCAGATAAGAGATGCCAACAAAACCTATCGAAAAATTCCTCATAACTTATGAAAACAACTACCTAAAGTTAACAATATAATAAGCATTAAAATTAAGCATACCAACTATTTACAAACAAAACTACGAAACTACAAGAAGTATAAATTTGACAAGTGTCCTATAAATTGAAGAAAGAACTTCAAATAAATAGAGCTATTTACTACAGCTTTGACAACTCAAAACTTCTTGAAACTAACAAAATAAAAGCACTTTCAACGTTTATCGGCTACCAGATCATCAAAACAGCAAAGGGTTACACTTACATAATATTGACAGTAGTTCCATTGATAAAATAAGATTGTGGCACTTAGCATACATCAAGGAAAAAGGCTAATAAAACAATATAAGCATGACACCTTTCCTAATGGAACGGATACACGGTGGGTGTGAAAATAGGACAAGGTAGTTAGAAGGCCATAACATGATTGGTCCTTCAAATTAAACAATTTGATCTTACAACAGAGAGCTTACCAATATATGCAGACAGTAGATCTATGCCAACTCAAGTGTCCCAGTATAAAAGTTAACTAATTTCAATTAATCTCTTATAATGATAAATTATGCAGAAATTCACCTTCGAAAATATCATAACAATCACTTCTCGTAAATAGAAGTGCATGAATTTGATTTCTAGCTCAGGGCCAAGACGATCCAAGTCCGCAGATCATGCAAAAATAGAAAAGATCCTACAGGATTCTCACGAGAAACTGGCACCAAATATAGTCCATTAAAGCTCATTAACCCAGTCACCGCATAAGCTTACTCAATTCAATTTCAATGGCATTAGTAGTTAATTACAAACAAGCAGATCTATACAGCCAAAAGTAGCTCAATCAAGATCCAAGCCGTGCAAAAGGAGAATAAATGTCACATAATTGCTCTCCAGATGGATCATAATCTATCGAATTAAATCCTAATTTCTTCGTTCTAAGAGAAAGTTCTAAAGTTTTTGGACAAAATTCAGCGAGAAGATTTAGAAAACCACTGAAATTGGGGGAAGATCGTACCTTTAGAGCATGCAGAGGAGGAACCTGAAGCCCTAGATCAGGACTAGGGCTAGTTGTAGGGGGAGAGAGAGAGAGAGAGATAATAGAGGGTGTGAGTGAGGGAGTGGGATCTTCTAGAAGACTTGCCTTTCCTCTCTATTCTCTTTTGTGGTTGTGGTGCTCGCTAAGTCAAGTGGTTTGCTCATTTAGAAATTCCCCTCCCTCTTCCGTTCATCTCAGCGCAGCTTGAGCGGGGAGTGTCTAAAGGAGCACACCATTTTATCTAGTGAGCCCACTTAAAAAGGGCCAGCCGGTGGGCTCACTAGAAAAAGTAGTGTGCTCCTTTAGAAACCCCCCTTGGGCGGACCTCAGTGAAGGAGCGACGTGGGCTTGTATTGGGCCATCTGATGCTTGTGCAAGGTTGTGGGCTCCGTCAATGGGCCAGCTAAGCATGCCGGTGTTTTATCTTGGATCTCATTTTTTCATTTTTTCTTTTTTTTTGTTGAAATGCAAAAAAGTACCTTAAATTGTTTTTAATTTGCACTATGTACGCTAAACTTTAAAAAAAAAAAAATACACTTAGGCTGTCAAGGACGAACACGGTGCATAATTTCTTAAGGATAATTTCATAGGAATAGATTAATGAGATAGGTGGTTATTGATATGTAGATTTTTACAAAAACTTGGAATTTTTTAGAATAATTAATTTTTATTTTATGAGTTCAAAACAGTTTAGTGCGAAGTCACGTCTATTTATTAATCTCATCCTTAGATGTGGCACGGGATGAATCTAATAAGATCCACTTAGAAATCCACATAATCCACTTAAACTCCGTACTTGCTAAGAATTTTATACCCATCTAATCCAAATCTAACACCTTGTCGTGTTTGGATTTTAGATTTCAGATAAATATACAGAATCTCCAATATAATCAAATCATCTTTGAAAAGGGTGATTCACAAGTTACCTTTAGCTTTGGGAGATTAAATAGTGTAGCTTCCACTCAACAACAAAATTGCGTGGTCTTTCAAAAGTAATTCATGATATGGTTCCAGAAATCTTTACAGGAGAAAATAAATAAGTGGACCTACGACAATAATAACAACTAAGCCTTTTATTCCCAGTATTTAGGGTAGGTTACATGAAATAAAAAAAGAATCACGTCGGATCGATCACTTTGATAATCCTTCTCCATTCATTTCTATCAAGTAATATCTCCTCATTTAAACCTCTAAAATCCATATCTTTTCGTATCACCTCCATCCATATTTTCTTCGGTCTTTCCTTCGTTCTTTTAACTTGTCCTACATTAATAAACTCCCCTCGTCGAACCGGTGCATTTGTAGGCCTACGTTGCATATGACCAAACTATCATAAACGATTTTCTCGCATCTTCTCATCGATAAGAGCTATACCTATCTTAGCACGAATATTTTCATTTCTCACTTTATCTCTCCTAGTAAATAAGCCGACGTATTGAATCAAAATTACAGCTTCTTAGCATACAACAAAGTGCTTGTGTGTCTCAGCAAGTAATGTCACAGGAACCTCTGATCTTAGAACATATCATGCATAGACCGAAAAGATACTGATGATCTCTTGAAGTTCAGATCAAATGCATGATATTGGAGGTTATCATCAGATTGAGGCATGTTATGTCTCCACAGTCCTGCAGTCCGACGATATTAGTGCCTGAAGAGTAACAGTTAATCACCAAACATGCGCAAGAGTAGTAGTTGACAGCTGCTATATAAACAGAAAAACAATATAGAGAAAAAGTCTTAAAATTTATGTGATAACTTGATGTATCAACTTAAAGGATTTACTAGGATGGCTTGCCGAAACTGGGAAAATCTCTGTAACCATGCTTAAGAATTGTATAATGTTGCAAGTAACTAAGCTAAGATCTATTTACGAATTGATTCTCAGCTCAGGCTGTGATGTCCTTGATATCTTTTATTTTCTGAAAAAATAAGAAATAATGTGAGCATGGAAAAAAGTTTAAAATTTTTAGTTTTGATCTAAATCATTGAGGTTTCCATTTCTTGTTGTTAAGGCAGTTTTGTTTGTGAATTGGGAGTTTCAGATTTAATTCTATAGGGGAGTCTAGATTGGTCTTTAGGATTTACTGAGAAGGCTTAGTTGATGAAGAAGAAGGTGTTTATACTTTAAAAAAAAAAAACAGAACTCATGTATTGTTTTTATTCGTGCTAAAATAGGTGTAGCTCTCATCGATGAGAAGATGCGAGAAAATTGCTTACGATGGTTTGGTCATGTGAAACGTAGGTTTATAAATGCACCAGTTCGACGAAGAGAGTTTATCAATGTAGGACAAGTTAAAAGACCGAAGTAAATATGGATGGAGCTGATATAAAAAGATATGGATTCTAGAGGTTTAATGAAGAGATATTACTTGACAGAAATGAATGGAGAAGCACTATCAAAGTGATCGATCCAGTGTGATTCTTTTTTTGGTTCATGTAGCCTATCCCAAATACTTGGGATAAAAGGGTTAGTTGTTGTTGTTGTATATATTGTTTTTATTATTTTTTTTGTTGGGTGGTAGGATGTTGTAAATTGCAAAAAAAATTCTAGTACGAGATATGAGGTATGTAACAGTGTCAATGGGGTCCGCTTTAACTCAAACCCCAGTTAATCCAATCCGTGAAAGAGGGTTTGTGTTCATAATTTCAGAACTCTGAATGGTTTGGTTTGAAAATTTTAGAAATCTTTCCTTTGTGTTTAGTACTGATTGACTCAATTCATATCCAACCCATACCATCCAATTTTATATCTGTTATATATGTATATGTTATGTGTATCATAAAGATAAAAAAGTTAATACCATCCATTGAGGTAGTAGGTTAAGATTAATGTTTTCACATTTATAAGTCCGACTTAGTATATTCAAGTCCATGAATTAGATATTTTTATCCCTCTAAACAACCAAATGCTTTGTCTCATTTTATATCAATATCGTTCACCACCTAAATATTTTTTTCCAAATCATTCCTCCAATTTTCTTTACTCAATCACCAATCCTACCGAATAATTCTGTTTAACTCCAAAAGGAGACAGAATCCAATACCATATCAAAAAATGATCCATCTTCATGAAATAATGTATGCTTTATTATTTTATTTTTTTTTGTGAAATTTGATAGATGTATTTGTGATGATAATTAAATAACTTCCCATATATGGCCCCCTTAACTAATTACCTGACTCAATACTCCAGCCCATGTCCATCGGTAGGGTATGGATAAGGGTGGCATGGACATACCAAATCTAATGTCGTTTCAGTGTCGAACATGATTCATGCATGACATGTATCCGATACATGTCCAACACAAATTTGGAATATACCCAACACAAAGTCAATGCAAAATGTCCATGTCCAACTCAAGATCAATGTGAAAATGTCCATGTCCGACTCATAGTCAATTTGAAAAATAATATGACACGGTCAATTTACTCCATATTATTTTACATTTCATTATTTCATACAAAATATTTTAGATATAATTTACTTTGGTGTTGCTTGGTTTTCCCATACCACATTTTTTAGGATTTTGCCATGCCTCGAACTGATGACCCGTGTCGTTGGGTTCTTTATGGTGACCCGTGCCATTTCATACAAAAGCTACTAACATCAGGTTGCAGGGTTCTTTATGGAAGCCCTCAATCCTCAGAAAGAAATAACCTGATAAAATTTAGCATATAAAATTCAGAAGTAAAGAATATAATCCTGAATTTATAAGCAAAGTCCTAAGACTAGCATGCTACTGCAATGGCAGAACGGGTGAAATGCAGATTGAATCCAAACCATAATTTACACAACATAAAGAAATGAATAAATGATGACTGTAGAAGCTGATTTACCAATTGAATTTAATAAAAAAAAAAATACACTCTCAACCTTTCCACTGTCTGCTACTGATTCTTGTTCCTGAACTTCGAACACCACCCCACAAGGTGGTGTTCGTCCATTACCTTTCATCAAGGCAAGTTCCTCGAGCAGCCCCATGATCACCTACCTTTCCAATCTTTTTTGCTCTTCCACATACTGGCCTTCTGGTTTGTGAAGAATGGGCACTAATCCTTCTTATTTGCCAACATCTTTCACAGTCCACCTTCTCTTTCGACTACCTCTTCTCCTTCTCCCCAACATCTTTGTCAGCCATTTCCTCCATAACCCTCTTTGTCTTCTTCTTATGGATTCTACAAATATCCAAGTTATCAAATCTGAAACTTATTAAATTTATATTAGTAAAATACTTATCTAATGATAGGTAAAATTGAACCTTCTAGCCTTTATAGTGGTAGCAAACCAATATAGTGAGTGCATCCTACATTACCTGATTGAGCAGAAAATGGATTTTCGTTGTAAAGATCCATCATACAACAAAACAACAAGAAAAACAAGTTACAGGACAATAATGTAATGAGCCAAGAACCATTTCTTTCAAAAAATAAAAAAATCCATTAATAAGATTTGAAGAACAGTTGATGAGGTTTTTACAGAGAAGAAGCAAACTGATTATCATCGGTCAAACATAATTAAGACCAGAAGATAAATAATATAGGAACATTCTATTGTCGAGGTCATTCAGCACCTCCTCCCACGAGGGCAGGGAACTGAAATCAAAGATCTTCTGATGAGATTTTCCATCTAACTCTGCAATCGGCGAAAGGGATATTCCATCTGACACATCACCAGAACTATCCCAAGCCACATCCGAAGCCATTGGGACAAGGACTTCTTGATTTTCCAATGACCTTTGACACGACAAGTTCTGCAAAAATGACGATGCTGGTGAAGACGATGTAGACTCAAGGCAAGACTCGGTATTGA
Organism: Dracaena cambodiana; assembly: GCA_036321105.1. Lineage (NCBI taxonomy): Eukaryota > Viridiplantae > Streptophyta > Magnoliopsida > Asparagales > Asparagaceae > Dracaena > Dracaena cambodiana. Next base: position 40,097,040 of record JAYEPQ010000001.1, on the reverse strand, counting down.
CCACCCCACATGGCGGCGTCCATCCATTAGCTTCCATCAAAGCAAGCTCCTTGATCACCCTCCTTTCCAATTCTTTTTCCTCTTCCTGGCCTGCTGGTTTCTGGAGGATGCATTCCGACTCTTCTTCTTTGCCAACATCCTTCTCAGTCCGCCTCCTCTTACCCAGCCTTCCTTCTACTACCTCCTCCTCTTTTTCTTCCCTCATCGTGTTCATCCACCTTGAATCTGCTTCTTCTTCTTCAGATGGTGAAAAGGAGACACAATCCATATCGAATGTCACTGAGGAAATGGATATTCTGTCTAACTCATCATCAAAGCAATTTGGATCGTCCGAAATGCCAAACACTGAGGATGATGCATTTTGTACAGACGAATCAGTATTGACAACCTCGCATTCAGTGTTGGCCACCTCGCAAGTAGCAGTCACACCATTACAAGCATCATTTGCAGTTGTCTCATTATTGCATGCCATCAGCCTTCGCTCATCTACCATCATCAGATTCATCCGTGTTGCTTCAGCTTCAGCTTCTTCATTTTCAGATGGTGAAAAAGAGACGCAACCCACATTCGAAGCCATTGGGGCTTCTTGATTTTCCAACGACTTTAGACATGGTAAGTCCTGCAAAAATGAGGATGCTGGTAAAGATGATGTAGGTTGGAGGCAAGACTTGGCATTGACCACCCCACATGGCGGTGTCCATCCATTAGCTTCCATCAAGGCAAGCTCCTGGAGCAGCTCCTTGATCACCCTCCCTTCCAATTCTTTTTCCCCTTCCTGGCCTGCTGGTTTCTGGAGGATGCATTCCGACTCTTCTTCATTGCCAACAGCTTTCTCAGTCCGCCTCCTCTTAGCCACCCTTCCATCAACTACCTCCTCCTCTTCTTCTTCCCTAAAATGTCTGTCAGTAATTTCCTCCCTACCCCTCTTAGTCACCTTCTTGTGGATTCTGCAAAGTACCAGGTTATCAAACTTGGTAGCATCTTGACTGGGAAGTCGGAATTCATGCATAATCCAGTCAGTCTTCTCATAGCCAGTCCCCTTCCTGGTCATGAAAGTCAATTGGGTTCTGTGCCCAATGACTCTAGTTTTTACAACACCACCAACTCTAGTTTCTATTTCAATATGGTGATCCCTGCCACAGCCTTGCCAAAAGCCACTCCCAGCCAAGCGCGAAGCTCTTCGAGATCCCTTGCTAGTCGGGTGTCTTGGGGTAAAAAAATGCATGTCCTTCTGTTCGCTTTGGTACTGGAAGGAGTCACCTGCAAACCAGTTACACATCGAACATATTAGGAATGACTCGCAAAGAAGAAAGTTTGATCAGACTAAGTAGTTACAAGCAACGAAACAAATATGTCCTTGAAATAGGAAAAAGAAGCAAAATTTAACATCTTAGGAAGTTTCGAAATGATGGGCCAGAGATAAAAATCTCGAAGTAATTAGTAACTACGCAAAATTTGATAACAAAGAATAATGCTAAATTAGCGAAGACTTGTTTTATCTCCCTCAAACTCACCAAAACTTTCAATTTTCCAAACAAAAATCAACAGCGTTTACATTATTCAGGATAAAGATTGGTTTCTTTCCAAATAAAATCAATAAGGTTTACATTATTCAGGATAAAGATTGGTTCTTCTGAAACTAGGATCGAATCTAGTTCTGAGACATCCAAAACCTATCAAGAGTGGTTTTTTTTTATTTCAATCTTCCTAAATAATCATCAGTAATGCGATCACGTTACCGAGGATTAGGTCAGAAAAGATCAATTAAGCAAGAAAACTAAATAAAGAAAATTAAATTACCACCTGGCAGTCTCCATGGCTCCACTGAGAACACATCAAACTCCCTGATGAGGAACTGGTCGACCTCGAAATTAGGGTTTGAAACCCTAGGTTTCAAATAGTCGACGATGAGCTCCACGTCGGTCGGATGGAACCGAAGCCCCGGCATTGGCCGGTTATCATCCGTCATCAGAAGTGACGCCATTGGAATTGGAGACGAAATCCGTAACAGTTAGATGTAGGGGTTTCTTGGAAGAGAGCGATCGACTTCGAGAGGTTTGAGAGAGAGAGAGAGAGAGAGACAGAGAGAGAGAGATTTGAGAGAGAGGAGATTTTAGAATGAGAGTGAGGGAAATCGAGCGTATTTATTGAGGAGATCCCGCCCTCTCCAGGGAGTTTTCAAAGGAGCACACCACTTTTCTTTGGGAGCCCACTTTCCAATGTATATTAGGTCCCGGCTACAGTTATTAAGTGGGCTCACTAGGAAAAAAGATGTGCTTCTTTAGAAACTCCCCCATCTCCGACTCTGGAGCTGGGGAAATTCTAAATGTGCACCACATTGATCGTAGTGAGCACCATTTTCCCCTATGTTGTAAATCATTTTAACATAGGATGTGTGCTCACAATGTAAAATGCGGTGCGCATTTAGAATTCCCCTGGCGTTGCGGCAAAATTAAGCCAACCCAATTCAAAAAATTATTATTATTATTATTATTATTATTATTATTATTATTAATTACTCCTTAAAAATAATTCAATTTATCAAATTTTCTATTTATGAGTTCATTTATTATCCTAATTATTTTAATTATTATTCTCCTCCTCAAAATAATTATAATGAACCCATTTATCTAACAACCAATTTATTTCTTATTGGATCAAAATCTAAATTCAAAAAAAAAAAAAAATACTTACTGAATCTAATCATCTTGTCTACTTTGCATATTATTATTATTATTATTATTATTATTATTATTACTACTACTAATAATATTATTATTATTATTAAATATTTTTATTATTATCATAATCTTTTTTGGACTTTATAACTTGATAACCATCCAGATGTGATTTTATTTTTTATTTTACTCTAACTTTGTCCTTCTGTTCAAGATAATTTATAATTTAGTAAGCTAATCAAATTATCTACATAGATTTATATGCCCGTCCTTCTCTTTGCTAAATTTTTCACTTTTGTCTTTTCTGGCAAATATTTATAGGATTGGGCCTTCTTTTCTTAGAAGATTATGCACAATTTCTTTATCTCATAGTTTTACCTATTTAGTTCTTTTGCCTAGGAAAATCCCCTCCTAGCTTTACACAAACACGTTAAGTTTTAAAATAACCGTAACTACAATCACATTTAGACATATAAATATTATATAGATAGCCAGAATAACTTTCATAAGTTTAAGAAAAGTTGATTAAAGGATAAGACACATTATTCTAAATATTTCCATCAAAATAATCAAAACAAATCTCTAAAATAGTACCCAGCAAAAAAAATAATTAGATGTATGAAAAGATTGTTCGCGGTGGCTCACCATTAAAACAATATACAAATTTGTAATCTTGATAATTTTTTCCTATCTAACTCTTAGACCTAGATTTGAAATTCAGAGGATATAATCCAGCAAGTAACACATAAAAAAAAAAAAAAAGAAGAAGAAATTATACTATTATAATACTCATAATCAGTATTTATGAATATGATATTTCAGTATTCATCTTCATAGAATGAAATAAAAGATGGTGCATATAAATTACGCAAGTAACAAATAAATGTGAAAGTGACATGTGCAATAACTATATAGCATATAGTCCAAGTCTTCATCAAGCATTAATGAGTTTGAATTAATGGATTGTAGGCACAAGAAAAAGAAAAGTAAAGGGAAAAAAATCTGCACAGCAGGGCTCCCTTGTGCTCACAGTGCTGCCCGCACGCGCACACGAGGGGCACTCGCGCGCAGGGATGCCCACACGCGTGCAGAGGCATTGCCCGCAGGGGCACCCGCACGCACGCGCGCACAAGAGCACCTATGCGTATAGGGATGCCCATGTGCATGCAGAAGTGCTACCACGTGAGTGAGGGCACTGCACGTGCCCGAATGTGGGTGTTTTCATGCTTGCCCACGATGCTGTGATGTGGAGAGAATTTTGAAAAAACAGTTACATTATCTCAAGTTATAAAAAATAAAGGAACGAGAATAGAACAAAAAAAGAGGAGGGCAAAGTTCACAAAGAGAACAAAGTTCAGGGAATACAGAATCCAGAAAAGAGAATGGAGTCCGAAGAGAAGGAGAGAGAAGTCCAGAGCAAGCGTTCTTCTTCGCAAGAACTTAGTAAAAAGAAGGAATTTCCCGTCGGATCATCAACGAAGTGCAGAAATAAGGTTCCGCTACTCCCAGAATCTCACGAAATTAAAAAGGAAAATTGAAATCAATCGTTTTTCTATTCTTATAATCCAAATTTATTTGTAATTTTCTTTTTATTGTTGTAATTCGCAGAAGAAATTTTCAAATTTTGGATGTATATGGATGGATGGGATGTGTGTACCTCCAAGGAGGGCTACAAGAGTGGTCTTTAGATTCTATCTTTGTGGAGGGCCATAGGAGTGGACTTTAGATTTTATCATTGAAATAGGTGTCATTTGATAAGCTCTGGAGTTATCATGCCATGCACCTGTATTTTAGATCTCATTGTATAATATTTGTCTCCTCTTATAATAAGGTACTAATCTATCATTTAGTTCCCCCATAACCCCTTATAATAAGGTACTAATCCATCATTTAGTCCCCATAACGCATTCATTTATTTTATGATTCACATGGACTATTCAAGAATAATGTGGCATTTAAATATCGATATAGTGTATATGTCCATCAATTTAAAAGCAGAGATCAGAAGTTAATTAACTAATCAAATCTAGACTATGTACACATGTTCAGAGAATCATTCATTCTCAGGATCAGATTAGTTTAAAACATGTATTAAGACTAAAGTTTATCAAGTTTCGGATCCTTCTATATCAATGAATAATCATTTACTTAAAATTTTTAACATACCCCTTCTTTACTGAGAAGGGATGAGAATGCGCAACTCTAAGGGATTGTCCATAATCCATCCTATTAAAAAAATATAAAATTTTTAATAAAGTGGACCAAAAACCAATACTTAGATCCACATATTCTCATCCCTATCATTCTCTATCACTGACGCACAAACCTTAGCCTTTTCTTTCCAGAATACACATATTGCATGAATCTTAGAAAAAGAAAGACTAAATAGCAGGAGAATTATTGCAGAGAGAAATCAATATAATAATGGAGCTATATGGACTCTCATAGGTGGAACAAACAATAAAACACGAAAGCAAATCAAATATTTAAGAGAACGCATAAAGAAAACATATTATCAATGGCAACAAACATATCATAAGGTTAGAAATCTTTTAACCATAACAATTAAAGTAAAATGAAAGAAATGTACAACTTTCTCACCCAAAAAAATGGCCACTGCAGGCTGCCGCAGAATGCTTACCAAGCCGAGAAGCATACGGTATAACATCGAAAAAGAAGCATATATTTCAATCAATGATTGCAGAGCTCCCTAGCCTTGACATAGCTCGTGAAAAATACCAAAATTCTTGATAGTCGACTTGATCGACAAGTTCTCTTGGCTATGTTCCTCTCAATTCTCACGACTACAATGAAAAATTAACTAGAATTTCTCTTTGATTGCACAAATTTTTATCTACTAACACAAGCCACAGATTCTTTCTGACCGAGTTATACATTCAGCTGACTTTGAAAATATCCAATATCCAGTATGCAGATTGAAATCAACGTACTACTTGCTTTTCATCTCCTGGAGAAAAGAAAAAATGTCCTGCACCTGCGGACCATCTATTGCCTCCAACATGCCATGGCTCTTACAAATGTTTTGCTCTCCAATCTACTGCAAAATTCTCCTGGTCATTGTCGTCGTCACCAGAGGACTCATCACTTGACCCCCTGCCCTTGAATGCGGGACTTTTCTGCCCTCTAGCAATCCGCGCAGCCTTTACCTCCATAAGTTGCTTTTTCACCATTTCTACCTTCTCTCTGTATGCCCTATGGTAAAGAAATGACATCGATAAAGAAATAAATGAGATAAACCAACCAAATTCAGCGGAACCGAACCTAGATACTCACTGTTGTTCCAAGGACTCAAACTCCTCCCTAATTTCTGCAGCATCAATCTGTAAATGCATATGGGTTGATTAAGTTACTAATAAAAGATCAGATTAAGCCAATAATACAACACCAATGTTGACTTTGCAATTTACCGAACAAGGACATTTGCTGACAGAACCATGAACTCAAAATTCTCACCTCTTCCTCTTCAAGGCGGTCATCCACACCCTGCAAGTCATCATGGATTTCCTTCTCAAATTCTTTGTATGCATCACTGCATCAATATGGCGCCAAATTATTAGGTTAAGTAATGTTATGTCGTGAATGTGGCAGCAAAATAAGGTGAATCTTGTAGTTGGGACATGTAGAGGCATTAACATTGACCGAGAGCTCAAATAATAGATAGAAGCTCAAAATAGAAAAGGAATGACTAGCAGAAAATATGATATCTGCGATCAACACCACTGATGAATTAAGTCGAAAGAGAGAAATAAATCTGAATATGTTGTGTGTTTGTGCATCCCAGGTTAAATTACATGAAACATAAAAAAGGCATATCTGACACCCACAATGCATCAAAGTATTTAGTACATGTCCACAGCTTGGCCATAGAGTATCGATGTTTCATTAAAGAAAAAAAAGGATAACTGCCTAGTTAGAAATTAAAGGATAAACAAACATAAATAGGTTGGCATACAGATTGATCTATATAGGTGCACCACGCAGGCAAATGTGCAGAGAGAGGGACTATAAGAGAAGTTAAGAGGATCAATGGCCATAGAGATTTAGTATTTGGTTTAATGGCCCCAGGGGTTTGGTATAGTGGTCCTGAACAGTGTGTCAGTGATTCTCATGTACATAATCTCAATGACATTGATTGGGAAATAAGACGAGCACCAACTTCAACTAGATAAGAATGCTATGACAACAAGCACAAAGACATAGAAACTGCTAATTTCAACTTGACAGAAGAGGATGCATAAAAGCTTGTGTGTGTGTGTGTGTGTGTGTGTGTGTTGGTTGAAGCTGTTTTTGTACGGAACTTTAAACATAAGATGCTGTCAAATTTTATGCAACTACATGGCACCATAGTGTCAGCAAATAGAAAGAACTTGAAAGAACTTACTTAATGTCAACCTTGACTGGTTCAATACCACGGGCACGTAGGTCAGCATCTTTATTATCGAAAAAACCTTCAGGTAGTGCTCCTTTAACTTGCTTGGATTCAAAATCCAGCTTTTTCGATGGTTCATGGAATTGATTTACCTTCATACTTTCACTTCTTTCCTTGTTATCAAAGAACCCATCAGGAAGTGCTCCTCTTGCTTGTTTGACTTCTACAGCATCCAATTTTTTGGGTGCTTGCCTGAGTTTGTTGGAAGGCCAAGTTTCAACACTTTCCTTGTTCTTAGCAGAGCTTTCATGAAAAGTTCCTTTAACTTGCTCATCTGCATAATCTACTGTCTTTGATGGTTGATCAAGTTTGTTTGACAGTTTATTCTCATCCCTAACCACATCAATTGGGCGATCATTGGGTGGACTACTAGTTTCCATCCCAGATTCTGACACCTCCAAATTATGTCCTGCAGGAGAAAAACTTCTTTACTTACACGAGAAAGACTAGAAAAAACCAAAATAGCAAGTGAGGCTAAAGCTTTTTGCAATTTAGCGTCCAAAGCAGCAGCTGAGGTGATAACATGTTAGATTTACACAACATAAAGTATCAAAAGACAAAATGAGAATTTTTATTTTCCAGCAACGAGTATATATTGAGACTACAACGACATTATAACACATACCTAAATTAACGACTTTGCGGTAAATAATATTTATTAATCAAATTTAAACTTTCAGAAGATGATGACTTACCAATGAATTTTTTTATCAACTAGCTTACTAATGTAGCTATATTTAACAACAAAATTTATAATTCAGATGATGAATGAACTTTTTAGTCAAAACTATAAATTTCATCTCACATGTAATTTTACGTATAATTTTATTTCATGATTCATAGCAAAATTAACAATCTAATAATTATCCCTTTTTTTTATTTACTACACACAACAGTCTCCAAATGATTATGCTCTTATATGGGCAACAAAGCCAAACTGAGTCCCATGCTCCTCGAACACATGCGTGACATTTCACAAGTTCTCTGCAAACTGTATATATTATTATTATAATTCCAAATAGTTCTCTAATGCTATTCTGACACTTCTCATCACTCCTTAAACACATTTAGACACAGATTCTAAGAGAAACGAGCTTCCTTTCATTTCTTTAAAATCAAAAGGCATAATTTTACAGAAGTAGATGATACATTAATAGAAATTATATAAACAAAAGCTGAATTTTCCTGACATATAAAAAGCATGATAAGATTATTGAGTTTATGATCACCATACAATTCTAGATCTCTTGGAAGAGGTAAAAGCTGTGGTTATGGCAAACGGATATAATAAAAAGACTTGCCCTATCACTAACCTCAGCTACGAGACAGATAATGAATTGATCCAGACTCGTAGTAAACAGTAAAGCATCATATAGGAAACTAAACTTCCACTGATTCTATAATTGTTCTCCTTCAAATATCTACTCTAGCTTGTTTAACCAACATATAAGAAAACATATCATGGAATTTTCCTTTGGTTTGAGATGCAGAGCCTCGGGGATCAAATAGTTCATTGGCATTAAAGCAGCCAAGTTTCATAAAGCTACTTCATTTGTCAAGAAAACTAATTTTCATTTCTTGGACCATGTTGATGAAGTGCAACCGTACATAGAATCTGATGTAACCTGAATCTAAAGGATAAAGCAAGAATTTTAATAACCATATATATCTAAGGGATTGAATTATATCTACTTCAATATTAATCACAGGCTATTACTTATGTTGCTTAACTAGTACTAGCTCATTACGTAACCATATCCTTATGCAATTATGAGAGTATTTTACCATACTGCTAAGATGCTGATCTTGATATTTTATATATTAAAGACTTCAAGTCTAAGTTGGAAGGGAAAAGTTCACATATGTTGTCAGCTAAAAATAAACACTAAAGTAAAGGAAATATTTGGCACCAGTTTGATTTTCTAACCCCTGTTATCATATCTACAGGGAGTATGGATTATGATTACAGCTTGCACAACTGTGGTCGCAGTTCCATATAAATTTAACTCACATGATGGCTACAAGAGCCATAGCTCTGACGCCTTCAGTGCCACGAAGAAAAATGGTTTTTTTAATTTCCTCTTAATTTTATAAAGAAATAAAGAATTGTCAAATAAACTACCAAGAAGAAACAGTGGAACAAATGAAACCTCAGGGTTAGACAAGTTTATTCTATTTGAACCTGTCACATATTCAGGCAACATTATAAGCACAATTTCCATTACCTCTGATCCTATTGAGATTGTTATATTTTCACATTTTCAAGCAACATTATGAGCACAATTTCCATTACCTATTATCCTATTGAGATTGTTATATTTTTCCTACCCCAGTTACACATGCAATGACTGACAAAAACTAGAAGGGAAATTAAAATTATATGAGCTAGATAATAACTTTTCAATAAGCTTCAGAGGGTTTATTGAATTTATTTTATTTGAACTGCCACAGATTCAAGCGACATCCTGGTGCAGAATTTTCAAACTTTGATACTGTGAAATTGTTCGCGTTTTTCCATTTTAGTTACACAATAGAATAACTATGACAAACCCTAGAAGGGATATTATGTTTAGAAGTTAGAATATATCATTCAACTCTTCAGAATAATTTCTGATAAAAAAAAATCATGATGATTACCTATGCACCTCTAACAAGAAAAGACAGTATTTGGTTTGGGACATGAAAAATTGGACTAGTATTACATAGGAGAAAGGAAAGAAAATCTTAATGCTTAATCTGATATGCTACGCATTTAGCTACCTTCCATTTATCTTTTATTCCTGTTTTTTTCTTTCCCTAACAGGTTAGATAGGGAGTCCACTTTTTCCTTCTTTCCAACAGTTGTTATCCAATCACTTTCACTTTTGTTGAAAACTCGATGCAGGAAGCTTCACTGAGTGACCAAGAGAACTTTTCAGGATAATTTACTCAACAGAATTCTGCATTGCCCATAGTTTGGAGTGGCTTGTTCATCTTTAAGAAATGCTGATATTACACACAAGTGACAAAGATCTTTCTTCTTTTAAAAAAAGTTTCGAGCAGCAAAGGGTGTAAAAGGGAAAAGAACAAGCATTAAGAAAGTAGGGTCGTTGTAAGTATGTACCAGTTGGAAGAACTGTGTAAAGCTCGGGATTAGGTTCTTTCTCACCAGCTCAACTTCGTAAGTGTATCACTGAAGTATGTTACGGTGGGCTCCAATATGTTACTTTCAATTAAAACCCATTTCTCTCATGCTCCTATGACCATTTTCTTTCATGTCTGTGTGTGTGTATGTGACGGAAGTGTAATCAGAAACTAATTGAAAAGATATATTATCAAGACTTGCACACATAGTTTGTCCAACTGAACCTGCTAAAACCTGATCGCTTGATCAAATATTCTCACTGAACATTATTCTTTCCAAGTTCAATCATAATAATTTTTCAGCCACATCCTAAGTAGATTTTGGGATGAGCTTAGGTAAAATGTTTAAATTAGTTTCAAGAAAACTCAAACTGATAACATAGAGGAAAAGGTAAAAAATCATGGACAGATGAGAATATCTCAGGTTCCTTCAATATAATCTCCATACGTGACAATGATACAATGTAATTGATTAAAAGCGCCACAAAGAAAGGTGATACTGACCACCCTTTTGCCTTTTCGTCTCACGGTTATCAAAAAAATCTGCAGGCAGTGTGGATGATGACTGTGGTTTGTGTAGCTCTGCTGGTTTTTCGGCATTGACTGTTTGAGGTTGAATTACTCCTGCAGCAGTAGCTTTGAGATTTTGAATAGCCTGTATGCAAATTATCATGATGGAAAATATAGTTAAAGTTGTTACAGTAAATGTCATTCCAGCATAAAATAGAAATGAGTATGTGCTAACAGATTATGCATGCATGATGGATATTGTAGTTAAAGTTGTTAGGGCAAATGTCATTCCTACAAAACATACAAATGAATAGATGCTAACATATTATGCATGAAAACATTACAAAGGTTGATAGGAGACAATAAAAGACAATTTATGAAGAAAGATTGACAAGATATGAAACCAAATGAAGCAAAAGAAAGGAACATAAATCCGTATCAGACTGCAGTATACTCATTTGGTGAAGTAACCCCCTTATAACTGTATGCCCGAAAAATTAAATCTTCTTTAAATTGCCAATTTGATTTTGAATTACAGCAATAAAAGAAAAATTACAAAATAAATTCGATATTATAAGAATGGGGATCAATCGATTTCGATTCCCCTTTATTTTGGTGGGTTCTGGCAGCAGTAGAGTCTTGATTCTGCACTCCGTTGACGATCCGATCTCTCTGGATTGAGGAACTCCTCTCTGGATTTTTGGACTCCGGCCTCTGTAAAATTGCCTTGCTAAAGAATCCCCTCTCCAAAAGAATCTCCTCCTTTCCTCCTCGTTCTGAACTCCGTTCTCAATTTTATATATTGAGGAGCGCTTCTAATCCGGTTCAAATTCTTCCCTCGAATCCGATTAAATTCCCAAAAATCCGGATCACCATGCAAAACAAAACAGAAGCGGAAAACAACCCGCGGGTGGGGTTGGCACCTGCAGGATTCCTCTCACAGGTGGCAACCCGCGGGACCGCTCCCGCGGGTGGGCACCCACGGGAGAGATTCCCGCGGGTGTCCCGCGGGAGGAATTCCCACGGACACCCGCGAGATTCCTCCCGCGGGTGGGACCCGTGGGAATTCTCCCGCGGGTGCCCTCCCGCGAGATCCCTCCCGCTGGTTGGCACCTGCAGTTGGAGTTCCCACAGGTGGACCCCGCTATAAATTTTTTTTTTTTTTTTTTTTTGTGTCTACAATAACATCAGTTTATGATTTGAGAAACATATATGAAGAAAGAAATGCAAAAGGGTGCTCAGTTCACTAGCGTCGACAAAGACATGTACAAGGAAACGATAGCATGAGAGAGAAATTTAAAGCAGTCTCTAACTGCAGTACATTCGCATGTTGAGGAAACCTCATATGCATAACATCAGTCAAAATTCGACTTGAGAAACCAGGCTATGAAACCATGATTATAATATTGCTGTAAACTGATTTGAACAAATAAGAGGAGGTAAAAGGTAGCCAAGTTGGGAAGACTACGAAGAGAAGCTTTGGGTGACTATATCTGGAAACTAGCCAAAAAAAAAAAATTGAAAAAAACTTATGTTTAAAGCTGCTAGGAATGGCATCCAAGGAAACTCCAACAGAAGCAAAACCCTTAACCTACCATCAAGGACAGGAAACTAAATGCAAATTATATTAAGACGACAAAAAGTGAGGTGCACAAGGTATGTGAGGTAATATGCAGAACAAGCTGGATAAAAAAATGTTGAAAATATAGGGGAATATGATCACAGAAGGGTCAAACGACAATAACATCATACAAAACTCGTGAAGGGTTAAATCTGGAGACATTGTGATTGCCCAAGTAGATTAATGTCAGCATGAGTTTCAAGGATTGCAGCGAAACATTTTCTTTTGAAAGATTTGGGTTGCAGATCATCAACCGAAATTGTGACGAACAAATATTAAGGTAGAGAATACCTAGAATTTAATATGGCCAATATGAATGCCAAGAAAAAGAGTCTAGATTATCAAGGATGGAGGATATCTCATGCAGTAAAAAGTTAATAAACAGACTAGAAGAGTTATGAAAACTATACATTCACGGTAAAATATTTGCAAAAGCAGTTATGTATAACATATTAAGCTCATATCATACAAACAGGCCTCACATATATTTGACCAACTTCAGAAACTAGGAATGTTATAGGCAAATTAAGTTAACCCCAATTTATAAATGTTTGTCCATGTTTGAAGTCACCGTACCAAAACTACCAACAAGGCCACAAGGTGGTTTTACTTGGCTGATGGGCTTAAAATATATTCTACCATTGTCAATAGCTGCAAGACAGTTGGTTATCACATTAGACATGTTGTCTCCTCTAATGTGGGTTATAATACTTCCTTTCTCCTTTACTCTCGATTGCTGGTCAACAAAACCTGATTTATTTATTAGTTGAGCGACTTGAGACAATGCAAATCTACACTTTTGTTCTACATAGTATTAAAGGGTGTCAGATTATATTTCTTGACATACGAGAGAATCATTTAGATATATGGTTAAGTAAATTAGACATAGTACGAGTCCACTTTGCCCTTTTCTTTATAAACAAGAGTCTACATGTTGCTTTACACCTGACAGAGAGAGCAGAATCAGAGCATCTGCCTACCAAAATACTTCTAACAGGGCTAAAATTTATGAATGATTAAAAACTCACAGGAAATGCCTAGGCAAGAAACATAGTTCTCAAAGAACCAATACCAGTTAGGGGTTGATGAAGCATTACCTCGTGATGCTTTCGGGAAACTTCATGTGCAGACCACTGTGATTCAGATTTCAAAGTGATATTACATACTCTACAAACAGGTTGATCGTTTTCATTGTACCTACAATGAGGAAGCATCAATTAGAACTCTTCCTTTTAAAGAATTTAACCTACATATTGTGTGTCGACTGTGAGTCAGATATATATGTATAACCTTCATATGAATGTGCATAAGAAAACTTGCAAATGTACGAATAGGTATATAAGCACATTTACGTGATAAGCGATGACATGTCTACCATGTGGAAAAGTTGAAACAAGTGGTTCACGCATGTAGATTTAGCATGAAGGAGTTCAAAAATGTAATTATCAACAGTGTTGTGGGTGATCAGCCCAAGAACTTTCCTACTATTATTTTCAATGTCTTGCCACTCAGGAGAATTCCATAGTCGAACAACCACTTCTATCTCAAGTGCAAAATCAATCTTGATTATTAAATCATGATCAACTTTATTCACCTAAAAGCTTTTATTATATATTTGTAAATAGTCAGACTGATGTACTTTGCATCAGCATTTTCATAGTTTTTTAACATTTACCTAATCAAACTGCATCTCAAACCTAGATCACTTGTTAAACATAACTTCATTTCAAGCTATAAATAAATAAATAAATAAATAAATAATAATCTTTTTTAAATTAGGATTAAGATCTCTAAACTGTTGCCCAGATTATTGCCACTTATTCTGCACTTATCATATATATGTGATAGGTCAACCAACCTAATGCCAAAAGTTCAAGTACACAAAAAATTTGCCATATTAAGAATTTTTGCTTTCTGATTGTATTCCTAGTTTTCCTTCTGATTATTCGCACCTCCGAATGTCTGCTTAGGGCTTGAATTTACATTTTGTTTTAATCAAAGTGAGAAAGTAATAATTTAATACTTAAAAAACAGTAAAAGACATGACTTTTTTTTCCTTATACTCCTCTACGAAACTTTTACCATGTTCCCAACAGTACAATTATCTCATATCGTTTGAAAATCCCCTTATAACTTCCAATAACTGTACTTTAATTAAAAAAAAAAATTGCTTTCAATTTGATAACCATAGCAATAGAATGCAACTACTAATTCGAACACTTTGAAGTAGAAATTTTCAATAATAATAACAATAATACCTGACCAGAGGAGAATCGATGCGCTTTTTTTGGGAAGATTCTCTCAGCTTCGCTCGGAACAACGCCTTCCGCTGCGCTTGACGATCCATCATCGAATTCAAATTCAAATCCTCCCTCTTCTCAACCCCTCTGAGATCCAAAAGATTCCAACGGATCGATGTAATTGCTCGAATTGACCAAACAGAAAGAGTAATTGGGAAAAACTTAGGGTTAGGGTTTAGAGGAGGGACTTTTGTACCCCGATGGAGGTTGCCGAGGTCGAAGGGGGAAGAGGGAGAGAGCGCCAGGGGGTGGCGGACTGGGAGAGCTTGGAGCCTGGACTGGGCCGGGCGTGGCCGGTGATCATTACTGTATCTGGGCTATGATCTTTTGGTAAATTCTAAATGAGCACACCACTTGACTTAGTGACCGATGCGGTGAGCGGAGTGCTCAATTAGAATTTCCTTAATCTCGTTTTGGACACCAGGTAACTCGTACCCCCACCCAAGCAAAGTACTTGAACTTTAGATGTAGTTATAGGTGGGCTCACTTAGCAAAAGGATGACCGCATTAAGAATTAAAAAAAATAAGAAGAAAGTTTGTGAAAGCAAGTTGATAACATTGCTCACTTTGAAAATTAATTCATATACGATGTAAGAAGTAATAAATAAATTTATTGCGATATAAATTTAACGATTCAGGTTGATAATGCATACAACATTTTGTATTTCGCAGACAAGGGCTATGTTCTAAAATGTTTCAATAATGTGTCTCGTGCTACAAAGGCTTTTCTCTCTCCAAAATTGCTCTCTTTCTCTTTCAGCAGAAATCTTCTGTTCCTTTAAATTACACCCCCAATTAAAAGAATCGACAACGAATAATAACATTACATCTCGCATCTCGCATTTCTAGCTATGATTCATGTTTCTCTGTGAGATCTGCTAGAGTCCTTTGCAGATTAAATATTTCTTCGTCTCTGTCTCTGAGCTCTTGCTTCAGTTTCTCAATCACTTCGACATGATCGCACTCATGCTCACACATTCGCTGCCTTTTCAGGTCTTGGCTGACGCCTTCTACGGCCAATCTTTTCTTGGGTGGTTCAGTGCCATTAAGCAAGCCGTCTGCTCTCATCTTGCGGACGTAGAAACTGAATGTTTGTCCTGTACTGAGGGTCGACGAGACTTGCTTCTGCAGACGCCCGCTGGACTCCTGCATCAGAGGTGGGGAAAAAAAATCATCTACTTAAGACTCTGATGCGTTACAACTGTGGTCTGAAACTAGATGCTAATTGCAACTCAAAGCAACGTTACAAATTAATTTATCAAGCACAAGGTAATACTATAGAGTGGCTTAAAAATTTCACAAGCATCTTGTCAATAATGCTATATTTCTGTAAATTCATGCAGAAGCAAATCGCTAGTCACTATTTCTTAGTAATCTTTAAACATACTCTGACCAAAAAAGCCCTTTCCGGCACATACATCCAACTCAAAGATTTCCCAATAGCCTAATATTTTATGAAGCAATTACCTAATAGAACTTTCTGCCTTCCAAGAGTTTTATTAGAAACTTGCTGATGCAAAGAGAGTTAGCAAAACAACTTCGTCAATTGAAGAGAAACCAACTTGAAATAAGAGAGAGAGAGAGAGAGAGAGAGAGAGAGAGAGAGAGAGAGAGAGAGTATTTTATGAAGGAGACCATAGTGAACTGATGAAGCAATGAAATAGCTCCATGTGGGGTCAAAGCCAGAATTTACCCTGTCGGGTTTGGAACAAATTCATAGATGATTCTTGATTCTCTGAAACCAGTGTTCTAAAACTCGGTGTACTCAATCGAGTATTCAGACCCAAACAGCAAACAAGTAGAAATGCGGAAAATCACTCCAAAAATGGGATATGCTGAGTACTCAATCAACTCGGCCGAGTTTTAAGTTTTGGAGCAGTTTTTAAAGCGCAAAGGATTTAAGTTCATTTTTCCAAACTCGAATTCATTAGTTGTTAGATCCCTCAACCAAAATCCTAAATATCGCCGTGCCCACTTCACTTCTATGTCTTGCAAGATCTCTCTCCTCTCTCGACCGGATCTCTCTCTTCTCTCTCGTCGGCTCTAGGCTCGCGGTCTTGGCCTCACGATCTCTCTCCTCTCTTGTCGAATTCGGCTATGCCTAACGATCTCTCTCTTCTTTCGCCGACCCTCGTATATCGATCTCTCTCTCCTCTTTGCTCTCCTATTTCGATCTCTCTCCTCTCGCTGACTCTAGCATCACAATCTCTCTCTGACTCAAATGCCAAACTCAAACCCGAGGTCACCAAGCTTTGCCTCCCTACTCGCTCATGCAGATGTCAACTCCTTAACCCTGACCTCTTATGTCTCTAGTGCATCAATAGTTGAGGATACCAAGAATTTGAGTTAAGAGGAGGATTCTTATAAAGCGAGTGGGGATGAAGACTATGATGCTCTTTTCGATGAGGAATCGACGAAAGTGTTTGATATGAGAACAACAATAATAACGAGTAGATAGCAATAATATAGTATTGTTAAAATTTTGAGTATTAAGATTAAATATTTTTGTAATACATGTTTCAAGTTCTAACGAATAGTTTGAGTATTTGTCGAGTTTTTTAAGTACTCACTACTAGTCTCAGACCGAGAGCGTAACGAAACTCGATTTTGCAAACACTGTTGAAACCATAATTCTTCCAAACTACACACATTTATACATCACTTCCCGTTTCTATAGAAGATTACTACATTTATTTCTATAAAAAATCACTACATTCAACATTTATTCATCACCTCCTGTTTCTATAGAAGATTGCTACATTTATTTCTATAGAGGATCACTACATTCATTTATTAGGATAAATTTCTAAAATAAAGGCTCCAAAAGGCAGATGGGTTTTATTTAAGAGTTTGATATGAAGTTCCTTTGAACACTCAAAGCCATGTGTACTATTTTTCCTAATAAGGGTTAAAAAGCATGGGTTTTTTTCACTTATCATGATCAAATATAATGATCCGATGGCTAAATTTAATATTGAGGAGCCAATAAACTGATAGTTTAAGGCGAATCATCCATCAAATATAATGAAAAGTTTGGAAGGTCGGGGGACCATGGCCCTTGCCAGGGCTTGGCTTCTTGGCTTCACCCATTACTCAGTAGATGCTTATCATAAATTAAAGATATTTATCATAATAAATTATTCGAATAAAAATTCTTTCCCTTATTTGGAATATTAGGTGCCATTGTACTATTAGATTTGGGACAACAAAGGTAAATAGTTTCAACAATAAATAGTCTCAAGGGAAAAGGTAAACAGCTAATGCAGAAGGTGGATAAGAACCAAAAAAAAAATAAAAAAGACAAAAGAACAAAATTCCTAAATTCGCTATTAAACCTCTAAGCAGCAAATAGGATTCACACTAAGCCACCATGCTAAAGATGACAAAGATCAACAACATTAACCTTCAGGGGCAATCAAATAGGCAAAGCATAGTACTTGATATGGAAACACGGACGTCTCAAAGCGAGTGTCGTGCTCGTGTTGGATATATGAACAGTTATTGGACAACCACATTTGCACGGCACTTATCTGACACGCATGAACACTCAACGCTGTATTAAATTTTAAGAATGCAAAAACCTTCATGTTGAGCCCGTGTCCACCTTAAAGGACCCCTAAAGATCACGTGCAGGACACCATGAAGCCATGCATTGCTTAAAAAATATAGACGTTCCTTCGACATAAGAGGAATACTAAGCTAATAAACCATAAATGCTTTCTAAACATAGCGCAAGCTATTGGATTTAACATTCACTATTAATTTTTAACTGATTAGAAATTATAGTCTAAATTATTATAATTTCTTTTCATTTTTACTTCCAATAAAACATGTCATAGTAATGGATTTTGATGTAGTTTTATTTGGTATTTGCTTTTGAAAGGAGAAAATTTTTGAGTTTTGGAGGAAATTCCTAATTCCCGTGCAAAAACTAAAGATTTGCACGGGAATTAGAAACTCCAACCAAAATTCAAAATTTCCCTCCTTCCAATTACAAATACAACTACAATTACTAAACACAACCAAACACGCCCTAAGTGAAGTGGTGTTGAGGGTTTTTTAACGAAAACCTCCTCATATGAAACGTATAAGAGGTATCAAGCAAAAAAACTGAAGTATTAACTAAAAATTGGACAAACGAAAATTTAGAGATGTTGTAGGACACAAAGGCAGGTTGGAGTAAGTTTTCGGACAAGGAAGATATTTCCCATACAAAACAGGGTTTAAAGCACCAAAAGTTGACGTTTTTGTTTTCATTTTTTCTTTTCAGATAAAAGTCAGAGAATAAAAAAGAAGTATGTAAACTCTTCCAAGTAACTGCAACAGTTCTAGTAATGATCAAAACTTAAAAGTTCTCAATGAAAATTATTCAATTTTTAGATTCAAATTAGCAATTTAATCAATTAGGAAATAATAATAGTGGAGTTGCGGCTATATTTCCTCTTTGAGAAAGCATCATTGTATCTCTTAGTAAACCACGAGCAATTAGTATATAAAGTTAAGGACATGAGCAAGCGGTCTTAACCAACCCCCATCAGAATTGTAAACCATTTACTTGAGGTGGCTTCGTAGTAAGCCAAACAGTAATATATCCTTGTAATCTATTCGAAAATTTCTTTCATGCACAAAGATGGGATGACTAAACCCCCACATCTTCCATTATGGGAAGTAAGCAACGTACCACTTAAACTAAGTCAATTGATAATAAAGTTAAGGGAATCGTTGGAGTAATAGTCTTATATATTTATTACTCTATGAACATTTAATACTCGATAGTTTCTGTTCATGAATCAATTTGATCTTTTTTGCTGGACTTCGTGTTCTGTCATTCCCTAGAATAGTTTACTGTCTGTTTCTAATCATAGTATCATAGTAGTATCATAGGTACGAAGCTTGAAAACTTGTGTTCAAGGAACTAGAAAGATTCATATAACCCAATCTAAATGTCTGTTGTTTCTTCTTTAGATCAAATTTGCTTGGGCACAAGAAACTTAATCAAAAAGTTATGATATTTCAGACCATACCATGGTTTCCTGCCCTTCTAGTCCTCTAAATGCTGCATCTGCCTCTTCTGCATCCCTAAAAACAGCAAAGGTAGAATAGCATTGCCCTCGAACTCTTAAATCAGCCTGCAAAAGCAACGTGCACAGGGTGCTTATAAGCTTGTATATAATGTTCCTTCTTAGTACGAAGAGTTGAGTTACGAACCTGAATATCAATATCATATTTCGTAGAAAACACATTTCGCAGTTCTTGACAAGGTATTTCCACTGGTATCTTGTGGAGAAAAAGCTTTGCTAGATCAGACTCTGGTACCTACAGAATGAAAGAAAAATAAATTAGATGGATGCCTTTGATGTATAAATAAATAATTTATGATGGGGCTAATATTACATCTTTTCCTGCAATGGCAATGGGATGTTCAAATCCCTTCGCCAGCTTGGCAAGAACTAACTTCATTGCAGCTTGTGCATCAGTAAGGCAATTATGTGGTTCACCTTCTCTACGGATTTTATAACCCAGCACAGACTGCGCCAAAAATAAGGATTGGAAGTAAGGAAGTATAGTCACCAAAAGAGCAAGAATTAGAAATAGTTATTTGAAGGTCCTATATAGTCAATCATCATAATCAGAGCTTTTCCCTATGAAAATGGGGCCAGGCATCAACCATTAAAGCATTTACGAAAATTGCGAAAGCTCAAACCTCGATTGGGGAAAAAAAAATACCGTCAATCTGATGACAACTTCTATCGATACAGCATGAAAAAGGACACAGGGACACAGCAAACCCTAAAATAATAGGATATAACACATTATGCATGTGTCTATAGAAAAAAAAAGAATCAAAATCCGTAATTGTTACTTGTTTATTGGAAATAGAAAATTGAAAAGAAGACATACTAATTTGAACCATAAATTCTAATCAAGTAAATATATTAATATGAACGTTAAAACCAATATCCCTCATAATAAAACTATATGAAGGATTCACATGTTTGAAAAGCATTTAGGATCTATTAGTTTAGTGCCCCTTTTTTTTGCATCAAAAGAATATCTATATTTTTTATGCAATGGATGGCTCCATACCTTTAGGATATTCTGAAAGTGGGCATGGGTCATGAAAGTTTTTGAGTTCTTAAAATTCAATAACTGTTTTAAATGTCCAATACATGTGGGATAGGTGTCATACAAGTGTCAATGTCCGATACATGTTCGAAACATAACATTCAATTTAAAATGTGCATTTCATAGCTTCTATCACTTGGTTGTTGAATTATTGTCCAAAGTGAAAGTAAAACAAGACATAGTAATGAGATCTTGAAGTGACTAATAGCCTAATGCCTACCCTTTGGATAATATAGGTTAACATTTCAAAGAGATGGTTATGTAATTTTTCTTTTACTAGTTAGATTACCATGCACCAAGTGTACACTAGTTGAGTACATATTGGAGTGCCTATTGTGCTTGAAAAATCTAGATAAATTGATCAACTTTATAACTCATTAAAAAAAGTCTTAACACATTTTTAAAATTCTTTTCCTTAATGCATGATTCGAACTTGAGACTTCAGATAACTCTTGTCAACACCTTTACCATTTAAGCTGAGTGTTAATAATGACCTACTATACAAAACAAATTTAAAAGATTTTTTCTGAAAAATAGAATTAGGATTGTACCTTATGCTCTTGTTAATAGAAAAACATTATTTATACTTTTAGTCCTTATGTTGTATTTTTTTTTTTTCTTACATTTGTGAGTTCTATGACTTAAATCTGAGACGTCGGTTTTCATTTAAGCTAAATCTCAATGATGATATTGAATATAGATTAATGTAAAGTTGAAAAATATTCCTTCTTTTTTTGAACAAATGAAATTAAATTAGTATTTTATACACATATTAATTAGAAATATATTTGAAGCACCACATTTTGGATTTTTAAAAAAAAAATTAAACAATATGCAAAATATTCCACTTGTGCGCTTTAAGTGATATCCTAGTGGAGAAATACTCAATATTTCAATAGAAACTTCTCAATGCACACAATAATATATAATTATATATGTCACACACACACACATATATTTATAGTTATACATACAATATATTAATTAAAAAAATTCTGCAGCTAAAGTCATGAAGAAAACAAACCAATGATGCCAACTTATAATCTCTATCATAGTTTACACATGGATGTCAAATTCTTAAATTCCATTCTTGACAAGGATATTATTTTCATACATGACATTTGAAAATTCTAATATTCTTGAAGGAAGAAGAGATGAGGGGGAAAAAAAAGACATTTCATATACGTGCATGTTAAAAAAGTTGAATGCAATAAAATGATTTTAACAAATTTCATATTTATTGTTGCATATAACCAAAATATGAAAGTGCCTCAACTATGTAAAAAAAAAAAAGTGGGCGAGATAGAGGTGCAGGAAGGAATAGAATTATAAAAAGAAGCTAAGATGTCAAAAACGAATAAGAAAAGAGAAAATAAAAATATGTAAAGAGAAGTTTGAATACCAATATAGTTTTAATTAGTGTTTTACAAAAAAAAAAAAAAAAAGTACATTACAAAAAGGCTATTTATCAATGAATCGTCATAACACAATATATATAACTAAATCAAATATTTCTTTTAATAACTATCAGTTACACACTCAAACGAAAAATTGCCATGATTTGTTATGGACATAAACCACTTTTTTTATTGGTGTTTTTACAATAGTAAATAAAATATCTGTTGAAATAACAAACCTTCTTCTCAACTAATCTACATTAGATAATCCTAACGAAAGTTTGGAAACAACTAATCCTAGCTATGAGTTAGAATAAAAAAACAACAAATAACACTTGCATTCTCCTGTTATCAGTAACTCACTCAAATAAAAACATTTTCATGATTCACTATGAACAGAACCACTTTTATAAATAGTGTGTTTACAGGAGTAAGTAGATAATCTGCTTAAACAGTTAACCTTCTTCTTAACTAATTTACAATAAAAAATCCTAAAAAGTTAGAATCAACTAATCCTAGCAATGTATTAGGATACAACAAGAACAACTAAGCCTTTTTTCCCAAGTATTTTAGGTAGGCCACATGAACCAAAAAGAGAATTAGGTCGGATCGAGCAAATAGATCATCTTTCTCCACTCATTCCTATCAAGCAATATGTCTTCATTAAGGACTTTAGTATCGATTATCTTTCGTATCCCCTTCATTCTTATCTAGCAATGAAATAGGGTAAACAAGAAAATATATATATATATATATATCACTTATATTCTCCTATTATTTCAATTTCAATTCCAACAATCTAATTTTCATGGGTGATTTTGGCAAGAGGAAAACACAATTAACAAGTAAAGAAACTTTGAGCATGATTTTAGATACGTAAACTTATACAAGGATTTTTTATTTTTTATTTTTTTTGGGTGGGGGAAGGGTTGCGGGTGGTGTGGAATGAAAATTTAATTACAAAAATAACAACTAAAAGTTGTTCAATGGCTAATGGGATTCAAACAGTTTAGATACGTGTCTATGCTTGTAATTTTGGGAGAAAAAAAGAAAAAAAGAAATAAAAGTTTATTTTTTTTTAAAGGAAAATTAAATATTAGAAGTTATTAAATAGCACAAAGGGGATTCAAACCCTTTGATATGTAAACATATACAAGTGATTTTGGGGGAAAAAGAGGAAACAAATGAAAGTTATTTAAAAAAATAAAATAAAACTAAAAGTCATTTACAAAGGGGACTCAAACCCAAGTCATGCAACAAAGAAGGCACTAAGCATCATGCTAATAACCAAAATTGACTTCTCATACATTGACTCTAACCAGTACCTAAACATATATAATATATACAGAATAATGTGGGGCACCTTCGACAAACAATTATTTGAGCAGCTCATACTTCACTAAAGATAATTAAAAGTCAATGTTAACAGACGAAAACTACTTTTACTATTGGTGCCTTTATAGAAACAAGGATTAATGCAAAGTCTTGTTAGAAACTTCTAGTATGGAGCTAAAAAAAGGGTCCTATCCAATTATGTCAAGCACACTCACTAAGAAAATAATAGAGGAAAGCTATGCTGTCAGATCCTATAAAATTAACACCAAAACTCTTCAGTATTGGTCGAACAAAATAAGTTGAGCCTGATTTGGATCCATCAGCTGATTTCCAATCTTAAACAGCCAATTTATACCATGATTGCCTGACACTTCAATTCTTAGGCATTGATGCAGTTTATTTTATTTTATTTTTGCCGAAACCAAAAACTTTGATATGATTGACATGGCTGAGGAGCATGCAAGCTCATCATTGTCACAGTTCTTAGGGAATAGTTCAGCTTGATTCAGGTCTGACATTCCTCGAGGACTTGCTAATGGGCAAGTTGAACCGTATAAAATGAATCCTACTTAGTATGAAATATGCGCTAATAGCAATTAGCAGTACCATTGCTTCGATGAATATTTATCTTTGACCATATTTTATAGTACATTACGCATTATGGTGACTATTAGCATTTGAAACTTATCAGGCTAGATCTTTGACTTCTTTTGAACTTGGAATTTTGCAAGTCATTTGGAGATCTACATGCAAATTGTATGTACTTCGGGTTTGAATTTTGTGGGAGACTAGTGCCATTCTTACAGAATATAAAGGTTACATCTTGAGTAGGGAATTGGGTCCATAATAAGGCTCAGGATGTGACAGAGGCAAGCAGTACCTATCTCAATTTAAAATCAATTGCGTCTAGTTCTGGCCTGAGCTCATACTGACTGCCTTTCAAAAGCAACAACCCAATCCAGCGCATTATAAAGTAGGGTAAACTGGGTTTTACGTCCCACCAACACAAGTCTCATCGCTAGATGAAGAAAAATAAACAGCATAATTTTGGCAACTACGATCTAAAGGTTCAGCTCTCAGAAAATAGATATGGATTATGGATAGATGGGTATACATCATTAAAGGATGTATCTAAACACCTTCACGAAAACAAAAAATCATCTCTCTCTCCAAATTACCAGAAAGAAATTTAAATTTGGATATGCATGGAGACCTACCAAGAGAAATGCCCTCCCTCCCTCCTCGATTAGCAGAAAGAAATTTAAAGTTGGATACGACGGAGCCCTAGCTGATTTCATCTTCAATCAAAGTCGAAAAAAGCAAGGTAGAAATAAAGCCTGACTAAAGGAATTGAGGTTGAGAGACAGAAAATGATTAAGTTGAATAACTAACTAATTTGAGTTGGCACTCATCAACATCACCAGTTAACCAGGATAGTGACTGGGATGTATTTCTGTCTAACCAAAGATACCAAAATCAATATAATTTAGTGGAACTGAGAAACATTTGTGTAACAAATATCTTTTAATTCAAAATAACTTGTCCTTATCCCCAACCTTGTTTTGAATTATTTTCTGGGTTACAACCTAACCAATATTAACCGCAGAGTCTACAGCAATAACTAGAAAACAAAGTGTTAAGTAACCCTAAATTGCTTTCTCAAAAATGAAGACAAATAAGTTTCAAAGTTAACATGGTATATCAATCAGGCATATGATCCTCTCATGAAAAGAAATATTTGGCATCGAGAGCTTCCCTTCAATGGGTGTACTGATAATGCTTGTAACTCAAAAATTATATGCTTGTAAGGTCTTGCCTCCATTCCGAATCTGCAGATGCATTCACTTATTACATGTACGATAGCTCAATGAGATGCAGAAACTATACTGGACCAAAAAAAAGGAGACGAAACAACTCTGTCTAGCATCCATAGAGTTCTATATTTCCTTTCTTAATAATTATGTGCTATGCTGCAAACCGATTACGTCATGTAAATACTGTTCTAAATACATATTTAATCATAGGTAGCTATCTATAAGTGGAGACTAGGGAGTATCATATCACCATGCGGACGCACATATACATACAAAAGGACGGCAACACTACCATACCAGGCTCCATGGAAAAGGTGCCTTGCCTGGTTAGGTTTTAATGCTTGCTACACAAGGGTTAAGTTGGTCAATTTATTTTAAGAAATAATTACCATCCAGTGTGGCTTACTGGCTTTTGAACACTTTGTTGCAGTATCAAATACCATGTAATCATACAGTGGAGAACTGATTGTTTCATAGAAAACATGGAAACTTTCTACTTCCAAGATAGTTTCCATAAAATTAATTGTTTCTAATTGTCAATCAAGGTTGAATTCGTGCATTACTATGTGCTTGAATATGCATCCCTGCATGAACCTGAGGAACAGGTAGCCAACATTGTCCTCAACAAAGTTTCTCAACGTGGAGGAAGCTAATAATAAATAGTTGAGAATATTATCGGATAATGATGCATATAATTTAAGAGATATTTCATGTTGGGATGACTTAATCATATTTGAGAGGACGTACCATATAATTTCATTGTTATATCAGGGAATGGATGTGATGATAAACAGTTTTACAATAATAGGATATAATTTCATCGTCTACCTTGAAGTTAAGGTGACCCCATCCCCTCAAAAAAGGAAAAGAAAAGAGAACCCCATCCCCTCAAAAAAAGGAAAAGAAAAGAGAACATTCACTCTTTTTTTTTTTTTTGGGGGGGGGGGGGGGGGGTGGGGGGGGAATGAAATAACAAGAAACAGTATTCACGTGCATTAGTTTTATTATTGATGATTAATAAAGCATATACCAATGCCATTATTAAACCCATTGCCTAATAAAAATCCAACCAATTAAATTACTAGACTTGAAAAATGTAAATCTAACTTAATAGACTAACAAAGAAAACGGAACAAAGAGGAAGCAATTAAGCCTAAAATCTATTTTACAATCTCCCAAGGATGTGTACACAGTTGCCCGAAAACTTTGACTATATGTGGATCTTTATTTGCATTGCAAGTTAAAAATAGTATAAAAATCAGTAACACCGAAGACACATGAAAAGAGAGAATTTTTATTTCTAAAACTTGCCTGACACAAATTGTTCAATGATGGAGAATAAGCAGCAGGCAAGTCCTTAAACTTGAAGATGCATGCAGTGTCAATAATGCGTGGATGATCAATCTTTAACACTGTATATATAAAAAAAAAAAACGTTAGAAAATGTATATGTTCCCCTACTACACTCTCTTGATGTTAAGAAAGTAAGTTGCTAGATAAACAATCAACAAGGTTAAACATTAATGTATAGCTGAAAAGCAAATAGATCTCCAGCACACCTTTTAGATCATTATGTAAAGCATGACCAACTAAAATTGTGCCGTGTGACAACAACTTCTTCAACGATTTCTGCAAGTAAACTCAGATGAAGATTGGACAAGATACCAAATGCTACATAGTAGATTAAAGCAATAAATACTACCTGTACTTCATCTAATGAACAAGTAACCCCCTCCAAATCTTTAGCAGTGAAACCAGTAATATCTGTTCTATAGTCGGCAATAGTTTTCTTGGGGTTTACAACTTTATCAAGTTTAACCTGAACATAAAAGACAATGTGGAGATATAAAACAAGCAAATGAAGAAGGAATTATATTTATATTTATGAAACACAGTGTTGATCCATGTGGAAGTTATTTACATTAAAAAGATCACAGTATGTAGAAAATAGTTCTGTTAGTGCAATACCTCCAAGTTCTGATCCACAGCACATACTCTGACTACTGCATCGGTACCATCTTCGCAAAGCACCATTTCGCAATCAACAGAAATTAATGTTTTTGAATTCATTGCCTTGAAAGGTTTGCCTAATGGTACAATCACCCAGTCCTGCCAATTCAGCTCGTCAAATAAAATAAGTATATGATCTCAGCATGCCATGTACCACTCAATGGAAAGCTTCTTATATTACTGAAAATTAAGTGACATGAAATAAGAAAATAGAACAACAACTATTCACAGTCACGGGATCTAACTATGCCATGCAACGAATTTATAGCGAATCTAGCCAATCAAGTTGTTCATGTACAGAATCTCAGATAAGCCATTAATACTTCAATATGGCATCACTTGGACACTTAACATTAGTAAAGATCACATTAGTTCATATTTTGTGAGAGGAACACAAGTAATCCTCATACGTGATTTCAGACAATTAAACAAAATTAAAAATTTTAGAAGTAGATGGATCTAGCCTAGGACTCACAGTTGAATAAGATTGTGAAATAATTGCATTATAGATAAAGCACATGTTCCTTATAAAAAGCCACCCCCCTCTCACACCCTAAATCTCAAGACTGGGTGGGACTTCAACTGGACAAAGGTACTTTGAACACCAACAATGGCCATATTTCTAACTGCCTACCACCCCCCCTACCACCCTAACCCTCACATAAAAGAGATCCTCATATGTATAAAGTTCGTGATGTTATCATTTGATGGAAACAAGACCTGAAACTTAGAATCGGTATTAAGTGGTAGGCATGATAAGCAACAAATTTTACTATATATTCATTCAAATTTTAGTTTCCATTATAATTAAGAGCAATTATGAATAATGACATCGTTCAGATATAAATTATTATGCATATTTGACAAAAGTCAAAAAAATATGTATGAGGATACAATGGGAATGTCAATGAGATGTGAAATCATATTGGTAAAGAGCAATATCTAAATAAGAGGGGGTTTGCTTTAATGTAATACTTATTGTTTGTAAATGATAGCAAACAAAAAATTTAAATGCAGTTCGATTGCTCATTGTCGTCACACAGTAGAAAAATAACATAAGCACATGGCATGTGTCAGTGGTATAATATCTTCAAAAGAACACGAACAAAAACATATTCCTTAAAAAAATGTTTTTCTGATTTTACTTTTTTTTTAAAAGTTCTTTGTCTAGGTTATATTGATTCAAACAAATGTTACACAAAAAATTGGTTTTCCAAAAACATATTGTTAATATTGCATAGTTTGAAACCTCCACTTATTTTATAGATGGTTATGAGGTTAACGAGCAAATAAAATAATTATGTATTTAATGCAAAGCATCATTAAGATCCAACTCCAAATTCATATCCAAATCTAAATGATCTAGATATCTCATAAATCTGTATTAGCCCTGACATGTAATCAGCGTCTATAAAAGTTGTTATGAAATTCCATATCCAAATAGCAATCAAATATAATTGGATCCAGTGGTGTGCTTTCAAAACATTAAAATTCAACAACTCACATTAGCTGCTGAAGTAGTAGAAAAGCAGTGGGAAATTTGTATCTATAAGAAACAAACATGCAAGGATAATCAAACATTGGATATGAAACAATACCTCATCATGAGATGGAAAGGAGTAACGATGTATATGTTGTGGGTGCTCAACAGTCAAACGAACCAGCCCCTGCACGTGTCAATATGATTATTAACTAATTGTAAGAATTGTACATCATTTCATGTTTTGCGATGCTTATACTACAACAGAACTAGAAAGAGGTAGATACAACAAAATCAATTGCAGAGAGCATTTGCACTAGAATCTAATGGTATTCTTTTTGTTGTCGATGTCCATTCACACCAATACTTTGACATGAGTTTCGGAAAGAGGACATTATGAAGAAAGATAGTATAGTTTTGCATATTGGGGTTATCATTCCATGTATTTAATTACATATGGATCACATAACAAAGTTGTCTGCACTTGTATTCCCTCTATGTCAGTTGCTAAAGATATTAGCAATGATTGATGGTTGTAGACAGAAATAACGCTGACAATATTGTGGAGATGGTCATCATTCTGAGCATTTACAGTCATTCTTTTCAATATATTATTTTCAGAGGCAGGCATGATCCTACGGCGGAAAAGAGGAGCGGAAAAGAGGATCATATCATGTTGTGCTCATATTGTCAGGTAAATGTAATTTGGCAACATCTTGGAACAATATATCATCTTAATATATCATATGACAAGGTTCATTATAGCATTAATTGGATTTTTAACTTGGAAACAGGCTGATTTCTTGGGAGAGATATTGTTTTCAGGGGGGCAGCCACAATGCTACAGCCATAAACAGGATCATATTACTGTGCACCCACATACACATAGTTCAAATCACACAGTATGTGAACGCCTGACATAAACTTGTATTCCCAAATTCAACAAATTATCACAGTGTCAATACACATGCCTACATGCATAAAGTGCATGATTTAAATGCCCAATAAAAGCTAAAATTTCTGATATAGCATTTGATATCCACCATCCAATTCATCACTTATGACCCCAATGTCCAATTTTAAAGCCATGCCCATGATAGGAATGGTGGGAAAATTGCCAGTAGCAGTCGTCCTGCAATTGGTGGTAGGCAGTTATGGCCATTGAGTGATGTCGCTTGGGGGAAGCTGTGACATGCAGAATGATAGTAGTGACATTTGTGAAGGTGGCAAGTGCAGAGAAAGTGCCAACAATATACACATCGTAAATTCTATCTACCTCTTGTATCTTCCCTGATGTGGATGTTAATTTACCTTCGTTTATCATTATCTCTCCTGAGAAAAAAAATACCGGAAACAATCCAGGTGACAACCATGTAAAGTAAATCCCAGGATTTGCAAAATTTTCCTAAGTGGACTTTACATTTACCTTCCAATAGAAAAAAGAATATATGATATCTAACGGGTAAAAGATGTAGTAGGCATCATATTGCGCCGTTTAGCACGAGTTACAAGTATAACCACATGTGCAGATAAGAAGCTGCACAATACAGTCCGTGGTCTATACAAAAAGTCTGCATAACTGAAGACTCCATAAGTAAACCAAAAAAACTGAAAACTCCATAACTGAACTAGAGACATTCTAATTAGAATTGGATTCGCATAATTCAATGCAAAAGTTCTCTTTTGCACTGAAACATTTAGTAGACAGCATAATGCGAAGAAACCTTCAACCAAAATAAATCAATAGAGAATGCAACATATCACGAGTTACTAGTAAAAACCAAAAAGAAACTCTGAACACCATAACCGAGCCAGAGATATTCTAATTAGAAGTAGATTCTCATATTTCAATGCAAAAGTTCTCTTTTGCACCGAAACAGTTAGTAGACAGCATAATGCGACGAAACCTTTAACCAAAATAAACCAATAGAGAATACGAATTTCAATGCATACCTGTTCCGGGGTTTCCTGTTCGGGAAACTTCTTGGCGAACTGCTCCATCGCTGAATGATCACTTCGGCGTCTTACCATTTTGCTAAAAAGCTGGGAAAAAAAAATTAAAACTAACACAAATACTAACCAGACAGATGTGTTGTACAATTTACATAACTGCATTGAATCACAAATTAAGTACCTTACAATCTTTTTTCGTGAATGATTGCAGGAATGCAACCAACACATCGGCGGACCTTTTCGCAGGATCACTCAAGCCAGCACCAAATTTTCTGTCATGGGCTTCCAAAAAATCCTTCCATCCCCCTTTAGAACCCTTTAAACCGTGCTTTTGAGCAAATTTCACAATTTCCGCAAGAACCTAGCAGCAGTAGAGCAATTTCAAGATAAATACTGTAATAATTATTATTAATTTCAAAGAGTATAAAAGGAAAATGGCCCAAGATTGAAACTTTATACATATTTCGAATCCTCAAACCGAACAAGTTGGTTCAAATTGGAGTGTTTTGCTAAAAGATTAAATCTTTTGAAGAGAAAAAACTTTGAAATCTAAAACAAAGATTGAGAGAATCGTTGTTACCTCCCTATCTGCCTTCGCGATGACTTCGTCCATTGACGAGAGGAGAGGCGCGCGCTCTCGTCTGCAGAGCTCAAAACGACTCGAACTGACTCTAGGGTTTTGATGGTGGAGGGGGTAACGGGTCAAAAAGACAGGGATGCGGATCGGGTCCGGCAAGATCCACATATAACTTAGTAGGTCGGGCCCGGGAGTTTGTAAAGGGGGAACTTCTAAAGGGGCACAACTTTTTTCCCAGTGAGCCTAATTAAAATTTTCGATTTTATTACAAGTTTGCCATTAATTTTTTTGGACGGAATTGCCCTTATCTTCAACCTCTTTCTCTTCTTCTTCTCAAATCAAACTGCAATTCAGTGAACCCAAAAAAAAAAAAAAAAAAAAAAACCTAAATCCTACAACTATTCCATCAAATCTTTTTTCATATTAAATAATCTCACAAATTAAATTTCAAAAATTGAGTTTATTAGATCTTTGCTTACTTAAAAATCCTATAAATATTGCAAATTAATAAAATTTAATAACAAAAAAAAAACTCATAGTCCGGATAGCAGTATTTTGTCCGGAATGTCAGTCCGGACAACAGTCTGCTGTCCGGACTCTCAGTTCGGACAAATAAATTTTGTCCCGGTGTATACCCCGGAAAGGAGGTAAGTAGTATTTTTTTGTTTTATTATTCACAAAGTTGTTGTGGCATAGTGGTTAGTAGTCTTGCAATGTCGTATGGGTGACCCAGGTTCAATCCTTGGCAACAACAAGCAATTTTTTAATTTTTTTAAAAATTGGTTTGCAATTTTTTTAACATTTTGGTTGTTGTGACAAAAGCATACCTCTATAAATTTTTCTTCTTATTAGACCGTCACTATGATATCTAATCACATTTTACTTTATTTTATTTTTCCCAAAATAAATGAATTTTCTCCCAACTAAACAGAATTTATTCAATTTAGTTTCTATTTCTATTCGATTCGGTTTTTTCGAAATTGATAAATATTTACATATGTTAACCACCATAAAAAGTAAGAAAAATAGAATTAAATACTTGCAACCCATTCCAGAAAATAAAAAAAAATAATCACCAACAGATTCAGAACACACTAATATACCAGCTCAATCATATGGTAAATAAAATCACGTAATTTATTATTAACTCATAGTATGAGAAAGATACAATCAACCGACTGAGATCATAAAACTTATACATAAAGTTTATGCTTTCCGACTACAAATTTCATCAATAAACAAATAAATCCAAATAAATTCAAAAGATAAAAAATAAAAAAGAAAAAAAAATTGGCTCTCTTTTCCATTCGCCGTCGGTCCTTTAGTTGGGATAAAAAATTCTTGGTGAGTCTCATACCAGGCGGAAATCCTTGCATGAATCAATGCCTGCATATAATCAACAATTTGGTGTTTGGAGGGGAATTCAATTAGGATAAACATATTTGAGAGAAATGCATTCAATTCAATATATCAAAAAAGTTCAGATGAGAATAAGAGAAATGAGCTTATTTTATAAATGTAAAGGCTATTTGTCCATACATAGTACATGAACACTGATAACAATGATACACTGATATATTGACGACAACACTGATACACTGATACGAAGAATTATATAGTGATATAATGATATAGTGAAGTATATGTTTAAGCTCTCATACATACAAACAACCAAAAAATTATATTGTGAAGATAACACTTTCACCAAAATAAGCACTTCCACCAAAGCAACATAACAGTCACTTGGTTGTAACACATACAAATAAACCAAATAAGCTCCAATACAAACAAAGAGCAAATATAAACTTAGTCACTTCCACCAAAATGATACTATGATATAGTGAAGACAACACTAATACACTGATACAAAGATACAACTGCTGATACACTGATACGAAGAATATGTTTAGTCACTTCCACCAAAATAAGCACTTCGATCAAAGAAAACATATCAATCACTTGGTTGCAACACATACGAATAAACCAAGTAAGCTCCAATACAAACAAAGAGCAAATATTCATGAAAATAGCAAATTGTTTAAAAAAAAACATTGTCACTTGTCGCTTCAAGTTTTTAACAACATCCATATCAATGCACTTAGAATATAACCTAATCACTGTCTTCGTGTCTTCCTGAGGGGTGACGTCTGCTTCTGGTTCGAGTCATAACCGCTGTATCCGATCCATCAGGAGTGGTTTGTTCTAGTATTTGCTCATCTGCTTGTTCTTTTGGTGGTTCTCCTGGCTGAGTGCAACCACTGATCACGGCTTTAATTTTCGCAAGTGCACTGAATAACATCCCATGCCGTTGTCGTCAATGACCATGCACTTATTTTTCTCCAGTGACTAATACAATGCAGTAGACTCGTTCCTGTATATATCATATAGTCATAATACATGCACACACACAATAAATGGTTTATCGTCAATGATTAGAAAAATAACTAAATTTCGCATATTTTACCACTACGATTACAATATTAAATTTTCTTCATAATTATAATCTAAATATTAAAAATCAAAATTAACAAAAAATTGCTAGAACCAAATTTGATACCTCCTTCACTCTTCCTCCTCTCCATCCCAACAAAATCACAATCAAGAGTTGTTTAATCCAAAAATAAAAAAATTTAAATTTTAAAATAAATATTGCTAAATTAAGAATACTCACCTACTAATGGCGGGAAGGCGGCGGCGGTGGAAGAACACCGGTAGCAACGTCCAGAGCTCATTGGCGGCGGCGTCGGCGACGTCGGCAGTTGCGGTTGCGGTGGCGTCGGCGTCTCTTCCTCGCCAGTGAGAGTAGCGGCGTCGGATATTTGAATAGGAGAGAGAGGAGATTTGGAAAGAGAAGGAGGTAGAGAAAAGGATAGAGAGGATGAGGGGAGGGGGAGAGGGAAAGAGGAAAGAGAAAGTTAGGGTTTTGGGTTAGGCAGTTGGAGGAAAAATGAGGAGAGAAGAGGGAGATGAGGAATATATATGGTAAAGGGTATTTTCGGAATAGTAAATGTGCTCACTAAGAAATTTTCTCTTTACTAAAATCAAACTGGGCTCACTAGGAATTCTGGGCTCACTAGGAAAAAAGTTATGCCCCTTTAGAAGCTCCCTTGTAAAGGGGGACACAATTTTCCCCATAGAGCCCAGTTTTCCCGGTGAGCGCACTATCTCATTTGAAAAGAGAGAATTTTTCTAGTTAATATATTAAAAATATCCAAAATATCATTCTTTCATTATCTCACCCACTTTTCCTAAAATCCAACTTCTTATTGTAACCAAGACGGAGGTTTTCAAGCTATTAGGATTTCTTCTATCAATCGGAATTCTACAACCATAGCAGAGGTGAGCTCTCTCTCTGTTAAAATAGAGCCTTGTTTATAATTATTTTACATGAACTAGTTAAATTATATATAAGTTAATGCCCTAACCCTAGCCCTAACCTAATCCGATAAATTATTATAATTTATGGATATGTTTTCTTCTTCTTCTATTTCCCTTGATTATTTGGTTGAAAAGCTTGCAAAAGAAATAATGTGCCAATATTAGGGTTTTTTTTCTAAAGGATTTGACAGGATTTATGGAATAATTTCGAGATCCCTGCTTTTTCTACTTACACAGGCTAGGGTTTGGCGAATATAAAAAATTTCGATAATTTTTTTTAAAAAAATCTTGGAAATTTTGACTTTTAGATAGTATTTCGATAAATGTATTTATCAGTTGTCAGGATGTAAGTCCTTAGTACGGGAATGCAATGAAAGTTTTTATTGGATGGTGAAGTCATGTTATTAATCATATTCAGATTTACAGTTTTAATTTTAGGATATAAATGCACAAGTAGAGAAGCTAGAGAAATGGAATTGAATGTGGATATTTTGTTCCATTCATGACTGTCTCAGGACTCTTAGGTCTTAGGGAGGGAGAAATGCATACATAGGTTGAGAGTCTCAATCTTATTACATTTAAGTTAAAGACTGGTTTAAATTTTCATTGCCTTGCACAAACATTGTCCCAAGTTTTATCATTTATTATTAATTTTATTTTTAGAATATTCGATTATGTCAATAATATCAACAATATAGAAACCCCACCTAGTGGCTTGGTGAAGATTGAACTTGGTAGTTGTCTAGTGGTGCTAGCTTTGTGATTAGACACAGAAACATTCGAGTTATTTACTAACCTGTTCCAGTTTAAAATTTGCTCAGAGCAACGACGGCGAACCCTAAAGTTTTTTTTCGATGTACTGATCGGAAAGGCGAAAGCTGGGCGCATAGTGATGGAGTTGTTTGCCGATGTTACACCAACAAAGAATCCATCTACGGGCAGAAGTTCGAGAATGAGAACTTCAAAAAGAAGTACATTGCCCTGGTGTGTTTTCGATGGCCAATGCTGGCCCCAACACCAACAGAGAAGTGAAGTGTAGAGGGTTAAGCTCTTTGAGATCATGAGTATAGAATTATGGATTGATGAATTGTATTTGTGGTACCCTCACGAGTAGAGAGTATGATAGCATGTTATGCAAATAAAATTTTCAATATTTTATGCAAATAAAAATTTTAATATTTTCTTCAGAAGCATTTTATATAATGTTTGTGAACAACAAAATAGCTTATCTATTTATCTCAGCATATATATTAACCAAAAGTATATAATTATTGCATCTATTTCAATCTCAAACTTGCCATGAATCTTGCATCCCTAGATGACTGCGGTTGGCTCTACCATTTCAACGTGTTGAAGCATCATCCTATATTCAACATGTTCAGCATATTAATACTTATTAATTAGTCAAAAAAAACTCAAAATCAAACTTTCTGTCTGGGGTGGAAACCATAGACAAAGAATATTTCATCCGAAATAACAGTCCGACCAAAGTGAGCTATCCGGACTATAATCCCGACCAGAGATCCACTGTCTGGGCTGTAACCGCGAACGGAAATATACTGTCCGAGATCTAACCCCGGACGGTATATAATTCATTCGGAAACTAATCCGGATATACAATATATTGCCTGGGATCAAGCCGGACGTTATATAATTCATCCAGGATCTAACTCCGGTCAGGAATAGAATGGAGGTCGAAGACAAGAGCATTAGTGTCAAAAAATTCAATGGTAAACTTGTTATTCTAATCAAATTTTTAAGTAGACTCATTAGGAAAAATGGTGTATTCCTCTCGGACCTATGTAAGATCTGAATTCTTTACTGGAATCCGTATCCAAATAAAATCCGAAAGTGTTTTTTTTTTTTTAAGTATTTATAAACCTTCGCATTTAAATTTCCGTGTAAAAAAGAAAAATGGTAAAAAAACACATTTTTTGACAAAATCATTTAACCCTTTTTCACATTTGTTTGTCTACCACCAGCAAGAAAGTCAATAAAGAAATAGAGGAACAAACGCAAATCTAGAAAGAAAATTTTAGCCAACCCTCCCATCATCAACCAACGGACGGTGCCCGTCCACGTCAGCCCCATAGAAAATTTTTAACAACGAGACAAAACGAGTGCCCTGGGAAGGAAAAAAAAAATCGTGCTTTCTTGCTGATGCACACAATTTTCTCCGTCTTTCTACACTGCACGTGCCGTGTACACTACTATTTCAAAACACGAAACAGCTTCTCCCAGCGAGTCATTAGCTGGCGCGTGGAAATGGATCCAAAGTTGGTGGGCTCCACAAAACCCCTTCACCTCCATCTCTGACTCTAATTCCTCATTATTAGTTCTCAAGCACTCACAAAATAATACATACTTCCCTCTGATTCTAGAGAGAGAGAGAGAGAGAGAGAGAGAGAGAGCGCCAAAGAACAGGTAACAATTTTTATTATTTTTTTAATTTCTAATTTTTGATTGGGCAGGCTTGAGTCTGGTTTCATGGGTAATATTCAGAACTTATTTCCACCATTTTTTTTTTTTTTGGAATTGGGTAGTGGTAGAATTTCTAAAATTGAAAAGGGAAAGATCATGATACTTGAAATTCTTCACTAATGAGAGGTTTCTAATTTCTATGGATATTGGGTTTTCTTTCTCAAATATATTTATGTAGCCCATTTGAGTATACATCACATAGATCATGATGAGAGATTTCTAATTTCTTTGGATATTGGGTTTTCTTCTCTCAATTATATTTATGTAACCCATTTGAATATACATCTATGATAGATCATGATATTCTGAACAAGAAGGGAAATTCAATATATAATGGAAAACGTGTACATGAGGTGCCTCCATTGGGAGTTCCTTATGGAAGCACCCCTAAATAGGAGGGTCTACATGGATGACGTTCACAAAAGTTAGTATACAAAAAATTATGCATTTTTTGATATATTCTGACTGAATATTGGATATGCATAAATTGAACGTTTTTCAATAATAGAACAATAAGACCTCTTGATCGACGATGAAAAGGTATCTAAATCACATGATTTTTTATACCATCTATTCCGAATATAGAGGTCACAAATAATGGGTAGGATCATCCACTTAAACAATTTATGTTGAGATTTAGGGGTCTCCTATGGCGACATCTTAGGATCACCATTCCTTATAAATATAAAAGAATAATGGAAATGAGTTGACAACCCACATAACTTAACTGAGTTACAATGCATTTCCACTATTTCTGATAATTTTTTTTCCAATTTTTTTGCATTATGGTCTCAAACCCTCTAGGGGTCACTCATTTCTAATTTCTTGGGTTTTAGTTTTGATTTGGCCTTTCATCAAATATATACAAAATTAATGATTTTCGTTGAATATAACATTTTATATCTACTTAATGGAGTAACAAATAAACTCCAAAATCTATGAAGTTTGATTAAGGTATTGATTTGGTGGTGATCATGATCCTAAAAAATTTTTGATAAAAAATAATGGGATCATTAGTTTTTCTCCGATGACTCATGTGACTTTTTTTTCTCTGATGACTCACTTAACTTTCCTGAGTTGACGGCTCATCTATAGTAATCCTATATGTGATCCCATATGTGTGTGTTGCCGTAATTTGATCTTGTTGTAGGTCATAGGTGAATGCTCTTGTACGTTATGCTGTATACGTGAAATATTAAGGAAACATGAACAAACTTTGTTTTAGCTGTGTTACTCTAATTATGTTCTTACCAATTATGCCATTTTATTTACACTTTTGTTTTATAAAATTATATTGGTCATAGGGTACTGGAGATACATTTAGTTAAGCAAGCAGTCTGTGATCAGTTTTGGGGATCAGGCATTAAGGTTTCTAGGAAATGCTAAGACCTACTGAAAGAGAAAGGGGAGGGGAAAATGTTCATGCTATGAGAAATTCTTTACCAGCTAGAGATTTCTAACTCTTATCACTATTGGGCTCTCTCTTTTTTCTGTTGCAACCATCAGAAGGACAATGATTTCTGAGCAGCGGAGGTAGTTCAATCTATAATTTTTTTTGTTGACATAATTTCGTTCACAGTAGGTGCACTTGCAAACTGTGCCATTTAACCCTGCTTGGATACTGGAAATGTATAAAAAAATGTTAACAAAGTCCTTCAGAGGTTTTAGCTTTGTCAGTTTTAGTTTGTTACACTCTTATCGCTAAGGTTTCAAATATCGGCCGTATTGCGAATGTCATAGCATATTTTGAGGCATATGATATAATATAATTCTATAATATAGCAACTGATGTTGCCAAAATTTTGCCAATATTTCCAATATGATGCATGTGATATTGTTCGTGTACATCCCATAAACCATCGGCCAAAGAGTTTATACCTTACTTATAAGTTATAACTGATAGTTTACGGCTGTTTCTGCAATTTTTTTTTTTTTTAATTCAAAATTTTGCTTTCAATTGATGCAGCATTGGTGTTTCCGTTAGATGGAACTGCTTGCCCTTTCCTCCTCTGTCCCTCATTTTGTTAGTCTGACCTTGAAGGTTGCAGACAACAGCCAAGGTTGTAGAAATTCTGGGCTCTTTGTCCATAGAAAAGCCAGAATTTTACGTTCCAGGACTAAGCGCTCATGGGTGATGTGTGCATCCCATCGAGACAACAACACAATTGAGAATCTGTATCAGAAAGAGGGGTTCAAATTGCTGGGTCTGCTCCAAGGGCTTCGAAATGTTGCTACTCCCAAAGTTGCAGTTGAAAATTGTCATTATGATGTGGCTGATGTGGGTTTGAGAAGTATCCCGCAGAAGTCTGATGAGGTCACAAAGGTATTACTTCCGCAGTTGCCTGATGATTCTGGTGGCAATCGAGGTTCTCCAATCAGTAGCGGATTTTGGGAATGGAGGCCGAAACTAACAGTTCATTACGAGCAATCTGGGGTGGAAAATGTTGGCGCACCAGCTGTGCTATTTCTTCCAGGTTTTGGAGTCGGGACATTTCATTATGAGAAGCAATTGAAAGATCTTGGCCGCGACTATAGAGTTTGGACTTTGGATTTCTTAGGACAAGGGATGTCGTTGCCTTCGGAAGATCCTGCTCCATCTGACGTTCAGAGAAGCGGTTCAGAAGTATGGGGATTTGGAGAGGAATCTCGGCCCTGGGCACAGGAGTTAGCCTACTCCATTGATCTATGGCAGGAGCAAGTTCGGGATTTTGTGGAACAGGTACAAATACTAAATTTATATAAGGCCTTCAATTTGTTAACATGTATGTTTGGTCTTGCTTTCAGTAGAGTACCTCTCTACTTGCAAATATCTGTGCACCTATTCTTTTCCTATTATACGTTTTGTTTACGTTCTTTTGTTTGAATTACTTCAAAGTATCATAAGTTTTATGGAGCGACATACTAGTTCTTTCCTATATGTATGGGCAGTTGCATATGCCTAATTACTTTTCCCTAGTTTTCCCAATATTAATGTGCCGTACTCTCCAATGTTTGAGATTATATATGTAAAAACTCCTAATAAATACCACAAAACTCGTGTAGCATTGTAAGGAAACTAATCTCTAGTAAGATCTGGCTAAATAACTGTCACGCCCTGCTCCTGATATACGGTATATGAGCACGTGTAACAGGTACCGGTAACATATTCGATTTGAATATACTAAAGTCTCCAGGAGAATTTGCCACAATAATACTCAATACTTGCAATAGAAAAGCTTAACAAAAAATTGACTTTTCATTAATGGGAACAAAGTTTGATATAGATAAAATAATAAAAGAATAGAATGAATTAAAGTAAGAGAAAATAAGGTAATTCTTTAGTATCAACCTGCTCTTCAAATTACACCAGATCTTGCATCATTATTCGGCATGTCCATAAATAATTATGGTTATGCATGCCCAGGTCATCAGATTGCGACCAAAACAGTATATGTAAAAATAATTAAATGACTATAAAAATATTTTCTTAATATGTAACAATAAAATTAACTATTATAGGTTAAACCTATTGTCATTTAGTGAAGTCAGTTTTATAACAGAGGTATATTTGTTTAGGATATCATGTAATTAGAAAAGCCAACTGATGGTATACCGCTGTTTCGATTGTTTTCTATACAGATCCAGAAAATGGTCATATGGATTGCTCGATGCTAAATCGGACCTCCCGTCAGACAAACATGAATAATAATAATAATAATAATAATAATAATAATAATAATAATAATAATAATAATGTATGATCTAGTAAATCATCACGTACCCATGGTGTGCAAATTATTTAGTTGTACAACTTAACATGTTACAACCGAAACAGAGTATATTTCTATCATTCAGTTTTTTTCCTAACCCAATGCCATTCAATATAATTCATATAGGTCTAAATTCTGGTTTTCATAACTTGTGTATGAATCATATGAGGTATAATATTTCAATTATATTAGGTATAATATTTCAATTCAGGTTTATTAGTTTGTTGATAATATGATTCAAGGAGGTTCGATTTATACTTTATTAAATAAATCATAATTGGCTATATTAAGGATTTACTAATTGTGACATCATAGATATATCGACAAGGCAATTATATGGATACTTAGATGTTTTTTTTGAGACACACGTTTTTTAATTAGAGAACCAGCATACAAGATAACTTGTTTAGACACCGACACAAAATGATATTCCAAATAGTATTTTTCCACAATTGTAGTTTTTATGTGATTTATAAAAAATTATATATATTGATTATTCTAAAATGTAGCTATATCATGATATTTAACATTTTTAATAATAAATGCGTAATAAAAATAATAGATTTTTGATTATAGGAATAACAAATCAATTTCACAAAATATAATTGAAACAACTATTATATAAAAGAACATGACTAGTGAGTTCAAAAATGAACTCTTTTGGAATTCGTTTCTCGATGTGGAGCAATTTACACATTAAAAATATTGTAAGAATATCAAAAATAGATTAATATAAATTTACATGATTTTTAGAGTTTTTCCATTATTTTTAGGCCATTCAAAAATTGATTTTAAACCTAAATAGTTTTAATAGGTTTGAAATCTACAAACGGGTCTGAATCTATCTTATTGGGTGTATAAGGTAGTAGATATTATTTTTAAGTCATTAGGGTTATTGGATAATGTGTAAACTAGTCCTAAGATCCAATATAATAGTTAACCCAATAAAAAAAGAAAAGATGACCTTTTTTATAAAAGATGTTTCTGCCAAAAATGTGGAAAGAAATGGAAGAATGTGCTCTTCTCCGACGAAGTGGTGGTGGTTCTGGTGGTAGCTCAAGATGAGAGGAAGAGAGAATTTTAGAGTGAGGAAAAATTTTGCAGGTTAATCTCTTGTATGAAATATGTTAGAAATGTGAGTTTATATAGGTTTCAAACTGGCGGTTTAGAATGTGAAATATTTTAGTTTAATTAGAGAGTTTAATTTTGAGAATTAAATATGAGAGTTTCATTGTTGAAATGATGGAGAAAATAAAGAGTTTGGAGGTTGGAGAAAATAAAAAGTTTAGAGTTACAGAAAATTAAAGATTTAGAAATTGTAGAAAGTGAAAAGTCATATTTATTATTGTATTTATTTATTTATTTATGTCTAATAAAAATTGAGGGTTATTACAATAACATAGATAGTCAAGTATCTTTATATGTAATATGTTTCTATATTTATATGCTATGAGCTCATATGGTAAATAATGTAATAACAAAGGGGATTTGCAAATAGATGTCACTATTATCACTTGCAATATATGTTTACAATAATAATGCCAGCATACAAGGCTTTAGTATATGCTAACTTGAAACTAGGGATGGTAATGGACGCCTCTACGGATCAAAATATACGGACCAAATTTTGATCTGCTTTATACAAAATTTTGAATTAAAAATGAAAATTTCATTTTCCTAATTCAAAATTTTGTATAAAAAGACTAAAATTTGGCCCGTAAATACATCCATTACCATCCTACTTGAAACTAAGGGGAACCTATGACATGTAGACAGACACAAAGTTGTGCTCTGAACGACAATGGGGGCATGGGGTATGG
The DNA here is from genome assembly GCA_036321105.1 of Dracaena cambodiana. Taxonomy (NCBI): domain Eukaryota; kingdom Viridiplantae; phylum Streptophyta; class Magnoliopsida; order Asparagales; family Asparagaceae; genus Dracaena; species Dracaena cambodiana. Next base: position 40,054,238 of record JAYEPQ010000001.1, on the reverse strand, counting down.
AAATTGACTAATATACAAACATGAGACCACAACTATATGTGTATACTTTCTCTAGAGATATGTATATTTGGATCATACAATATATGTATTTGATACTATTCATGTATGCAAGAAGCCAAGGTTTGAGAACTCAGTTTTTATAGAACAGTTCTACCAGATTGTTGGTACGTTTTGATTCATGGTCTGGGTATAGGTATGCAGTATACTACTTTTAGCTGTACACAATATGAAGGGGAAAGCTTAAATCGGATAGGTATTTGATGCCATGGTACCTTTGATCATTTTTAAGGACATTTCAATGAGTAACATATGTATTATTAATGCACATGTGGATGTCAAAAAAACTAAATACTAATGTTAAATTTGTCAAAGCTCACTGAAGCGATAACCATTTGTCCTCTTCTTTCGTTTTTTGTGTCGCCAGTTTTGGTGGATTGGATCGTGAATGTACCACAAATTGGTGTGTAGGAACTGGACCATAGTATGCGGGGGTTGGGTGGTGGGTGGAGGGGCGGAGAGAATTAGGTAACACTATGACCCTTGTTGTTTAAAAGGTTTTGACAAATTGTGCTAGTTTCAACGGTTTTGGTTTGAGTTTCGGTTCAAATTTCAGTTTCAGTTCCGTATATGTAAACATAAAAGCTAACTATCGTAACCATTATATAGGCTTGACATTTTTGGTGCTTTAAATACATAGTGCCTAAAGAACATGTAATATAAATATGTAGTTGTGGGTTAAGCGCTGACTATCATAACTAGATATTTTTGCCATCTTTGGTTAGTAGCATGTAATATAGACATACAGATTTAAGCAGTGGGTCTTGAATAAGATAAATAAACTCACAGTAGTGCCCAAAATCTAATCCAAATTAATATCAATGCCATATACACAATGTTCAATTATGCTTTGACTTAAAATCTAAATAAAATATGAGTTGGACTAGGTCCTCCGGATAGGATCTGAAGTTGGATCCTTTCACGTGAAAGATCTATGTTAAAGCATCAAAATATTAAAGACAATTATATGGATGTGAACTCTGATGTCTGAGTAATCTAAATAAGAATCCATATGCTTTAAAGAGAGTTTACTCATAGATCGAGACCTTACAGAAATGTTTGTTTAAATTTTAAGCCATTAAATGCTTGATCAGTTGATAAAACTTATTTAGATCATATGAATTTGTGTGTTTAAGCTATTTGGATATCATAAATCATCCATGAGATTGGATTTCAAAATTTGATGCTCTAACAAATAGTTTCCACTTGATAGATCTAAGTTTCAAATCCCATTGGTAGGATCCTAGTAAAACTCAATAAAATAAATTAAACTATGATATATATATATATATATATATATATATATAGAGAGAGAGAGAGAGAGAGAAAGAACGGAAAATTCACCGGCGGTGAAGGGGATTCCTTCACTAGCGCTTAAGTGTCCCAATAATTGTATCACACGTAGTGCCACTCAAAATAATAAATAAAAGAACTTTCTTAACTACCTTTTAAATGGCGCCACGTGCAATACAATTATTGGGCCACCTAAGAGTTAGTAAAGGAATCCCCTTCACCGCCGGTGAATTTTCCGTTTACTCATATATATATATATATATATATATATATATATATATATATATATATATATATATATATATATATATATATATATATATATATATATATATCTTAGTTCTTAAGGATGAACATCCCTGATCCACATAAGCCCGTGATTACCTGTTAGCTCAAACTATTAGGTAATGAATCATCATGCCTATGTTATGCAATCTTTTGAACACCTTCGCTTCACAAAAATCAAACGCGAAAAAGAACCATTTTATTTGGAAGAAGCATAGCCAGCTTTGCAAGAGAATGGAAGTGGACAGCTTACATGTTTAAGATGAAACTTGAACTTGGAATTTGTAGTCCTGGCCTGGTTCTTTCGTATGACGTCTCTAACTACTTAGCCAAAAAGCATCCGCTGGTAGTTAATGGTGGGTCAACGATATTTACAGTATATCCGGGATCAAAAAATACATATTGGTACTGAAACGATGGCAAATGAAAGATATCACTGGATGAATTTGAGGTAGTGGTATTAAATAGGATGTACATCCTGCTCCATTATAGTAGTCGAGGGTACATTGTACGTGTCGCCACAATTTCAAATCATACATAATACTATTCTTTCGACCGTTTCTTTGTTCCATCAGAAAGTCCTGCACTTTGTTTTTAACAATGCTGAGAAGGAACATGCTGATAAATGTAAGGTGGTGGAATATAACGTTATTATATTTGTGTTATATGATATATGATTGTACTTGTATTTGTATTATCATATATAAATACTGAGAGCTCACACCCTTGAAGCTTACCTTCAAGTTTCACATCTCCTATTACAGGTGATTGGCGGACCAGTTTATGTTGTGGGCAACTCCCTTGGTGGCTATGTTGCCCTATACTTTGCAGCGTGCAACCCACAGCTCGTGAAAGGAGTTACATTGCTTAATGCAACGCCATTTTGGGGATTCCTTCCTAACCCTATCACATCACCTAGGTTTTCCAAAATCTTCCCATGGGCTGGAACGTTTCCTCTCCCTTCTAATGTTCGAAAGCTCATTAAGCTCGTGTAGGTATTTGAATGTCTTTATTACTTTTTTTCTTTTTTTAAATATCACCTTCTATTCATACGTTTACAGTGATATAAAGAGCAGTTTTATCTTACATATGAATCCAATTGACATCTAAGAGTGTTTGAGTTTTTTCATCCGACATTTGTATAATTGCATAGAATCTCATCTTTCCTGAATTATTAGAGTTGCTTTCTCTTTCTAAGAGAACTTTTAACCAAGGTTTTAAATATCGGCCGATACGGATATGTATCGCAAGTATCATATCGTATCTTGAGGCATCTGATATGATATAGGTCCTATAAAATTGCTACTGACACTGTCAATATTGCCGATAATATTATATTGCCAATACAATACATCCAATATTGCTAACTTGCAATACCATAAACTATCTAACGATACCAATATGAATTCTGAGATTTTAGACCTTGCGTTTAACAAATGATTTCATGAGAAGGCACTTCATGTCAGTGGTTCATTTGATTCGGTCGTGCCCTTATCAATAGCTTTAAATATGGATATCCTACACCAAATTTGATAAGCCCACTCACGCTTAATATCATTTGGGTGTGGTATAAATAGGTGTATCCTAGATCGAATTTAATTTACCTCCTAAAATGCTTTTGTTGTTTGGTCCTTGATGATCTGTAGCCACAAATTTCATGCTTGCATCAAATCTGATGTCTTATATGCTCTTTGATTTGGTAATTTCGTCAAGACTTATGCATCACATTGTGTATACGTAACATATGTTTCTGCCTTATTGTATTTGTACCAAATATCTTTTTTCTTATTTCACTTAGCCAAATACTTTTTTAGGATAAATGTTTTAATGAATTATGGTTTCTCCTGATTTTCTCAATCTAGACATTGGAATTTTGATTTTTTTTTTATGGTTTAGATGGCACAAGATAAGTGACCCTAACAGCATAGAGGAGATACTCAAACAAGTGTATGCGGACCATTCAACTAAGGTTGACAAAGTTTTCTCTCGTATTATTGAGACAACGCAACACCCCGCGGCAGCAGCATCTTTTGCGTCGATTATGTTTGCTCCCAAGGGACAGCTTTCTTTCCAGGAAGCTTTGAACAGGTATTGCAGGGATCATAAGATCCTTTCGTACCTTTTATTGATTGCTTCTTACCCTGAATTGTATCTCGTAATACTTGTATCAAGTATTGACTCATATATGCTCTAAGCTACAGAATCCTGTTCACTTGTATATTTGATTGTATGCTCCAGGTGTAAATGGCAAAACATTCCCATCTGCCTCATGTATGGTAAAGAGGATCCCTGGGTTAGGCCTGTTTGGGGCATGAAAGTGAAACAACAATTTCCTGAAGCACCATATTATGAGATCAGCCCTGCAGGTCACTGCCCCCATGACGAAGTTCCTGAGGTACGCACACAAGAATTTAGATTTCTGCTTCTCATGGTAAATATAATTTACCATCATCTCTGGTAATAGTTTAGTAGTATAGCTTAGCAGCAAAATCTATCTATGATTGATTTTTTGGTTGGATTCAGACCGCTGTTGAAGTGAATCTTTAGCCAGGGAAGAGATGATGTTGAGGATTATCGTTTTTTTAGAGCAATCTTTAGACAGGGACGTTTTATTCTCTACACCCCTGATGCTCAATCTCTAAATAACTCTATCCCGAGAGTTGGGATGCTTGGATTCATTCCTAAGGATTTATTGTTTCCTATTCTAACTATATATAACTTTTTATTTTTTTCAAACTTTACGTGGTTACAACAAATTCCAGTTGTCTTTCTTTTTCACCGAAATTTTTATCTTTGATCCTGATGCTACATTCATATGGCACTCAACAGTGCTCATTGCATTTAGAAGCAAATTATAGGTCAAAAGTTTGACCTTTGTACGCTGCAGGTAGTGAACTTTTTGTTGCGTGGATGGATCAAGAGCCTCGAGTCCCATGGCTCCACTGCACTGCCTCTCCTCGAATTGCCCGATTTTGAGGAATATGGCGTATCGAGAGACTTGGAATATGTCAGAGATGAAGAAGAAGGATCGAAGAAATCAGTAAGAGTACGATTCCTGGGATCAAACTTCTCATTCTGGAGTGAGTTCGTCTCCTTTCTCAGGTCCAACATTGCAAAGTTGAGAATCAATTCAAGATAGAGAGGGGCAGCTTGCTCCCACGCTGCCCTGCCCCTCTCATTCTCTTCTTTTTAAATCTCATGTGATTATTGGTTGTGTAGATTATTCTTTATTTATGTAGCAAAGCAATACTATCTATAGGATTGTAGTTGCAGAGTGTAATGTAGTTGGAGTTTCATTGCTTTTTGTGAAATTCAATTAGAAACAACCAAAGGAATAGATTGAATCATTTTAAAAAAAAATACAACAGCAACAGCAACAGATCCTCTAGATTAAACGGGGGAGAGGTGGCAGCCATCCCCTCCTCCCCCCACCACCATGATCCCTTAGATCCAAAATCCTTAAAATCCAAAGTCGAAGGAGAGAATTTATAAAGAAAAAAAAATTAGAGCTACAATGAGAGGGGAAGGATTGCACGGACGGGAGCCATCGTCGACGTGAGTAGGAACTCTCCCCCCTGGTTTGGATCCAAAGCGACTGATGGAGCGGACGTTGGAGAGGACACTCGTTACCTTTTGGTGTAAAATCGAAGCGAGGGGAAGGACCGCACGAAGCAGGAGCCATCGTTGGCGAGTGTAGAGACTCTCTCCCCCGGTTTGGAGCTAAAGGGCTGAGGGAGCGGATACTGGAGAGGACACCCATTACCTTGTGGTGTAAATTTGAAAAGAGGAGGAAGGGACTCCCCATTTGGCACAAAGAAAAGAGATGCGTGGCCTCCCCCTCCTCCTCCTCAACATCGCCTGTCCAGTCCCCCTTCAAGCCGCTGCGGCTCAACCGTTTGGAAGAACGGTTTTCGGTCGAAAAGTGTCGGCGAGAGCGACTGAAGGAGGGGAACCAAGGCAGAGCCAGAGCGGCTCTCTTCGAAACGGAGCCGGAGCGGATTCCTACGTTGCAGATCTCGGTCGGTGAGAGCGCGACCGAAGGAGGGGAGCCAGGGCGGAGCCGAAGCGACTCTCTTCGAAACGGAGCCGGAGCGGATTCTTGATGTCAAGGCGAGATCGCAATTCTCGAGAAGGGCAGACCTCCACTCATAACAATTGGACATGTGGGCCAGTGGAGAGAGGTTTGAATTTTGAATTTCAAAATTCAAATGAGCCTTGAGATTTTGAGATGGGATAAGTTCATGATAATTTTGAATCTCAAAATGCAAATGGGTCCTGATGAAGTGGCACTGAACCATATAGGTCTAAGTGATTTATCTAATATGGTGGACTTATTGAGTTCAAACAGAATTAAATTATATATTATCATGAATCGACATATTAGAAGATTAGGTCGGAACAACTAATGTACAACACGATCGAGATAAAAGTTGGACGACAGAACCATTACACTGGACATCAGGACAATTGCCAGACAATTTGTAGTGTCTGTAGTTCCAATATATATATATATATATATATATATATATATATATATATATATATATATATATATATATATATATATATATATATATGAGATTACTGTAGGTGAGCCGCCAGCTCAGGAAAAGTTACGTGAGCTAGCGGCAAAACTGTAATGATCCAATAAATTTTCTTCAATTTTTTTTAACAATCACTATCTCTACCTCTTTAACTTATTTCAGATTAAATTTCATAAATTTTGGATTTCATTTACCCTTTCATCAAGTGCATACAAAATGTTTTATTCATTGAAAACCGTTAATTTTGTGTTAGCTTGATGGAGAACCAAATCAAAACTAAAACCCAAGAAGTTGGGTATGAGTGAACCCTAAGGGGTCGAGATCATAATCCTCAAGAATTTTTTTTAAAAAAATTATTGGAGATAGTGATAATGAACTACAGCTCAAGTAACTTGCGTGAACTGTCAGTTCATTTCCATTTTTCTCATATATATATATGTGTGTGTGTGTATGTGTGTGGATTACTGTAGGTGAGCCGCCAGTTCAGGAAAAGTTATGTGAGTTACCGGCAAAACTATAATTATTCAATGATTTTTCTTCAATTTTTTTAATAATTACTATCTCTACCTTCTTAACTTCTTTAGGATTAAATTTCATAAATTTTGAAGTTCTTTTACCATTTCATCAAGTGCATACAAAATGTTTTATTCATTGAAAACCGTTAATTTTGTGTTAACTTGATGGAAGACTAAATCAAAACTAAGACCCAAGAAATTGGGTATGAGTGAACACTTAGGGATCGAGATCATAATCCAAAAGAATTTTTTTTAAAAAGATTATTGGAGATATTGGAAATGAACTGCAACTCAGATAACTTGCGTGAGTTGTCAGCTCATTTCCATTTTTCTCTCATATATATATATATATATATAAAACGGGAAATTCACCGACGGTAAAGGGCATTTCTTCACTAACGCTTAGGTGGCCCATTAATTGTATTACACGTGGCACCACTCAAAGGGCTATTAAGAAAGTTCTTTTATTTGTTATTTTGAGTGACGCCACATGTAATACAATTATTGAGTCATCTAAGCGCTAGTGAAGGAATTCCCTTCACCACTGGTGAATTTCCCGTTTCCTCATTTATATATATATATATATATATATATATATATATATATATATATATATATTGTTTTGTTAACACCTGATTAATAAAATGTGAAGAAATTACCCACCGTTTATATTAAAAAAAAACAACAACAATAACAACTAAGCCTTTTATCCCAAGTATTTGGGGTAGGCTACATAAACTAAAATAGAATCACGCCGGATCGATCACGTTAATAATCATTCTCTATTCATTCTTATCAAGTAGTGTCTTCTCATTTAAACCTCTAGAATCTATATTTTTTCGTATCACCTCAATCCATATTTTTTTTGGATCTTCACTTCGTTTTTTTTAACTTATCCTACATTGATAAACTCTCCTCGTCGAACTTGCGCATTTGTAGGTTTACGTTGCACATGACCAAACCATCATAAGCAATTTTCTCGTATCATCTCATTGATGTGAGCTCTATCTATCTTAATATGAATATCTTCATTTCTCATTTTATCTCTCCTAATGTTGTCGCATATCCAATAAAGCAGCGCATCTCTGTTGCACTAAAATGACGTTTCTTTAAAGCCCAACATTCTGTGCCATATAATAAAACTGACCTAATAGCAGTTCTATAAAAATTTTCCTTCAGCCTTAACAGAATGTTACGGTCGCATAAAATTCTTATTGCATTTCTCCATTTCAACTAGCCAGCTTGTACTCCATCATTATAAAAAATAATAAAGAAAAAGAGAAGGGAAAAAAAAACAAAATAAAACAAGTGTAAACATATAACAATTTTATTGGAAGCACCGTAGGTTCTTCAAATATATATAGATGATATGTTTAACAATATACAATATTAACTGCCAACAAGTTTCTCAAAAATATGTCTTGTTCTTTTGAAATATTTTAAGTTTTTCAAATTGCAGCTAAATGCTTTAGAATGGGATACCATAGTCTTATCAAGATGCCACCATCTCAAAGAAAAGGCAAACAAATGGATGGACATCATTAGAATGAGATCTTTGTAGAGATATAAAGCCAAAAAGAGTGGCATCAATTTATGGTCCCCACAAGCAAAATCAGAAGACCAAAATCAAGTCAAGACACGATAAATATATTCTCATATAAAGAGAGACAAATAGCCTCAAGCTGGAACCAATAGCAAGAAGACTCAATGTTTGGGGAGAAGAAACCATGCAGCTGCTGTTGATCCACAATGGTCACTGTCTCATGAAAAGGACAGTTTGGCCATTTTTAGTGCCAAAAATTGCTCAGTCAATCAACTATAAATATCTAAAAGGAGAATCTGAATATCTATATAGTTTCCAAATTAAGATGGGAAAAAAGGTATTGAAGGTGGAGATGCAACTAAATTTATCCAACTGTTTCTACTTCTTCTTCTTCTTTTCTTCTTCTTTTTTTTCCTCCTTCCAATTTATTAAATCACACAAGTAGTTGGTTATTTGTAATCCTTGCGTCTGTTTTGATAACGAGTGGAACCAAATAACTCGATTGGGACAGTTGTTGAACCATACCACATAGTTCCAGCAACAATAAAAATTGCAATAACTAAGCTTTTTATCCCAGTATCTTGGATAGGCTACATGATTCAAACCAGAATCACAACAGATCGATCACTCTGATAATCCTTCTCCATTCATTCCTATTGAGTAATATGTCCTCATTTAAATATCTAAATTCATATATTTTCGTATCATCTCCATCCATGTTTTCTTCGGTCTTCCCTTTGCTCTTTTAATTTGTCTTATGTTGATAATTTCTCCTCGTCAAACTGATGTATTTGTAGATCTATATTGTATATGACCAGACTATCGTAAGCGATTTGCTCGCATCTTCTTTTTGATGGAGGTTACACCTACTTTAGCAAGAATATCGTCATTTCTTATTTTATCTCTCATAGTATTGCCACATATCCAATAAAACATGCACATCTCTGTTACACTTATCATCTGTGAATAACGTTTCTTTATAGCCCAACATTTCTCATTATAACAGCAAAAGCTGCAAAAAAAAAAAAAAAAGCAATACTATTTGAAAGTACAGTTTCAATATTATCCAAACATAATCCTTTATATAGACGTTGAGGCAGACAAATACTAGGATGGAATAGGTCTAATATGTCCAGTGTACCTGCTGCAAAGATAAAGGAACAGTTTGCTTACCATCTTAGTGGAACATTTTAAGGTTATGCTGCTGTATCTAGCTTTTAACTTAAGGCAACTTCAAGTGACATTACACTAATATGTTACAACTTGAGAGGGAACTTATAAGAGATAATAAGATCTCTTGCTCACAAGTCTTAAATATTTATTTACACTAAGCATAAGAAAATTGTAAAGAATCATTTACTTCTTACACAAATCAGACTAAAGCTACAATCATATCAAGAGGATCGAACAGAGCAAAATACAGTCAATATCGATGATCAAGGATCTAAGATGCATGCATTATATATAATACATCCATAGATCTAACCAACTCTTGCTTTTGAAAACTTCTTTTTATCTTCCGACAAACTTGAATCATAGTAGGATAACTTCAAATCTTGCCAGGGTTCTCATTACCAATATTCTTCTTTCTAAAAGCCTTAAAATTTTATACGAGTATCTGTCTATCTGCAAACAAATGTTCAAACTATAAAGTTTTAAATCCAAGGGGAAAAGATTTTCCCAATCAAAAGAATACGAGTCGTATTAAGTAGCTAATCATGATCGTGCCAGCTCAACTAATCTAATAAATAAGATCATAATATAATTCATAGAACTAGAGAAAGCTAACCAATCATATGCTGAAAGTCAATAGTCGGGTACTATTTTGTGAGTAATATTTTCCGTTAGGTTATAAATTATATGAGTTGTTAAAAAAAAAATGACAAACAACATTTTATGAGAGTGAATGCAGCATGACAATATTGTTATTACATGTAATCATAAAATTTGCATCTTTATAAGCTATTATAGCAAGCGAATGCTAAGAGCTAAAAGATAATTGCCATATAAGTAATCTGATGAAGTAAACTATTCAACTAGAAGCGTATGATACATCAATATTGGTAGGAATAATATTGAACAGTATTCAAAATCATGAAGTTCTAAGGAAACAATAATAAGCAGAGGGTCAGTTAATTGGGCTGCCAGAGGTACCATAAGCAATAATTTTAGAAAGATAATACACGATGTGACACGTTAGAACCCAAAACTTCTTGTATCATTTTGAAGTATATTGAAGGATTTTTATTTCCATAAAATGGTCACTATCATTACCTACTGAGAAAAATAATACTTGATCGAGTTAGAAGCATAACAGGGAGGTGATATAAGTTACTAAGAGCTAGTTTGTAATTGACAATAAAAATAAGTTACATAAGTTACATAACAACCATCTCTCACCATTGAAAGTGTTGCAAAAGTTGCAACTTCAGAGTGATTTGGATGGATTGATTTAGATGTCTGGAGAGTCAAAATAGCAATCTTCACAAGTTTCATCCCAACAATTTGAACCAGTTGTAGATTTCTTATCTATAACGAGACTTCCTGAGGTAACATCTCTTGGAGAAAATGTTTCTGCACATGATCGAACTTAGGTGGTATGTGCTAGTAAGTGTGGCAAGTCAGAAGGTTTCTCTTAGCATAAATGGTGTGTAATCCCCATGCGTTTCTATTAATCAAGTGTTAACTAAATATAGTTACATGGATGGATTACACATATATCTAATTCCTCATTAACTACTCAATGGTACAATTGTTTCGAAAAGATCCATAGCAGTAGCCTCTAACTCAAATTGCAAGTGGTGATGTCATCCATGACAGAATGGAGTCACCATCCAATTGCACCCAACACCGCAGCACAACCAAATAAGCTTGAAAATTGAGTCTTATTTCAAACTTGAATTTGAAATTCAAATTTGTCAAGATCCTCGCCAACACTGCTGTCTAAGAAGCACCGACACACCAAGTGAAAATGCCGTATCCGTGTCGGACACATGCCTGATCCAGATATGTCAGACATACCATGTAGCATGTCCAATAAAATAAAGAAAACACGCCAAAAACCATGTCAGACATACCATGCAGCATGTGAAAAACACGCTAAAAACCATGTCAGACGTACCCTGCAGCATGTCCAATAAAATAAAGGAAAAAAATGACATGTCATTACCGTATTCCTGCTTCTTGTAGGTTATGTTTAGAAAAAAAAAGAAGAATTATATGATCTGAAAAAATGAAAATAAATATTGCTAAACTGGTAGTATCTATATCTACCTAATTAGTTTTATTAAGTTATATTTTAATATTTTCTTGTGGACATGAGTTTTGTTTAGTTTCTATATCTGAAGAAATAATTTTTTGCATTCACACTTTGTTGATCCATGATCTGCTGTTATGACTATCTTTTGTTTCTATCTCTTTACATATAGAGGGAGATAGATGCATAGTTGATAACGATACTTTTCCATTATAAAGGAATGAAGAAACAAAACCCATACATTGTCAATGCTTTCGTTTTGGATATTTTGGTAAAATTATAATGTTAATAACAAATATATATATATATATATATATATATATATATATATATATATATATATATATATATATATATATATATATATATATGTCCTTGTCGTGTTTGTATTCTTATTTTCTCACAAATGTTGTATCTCATATCCGTATCTAAATTTGTACCCGAATCCGCATTCGCATGCATGCATGCTAGGCTACTCATCTAACCATCCAACCAGCATCTAGTACTTGATTTTACAACTTCCTTGCACCTGGACTTCGAGACTACTCCATCTCCCACCAAGTCAATCACTCTTTACTCAATCCTGCTACCGGCGAGAGCTTCTTATCGTGGTCGCCATACTAAAAGTTTCTTCGAGTTCTATATTTGCGACAATGCTGTTCCCGTCCGACAGGTAAGGCATCTCAACACACAATTACTGGCATGATGCCTTGCTTCCGTCAACAATAGCCGCAACATCTTCCTCCCCACGACTTCTTCCCATCATGGATTCTCATTATGGTCAACAACTTTTGGGTATTCCTCGATCAACGATTGTCCTCCATTTATTTTGCCTAAAAAATATTGCGAACTCTATTGAGAGCCTTTGTTAGCGTGATGAGCACCGACACTAACATTTTGACATACTTTTTGGTGCCTCCTACGGGGTCTCTACTGTAATCTATGCAACTGAGCATGCCTGCGAGTGCCAACACTCCCATGGGTTCTTGGTCAATAGGCCTCCGTCACCGTTGTTAAATCTCACAATCCAGGTCGCTGTCAGCTTACCCAATACTACTCCACAGGCCGTCTTTGCATGAACAAAGCCATGACGATGCTTTGGAGTCCCTATCCCTAGGTTCCTCTAATTGCGTAACGCCTTGGGTTTGGATTTTTGGGAGGTTTAGATTTTGGGGAACAGTTGTGTAGGGAAGGACCCAAGCCTCGTGCCCCACCTCCCCTCACTCCAGAAAAAAAAAAAAAAAAAAAGAAAAAAAATAAATAAATCAAGTTCTATATAGGAAGACATAAGGTAGTGACAAGTTAGATGTTGTTTGAGAGTGAAAACTTGTTTATTAATTACTGTATAGGAGCAGTCCCCATCACATGTACATACCAAGAATTATATTTATATACAATAGTTGAGAAGGATAGGTTCATTTAAAAAAACTCCTATTAACTTAATTTACTTAAAATCTAGCCATAACTGCCAACAACAGTCCTTCAGAAGTCAAAATAACTTTTTCCCTAAAAGAGGCAAAACATGTACATACGAAGAATCATATAAAGCTGGAGAAGGATAAGTTCATTACAAAAAACTCCTATTTAATATAATTCACCAAAAAAATTGTCAACAGCCCTTTAGAAGTCAAAGTAACTTTTTCCCCCTAAAAGAGGCAAAAATTCACTTCCCCTCTCACGCTTTTGGGTTATTAGAGAAGTTGAAATCTGCAGCACAGCAATATGGTTCTGTACTCCTTGAACCAAGTATGAGGGCGAGCATTTTCTTCATCGCCTTCATCACTAAACCTAGAGAAGTCAGATAGAAGTGTGATCGTTTCATCCAGTGCCATGCAGAAGGTGCAAGGGTAGAGTGCGGTTCAATCTCTACTGAAGACTTTACAGAACACAGGTCTGCAAAATTTGTTTCAATGCTTCTATAAAAGAGGCAGGGAAAATGCCAGAAGCTGCAACATCTGGCATTTTCTGTTGATCCTCAACATACTCCTAGGTCCTAAGAAGATGGCACTTTCTCTTGATCAGTTGTTGGCTAGCAATAGATCGTGCTAAAAAGATAAGAAACCAGTCACAGCGACATCAAAGGACCAAAGAAGAAAGAGGAGCAGATTGCAATGTCCACATCTATCTACTAAGGTAGTGAAGAGGAGGATGAAAAGGAATAGGAGCTTAGAAGAAGGATTGAGGTGGTCCCAGTGATTCTAATTGAGATTCTTCGGACTAGAATGCACACTGCTTCTCCATCTATAAATGATAGCAACAATAAGAACCAATAAGGAATAAGCACAACCAGCACCAGTCGCTTTGTCCTTAAAAATCTACTTCAAACAGCTCAAAGTTTTGTTTCCAGTCATTACTAAATATCCATCGGATAACATCCATATTATAAAAAGTGACAGAAAGTTTATATAATGTAGAAACCTATAACTTGTATCATTCCTGCAGTATATCTCAAAAGAAGGTACAATGTTTCAAGCTATTGCATAACTATAGGACGAAATGAAATTTATACATGAATAATATTTTGTAAATTTTATGAATTTATAGAAGAAATGAAATTTATACATATTTTTGGGAGCTTGAATTATATACTAAGTTACCACCTCAAGTGCATTACAAAAAAATATCTGAAGCTATAGTGCAGAAATAAGACAACTTCCCCTAAAACTCTAATTGTTCAAGTAAAGTGGCAAGTTTTAATGATGAAATTTTTCTAAGCAAGTTGATTCTATAAAATTATTTCTTTCCAGAACACATTTGGCCTAGTCTATTAAATGGCATCTGCATATTTAATAAAAATGCATACTAGGATGGCAACAACTAGCTACCAAGTATTTTTTGATTGGTAGTAAGACATTAACATATTTACATATCAATATATATCGCAACTGCTGATTTGTGATAATGATAGTTCACCATAAAAGCATTGGTTTAGTAAACAAATTCAGTACCAGGAACAATATCAATATTCTAATTTTAGATTCAGTATCAGGAAAATAAATTAGGTGCTTTTCCACCAACAGGAGGTAGAAAAAGTCTAAGAGACAACTCGAACATTACAAAACTATCAAGATGGAAAAAATTGGGAGACAACTAAGAAATTAGAATAAAAAATATATTTTAAGCAGTATTGTTACTCTTTAATGTTGAGCAGATGAGATATCCAGATACATACTCCAAAGAGAAATAATACAAGTGGACCATATAAGACTATGATGTACATCCATCCACAAAAAGGAGACTTCACGGTTACATACACGCTAACCTTCCCTAACACATGACATGCAGGAAGCTTTCCCCATCTATTGAACATTATTTGCATTGCTAGACCTATTATTTCTACATATACCTAAGACTTGGAAAATTTGTACTCATGTTACCATTGCTAGTGACAGAACATTTGAACGGATGAAAAACAAAATTTAATATCATTAAAGAAGATGATGAGAAGCTCAAACCTTGCCATTTCAGGCACCGATTTCACTCTGCTTGAGAAGCTGGTGTCATCAAATTCCCCATTGCATCCATTGACTTCACTGCTTCAACAACATCGATATTCTGCCTCATATCTCCATTCAGATTGATCTGACAATCAACAATTGCAGGCATGCAGCTACCATCCCACCCAAGCTGCTCCCCGTTCACACCAACACATTGTGGGTTATTATTACACTGCATACCAACACCAGTGCACGGTTTCTGAAATGGATAAACACCCAATTCACCATCAATCTTTGCCCGAAGATCAACCAGAAGGCTCCTCAGCCTAACAACCTCTGCTTCTAATGCTGCTTGCCCTTGCAACTTCCTCATCAGCTGCTGGTTTATGAGCCTAAGTTTCTTGACTTCCTCTTCAAGGTAAGCTGCATGAGCCTTCTTTTTCTCCCGATACTTTCGGACCGCCTCTCGATTTCCCAACGGCTTCCTAGGCTTCTTCAGCTCCTCTTCTCTCTCCCCTTCGCTCGTGGAGAAGACCTGAGTGTGGGTGTGGTAACATGTATGGGTGTGCGTGGCAGCCGTAGGGCCAGGGGGATTGCAGGTGTGGGTGTGGGTGCATGTCCTGCTGTTTCTCAAGAATTCATCGAAACTATTGGACATGTCAGAGTTTGACATAAGTAGCTGGTTCGAAATGTCCAGTTCCCCATCGTCCATCCTTCCACTAGATACTCATTCAATAGGAAAAAATGAACCAAATTATGCTTCCAGGTCTCACAAACTAACAGAGGTTTCGATCTCTCTCGACGATTCTATGGAAATATCTCTACCAACTCCGCAATCTTGGGATACTTGAACTATGAACTATGAACAAGGATAAAATGAACTATGTAGTATCTCAACAAGTTGCCTGATACAAGAATTTTTTACATACAAGTGTTAAACTATAATTGAAAAATCTACTGAATATTAAACATTAGAAAAATGAAAATCCTACTGCGTTCCAATTCTTTCACGAAAATTTTATAAGCAAATTTTCAATCTAATATGTAGACTCCTACAGAATCCAAGCACAACCCAACTGACAGAATCTCGTAAGAAACAAACAGCAACATCAAGAGACTACCTTGCCCAGATACAAGGGATTCAATCAACCCAAAATCAATCAGAAAAATCTCAAAAGCTAAAAAAAAGGCAACTTCCCCAATCCAATCTCAATACGAAAACGAAAACTGCAAGAATCAAGACATACCCAGATGGAGAATAGTGCTGAAGGCTCGAGATCAGGCGTCAAAGAGAGACCTTGGCACAAATATTCAAAGAGGCATCTGATCTTTTTGAGGATAGATTTAGGGAAAAAGATGGAGACTTTAGGAAAGAAAGAGGAAGAAGATGATGAGATGAGAGGTGGAGACGAGGTTATGATTTGATCGGAGAATTTGGCAAGGGGAGATTGATGGATTCTGGTGGCAGCTGCTTCTTTTTTCTAATGATTTCCCTATCTTTTTTTTCTTTTTTTTTTTTTTTTTTTTTAAGTATTGATATTAAAAATAAAAATAAAAAAATTGGTGTTTTCGAGAAATGAGAAGTGTCAGCCCCTGTTGAATTCTGGATGGGATGGAGCTGGGAACAAATGTCAGCTTTCTAAATGCTTATTATGAATTATGGTAAGGGTAAAGGCACACCCCAATTCTCTAAGGACACACGCCACTCCATTTGATTTTATTTACGGAAAATTCTAAATGAGCACACCACTTGACTCATTGGGCACTCCTCTCAAAGTCGTAAAAAAAATCGCAAGTTTGTTATTTTTTTACCGTAAAAAAAATCGCAAGTTTGTTATTTTTTTACCATGATAGGAAATCAGTGCAACGAAAATTTCCAAACAGTTTGAAAACCGTTCAGGATGACTTGGAAATGTGCATTTGCTGAGCAAGTGGTGTGCTCATTTAGAATTTCCCTTTATTTACAAGTTTACTATTATTTTATATTATTTTATATAGACAAATATACCCATCATCTTCATTTTAGTTTTAAGAGGTTAGAATCAGAGTTAAGAGCCGCCGCGGCTAAGGGGAGAGAGGAGATGATATTTTCGAAAAATAGAGGCATGCCCTTAGGAAATCCTAGGATTTCATAGGTGTGTTTTTAGAGAATCAGATGTGTCTTTATAATTAACCAAATCGGTGTCTGTTCACTGATGTATTGGCTTAGGACTATACTAGACTCTTAGACGTATATTTGTAACTAACTCATTAACTAACTCATTAATTGACAAGGTGCCCAACCAATTAGATTAAGATTGTAATACATTAAAAAGATACAGATATAAGATTTTTCAAGAGATCAGGTCCTTTTTTGAAAACGATATAATACAACAAGTTATTCTAAAGTTAAACCTTGGAGGAAAGTCTTCTACTTTTATCTTTTTTTTTTTTTTTTTTAAGGGATTGGGTCCATTTCTGAAGATAGAGAGAATAATATCGTAAAAAGTTATTCTAAAATTAACCTTGGGGGCAAATATACAAAAGCTTTTCATAGAACCAAAACGAGTATCAAACTAACAGGTGTCAAATAAAATCTAGTTTGAAACATAGCATGTCAAGTGTGGATACCGAGACCAAACATAAGAAACTTTTAAAATAGAACAGTAAAGAAACTTGAAATGAGACTGGATTGTGAACCAGCAACAAAACAGGCAATGATACCCAATATAAAGGGAAAAGAAGATAGCACAAGTATCAGACAGGTAAATACTAGAAATATGGTCAAGATGGAGCAAACCCTCGCCACACGAAGCAGGATTGCTACCAAGAAAACCACACAACTCTAGTAACTAAACTTATAATCAACCCAGGAGAAAATGTTGCTAAACATTTGCAAACATATAGAAAAACCATTCGTCAAGTCTAGCAAGGGAAGCAAGGATAGCGACAAGAAGGGTGGTTTCATACATATGGCCAAAACCAGTAAAAAAAACACATATTTATCCATAACATGCTCATGATGAACAAACCATGATGCCAGCTTCACGTTCAAAACTCAAGACATCTATAACTACTTTCAATCACCAATAATTTCGAGTCTCATCAGCATCAAACAAATAAATAAACTGACGGATTACATCTTCATATGATACAAGCTTGGATATGATAATGTCACAAGACTTGATAAATAATATAAGATTGGAAATCAAGGTTCACAAGTCCAGAAATTGAACAGCAGTATCCGAGGCACTAGATGTAACGAAAGTTATGCAATAGCAGAGAGGATTACGATGAGCGGATTTCCAATTTCCCTCAGGTACATAATAAAATACATACTAAAAAGCCCCCTCCACATTTTTCCGTTCGTACCTGGGACCAGATTTGGCAGTGTTGAGCAGCAAACCATCAGGCATTCAACCACTATTGCCCCCTCCACATTTTTCCATCCGGGCTTGGGACCGGCATTGGCAGTGTTAAGCAGCAAACAATCAGCATTTAATCACAATAACAAATCAGTCAACACAAATCACAACATTAAAGAAACAGAAGGGACAAAAAGCACGCCACACGTCAAAGCCACAATCCAGCCACAGAAGAATCACATATTTTCTCCCACCAACATGTGGCAAGCATCCAAATAAATCCATAATGAAATCAATCAAAAAATAACAATGGCTCCCAATGATCCCAAACACACTACCGCACCTATGTTCAACTTAATGAATGCGGCAACACAGAATAAACCTCAAAGTGAACCCACAATTTACCATCTAATCAGTCTAGCACGCACAACACCCAAAACACAAGTACTTTCATATATGCAGCTAAGAAAGCCATATGTTCGAACCTCATAAACCCACCCAGCCACAGAATAATGAAGCTGACGCCAAGCTATGTTCTCATCGTCAAACATACATCATTATAATCCGTTAGGGAATAAACAATGTTAGGCAAAATATGTACATAACCTGTGAGACAACCCAGCACCAAAAATAAAATAAAACAAAATAAAATAAAATAAATAAATAAAAGGTGCAGGCTGGCACACAGCTTTCACTACATCACTAAAAGTGCAGAGCAACAAACAATATTACAACCTAGGCTAGACATGCATATAACAACCACATCAAAACACAAACACCAGAAAGTTTGAAGAAGTCTAAAAGATACTAAATATCAGAGCCTAAGAGGTTCCAAATATCAGCCAACACAATGTGTATTACATGGATCTTACCGAATTTTAAGGTACCTGATACCAAGTGTGGCACTGCTAATATTTGTTGATATTTACCGACAAAAGATATTGCCAATACAAAATACTCGATATTGCCCAAATTTTGATTACTAGGTACCAAGCCTGTTTCCAAAATTTTCTAACATGACTAAAACACACATAAACCACCCTCACAGCCAAGAGTAAGAAAAATAAAAAAAAAAATAAAAGATACCGATATCCTAAAAGGCTGAGTCATGTAGCGCAACAATAATTATTGCTCAACAATATTTACGTGCTAACAAGACTACTCTCGTGAGTACACTTCAAAATAAGTCTCATGACCATGACAAATACATACGCCTACCGAACACTCTGAATCTATACCAAATTTAAAAACTATGAGAATTTTACATATCGCAGCCACATCCACCTTTAAAAAGTCATACAGATCATGCATCATAACCATGTCCGATTTAAAAAATTCACAAAAATCACTGTTACACAATGAACTTATACATGTCTAAAAAGATGTAAAAATTTCTTTTGACGGGAAAAAAAGAAAGAAAAAACTAAGCTAATAGATCCCAAATACCCTACAATGAAAAAAACTTCAAGTATTTTATTGAAGGTTGAATTAAATTTGAATTTTTTTCTTAACAAAATTACTCGACTAAATTCTAAGTTTGAAATCATTAAGATTTTTTTTCTTTTTACTCTAAAGAAAAGATGCCTTAACAATTACGACCTTTAATGCGCATTTATATATAACACATGCATAAATACATATCTATGCATGCCACGTCTCCATGTCCTGCTTATTTAGGATTTATTAATGTTCCCATATTCATGTCATGTTGCATCTTTTGTACCATATCTGTGTCCGTTCTTCATAACTCTACTGCAGCAATCTAACCTCTGAAAAAGGAAAGTAATAACAAAACTTAAAATTTTGCTAATTAACCAGTCCCACATGACAACCGCTAGAAAAGCCCTAGCTTAACAAACCAAACTAAAAAAATTAAAAGATCAATGGATGCAACATATAGGGAAAACTATATTTGGAACCATCCACCTAAGTGCAATAATACCCACCAATCATGCAAAGAATACATACCAAAGATACAGTCCATGCAGGAAAATCCTTTATAAGTCCAAACATCATTAGAGAAGCAACAATAAGTCGAACATTATCTTCAAACAACCCATACCAAGATAGAATAGGGTCACAATACCAAAAGAATTAATTTCTTCTCGAGTAATAAAATGGAAAGCCCACAAACAGAGTTGCAAGCCTATGAGAACCTGTAAATCTAATGAGCAAACCTTTGGTAGACCTTCTGTAAAACCCAAATGTCAGTTCTGACTTGCAATCAATGCTTCAATGGAGCTTTAAGTACTAAACTAACATCGGAATAAGCTGAAACTCATGCATGAAAAAAAGTTCCAGACTCCGTTATGATTTATTAGGTCAATCACATACTAAAGAACCACGACGTTGCAATGATGTAAAAGAACTGCATGGGGGTGAGCTAATTGAAACAAGGATGGATGTCTAAGTGAAACCACGAGAAAACATTCAGAAAGAACATATCGAAGTGGAATGAACTAATGGAAAAAAGGATGGATGCCCAAGTGAAACATGAGAAAGCGATCAGATATCAATCCACACGAGCTCAATCACACACATGAAACCCTACCTAGCAAAAGGTAGATTTCTAACATTCCAATTGCTAATAATTAATTTAGAGAAACAACTTAAAAAACTAAATATAAAATTACAGAACCCTCTGAGGACACCTCAACAACACTATAACACTATAATAGACTGCAACATGGAACTTCAGTCACTGGACTACTTTTGCCTAACTTACTCTGCCTAACAACAAAATGGACTGCTTGCATGCTGATTTTCATGGTACATTCCCAATGTAGATCACCAAAAACAAAACTGGCAACCTAAAGAAAACTAATTAACTCAATAAACATTTCTGAATGTATACCATTAATATTTGCTGTTTGCTTAATATCTCAGTCAAGGATTTCACTGTCAAAAGCAAAGTACGTATCTTCCTTTTGTCCATGCGTGCACGACAATGTATGTATAATTATCAAAATACTAACGTTTTTGTCAAAGGGCAACCTAAGCCTAGTTAAGCTTACCTCCTCCATATTGCATACCTCAAAGTAACATATTGTACCCGTACCACAACCAAAAGCATACCATGAACCAAGACTGCACTGGACACAACAAGATTTATAATCACTCAAATACAAGCATAACAATTAGTATTGTACAGTGGAGATCCTATTGCCTTCAAGTTTTGTATAAGCATGAAACAACTAGTAAAGATTATATACAAATAACTAAACAATTAAACTGAAACAAACACAAAGTTCAATACTAGGACAATGGCAATACCACATTTTTGATACTACAAAGTATCTAGATGAAAAAGGTACCGGAGAATGACTAAAGAGAGACGAGAAACCAGAACTAGAAACTGAAACTCAACATGTCACTCCACACCTGATAATCTCAACATACATCATAAAGAATGATATCTTAAATTAAATTCCACTAGATAAGACAACCTTCTCTCTCTCTCTCTCTATGAAGAGGAGGGGGGGCGAAAAGAACAAGGCAATATACACAAGAACAAGAATGATTGTGCAATACCAGAAATTGAACATATTTTCGCATCTATACATGCACACATGCAACCTCTTACATTCCACGGGAAAAATCATGCAAGTACCTACAATGGTTACACAATAAATATAACATATCCATTAGCAATACAAGTGACTTATAAGACTTGATTCCTTGAGGTCCATCCATACACAACCTGAGCTACATACAGCAAAAATCTACCACCTCATCTCTGTTCAAAATTTATTCGACGAAGTCTATGACCTATATTAACAGATGCCATCAATATTCAATTCCCATAGATTATATTGAAGATCAGTTTTCTTGCTTTCCTTTATATACATGACCTCAAAACACAAAGTACTTCAAAATTCACATATGTTTGAACAAGTACAGTGCTAGAAGAAGTGTCTTAGACTTTGCACAAGTGTCATGTCCGAGAAGCATGCTAACATCATAATACAACCGGACCTTCATGCAATCAATTACCAAGTGAAAATGGCATAACGAAAAAAGGTGAACAGTTACAAAGTACAAACAGTGTAACTGAGGAAGGTTAACACAAAAAACAATCAAGTTGAACAAAAAAAGGCCTAGAATGATGTTATTTCACATTTGTATTCTTGTAAAGCAATAAATAATAAAAAAAGCCAAAGGGAGAAAATAGCATCTATTGAAGACCAACATGCTGAATATAATGTATTTAACTCCCAATTTACATTCTGTAATGGGATTTTTTTTTGTATGATATTCGTGACTTTAGAACATATATTATCTGAAGGTAAGAAATTATAACCTATTCCTCTATTCAAACTGATTTGGAATCTATATGTGATGTTATCATACTCGGATCTTCAGAATAGAATCTGGCATATACAAAAAGTTTCCACATAAGAACACTGACAATTTGATTCTCGTTCAAAGGGCATTCAATACAAAATGTAAGCTAGCCATCTGCTTAATGACCTTAAGTACAAAATTAGTAGTTTGTCACTTTCACTTGGCTATAAAGAGAGACAACTTCAGCAGTTAGGAATACATGAAAATCAGCAGAGAAACAAGGTACAATTGGCAATTAAAAAAAAACATTTTGGCCAATAACTAAGATGGCTAGTCAAACATCCCAACTCAACTCCAAATAAAAGATAATGCTATTACAAATCAGAACTTTAATAGACCAATTGAACCTATAAAAATTTAAGCACATCCATTATCCAATCTATAACCTTTTCTACGACAAGTTCTGTTTATTTAATACTGTCTGTAGACTACAGACATGATCAAGTTGTCACCCGACCAAAGTATGAAAATGCGAATTGAACATTTAACAAATAAATTCAACTAGCAAACAACCATCAAGTCACATAATTCGACTGCAAAACAGAATCCTTGACAAAACATTCAACCTAAAAATAACTAATAGTACATAATTTGACTAAGCCTCAAGTTCAAATAAATTCAACTAGCAAACAACCATCAAGTCACATAATTCGACTGCAAAACAGAATCCTTGACAAAACATTCAACCTAAAAATAACTAATAGTACATAATTTGACTAAGCCTCAAGTTCTTAAGTTTGCTTGACAATGGTTAAAGATGTAGTGAAGATGTTTTACTGCTCATCTATGTAGCACAAATATTTAGGAGCCACATTCCCTCTGTTGAGTACATATCTAATAATGTGACACTCTGATACCTAAACCCAAAATGCCTTGAATGTTTTCTTTTGACGTATCCTATATGTCTCAAGTACTTAACATAAATATTCCTATCTTAGAGGTGTTGCAGAAATGTCTGTGATCGAATAAATAGCTCTACGAACATATTTCAAAGATTTTGTTTTTCTGAATCAATTCGTCGTGCGTGTTCAAAAGATAATTCATCGGTTAAGTGTCTTTCTGGGTTGCCAGGTGACAGAGTGTGAAATCATGCGACTTGTATAATCATGATTATCAAAACGGGATTAATGATCTTTTAACAATACCTTAGATGGTTAGTCCAAGATGCTGAACAACAAAGAATTTTAGAGCATCCAAAACTAGAAACTTAAAATGTGAAAATTATGAATGAGAAGATGATATTTATATGATTTACATATGCATTACATTTATACAAATGCATTACATTTATACAAGGGGTTGTGTACTTTCTAGTGAAGAATACGATTATGCATATAATTATAAATTTAGCCAACTTGAAAACATCTCATATATCAGAGACACAGAATAATAACACTAATACATGTATAGTTTATTAATATTGTACACTATGTATCATTATCCTAGTTTTTTGAATTTGCCTTTCTTGTCTACCTTATCATATTGTACCCATGTAACTATATAAGATTTTTCCCATATTTTCACCATATCTTATCCTATTTCTTCAAAGTTTATTATATAAAGATAGGCTAGGCTACTATTAATAGTATTTTGGCAAGAATTATATTAGCCAATGGAGAATCCAAAAAGAAAATTCATTTCAGCAGATATGATCTACTCTTCATAAATTATCTAAAGATAAAGTTCCATAATAATTTGATTTTATTTACTAAATTAAGAACTAAAAAATTCATGAATTTTATGGCAATTTTGATGCGTTTATTTCGTTTGCACCTATAACCACGTACATGCTTCATAGCATATTATAAAATTCTCCATCTCATGCAAACACAATTCAGAGACTAGTTTAGTCTTTGACAAGTGAGGTTGCAAGCCCACTCACCAAAGAGATCCAAAACTCATAAGTGTCGTGAAACCCTCCAAATTTCTTTTTTTCATTAAGGTCTTGAAACTTTCAAAATTATTTTCTTATCCAAAAATATTATCCTAATTGGTATTTTGTTTCAATCTCCATTAATAAGCCTCTCTTTAGCATTCTCATACCAAATTAGACCTTATATTTAGTTTCTGTATTGTCCTCTACTATAAATTTTTTTCTTTTCAAGATTTCTACACAAATGGCAACATGTGAAAAAAGAATTCTTGTACCTATAACCATTTCCATAAACAAAAGTGCATTATATTCTACGAAAAGCACCATTATATCATTTACTTGTAACATAATATAATTGCGTAACTGTTCAGCTTTAGTCATGTTCTATCCCATGAAGGTCCATCAACCTATTCTATCCCAGTCTAAAGAAAATCTCCTTTTTGCTTCTATCCCAGTTAACCAGCTTTTTCATCAAATATAATAAGCCAAAAGAAGGTCCATCAACCTATGAAGCATTGACAGTCGAGAGTGCTTATATCCATGATAAACAAGCATTAAGAAAAAAGTCTCGTATTCAACACTTAGCCATCTTAGTTTTGCTACTTGATTATACTCTATAGACAAGACCACCGACTAGCATACTTAGCCATCTTAGTTTTGCTACTTGATTATACTCTATAGACAAGACCACTGACTAGCATTGGAACTTAAAGACTTTTAAGAGCTTATGATAACTGTAAACAAGAACTAGGAAAGGCATAGGATCGAACTATTGGTCTTCTTTAGTTTTGCTACTTGATCAGTCTATATGAATTTAAGACAAAAGTTTCTTTTGCATTTACATACAACCAATGTCTTAATAAAATTCTACATAGAAAAGAGAGATCTAAGTTGAGATAAACAGAGATAAACAATTATTTAATCCAACCAGTATTCAAAACAATGATAACAACAACGAAACGTTTCTTTTGTTAAATTATATCACATATAGTGTAATGAATAATGTAAGTTATACAATTTTTTATTTAGTTAATAAAGACAAATATAAAACTATCTAAAACGTTTCTTTTGTTAAATTATATCACATATAGTGTAACGCATAATGTAAGTTATACAATTTCCTATTTAGTTAATAAAGACAAATATAAAACTATCTAAAATATTTTTTATAGATTGAAAAATATGTTCTAAAATTATAAAAAAAAATATATAAAAACATTTTATCACATAATCTATTCTAATTTCTAACAATTTTCACAATTGTCTTCATAAATTATTCTAAGTCCGCAACGTCAACACCTAAATAAGAAGACAAGTCAAATTTATTTTCAGTTATCATCAATTTATAATTTATATTTTGTAATACTCAATTTATATAATTTATAATTTATATTTATTATTTCATAATTGTTCACTTCAGTTCATATAAAAATTTAATAAAATCAAAGGGAAATTCCAGCAATCAAAGAAAAATTACAAGCAAACAAGCAAGCAATCACAACTTTGCAAATTAACAATTTCACAAACAATCAAACAAACAAACAAGTATTGAAGAAAGAACATTGCAACGATTATTTAATAATCAAAATAAATAATCAACCACCACATGGAAATACTAAAAACTATAATAGTAAACAACAAAACACAACATAATTTAACGTAATATAAAGTAACATAAATAAGACACTATTATAGCACAATGGATTATTTTCATTATTAGATGGCATTTGGTTTATGTTAAGTATCATAATGCAATATAACGAATTTCACAACGCGTTATTTTTAATATTGAAGCCAACCACATGCTTATACACAAATTTTGTATTTCTCACATATATGCATTTTTATTTAATCAAATATCAAGATATCTAATATCTCACTGCTAGATCTCGATTGGCACATTTCACAAACCGAGATAAATGAAATAGAAAAATGCATATAACACAAGTAAATGCTAGTTTATATGATTTCTTTTTATATCTCAGTTAATCCTTTTCAAGGAACTTATTACTCTCGGTAAATTATGCAAAAGTAATTACAAGTTAAACATGAATTATATTATAAACCATGCCAATCTAATCTTAGAACTAAATTAGAAAATCAATGCTAATGATAATGATTATAATGATGCAGATAATACTAGTCTATAACTTCTAGGCACCCACCTTAACATATTCCCAACAAACCTGTAATGCCTCCATACTCACGACTTTTCAAAATCAAAAACTTTTGAGCAACCAACCCAGCATACTCCAAAGCATACCTCTAAGTCTCTATAATCTTGGAACTTTCATAGACAATTTGCACACATGCAAGAACCAACAATGCCACACTTCTCCACCACCTGGAAGATGTGAATCACAGAAAATACAAGCCAAAAATAGAAGAACAATACAATCTCTCAAAACCCTAAACTATCAAAAAGCAAAAGTACCATTGCTCCTACAGTAACATCATCATCATCATCACTGGATGCATGCATTATTATATATAACAAGCATTAAGAGCTATGGTCTAAACATCCAATCAGAGGGAAACCTACAATGCCCATAAAACTAGAAGAACCTACAATAGTTCATAACCTAGAGATAAACAAATAAAAAAACACTTTTCAAAACAGAGATTAACAGAATTTGATGAATGTATCCAGATGCTCCAAGAATGAACCAATAATCATCCCATGCTAAGAATAATTTTTTTTTTCTAAATATACATATACTATTAGAAAATTAACATTGATACGAGAAGGGAACTAGCGAGGAAACAAAATTAAATTACAGAATAAAAATAAACATTAAGCGCATACAGAAACCGTAACATGAAAAAAAAAAGTTGCAACATAATTAAGCACGCATTTTAGCATTCAATGTATACTCCTGCAATGACTAGTTATTAGAGCTAGTACAGTCAAAAGTTGTGATGTTCTTAAACACACACTTCCTACGTTGCATTATGTAATGCAACAATCTATTTCTAGGCAATGTTGCACATACAATACTGTCAAACATGATAGTACCATCATCAAAATATATTCACTTTTGGCATCTTCAGAAGCAAAAATTAACAATAATTGTCTAAATCGGCAGAACCAATATCATAAAATACCACACCACTCAAAAAATCCTCAACCAATAACCTTAAACCCACCCCCTCCCCCCAAAATACCCACACATACACAGAACATGTGCATACACAAAAGAAAAAGAGAAAACATCAATAACCTCTTACTTCATATGCCATCAAACTTGTTATTACATATCAAAGAGAAGCACTAGGAATAAAAACAATCATATAAATCTTATAGAATATAAGATTTATGTTGTCAACACGAGTGCTACACGACATAATTCATCACCAAAGAAATTGTTTAAAGAGACAAGACACAAGCTTATTGGATTTATATAGTATCTAACACACTGTTCGATGGAGAAAGGAAGCCCTTTCACTTTGGTTGTAATAGTCAATTTATTTTATTTATAACTGTTCACTTTATGAGAATTCAAGAATCAACAAGAAATTCCAGCAATCTATGAGAGATTACAAGCAAACAACCAAGCAATCACAAATTCATAACTTAGCAATTTCACGAACAATCGAACAAGTAATCAAGTAAAAACATTGCAATAAGTATTTAATAATTAAAATAAATAATCAACAACCATATGGAAATACTAAAAACTATAATAGAAATATATAACGTAATTTAACATAACATAATGTACAATAACGTAAATAATAAACACTATAATGCACTGAGTTATTTTCCTGAGTTATTTTCATTATTCGATGGCAATTGGCTTATGTTAAGCATCACTATGCAATATAACAAATTTCATTATGCATTATTTTTAATATTGAAATCAACCATACACACAAATCTTATATTTCTCACATATATGCATTTTTATATAATCAAATATCAAGGTCTCCAATATCTCACTGCCATATTTGATTGGCACATTTCACGTCCAGAAAGAAATAAAATAGAAAAAAGCAAATAACACAAGTAAATGCTAGCTTATATGATTTTTTCTTATCTCTCAGTTAATCCTGAAAAGGACCTTATTACTCTCTCAAGGATAAATTATGCAAAATTAACTACAAGTTAAACGTAAAATATATTATAATCCATGTAAGTCTTAGAACTAAATTAGAAAATAAGTGCTAATGGTGTGATGATGATGATGCAGATAATACCAGTCTAAAACTTCTTGGCACCCACCCTAGCATATTCTTATCTAACCTATTACTCATTACTTCTCAAAATCAAAACCTTTTGAGCAACCAACAACCAAGCAATCACAAATTCATAACTTAGCAATTTCACGAACAATCGAACAAGTAATCTAGTAAAAACATTGCAGTAAGTATTTAATAATTAAAATAAATAATCAACAACCATATGGAAATACTAAAAACTATAATAGAAATATATAACGTAATTTAACATAACATAATGTACAATAACGTAAATAATAAACACTATAATGCACTGAGTTATTTTCCTGATTTATTTTCATTATTCGATGGCAATTGGCTTATGTTAAGCATCACTATGCAATATAACAAATTTCATTATGCATTATTTTTAATATTGAAATCAACCATACACACAAATCATATATTTCTCACATATATGCATTTTTATATAATCCAATATAAAGGTCTCCAATATCTCACTGCCATATCTTGATTGGCACATTTCACGTCCAGAAAGAAATAAAATAGAAAAATGCAAATAACACAAGTAAATGCTAGTTTATATGATTTTTTCTTATCTCTCAGTTAATCCTGAAAAGGACCTTATTACTCTCTCAAGGATAAATTATGCAAAATTAACTACAAGTTAAACGTGAAATATATTATAATCCATGTAAGTCTTAGAACTAAATTAGAAAATAAGTGCTAATGGTGTGATGATGATGATGCAGATAATACCAGTCTAAAACTTCTTGGCACTCACCCTAGCATATTCTTATCTAACCTATTACTCATTACTTCTCAAAATCAAAACCTTTTGAGCAACCAACCTAGCATATTCTACAGCATACCTCTAGGCCTCTATAATCTAGCATCTTTCAAAAACAATTTGCACACATGCAAGAACCAATGACGCCATATTATTATATATAACAAGCACTTAAGAGTTACAGACTAAATATCAACAAGGAAAACCTACAATACAGAACCCAAAATAGTCCATAACCTAAATATAAACAAATCAAAGACACTTTTCAAAACAGAGATACGTAAAAGGTGATGAATGTATCCAGATACCACAAGAATGAACCAATTAATCATCCCACGATAAGAATATATATATATATATATATATATATATATATATATATATATATATATATATATATTCTAAAAATACATATAATATTAGAAAATTAACATCGATACAAATCAATTTGGAGCAAGGAAACAAAGTGAAATAACAGAATAAAAATAAACATTAAGCATATACAGAAATCCTAACATGAACAAAAAAATGAAACAAAGTGAAATAACAGAATAAAAATAAACATTAAGCACATACAGGAATCCTAACATGAACAAAAAATGAAACAAAGTGAAATAACAGAATAAAAATAAACATTAAGCACATACAGAAATCCTAACATGAACAAAAAATGAAACAAAGTGAAATAACAGAATAAAAATAAACATTAAGCACATACAGAAATCCTAACATGAACAAAAAATGGCCCTCAATTCAGATGTAGTATCAAGATGAACTGACCAAGAAGAACGAAGAAAAAAAATCAGACGACAACTGTACCTAATTTCATACACCTGTTTGATGCGCATGAAGTGAGACCCACATCCAAAGAAAAACTCATATTCTTCACATTTTTTGGTGCACTCGTGCAATAACTAGTTATTAGAACTAGCATAGTTATAAAAATTGCAACGTAATTAAGCATGCATTTAGTATTCAATATGTACTCCTGCAATGACTGGTTATTAGAACTAGTACAGGCTTCCTATGTTGCATTATGTAATAATGCAACAACCTATTTATATGCAGTGTAACACATACAATGTTGTCAAACAACATAGTAGCATCACCAAAATCTATCAACCCTTTTGCCATATTCAGAAGCATAAATTGTCAACAATAGTCTAAATCGGCAGAAACAATACAAAATAGTGCACCACCCTAAAAATCCTCAACTAATGACCTTAACCCCACCTCCCAAAAAAAAAAACCCCCCACAGAACATGCGCATATACAAAAGTAAAAGAGATAAGACATCATTAGCCTCTTACATCATATGCCATCAAACTTATTACATATCAAAACACCAGAGAGAGAAGCACTAAGAATAAAAACAATCTTATAAATCTTATCGAATATAAGATTTACATTGTCAACACGAGTGCTACACGACATAACTCATCAATAACAAATTTTTTCAAGACACGACCCAGCAGAATTTATCAGATTTATATCGTATCTAATACATTGTTTGATGAAAAATAGAAGTCCTTGCTACCGTGGTTAACATACTATGACACTAGCCAACAAGAATGAAAAAACATGAAAGCTAGAACAAATGGAAGATAAACAAATTAAAAAGAAATTACAAAGGAAAAACAACTATAAAATTGCTTGTAACTCATCAACAACAACTTTTTTCAAGACACGACACAGCAGAATTTATCATATTTATATCATATCTAATACACTGTTTGATGAAAAAGGGAAGTCCTTGCTATCGTGGTTAACATACTATGACACTAGCCAACAAGAACGAAAAAAACATGAAAGCTAGAACAAATGGAAGATTAACAAATAAAAAATAAATTACAAAGGAAAAACAACTATAAAACTGCTTCCTTCCCTTATGATCAAGGGGCAAGATGTTAGTCATATTTATAGAAGTCATCTATGAACAAATATTTTTTAAGAAAATATAACATATTAGGAAAACTGCAACCATAAAGTCACTAATTTAAGGCTTAACAAAAGACAATATGAGCTTAGTATAAACAACTCAAAAATTTATAAACCAATAAAAAAAACAATCGAAGAAGTAAAATCCCATAACCCAAAATGATTATTATCCAAATCTTTTTTGCTCTAACGAAAGAATTTAGAAGAACAACAGACACACCAAATTAGCAGAGAAATAAAAAAAAAATGATCAGGTTGCTTTATCTCTCGCCTCCAGATAACAAACATATAGTGCATGCCGAACACGCTAGTAGTATCATCAAAATGTATCAACACTTTTGAAATCTTCAGAAGTACAAACTAGCATACGATAATCTAAACCAACAAAAATAACATCATAAAATCATGCACAAAAATTTATAAGCACATATACATGCACAGAAAAAGGAGAAGACCTAAACAACCTTTTGCATTATGTGCCATCAACCTTCTTGATTAGTACATATCAGATGCCAAAGAGAGAGAACAAAGAATCAAAACAATCTCATAGAAGGACAAAATATACGTTGCCACTACAAGTACAACACAACATAAATCATCAACAAGCAAAATTTTTAAAGCTAGATATGAAAGAATATATCAAATGAATATCCATTCAACACGATGGGGCTTGAGAATAGAAGCATCTACGGACTAACAAGGTTCCAAAAAAAAAAAAAAAATTAAAACTAGAACATATTTAAGAAAAATAAAAATTAAATTCCAAAGGAAACACAACAATAGAATTCCTCACCTCAGAAAGGAAAAATGCGAGCCACATTTATAGAGCAAGATGTGCTAAAAGTCTACTATGATCAAATATTAAAAAAAGTACCATATAAGGTAGCATACACCTCAATACAGTCAAAATTAATTCAAAAGCTCACAAAAGACAATAAGAGTGTATAAACAATTCAAGCCCATAGACCAATAAAGAAACAAGCAAACTAGTATATAACTGTTCAACTCAAAATGTTTACTGCCTAGCAACGAAAGGTCTACTGCAACGAACTCAATATAAAACTGAGGACTGGAATATAAAAGAAAGATGAACATCCAGATTAGCTGAGAAATACAAAAATTATAGTTACGTTGCTTTGTCTAGTCTACCCTATCAACATATATAAAGAAGGATGAAATTCTTTTTGTTTTAAGCTTGAGTGATTATGAGATTAGTGGGTAGGTATAACATTCTCTGGAAAGACAAGTTTTACAGGAAAAAATTCTTTTCTAGCCACATCTTTGTTTAATGTGGAACCCAGCAGCGGTCAAAAGTAAAGTGACAAAAAATACTAGTTTAATCACCAACTCCAATTCTATGTATTTTCTGCAAAGCAAAGGCACAAATTTCACTGGTATTCAAACTATTTCAGCTATTTAAAAGTATTTCAGTTGCGTTGCTTCTTACCTTTTCCAGCGGACTGAAAAAATTCTCTAAACACTATTGATCAGAAGTTACTTCGGATGTGTATGAGAAGGAAGCTTTTCATACTGACTCCTAGATAGATACTATCTAGATTAATACTTTCTTGAACTCGGTTACAATCATAAATGGCAAACAAGTTTGAAAAAACATAAAAATCAGAACAGGTAAAATTAAAAAAAAAAAAAATCCAAAAGAAACACATTGGTAAGCAAAATCATATAAATAGTAAGATATGCTAAAAGTCTATTATAATCAAATAATTAACAAGTACCATATTAGCAAAACTACAATAATAAAAAACATTATTAATAAGAATGTATAAACAACTCACAAACCAGTTACATAAGCCAGTTAAGAAACAAGCAAAGTAAACTAACATGACTGTCAACCAAACTGATTACTGCCTAGCAACAAAAAGCCAGCTCCAACAAAACCCAATTAAAACTCACAACTAGAATCTAAAAGGGAGCATACTGGATTAGCATAGAAGTTCAGGAAAAAATGGTCAGTTTGCTGTCTATTCTGTACACACAGGGCAGAATTAAATTCTTTATGTTTTAAGCATGGGCGATTATACTATTCAACAGCTTCAGTCATGATGTGTTTTTCTGTCTACCCTCACCTAGAAACCAACGCTCAATAGTAAAAGAAACTAAAATTGAAGATTTGAAGTGATGGAAAAATCCATGTTTTATCAACTACTCAAATCCTACAGGTTATCTGCATAACATAGCAGTCACACAAATATGTTTAGGCCATCATTGCTGCTGATAATCCTATCGTCATAGTCCAGAACCCTGTTGAGCACTGATACCATGCATATATGGGGAATCCAACTTAAATACCAAAATGGAACAACAGACCACCTCCACACACCACCACCCCACAAAACCCAACAACCAACGTTGAAAAAAAATAATAAAAAAACCCAAAAAAAAGAACCATTAGGCAAATAAAAAAGAATAGAGTAGAAATAGAAAGAAACAGTTTGCTTACAACTACAATACAACAACAAAACAAGTTTCAAAGTGTATGAAGGTTAGACAAGTTTAACAGCAACAGAACAGATTTACTGGAAAAAAATGACCTCCAAAAAGTATTTTAATGCTATGACAAATATAATTGTATGTAACTGTATATAAAAATGGATAACAGATAAGATGGAAGAACTCTCCTAACAAAACAAGTTTTAAAACGTATAAAGGTTAGACAAGTTTAACAGCAACAGAATGGATTTGCAGAAAATAAATGACCTCCAAAAAATATTTTAATGCCATGACGAGTATAATTGCATATCACTGTATACAAAAATGGGTAATAGATAAGACAGAAGAACTCTCCCATCAAACAGAAACTTGTAAATTAATATAAACGTCAAGACTGTAATGCTCTGCATAAATTACAATTACTCTGTTCAATAAAAAAAAACCCAAAAAAAAACCCAAAAAGCCATAAAGACAAATGAATTATGATTCGAGAATGAGATATTGAACAGCCTCATAGACAAAACAATAGATATTTCAATAAGATGAAGGGCGTCACCTGATGCCATTCTGCTTTCAATAAAAACCCATGAAAGACAAATGAATTATGCCTCCAGAATGAGAATATTAATTAGCCTTAAAAAGAAAGCACATCGCTAAAAAAACTGCTTATAGGTGAAAATCCCATGAACCACAGGGTTGGGACTGAAGTTCTAGAATGCAAAGATATAACCCCATCTAAACAAATCTTGGACCCACCATCACTGTTTAAACAAACAACAACAGAATCCTCTTAAGCCCCCCAAGAATCATGACAACAACTTTCTAATACAACTGTCTTCGCTAGCTGTCATGCATAAAAACTAGTAAATTAATGCAATTTGCATACATATCAGTTCTACCAACCATCAACAAATGGCAGAAAGAATTGAATAGATATCTCACTAACGTTCTACAAACCGTCAGCAGAAAGAAGAGAATAAACATAACACAAAGTTCTACAGAACATAGAGGCTGTCTTAGGAAACATATCAAATGAAATTTCAGCAACAATCGTGATCAAAAGACTTGATAGTCCAACATTAATTAGTATGATTTTTTATGACAATATACATCCCAAGAACCAACAGTTAGTAAACTGCCACAAAATCTATTGAACAAGCTAATAAAGAAACAAAAACTCAAATACTTGAGAGTTAGTTTTAGAAATCAGTATTAAAAGTAACAGTTCTTCAATCTTCTTGTGGTTGTTGCTCGTTTCCCTTATTAGAACCATAGACCATCAGAAGTAGATCTCGGAATACTGTGAAATATTATGAGCAGCAGGTCCATAATTTTATTCATAACCCCACTAGGCAACTTGGAGATAAGCCATACAACCAAACCAAAACTTTCCATGCACAACAATGATTGACCATGCCTTTCAGCACTTGACCATTTAAACCAGTGCGACCCACAGAGTCAGATAACCAATTCCAACCACAAAAGTGACAAATGAACTAACCAGCAGACCAATTAAAATGAAAATAGTAAGCACAGTAAATAAACTTAGACCAACTCCAACCATGAAAGTGCAGCTGCCAATTAAAATGTAAATGGTAGACTATTGCTTTAGCAAAGCATAAAGCTTTGAAGCTTCTGACGTTAGCTAGCCCTGTTCTTTCATCCTCAGTAAAATATCAACTTCTTTTTTACCATGAAAAGATATCAGATGGACAAGTCCGACAGTAGATGCAACATAGAAGCTAGAAGGCAATACATAGAGAGCCATACTGCTGCCGAGGTAGAAATGCCTAAACAGAATACCAAGGACCATTCTTCTGAAGAGAGCAACAAAAAGAAACACAATATATAACCATTTTCCGAACACTGGTAGGGGCCAATTAAGAAAACAACTCATTCAAAACATCTGAAAAATTACCATTGCCCTAACTGCAGCATAAAAAAAAGTCAAACTACTGACATCAAGTATGTCCTAAACAACGCCAATTCCTAGTCCAATCAAGCTAAAACTTGAAAAATGCGCTGCAAAATATACCAACACCCTCACTCGAGGATTTGATTGACAATCCACGCCTTTCGCTTCCGCAAATCTATGCAAATATCTCATGTACTCATCATATCCATGAATCATCCAAGTTGCATTCTCTGTCTCAGACAAAATGCTCTGATTTTATCCAAGCATCTCCTTAATATGTCCATTCCAACAATTAACCAAAATATCTGTTATAGATCACCGAAGTAAATTCCATGTTCACTGTCATGGCATTGCAGATCAGAATCAATCTTACCCAGCTCTCTAGCACATAGGACAGATGTCTAAACATCTGCGGAAAATTCAGAACTCATACAATAAAGAGCATTAAGATTCCTGAAGGATGTGTTATGTCTATCGTCCATGCAAAATGCTTAGAGAATCCCATCAAACATTGAACACTTCAAATAATTTTCTGAGCATATGAACCATACTCATACAATAAAGAGCATTAAGATTCCCGAAGGATGTGTTATTTCTATCGTCCATGCAAGATGCTTAGAGAATCCCATCAAACATTGAACACTTCAAATAATTTTCTGAGCATATAAACCATACTCATACAATAAAGAGCATTAAGATTCCTGAAGGATGTGTTATGTCTATCGTCCATGCAAAATGCTTAGAGAATCCCATCAAACATTGAACACTTCAAATAATTTTCTGAGATTATGAACCATCCTATCAGACGGTCTCATGTGAGATGTATCCTTGGTGAAGGCAATGACAGACAGAAAGTTCAGATTAAAGGAGAGGGCACCTCCAGAGGAACTTAAAACAATATAAAATGTACAGAAAGAAGGGAGGAAGATATCAGCACCACACAATCGTGAGAAACAGAGTGTAAACTTGAAATTCACATGCAGTTAGATTCCTAAGAGCCATCAACAGAGTATGCAAGACTTTCAAGGTGAAACAAGGAAGTGCCCAACACAGAAATTGCTGCGAATGAGTTGAATATGTGCTCTACAAAAACATGCAATTGAAGAGAACGTGACAAGACCAAACCTGCAGGCCTTCCTGAGGTTCATGAAGCAGCATAAGAACTTGTACCCATCATATACTTGTTGACCGTCCAGTATACAAATTCTACTCAGCATATTTTTTGCACCTACCACCAATGTATTTACCAGTATTCTCATTGAAGAATATGAAGAAAATATGACATTGCACTCACAGTATTCCGAACATGTTAGAACCCCCATACCAACAAATAGGAAGAAGCCTTCCTTCTACTGATCCACGTATGATGAGTAGTTGCCAAATAAGAAGAGGGCAGTGTTACAGTTGAGTAACTGAGGAAATTAGAGCTCTGCCTTTCAGAATTTTAAATCACGAGAGAACTACTTATAAAAGACTAAATTATCGAAGACCAGCGAAACTGCACGAGTATCACAATTTTAAATTAGAACTACACTGTGTCCAAATCTAAACCCAAAAGAAAGCTACCCATATCAGTAAGCACATGCAACAAAAACTCGAGGAAGCAAACAGTAACTTATAATTACTTGTAGGAATATTCATCCAGGCCCTGAACATCATGATTTTTTCCGCTAGCCCATGCAACGCCCTATTCAAACAAAGAGAATAGAGCCATAAAGAAATTTGCCACACAAAACTATTTACAAACCCTAAAAAAAAAAAACAATCTAACACATAATTTATGTTTATCTTGGGTGCCATTACAATAAAAAGCATTTAAAATAGCCAGCTCACAAAACCCAAGACATTGAGAGAACAGGAAAGAAACACCGCATACTCAAAACAGAAGGAATGCCCTCTTGATCCCATTAACCATTCTACAATGAAACTTATTAAAAAAATTATATATTTTATAAATTACACCCCAAATTAGAATTAATACAGTATCTTATAAGAAAAAATATATCATATATTTCAAAAATAACACCCAAAGTTAGAATTAACGCGGTATAAGAAAAAATATATGATCCCATTGTGAAATCAATATAATCATCATATAAGAATATAACCACTCCAGCATCTGTAGAACAGAAAACTAGCTTTTCACTTGTCTATGCCAATATCTCAAAAAATAATCCAGCCATAGAGAGTAACCATTGTACTATCTCAATAGCAACCTTCTAAGCAGCATCTACCTGCAAAATAGAAGACACCTAGTTGAACTCATCAAAGAAATATCCTCTCAGACAATTTTGCATAAATACATTATACACTAATTGTAGAAGTTGCTGAACCCCAACACTCGCAAAATTTGACAAGAATTTTTGTATTTGCAGCAAGATGTCCCAGATGCATTCTATGACAAATATTTTAAAAGGAAAAAAGAACCACAACAACACATTAAAAAACTGAGTAATCAGGATGAATTCACACCCTACAACTAAAGAAACCACCAAATTTAAACCCAAGTTTTTAGTATAGCAACAAGGGACCTGCCATGTATCGTAGAACATCAAGTAAAATCTAACCAAAATCTAACCAATAACATACTAAGAATAAAACTCACAATACAAATACCCAATGAAATCAAAAGAGAAATAGAGAAAAGACCAGATAAGATGGATTTGATTGACAATCTATGATGAACATCTAGGAAAGGAAAAAAAAAGGAACTACTATGACATCAAAACTTAACTAACATAAACTGATTTAGACCTATTACTAAAGAAGAAAATTAAACCACATAAAGGCAATTGAAACCAAGGGCCTGCCACGTATCACATAATTCAAGTTAGTATGTACTAGAAACACTGCGTACAAAAGACCTAAATGGTCCGACCCTTCCCCGGGACACCGCGCATAGCGGGAGCTTTGTAGCACCGGGCTGCCCTTTTTTTTTTTTTTATGTACTAGAAACAAAAGAAGAATTAAGACCCTAATCAAATATTTCCCGAAAGAATAGCACACCATGATACTGGCAATAAGGAATGAAATCTATGACCAAGACAGACATACAAATAAACCTAGGTATGCAGAAAAGATTGGAAAACTCGAAGTACTTCAGTTGATCCAGGAAACTTTCTATGATAAATATCTAGGAAAGAATAAAAAGAAAAAAAAAAGACTACAATAACATATTAAAAATTAAATATCATTAACGAAGTAAATCAAACCAAATTAAATCAGCAATCCAACCCCAATTGAAACCCTAGAGATAAGAACCTGCACTTATCTCATAATCCAAATTAGAATCAATCTAATAACAAAATAACAATATAACCCAAATATTGAATGAAATCTACTATCAATAGAGACGTACAAGATCAACAGAGGAGGATGGGAAAAAACCAGAAAACTTCTACTTCAATTTTATAGGCATCGGAGACTGGACAGAATGACAAATACATTTTAGTTTAAGATTGAGAGAGATGAAGAAAAGATCGAAAACTCTATATACTTCAATTGGCATCAGAGACTAAATGGACCTAGATGAAATGGAAATACATTTTAGCTTAAGCTTGAGATGGATGAAGAAAAGATCAGAAAACTTCATGTACTTCCATTTTATCAGCCTCGGAGACTGGATGGAATGGAAAATACATTTTAGCTAGATTGGTAGGGTGGTGAACTCGATTTACTTCAATTTTATAGGCATAGGGGACGGATTCCCTTAACGATTGGTAAAGGGTTGAGTCAATGCTCAACTCTCGTGGATGATTTTAGTCAACATTGACTAGGATTCCTTATAAACACATGGACCACAGGGTATACCATAAACTTCATACCAAATATCTATCATCAACTGCAAAATGCATATAGAAGCTTCATCAAACATGTCGGAAATGACTAACACCTGAAGAAAGACCAATATATGCATATCAAGCAAAAAAAAAAAAAACACTACACGCTACATTTATCCCTGTTGAACATTGATAGGGAGGTCAAAGAAAACAAATAGGATGCCTTCAATAAGACTCATGATTATAGAGAATACACGAAAAGAAAAGACGTGCAGATGCGTGAAATGAGAAATTTAAAAGGACTCCTCCTAACGCACTTTAGGAAGGTTTAAAAAACTATACCCATTTATATCTGCCTAAAGTCTTGACTTCCTTCAGTTCTGCACCAACATCCAGAATCTTTTATCTACGATTGGGTTAAATAGAGAATATATATGAATAAAATTACAATATTCTGAAGGCTGGACCTACTTCCAAGTAGTATAAGAGAAACTGAAAATGTAGGTATAAGATGAAAAGTCAATCAGTTCTTGCCAGTTAACTCTCTAGTAAAGTCAAGTCTACAAAGCATACTCCTGCCAAAAGTCCAGAATTTCTCTTTGTAGTCTGCTCTCACACGCAAGATCACTCACCCGCCATTTTGATTAGAAGTTAGAACTATATAAAGACGATAAAATTGAACTTCAGTTTCTGAGCCAGCTGCACCCACTTTAATATTATACCCCTAAGGAAAATAACGCAAGATCAAGCCAGATATACCACAAAAGATCCTCTAAGAAAAGATTTCGAGCAGTATTAGAATGTAAACAGACATACCTAGCAGAAATCCATTATTCTTCTCACCCAACAATCTGGATTTAAAAAAAGAAAAGAAAACAACGTGTAACCAACATACTACTGTACTTACAGTGTTGTGAACCGGTCGGACCCATTTTAAAGCTATAACTCCACTCAATCTAGGAAACTGGAAAATGTAAGCCTCTGTATAGCTGCCTAAAATTAGAAATCTTCAAGTCTTAATCTCTCATCCAATATCTGATTTTAAGTAACATCAAGAATTAAAAAAAAAAAGAACTTACAGTGCTCCAACCAGGTTGGACCCATTTCAAGCAATACTTAACATGAAACTGAAAGTGCATGCTTGATACCAATGTACTTGAAAGAAAACTCATATATAATACTACTAAAGTTTGCGATAAAAAAAAAATACCAATTGGTACTTACCAACCTCTCGTATTCTGCCCCTACACACATCATCTTTCACTTGCTATTCTAATAAGAACTATGTAGAGAGTATAAAATTGCACTTACTATGTTCTGAACCGGCTGAACTCACTTCAATACCGAAAACAAGAAACCGATGATGTAAGCTCAGGCTACATATACAACCAAATAACACTGTTTTAACTCTCCAAAAGTTAGAAAGGCAGTGAAAGAACATATATCCGTATACACCTGACAGAATTCCAAAATCTTAACTTCCTTTCCATCTCCTACATCCAAATATTTCTTGGCCAGCATTTAGATTAAAACCAACATGCAACCAATACAGCACTGCACTTAAATTGTGTACTGAACAGTCTACTCATTTTAAAGCTATATCATAGCTCAACGTGAATGTAAGAGAACTCTTTCAACACCTTTAGGAAAGTTCACAATGAGATATAAAATGCATACCATCTCCACCTCCAGAAAATTCAAAATGATACTGCCTTGTTTTTCTGCCCCTACACGAACATCCATCAAGCATTTCATAATTATAGAAGCATGTAGAGAACATAAATATACTTAGTAACGGTCTGAACAGCTAGTTTAAGTCTATACCTCGACGAACATAAACTGAACATAAATTTAAGACCAATATATATGTAGAGAACTCAACACCCTTCAGAAAGGTTCATTCGGTCAATAGAAGGACATATATCAAGTATATGCCAAAAATACAAAATCTCTCAATACATCCTTCTACACCCAGAATCTATAAGAACATGTATGAAATCTGTATCTGCTAAAAATCCAAAATTTTGCTCTCAATACGTCCTCCTGCACCCAGAATCTCTCACTCACCATTTTGATTGAAACAATTTAGAGAATATAATTAACACTTACAATGTTCCAAACTGGCTGAACTGACTTTAAAGCTTTACCACAAGAGGCTGAAAAAATGAAATTGCAAGTTCGAACCATAAATGAGGGGAAATTTGAACCACACACACAGACGAAGTAAACACCTTTAACACCCTCTATAAAAATTCCCAAGGCAGTAAGAGAACTTACACCCGTTTTTATGCATAAAAAATAACTTACACCCGCCTTTAGACTCTACACCTGAGAGAAATATGTATCAAAATCACGAAGGAATGAATAATATTTGACTATAGATGAACATTAATACAGACTATTGAAGATAACGGAAAAAGATATAAAGAATAGATTTTTTTCTTCTCTCTCTCTTTTTTTTTTTTTTTTTGGGGTGGGGGGGGGCTCAGTCATGTACTTACAGATAAGTTTGATGTTGGTACCTGATACAAGACCAACTTACAACTCTAGCTATCAAATCAATAAAAAAACCATAAAGACAACAAGAATAAATCACAAAGAAACTTCAAATTAAAAAAAAAAATCTGAATCGCTAGTCTCACAAAATTA
Organism: Dracaena cambodiana; assembly: GCA_036321105.1. Lineage (NCBI taxonomy): Eukaryota > Viridiplantae > Streptophyta > Magnoliopsida > Asparagales > Asparagaceae > Dracaena > Dracaena cambodiana. The sequence goes on along the minus strand of JAYEPQ010000001.1, from coordinate 40,012,046 downwards.
TAATCCAGCCTTCCATGAATTCATCCAACCAACATCCTGTGAATTAACGCCATATTAAATAAGAACAAATCATAGACAACTCTAATTCATATTAAAAAGAAGAAATAAATCTAAAAAAAATTAGAATCGCTGTTCTCATAAAATTTTATGACAGCCTTCCATGAATTGATCCATCGAACATCCTGTTAATTAACACCATATTAAAGAAGAACTAGTCACAGACAACTCAAAATCATATTAAAAATAAGAAACAAATCAAACTATAGTAAAGAAGAAGAAAAATCCAACACAATTTCGTCATTACTCGAGCCCTAGCAAAAGGCGACCTCCATGATCACCTCAAACACTCTAACCTAACAATTAGAAAAGATTAAGACTGGGTCAATTGGCATACAATTCGGTGACAAGACTATCCAAATAAAACTAGGATTACGAAAAAAAATTAAAGAAAATAACAAAATAGAAGCGGAATTAATTGGGGGAAAGTAATCAGATCCAATTCAAAACCATGCTCTGCAACCCAAGAAAAAAAAAAGATAAAAATAAGGGAATAATGATGACCTACCCCCAATTACACAGTAACTTATGCTCTAATTCCGCAACGAGAGACCTGCCATGATCTATCATCACATCACATAATCTAATCTAACAATAAAACATTAATAATAATACAAATAACACCCTAAATTAAGACTAAGAATAATAAATTCAAGCAGAGAAAATAGAGCGATCAAGATTGGAGATGGAGATGGGAAGGGTAACCCCTTTTATAGGCAGTGGAGAGGCGATGGATTAGTCAGTTGTCGATTGGGTCGGTAACAGCTGGCGGAGGAGGATTGGGAATAAATTAATATTAAAATAAGTTGTATGGGAATAGGGTTATGTATTGGGACGAACCTACCAAGCACGAGGATTTGAGAGAGCTCGAGAAGTTTCGAGAAAGTCGATTTCTTTCTGTGACTTTGCCTGTTGAGATCAGATATGCTGACCCAGTTTGTTATAGAATTTCATGTCAGGTCAAGTTAGATGGGGAACGCTGACCCAATCCAGGATAGAATTTCATGGTCAATGTGGGATTAATACTATATTAGGTTTTTCTTTTTTCCTAGCTAAATTGATAAATATATATGCAGGTAACGTTGGGAGGAGGCGATTGTCGGAAATTTCTGACCAATTCCAACTAAGAAAAGGAAACAAGGCTCCGATCGGGTGCTCGCCGACCAAACTCCGAATGCCTCTGGATCGTTGGATTCCAACGGAGGCAGTTAGAGTTTAGTCTTAGAAGAGGAGGGAGAGGAAAGGGGAGAGAGGAAGGGATGGTAGAGGAGGGGAAGGAAAATGGAGGGAGGGACAGTAGGGGAGGGAGGGATGGTTGGGGAGGGGAGGGAGGGACAGTAGGTGAATGGAAGAAAGGGGGTAGGGGGGGAGAGAGGGGGGGATGGGGAAGTTGAGGAGGGGGGAAGGGAGGAGCAGGAGAGGGTGAGAGAGAGGGAATTGGGTAGGAAAAAGTAACCCAATCGATTTCCGACTGCCTTCAGTGGTCAATCCCTTTGCAAATTTGGCTTTGACTGTTCTTGCGTCCGATCTCCGATTGAATCCTCTCACCAATTCCAATCAGAATCAGTCGAGTTGGTCGGAGATCGAAAGATCTGCTCATTCCTTTATGAACGAGCAGGTTCAAGTTAAATTTGTACTTCAAGTCTATGACGTTTCAAAAAAAAATGCAATAAATAATAGTCTTTCTCTTTCACGAATTCAAGTTAGGGACAGTATACTATGAGTAAATGAAATTTTTTGAAATATAATTTGACTTTTTTACAAAATAAAACTTGAATAATAAATAAATTTATTAAAGTTTTACTTTAGCACATCTTAATATTAAATTTTTTTGAGATACTCAGTAAATTAGAATTTTTTTAGAAGAGAAATATAAAACTATCTAAAATAATTTTTATAGATTGAAAAATAAATTATAAAAATATACATATAAAAACATTTTACCACATCTATTTAATTTCTAGCAGTTTTCACAATTGTCTTCATAAATTATTTTACGTCCGCAACCATAATGTCATCACCTAAACAAGAAAACAAATCAAATTTATTTTCAATTATCGTCAATTTATAATTTATATTTTGCAATACTCAATTTATTTTATTTTATGATTGTTCACTTCAGTTCATACGAGAATTCAATAAAATCAGAGAAATTCCAGCAATCAACGAACAATTACATGCAAACAAGCAAGCAATCATAAATTTACAAATTAGCAATTTCACAAACAATCAAACAAGCAAACAAGTAAACAAGTATTGAAGAAAAAACATTGCGGCAATTATTTAATAATCAAAATAAATAATCAACCACCGCATGGAAATATTAAAAACAATAATAGTAAACAACATAACATAATGTAAAATAACATAAATAAGACATTTTTATAGCACACTGAATTATTTTCATTATTAGATGGCATATGTAAGTATCACAATGCAATATAACGAATTTCATAACATATTATTTTTAATATTGAATCCAACCATATGCTTATACACAAATTTTGCATTTCTCACATATATGCATTTTTATTTAATCAAATATTAAGGCATCTAATATCTAATATCTCACTGCTAGATCTCGATTGGCACATTTCACATACCAAGAGAAATAAAATAGAAAAATGCATATAAGACAAGTAAATGCTTGTTTATATGATTTCTTCTTATCTCTTAGTTAATCCTTTTCAAGAATCTTATTACTCTCTCAAGGATAAATTATTATTTATTCCGCTATTTAGACAGCTCATTGACTGGAAGTTGTTTTCGGTTTGATCAATTATCCTTTGTCAAAGTGGATAATTCACAGTTCTCATTCTTAAAAAAAAACGGAAAAGCCAACTCATCATGATGTTTCCACTCCATTTTCATTATGAAGATGTATCACGTCAAGATATGTTGCTCAAACCAAATCTGCACTGACATCTATCTATAATATTAAAAAGCTGTGAGCAACAGATAAAACGTTCTTATTATCCTAACCCATCTCGCCCTATTGCCGGGTTCGTCAGGCCTGGACTTGCAAAAGTAACTACAAGTTAAACATCGATTATATTATAAACCATGTCAATCTAATCTTAGAACTAAATTAGAAAATTAATGCTAATGGTGATGATTATAATGATGCAGATAATACTAGTCTATAACTTCTGGGCACCCACCCTAGAATATTCCCAGCAAACATGTATGCCTCTATACTCGCAACTTTTCAAAATCAAAAACTTTTGCGCAACCAACCCAACATTCACCAAAGCATACCTCTAAGTCTCTATAATCTTGCAACTTTCAGAGACAATTTGCGCCACACTTTTCCACCACCTGGGAGATGTGTATCACAGAAAATACAAACCAAAAATAGAAGAACAATACAATCTCTCGAAGCCCTAAACTATCAAAAAACAAAAGTACCATTGTTCCTACAGTAACATCATCTTCATCATCGTCATTAGATGCATGCATTATTATATATAACAAGCATTAAGAATTATGGTCTAAACATCAATATGATCAGAGGGAAACCTACAATACCCATAAAACTTAAAACTAGGAGAACCTACAATAGTTCATAACCTAGAGATAAGCAAATCAAAAAACACTATTCAAAACAGAGATTCACAGAATTTGATGAACGTATCCAGATGCTCCAAGAATGAAACAATAATCATCCCACGATAAGAAAAAAAATTTTCCCTAAAAATACATATACTATTAGAAAATTAACGTTGATACAAGAAGGAAACTAGCAAGGAAACAAAGTTAAATTACAAAATAAAAAATAAACATTAAGCACATACAGAAACCCTAACATGAAAAAAAAAAGTTGCAACGTAACTAAGCACGTATTTTAGCATTCAATATATACTCCTGCAATGACTGGTTATTAGAGCTAGTACAGTCAAAAAATTGTGATGTTCTTAAACACACTTCCTATGTTGCATTATGTAAAAAAAAAGTTGCAACGTAACTAAGCACGTATTTTAGCATTCAATATATACTCCTGCAATGACTGGTTATTAGAGCTAGTACAGTCAAAAAATTGTGATGTTCTTAAACACACTTCCTATGTTGAATTATGTAATGCAACAACCTATTTCCAGGCAATGTTGCACATACAATGCTGTCAAACACCATAGTACCATCATCAAATTATATTAACACTTTTGGCATCTTCAGAAGCATAAATTGACAACAATAGTCTTAAACCGGCAGAAACAATATCTTAAAATAGTGCATGCACCACTCATAAAATCCTCAACCAATAACTTTAAGCCCCCCGCAAAACAAAAAAACAAAAACAAAAAAGACCCACACATACAAAAAACATGCGCATACACAAAAGAAAAAGAGAGGACATCAGTAACCTCTAACTTCATATGCCATCGAACTTGTTATTACATACCAAAGAGAAGCACTAAGAATAAAAACAATCATATAAATCTTATAGAATATAAGATTTATGTTGTCAACACGAGTGCTACACAACATAATTCATCAACAAATAAATTTTTTAAAGAGGCAAGACACAAGCAAAATTTATCAGATTTATATCATACCTAACACACTATTTGATGGAGAATGAGAGTCCTTGCTATCGTGGTTAACATCCTATGACACTAGCCAACAAGAATGAAAAAACATGAAAGCTAGAACAAATGGAAGATAAACAATAAAAAAAGAAATCCAAAAGCTAAAACAAATTAAAGATAAACAAACAAAAATGAAATTACAAGGAAAAAAACAACTGTAAAATTGCTCCCCTCCCTGATATTCAAGAGACGAGATGTTTGTCATTTATAGAAGTCATCTATGAACAAACATTTTTTAAGAAAATAGAAAATATAACATATTAGGAAAACTACAACCATAAAGTCATTAATTTGAGGCTAACCAAAAACGATGAGTTGTTAGTATAAACAACTCAAAATTTTATAGACCGATAATAAAAAAAAAAAAAAATCAAAGAAGTAAAATCCCACAATCCAAAAGGATTATTACCCTAGCAACAAAAAGTCTGCTCCAAGAAACCCAAATTAAACCACAACAACAACAACAACAACTAAGCCTTTTATTTCAAGTATTTTGGGTAGGCTACATGAACCAAAAAAGAATCACGCCGGATCGATCACTCTGACAAACCCAAATCGAAAAATAGACATACCAGATTAGCAGAGAAATTAAAAAAAAATTGTTCAGGTTGCTTTGTCTTTCCTATCCAGATAACATACAGTGCATGTCGAACACACTAGTAGCATCATCAAAATGTATCAACACTTTTGACATCTTCAGAAGTACGAACATACGATAATCTAAACCAACAAAAATAACATCATAAAATAATGCACCACTAAAAAACCCCACCAATGATCTTAACCCACTCATTCACACCCCCCCCCCCCCCCCCCCCGGAAAAAAAAAAAAAAAAAAAAAAAACAACAATCAACAGGAAAAAAAAAAAAAACCGTGTATACAAGCACAAAGAAAAAGAAGAGAAGACCTATATAACCTTTTGCACTATGTGCCATCACCCTTGATCAGTACATGCCAAAAAGAAAGAACAATGAATCAAAACAATCTCATACGAGGACAAAATCCATGTTGTCGCCGCCACAAGTACAACACAAGTCATCAAGCAGCAAAATTTTTAAAGATAGATATGACAGAATTTATCAAATAAATATCCGTTCAACACGATGGGGCTTGAGAATAGAAGCATCTACGAACAAACAAGGTCAACTAGAACGTATTTAAGATAAATAAAAAATGAAGTCCAAAGGAAACACAACAATAAAATTCCTCACCTCGGAAAGGAAAAATGCTAGCCATACTTATAGAGCAAGATGTGCTAAATGTTCACTATGATCAAATATTTAAAAAAGTACCATATAGGGCAATAAAAACTACAACAATAAAGGAAAACTTAAATTGAAAGCTAACCAAAGACGATAAGAGTGTATAAACAACTCAAATTCATAGACCAGTAAAGAAACAAGATATGACTGTTCAACCCAAAATGATTGCTGCCTAGCAACAGAAGGTCTACTGCAAACTCAATTTAAAACTGAGGACTGGAATATAAAAGAAAGATGAACATACTGGATTAGCTGAGAAATACAAAAATAAATAGTCAGGTTGCTTTGTCTACCCTGTACACATATATAACGCGGGATGAAATTCTTTTTGTTTTAAGCTTGAGTGATTCTGAGATTAGAGGGTAGGTATATCACTCTCTGGTTAGGACAAGTTTTACGGGAAGTTTCTCATTCCAGCCACACCTTTCTTCAATGCAGGACCCAACAGTAGTCAAAGGTAAAGTGACAAAAAAATCTAGTTTTAATCACCAACTCCAACTCTGTATTTTCTGCAAAGCTAAGGCACAAATTTCACTGGTATTCCAACTATTTCAGCTATTCAAATGAATTTTCAGTTGCATTGATTCTTAGCTTTCAGCGGACTGAAAAAATTCACTAAATGCTGTCGATCAAAAGTTGCTTCGGATGTGTTGAGAAGGCAGCTTCCCATACTGACTCCTAGTCCTAGATAGATACTATCTAGATTAATACTTTCTTGAACTCAGTTACCATCTTAAATGGCAAACAAGTTTGAAAAAACACTAAAACCAGAAGGGATTAAAAAAAAATTAAAAAAATCCCAAAAGAAACACAATGGTAAACAAAAAGGCTAGTTATATTTATAGAGCAAGATATGCTAAAAGTCTATTATAATCAAATAATTAAAAAGTAACAAAACTGCAATAATAAAGCCATTATTAATAATAGAAAAATTAGAAAACAGATTTTTTATATTCAAAATAAAGTTCATTGTATTTTTATTTGTTTTCTCAATTCTTTCTTGATTTGTTTCAGCATTGAAAATGGATTTGTTGATAAATTTTTTTGTTGATTTAAAGAAAAATTGTGCATTGACCCCTAAAATCTTAATGATACATAGTAATATATCCATGAATTTTTTTTCAACGAAAGATTTCATAAGATAATGTGATTTACATATTACTCGGATATTTTTTTCTTTGAATGTATAAACAACTCAAACTCATAAACCAGTAAAGAAACAAACAAAGTAAACTCACATGACTAATCATGACAACTCCCTAACACAACTGTCTTTTCTAGCCGTCCAAATAAAAACTAGTAAATTAATGCAATTTGCATATTTTAAATATCAGTTCTACCAACCATCGACAGATGGCAAAATTAAATGGACATATCACAAACGTTCTACAAAACCGTTAGCAGAAAGAAGTGAATACACAAATCACAAACTTCTACAGAACATAGAGGCTGTCATAGAAAACATATCAAATGAAATTTCAGAACAATAGTGATCAAAATACAAAATTTGTCCCACGACATTTATTAGTATGGTTTTTTATGACAATAATACATCCCAAGAACCAACAGTTTGTACACTGCCACGAAATCTATCGAACCTGCTAATAAAGAAACAGAAACTTAAATACTAGAAGGCAGAATAACTATTTAGTTTTTAAAATCAGTATAATAAGAAACAGTTTTTCAATCTTTTTACGGTTGTCCTCGTTTCCCTTCCTAAATAGAACCATAGGCCTTCAGAAGTAGCTCTCAGAATATTGTGACATATTATGAGCAATAGGTCCATAATTTTATTCATAACCCCACCAGGCAACTTGGAGATAAGCCATAGCCAAACCAGAATTTTCCATGCACCACAAAGATTGACCATGCCTCTCAGCATGTGACCATTCAAACCACCACGACCCAGAGTCAGATAACCAATTCCACCCATGAAAGCAACAAATGCACTAACCAGCAGTAGACCAATTAAAAGGAAACTAGCAAGTGCAGTAAATAAACTCAGACCAACTCCAACCATGAAAGTGCAGCTGACCAATTAAAATGTAAATGATAAACGCTCTTCAAAGCTTCTGATGTTAACTAGAAATATCAGCAACTTTTTTCTCATGAAAAAAATATATATATATCAGATGGACAAGTCTGACCTAGAAGGTAATGGGTAAAGAGCCATACTGCTGCCAAGGTAGAAATGCCTTCACAGAATACCAAGGACCATTCTTCAGAAGAAAATAACAAAAAGAAATGCAATATATAACCATTTCCTGAACACTGATAGGAGCCAATAAACAATGCCGATTCCTAGTCCAGTCAAGCTAAAACTGAAAAATAAGCTGCAAAATGCACCAACACCCTCACACAAGGATCTGATGACAATCCACGCCTTCTGCTTATGCAAAAATACGCAAATATCTCATGTACTCAATCCTATCCATGAACCATCCAAACTGCATTCTCTGTCTCAGACAAAACTGCTTTGATTTCATCCTAACCAAAAACATCTCCTATAGATAACCAAAGTAAAACCCATGTACACTGTCATGGCATTGCAGCTCTCTAAAACATACGACTAAGATGTCTAAAAATCTGTGGAAAATTCAGAACTCATAAAACAAAGAACATTCAGATACCTGAAGGATGTGTTGCATCTATCATCCATGCAAAGGTTTAGAGAATACCATGAAACACTGAACACTTCAAATAATATTCTGAGCATATGAACCATCCTATCAGACGGTCTCATGTTAGATGTATCCTTGGCAAGGCAATGACAGAAAGATCAGATTTTAAAGGAGAGGGCACCCTCGAGGAACTTAAAATAATATAAAATGTATCGAAAGAAGGGGAAAGATGACAGTGCCATGCAAACGAGTTGGATGTGAACTTTACAGAAACATGCCATTGAAGAGGACGAAACCTGCAGGGCTTCCTGAGGTTCATGAAGCAGCATAAGAACTCGTACCCATCATATACTTGCTGACTATCAAGTATCCAATCCTACCCGGCGTATTTTTTCGCACCTACACCCTAGGTATTAAATGAAGCCAGCACAAGGTATTAATTGAAGCCAGCATTCTCATTGAAGAATATGCAGAAAACATGACCTTGCACTCGCACTATTCCGAACATGTTAGAACCCTCATACCAACAAATAGGAAAAAGCCTTCCTTTTTCTGATCCGCATATGATGAGTAGTTGCTAAATAAGGAGAGGGCAGTATTACAGTAGAGTAACCGAAGGAATTAGAGCTCTGTTTATCTCAGAACTTTGAGAGAACCACCTATAAAAGACTAAATTATCGAAAATCAGCAAACTGCACACATATCACAAATTTAAATTAGAACTACACTGTCCTAATCTAAACCCAAAAAAAAGATACCAGTAAGCATATACATCAAAAACTCGAGGAAACAAACAGTAACTTATAACTACTTGAAACCGCCATGTATCACACAACTTAAGTTAGTATGTACAAATAACAAACTAAGAATTAAGACCCCAATCAAATACTTCCCCAAGAATAGCACTTTCCCAAAGAATAGCACGCCACGTATGAAATCTACGACCAAGGCAGACATACCAAATCAATCTAGGAGGATGGAGAAAACATCAAGAAACTCGAAGTACTTCAATTGATCCAGAAAACATTCTGCGATGAATAAAAGAAAGAAAGAAAGAAAGAAATTAAAGCACAATAAGATTAAAAGGGGAAAAATAAGAAAAATAAGAAAGAAAAAAAAAACTACAATAACATTAAAAATTAACTATGAAAAGTAAATCAAACCAAATTAAGGCAGCAATCCAACCCAAATTGAAACCATAAATACAAGAACCTGCACATATCTCATAATCCAAGTTAGAATCAATCTAATAACAAAATAAGAAAAGAATCTAATCCAAATACTTCAAAAAATATAGCATGCCACAATACTAATTAGTAGTGAATTAAATCTATGATCAATAGAGACATACCAGATCAACCAAGGAGGACTGGGGAAAAAAAAAAAACCTGAAAATGCCTTCTATTTCAATTTTATAGGCATCAGAAACTGGACGGAGTGACAAATTCATTTAGTTTAAGGTCGAGAGAGATGGAGAAAAGACTGAAAACTCCATATACTTCAATTTTATATGCATCAGAGACTAGATGGAACCTAAGTTTTTTAGGCATTGGAGACTGAATGAAATGAAAAAAACATTTTAGCTTAAGCTTGAGAAGGATGGAGAAAAGATAAGAAAACTTCATGTACTTCAATTTTATCAGCCTCGGAAACTGTGTGAAATGGAAAACATATTTTAGTTAGGATGATAGGGTGTTGAACTACTTTAGTTTTATAGGCAGAGGAGACGGATGGAATGGAAAAGTAATTTCACTTAATGGTTGGCAAAAGGTTGAGTCAATGCTCAACTCTTGAGGATGATTTTGACCAACATTGATTAGGATTCCTTGTAAACACATGGACTACAAGGTATACAATAAGCATGTTATACCAAAGATCTATAATCAACTGTAGAATGCACATAGAAGTTTCAAAACCCTAACCCTTAACCTTCATATAATTTATACCAAATATCTATAATCAACCGTAGAATGCACATAGAAGCTTCATAAAACACGTCGGAAATGACTTAACACACCTAAATAAATACATGAATGCATGCATGCAGACACGCGCGCGCGCGCACACACACACTCACACACAGACATACATATATATATATATGTGTATATATATGTATATACATATACATATATGTATATATATGTATATACATATACATATATGTATATATATGTATATACGTGTGTGTGTGTGTGTGTGTATATATATATATATATATATATATATATATATATATATATATATATCTGAGTGATAAGTAAATTAGAGAAAACAAGTAGTGTATATATATATATATATATATATATATATATATATATATATATATATATATATATATATATATATATATATATCTGAGTGATAAGTAAATTAGAGAAAACAAGTAGAATGCCTTCAATAGGACTCGTAATTATCGAAAATACATGAAAAGAGAAGAAGAGCAAATGTATGAAATGGGATTTTAAAAAGACTCCTCCTAACGCATTTTAGGAAGGTTTAAAAAGCAGTACAAAAACGATACCCGTCTATATCCGCCCAAAGTCTTGACTTCCTTCAATTCTGCACCACTATCCAGAATCTCTTAACAATTAGGTTAAATAATATAAGAATGAACTTACAATGTTCCAAGGCTGGACCTACTTCCAAGTAGCTAAAAATGTAGGTACAAGATGAAACACTAGTTAGTGCTTGTCCGTAAACTCCCTAGTAAAGTCAAGCCTACAAAGCATACTACCAAAAATCCTGAATCTCTTTGAAGTCTGCTCTCACACCCATGATCACCAAATTGATCAGAAGTTAGAACTACATAAAAATGATAAAATTTCTGAACCAGCTACACCCACTTTAATATTACACCCCCAAGGAAAATAACATAAGATCAAGCCACATATGCCGCAAAAAGACCCTCTTAAGAAAATATTTAGAGCCGTATTAGAATGTAAACATACATACCTTGCAGAAAACCATTTTTCTTCTCTCACCCAACAATCTGGATTTAAAAATAAAAATAAAAGTCTAACCAACATACTGTTGTACTTACAATCTTGTGAACCGGTTGGACCAATTTTAAAGCTATAACTCCACTGGATCTAAGAAATTGAAAAATGTAAGCCTCTGTATACTGCCTAAAATTAGAAATCTTCAAGTCATAATCTCTTACACAATATTTGATTTTAAGTAACATCAAGAATACAAAAATGAACTTACAGTGCTCCGATCAGGCTTGACCTATTTAAAGCAATACTTAACATAAAAGAAAGTGCAGGCTCGAGACAGATGTACTTGAAAGAAAACTCATATATAATCCTCCTAAAGTGTGCGATAAAAACAAATACCAACTGATACTCACCGACCCCTCGTACTCTGCCCCTACACACAAAATCTCACTTGCTATTCTCATAAGAACTATGTAGAGAATATACAATTGCATTTACACTGTTCTAGGCTGAATTCACTTCAAAGTAATACCACAAACGAGAACCTGAAAATGTAAGCTCAAGCTACATAAACAACCACATAATACTGTTTAACTCTCCAAAATGTTAGTAAGGCAAGTGAAAGGACGTATACCCATATCCACCTGGCAGAAATGCAAAATCTTAACTTCATTCCTTCTCCTACAGCCAAATATTTCTTAGCCAGCATTTAGATTAAAACCGATATGCAACCAATATAGCATTGCACTTAAATTTTGTCCTAAACAGCCTATACTCATTTTAAAGCTATACCTTTACTCAGTGTGAAGGTAAGAGAACTCTTTCAACACCTTCAAGAAAGTTCACAATTAGATATAAAATGCATACGCATCTCCAACTCAATAAAATCCAGAATAATACTCCATCCAGAATGATACTTCCTTGATTTTCTGCCCCTACATGAATGTCCGTCCAGCATTTCATAATTATAAGAACATGTAGAGATCATAAAGGGTAACGGTCTGAACAGCTAGTTTAAATCTAGACCTCGAGGAACACAACCTGAACGTAAATTTAAGACCAATATAAATGTCGAGAACCTGACACCCTTCAGTGAGTTCCATTAGGTCAATATAAGAACATACATCATATTTGTATCAGGTAAAATCTAAAATTTCACTCTCGATACATCCTCCTACACATAGATCTCTCGCTCATCATTTTGATTAGAACAGTTTAAAAAATATGATCAATACTTACAGTGTTCTGAACCAGCTGAACTGAATTTAAAGCTTTACCACAAAGCATGCGGCTGAAAAAATGAAAATGCAAGTTTGAATCACAAGAACCACATACACAGTCGACTGAAAACACATTTAACACCCTCTAGAGAAATTCCTAAGACAGTATTAAGAGAACTTACAACCGCTTTTATACTCTAAGCCTGGCAGAAGTATGCATTTAAAATAACTTACACCTGTCTTTAGACTCTACACCAGTCTTTGGACTCTACACCAGAGAGAAATATGTATCAAAATCACGAAGGGGTGAATCATATTTGACTATAGACGAACATTAACACAGACTTCAATAAAAGATACAAAGATAGTCTTTTTTTCTTTCCTTTCTTTTGGGTTTAGTCATGTACTTACATATAAGTTTGGTGTTCGTACCTGATACAAGACCAAGTTACAATTCTAGCCATCAAATCAATAAAAAAAACACCATAAAGACAACAAGAATAGATCGCAAAGAAATTTCATTAGAAATAAAAGAAAATAAGAAAATCAGAATCGCTGTCCTCACAAAATTTTATTCGAGCCTTCCATGAAATCATATTAAAGAACTAATCATAGACAATTCTAAATCATATTAAAAAGAAGAAATAAATCAAGCTAAAGTAAAGGGCTAATCCAACACAATATCATCATAACTCGTGCCCTAGCAACAGGAGACCTCCATGATCACATCAAATATTCTAACCTAACAATTAAAAACGATTAAGATCAGTTGGCGTACAATTCGGCGGCCGCTTAGGATCGAGACTATCCAAACAAAACTAGGATTACGGAAAAAGAAATTTTAAAAAACTAACAAAAAAAAAAGTGGAATTAATTGGGGGAAGTAACAGATCCAATTCAAAACCATGGTCAAAAAAAAAAAATTCAAAGCCAGATAAAAATAAGGGAAGAACAATGATGATCTGCCCCCAATTACCAAGTAACTGGTGCCCTAATTAATTCCTCAACAAGAGACATACCACGATCTATCCATCACATGATCTAATCTAATAGGGAAAAAAAATAATTATAATACAAATAATAGACTAAGAATAATAAATTCGAGAAGAGAGACTATAGCGATCCAGACTGGAGATGGAGATGGGGAGGGTAGCCCCTTTTATCGGCAGAGGCGAGGCGGCGGATTAGTCCGTTGTTGATTGAGCTGGTAAAATCTGGCGGAGTAGGATTAGGAATAAATTAATATTAAATAGCCGTATGCGTGAAGGATTCTGTCACCGGAACGAACCCAGCAAGCACGCGGATTTGAGAAAACGCGAGAAGCTTCGAGGAGGTCGGTTGGGTTTACTGCTGACGCGGTCGGTGACAGAATTTGGTGGCGACGAATATACGCTGTCTATGTGGCTCGTTATTAGGTTCCTTTAGCTAAAATTGTGGGGAGTTTCTAGAGGGGCACACCATTTTTCCTAGTGAGCCTACTTAAAAACTTCATACATATTATAAAGGGTTAATTACATTTAGACCCCCTGTAGTATGGGGATTGTATCACTTAGACCCCTGAAGTTTAAAAGACCCATGGAGATTAAACTCCGTTTGTTTGCCGTCTGGACTGAGAGCACGTGAGGTGCACGTGCTAGCAAAAAGTCGATTTTACCCTTACTGTGATTTACCAAATCTCATTCAGTAACTGCTATAACCCCATCCGCCTCCTCTCCTCTCCCTTCCCCAACCCCTCCTTCCTAACCTCGCCCGGCGCACCCCACCCGCCTCAACCTTCTCCTCGATGAGATTCGATTGTCCATCCGCCCAAAACCCTTCCTCCGACTAATCTCCGTTGCTCGTACTTTCCCCTTCTCCCTCAGAACCCACGCTCTCCTTCTCCACTCCCTCCTCTCCTCCGACCTTGCCGTTGCCGCCTGCCTCCACCTCACCCGCCTTATTGACGACCCTTCCCGTCCATTCGAAGTCCTTGTTCGCTCCATCGTCGACACCGACTAGGGATCCCCCGTCGCCCTCGACCTCATCCATTGCACCCAGTTCAAGTTCGACGGCCTACGCCGCGCCACCCTCGCGTTCCACTCCTTCGCTGACCTCGGCATCGACCCCTCTAGCAAAATCTACAACTTTCTGATCTCGACCATGATTAAAGCTTGGAGAATCTAGGACGCATGCTAGATGTTTGACGAAAATGCCCCTCTAGCAAAGTCTACAGCTTTCTGATCTCGGCCATGGTTAAGGCATGGAGAATCGACTGGCCTCCGCATTGCGGAGGCAGGCAGCCTTCACTAGGACTCGTAATTTTTGACATGATGCATTGCGGAGGTCAGTCGATTCTCCATGCCTTAACCATGGCCGAGATCAGAAAGACTTTGCTAGAGAGGCATTTCGTCAAACATCTAGCATGCGTCCTGGATTCTCCAAGCTTTAACCATGGCCGAGATTAGAAAGTTATAAATTTTGCTAGAGGGGTCGATGCCGAGGTCAGCGAAGGAGTGGAACGCGAGGGTGGCGCGGCGTAGGCCGTCGAACTTGAACTGGGTGCAATGGATGAGGTCGAGGGCGACGGGGGATCCCTAGTCGGTGTCGACGATGGAGCGAACAAGGGCTTCGAATGGACGGGAAGGGTCGTCAATAAGGCGGGTGAGGTGGAGGCAGGCAGCAACGGTAAGGTCGGAGGAGGGAGTGGAGAAGGAGAGCGTGGGTTCTGAGGGAGAAGGGGAAGGCATGAGCAACGGAGATTAGTTGGAGGAAGGGTTTTGGGAGGATGGACGATCGAATCTCGTCGAGGAGAAGGTTGAGGCGGGTGGGGGTGCGCTGGGCGAGGTTATGAGGGAGGGGTTGGGGAAGGGAGAGGAGAGGAGGCGGATGAGGTTGCAGCAGTTACTAAATGAGATTTGGTAAATTATAGTAAGGGTAAATGAGGAGAGCGTGGGTTCTGAGGGAGAAGGGGAAGGCATGAGCAACGGAGATTAGTTGGAGGAAGGGTTTTGGGAGGATGGACGATCGAATCTCGTCGAGGAGAAGGTTGAGGCGGGTGGGGGTGCGCTGGGCGAGGTTATGAGGGAGGGGTTGGGGAAGGGAGAGGAGAGGAGGCGGATGAGGTTGCAGCAGTTACTAAATGAGATTTGGTAAATTATAGTAAGGGTAAAATCGACTTTTTGCTAGCACGTGCACCTCACGTGCTCTCAGTCCAGACGGCAAACAAACGGAGTTTAATCTCCCGGGGGTCTAAGTGAGAGTTTTAAACTTCAGGGGGTCTAAGTGATACAACCCCCATACTACACGGGGTCTAAGTGTAATTAATCATATTATAAATTTGCCATCGATTTTTTTAGACTAAAATACCCTTTCTTCAACCTCTCTTCTCCTTCTCTTCTAAAATTAGAGATAACAAAAAAAAAACAAAAAGAAAAAAAACCTAAAATCAAAAACTATTCTGTCAAATCTTCTCATATACTAATTATCTCACAAAATAAATTTGAAAATTGATTTTATTAGGTTTTTTCTTACTCAAAAATCCTAAAAACTGTGCAGATTGAAAAAATTATAAACCCAAAAAAACTCAAAATCCGGACTGACAGTCCGGACGGTCCAATATTCGTCCGGACTGAAAGTCCGGAAAGTGGGGTTCTGTCCGGACTTCCAGTCCAGAAGAATTATCCGAACAGTTATAAATAGAAACTTTTCGTTTATTATTCATGAAGTCATTATAGCATAGTGGTGAGAATCTTTATCTCATATGTGAGCGTCTTGAGTTCGATTCCTATCAATAGTAGATCCCTTTTTATTTTATTTTATTTTTCAAAATAAATATATTTTCTTGTGCAACTATTACAAAGGTAACTATTACGAATCTAATTAAATTTCAGACTCAAACAATTTTTTTCCTTAGTCACTATCACATTCCAATTCAAAGATAAATTAGATGAAACACATAATGATACATTTTCTTATGTATTTTCTTTATTTGCATTTTCTTTTTACTTTATTTTATTTTTCCAAATAAATATATTTTCTTGTGTAACTCCATATCAGTATGATTTTTAATCAAATAATTAAACGTTAAAATAAAAATTATTAATTTAATTGCAATACAAATATACATAATAAATTATGGACATCCAATCATAAAAATCAATTCGATTGTAGTACAAATATACATAATACGTCCTGGACATCCAAGAATAGAAAATTTTGATCGAGTACAAGCAAAAAGCAAACCCGCATCAAAATATCATAAAGTATGACAAAAAACACAAGTAGTGAAATAACATTGACAGTCAATTCATTCATATAAATATCTGGACAAAAGATCAATTTGCATCTTCATATCAATGATCATCTCCAAATCAATATATGAAATTGTGTTCATTACAAATTGATATGTAATGAACTGTATCATGGACAAGCAATGGTTAAATTCTCCATGCTCTGATCAAGCAATGGTTTTCATCACAAATAGACAACCTATAACAGTAAGTTTAAATACACCATCATCAAATAAGTTTAAGTATAAATCATCATCAAATAAAGTTAAAGTGTCAAATTCCTCTGTCGTCCACAATAGAAGTGTTAGAACACCACGGTGTCAGTTTGAGGGAGATGGGTCTTTTGAAATTGCTAGGTTGCTAGAGATAGGCCATGACTTCTTCTATATTATGAAGTTGTGCTCTAACTTCTTCCATGTGCATGCGAACTTGATAGTTGAATTGATATACTTCTTGCTATACTGGAATTAGTTGGCATGTTATTCTGCCAATACAAAATAAAATTCATATCAGTACACACATTATGCTCCACAATTAAGCCACTAACACAATAATCGCGCTAGACAAACTGCATTGCAAATTGACAGTATACATATATAAATACGACAGTGAAATTAGCATTTCACTAATCTAAGCATGACAGTTAAAATAATATTATAATAATCAAGACACTGAAATGTTAACTACACAACGACCAGGATATTAAAACAATTCTCATTAACATACAAAATAACTATTCACGATATGAAACTCAATAACAATTAAGGACAATGACCTTAAAAATGAGGAAAAAAAACTCAATAATAGGCATGAATAGTGAAATAAATCTTAATTGTCATGCCAAAAACCCATTTATAATACAAATTGCAGTAACAAGTAAGGATAATTTAATAAACACTAAACTGAATCTCAATAGCAGGAATGGACACTAAAATTCATATCAATTAGCATGCCAAAACTCCATTCAAGTTCAGAATCTCAACATTAGGCATGGACTACAAACGCGACACTAAGATAAATCTCTATCACAGGCATGGACACTAACTAATAAAATTTACCAGTACCGTCCACGATTGGAAAATTAATTAAATTTTGCATATTTTACAACTAGTATTACAATATTTTATTTTCTTATTAATTATAATCAAAATATATAAAAAAATTAAAAAAAATTTGCTACCACCAAATTTGCTGCCTCCTTCCCTCTTCCTCCTCTCCAACCCAACAAGATCACCAAACCCAAATATCTTCCATTGTTTGATAAAAAAAAGACCAAAATTAAAAAAAAAATTACTATATTAGGAGATCTCACCCATTTCGATCTAAGAAGCGACGGCGGGACGGCTGCGGCGGCGGCGGGAGATCGGCGGCAGTGGCGGCGAGAGATCGGCGGCGGCGGTTTTAGCAACGAGAGAGAGGAAGATTTAGAAGGAGGAAGAGGTAGAGAAAGGAAAGAGGGAGGATTAGAGGAAGTGTGAGAGGAAGAGAGGAGTTGATTTAGGGTTTTTAGGTTTGGGTTAGACTCGTGAGGGTGAGGGAGAGAAAATTGAGAGAGAAGAGGGAGAAGGAAGATAAAACTGGGAGAGGAGGCTAGTTTAGGTATATTTAGTGTGTTCACTGGGAAAACTCTCTATTTTGTAAAGAGTTGGTGGGTTCACTAGAAAATCTGGGCTCACTAGTAAAAATGGTGTGCTCCTTCGGAAGCTTCCAAAATTGTGGGTAAATTGACTGTGTTTTCTTAAAGGGTTTGGTTTATATGAGCACATATACTTAACATAGACGAAAATAACCGAACTCTTAAGAAAGTTTTAAATGTATTTCTAAAATTTTATGTTGCTTTTTATTACAAGTTTGTTACTAAATATTAAGTATGTCTCTTCCCTCGTACTTTCCCCTCTTCTCTTTCTAAAACTCTATCAAAATCCTGATAATTCTCTCGAAATTCAAATAATAAATTTTTCTAAGTCTCTCTATGAAAAAAAAAAAAAAACAAATAATAAACTTTTTTTCTCTTCACATCAAAGAGAAATTTGAGAGATTTAAATGAAAAATCTTGCTTTTGAGAGTATACTAAAAGTAAATGAAAAGGAAATTTTAAAATTAAAATAATTAACTTTTTGTAAAAAAGTAAAACTTGAATCTAAAAAAAATTATTTATTAAAATTTTATTTTTGCATATCTTAATATTTTATTCATTCATAACTAGATTAAAGGTTTTTCAAGATGCTCGGATTTTTTTAGAAGAGATGTTGGACAACATAGGACCAACAGGTAGGATTTAAGTGGCCGTGAATTGTCGACGAGGAGTGGCGTGGGACTCGGACGGTACATGAGTTCACTCATGAAAGTATCGGCGAAAAATTCTGGAATCATCTGCTGAAAACAAAGTAGATCAGTGAATTTAGGATTTAAGATCCGGACTCAGCAGATCTGCAAACTTAATATTCGAGATTTGCGACCCAGCTACGACAAAACAAATCCGTGAATCTAAAATTGAGATTCTTGATGCTATCCATAGTTTCCGGGGAAGGGTTTAATACAAAGTCACCCAATCCGAACAAAGGAAGTTGCCGCCTCAAATCGTGGAGCTAACTGCCGAACGAATATAGCGGCATTTTTTCAATCGTGGGAGTAACTACCTAACGAGTATGACGACACTTCTCAAGTAATGGTGCTAACGGTCAAACGAATGGAACGGGAAAATTGCCCTGAAATCCCTATAAAAAGCGGAAAAATAGAAAGGTACCACAGATCAGAGATCATCTTCTCCTAAGATTACTTTTTGTGATTAGAAGTCCAGAGCCTTTCTGCCAATTGAAAGAGTTTGTGCGGAGTGTCAACGGAGAATAAAATTGTTCTCCACAGCTACCTCAGAATCCAGTTTTAAACAAAGAGAAATTTGATTTTTTTTTTTTTTCCTCATCATCTGTAAACGGGAAATCATTGAAATTGTAATCATATATTGAAATAGCTCAATAGAGAATCATTTACAATTTTATGGCGAACAGAGAATAGCGACGGGGGATAAAAAAAAAAAAGAATTAGACAATAGGAGGAAAAATGAAAAAGAATAATATAAAAATATGAGGAGATGTGCTTGGAAAACATCTATATTTCAAAACCTTCTAGGGAGGCGCATGGGGATGCTTAGAGGTTGGAGGGTGTGTGCATTTAGAAACTCCTTTCAACAAAATATTGCTTATATAAAGTACATGTTATGCGTTCCTTGCCGGGCGTGAATCCTATTTTTATCCCCGTAGCTTGCAATCCGGTTTAAGCTTCAAGTTTAGCTTGTTCTATTAATACCATATAAACCATGTTCCCGCAATCAATCTTGATAAACTAATATGCATATATGTACTTGTGAATTTTCATAGTTATATACTATTTTAAATGTAAGTTTTAAAATCTTATGAAATGCTTTAAATACATAAGACATAAGTTTGTGAGTTACTTGTATAATAAAATAAAAATCGATCGCGAGTTGAAAATATTATGACTAGATAAATATTTTTCTTTCTCTAAATTGAAACTACTTAGTATAAATTTTTAATGATATTAGTTCTCTTCAATTAACAAGAATATTTTAGTTTCTTTAGGATTGATTTTCATGGACTTTAAAATTCATTTGCCACTTTATCAACAAAATATAAAAAAAAATTGTATTAAATAAAAATTATTAATTTTTATATTTACTTTATAAAAGACCAAATTAAATTAAAATTGAAGAAATTGGGTATGAAATACAAAGAACTGAGATCAAAATCCTAAAAAATATGTATATTTTGAAGAGAAATTATTAAATATAGTAAAAATAGATTGCAGCTCTGTGTTATCAACTCATTTTATTTTTTTAATTTATCAAAATTAAAGTCATATTTGTTTTCCTAATTTGGAATTTGAAAATCTTTCCATTAGTAGTTCATACTTTTATTAAATAAAACTAAGAGAAAAAGAATTTCATTCAACAAAAATACTAGTCCTTAAAGGCCTTGAGGCAAGGCGGGACATTTGTGAAGGTATACAATACTCACATTCTATTTTTCTTAGTTTTTCTTCTTCTTCTTTTTTAAAAAAAAAAAAATTTGTAATGTCCCCATTTTTTAGCTGCTTCCCAAAACAAAGGATATTACTTATTATTTGCATTAGACAACCCAACAGTCACATGATCTTCGAATAACCGTAACTACTGCTACAATCAGATGAATAAATAACATATCTGAAACTGAAATGATTTCATTTATATAAAGAGTTCATTACATAAAATGACACACTACTTTAAATATGAACACAAAAGAGTCAAATAGAAAAGCAGTGCCCAGACAAAAGAAAATATAAATAAAATATACAAAAGTTAATCCAGGGATACTTCGCTTGCCTATTGTCACTTGATCTGTCCAACGAAGTACGGATTTTCAACTGGACTAGATTCCCTTCTTCACGTTCTAAATTTGGATTCAGAACCCAGGGAATTAAACCCAGTAACACATTTAAAAAGAGAAATTGTGTACTATCATAGTACAAAAATATCAGTGTGCATGAAGATATTTATGTCAGTGTTGTTTGTGTGCATATAAATTAAACATGAAGGCAAGTATAAATAAATTCATAAATAAATGAACATGATAATAACTGCTCTATCTATTTAATTCTATATTCTATTGGTCTTAGTCACCGTCCAATTTAATTGTAAAAACTGTATTAATGGATAAAATAGCGTTATTCTCCACTGTCGTATAAGTGTCATTGCATATTCGGGACCCGGTCAAAATATTCATGGCGCTGAACCATGACATGCTGTTAGGCACTACAATCAATTTCCGTACTGTATTACAGTAACGGATATACTATTCTGGGTAAATATCAATTGGTGATGCAGTAATCATCTAGGCCGCTGCAGTAAAAGAATCCCGGCCATAACAATACAATCAATCCTTATACAGTAAGACTCTTATCCATCATATAGTTTCTCTCATCTCCGTATTCATAATGAATTATGCACATGAAAATTTTATTTTATATTTATTTGTTTACTTATTGCTTTTCAATTCATGATAACATGCTTGCATTTTCATGACTGTACATGACATGTAGTATCATAACACATAATTTGCAATATTAAAACACATGACTTGTAATATCAAAATGCATGAAATGTAAAACACATGACTTGTAATATCAAAGCACATGAAATGTAAAACACATGACTTGTAATATCAAAACACATCACATGTAGTATGATAAATATTAATGCACAATTGTACCATAATTCATATCATTAAAATTATTTCAATAATCTGGTTTAATTCTTAATACCAATCAATAACCCAATTTGATAATCAACTGAATCATATAATAATACTGTATTATTTTTAAACCCAAAGTATATATTTATTACATTTCTAGGCTCAATCCTATATATTAATATGTATTTCTCTTTTAATTAAAATCTAATTTATTACTATTATTAATTTATCAATTATGTCTAATTAATCCAAGCCAAGTCCAATTAAAATCTCTCAATTATTTAATCCTACTAAATTCCCACTTTTTCATATTTTTATTTTAATTTTAATTTTCCTTTTCTTTTCTGTCCAGCCCAGATCCAAACCCACTAAATTCCCACTTATTTTTATTTTATTTTTCTTTTCTTTTCTGTCAGGCCCAGACCAGGCCCAAGCCTACTCATTTCATTTTTTTTCTTTTTTTTTTTACTGGACTGGACTGGCCGGCCCAGTGTTCTTTT
Source organism: Dracaena cambodiana (assembly GCA_036321105.1). NCBI lineage: Eukaryota > Viridiplantae > Streptophyta > Magnoliopsida > Asparagales > Asparagaceae > Dracaena > Dracaena cambodiana. The sequence continues at coordinate 39,989,346 of JAYEPQ010000001.1, read as the reverse complement.
CTATATTTTTTTTCTGGCCCAAGATAAACCAAGCCACTATATTCTTCTTCTTCTTCTTTTCTTTATTTTCTCCTGAGCTGGGCCAGACCCAGATCTCCATTTTTTTTCTTTTTTCTTTTTTCTTTTTTTTCTTCTAGGCTGGACCAGGCCCAGTTTCCTTTTTTTTTCTTTTTTTCTTCTTTCTGATCTCTCGGCCCAGCCCAAGCTCTCATTTTATTTTATTTTTTTCTTTCTTTCTATTTTTGCATGAGTTGCATGCAAAGTTGTTTTTGCATACAACCAAATTATTTTTGCAAATATAAAAAAAATTAAACAAATATCATAATATTTATATATATCAAAATTAACACACTAACTTGGTTCAGTTTTCAATATCATTCAATAGATCAAAATATGAAGCAAATATTTTTGCAAAATAAATCACGTATACATATATAAATTAAATACAAATTAAATAAAGAAATATACAATTAAATAAAAAAATAAACGGAAATATAGTAGTGTTACTTGTCTCCACTTGATCTCAAATATTCAATTCGAATTCTCGGTTTGATTTGATTTTTCTTTTTCTTTCTCTTTTATTTTATTTTATTTTTTTCCTTTGCTGCTGAGTTTGGCTGAGTTTGACCGAGAGGAGAATAGTGTGAGAGTAAAGTGGTGTGAGAGAGTGAGAGAATGTTTCATTTTTATTTTACTCCCTCTCCCCTTAACACCTCACCACCAATATTTCACCTCACCACCAATATTTCACCTCATGAGATCCTATGCCACCCCCTTCTCAATCACGACAACACACTGATTCACCGTTTAATTTATTTTAATTAATTAATTTATTTAATAATTTAATAATTTTGGTTTCATGTAACATTCTCCAAATACTATCAAATTTATGTATCTTCTCAATCACGACAACACACTGATTCACCGTTTAATTTATTTTAATTAATTAATTTATTTAATAATTTAATAATTTTGGTTTCATGTAACATTCTCCAAATACTATCAAATTTATGTATGACGTAGTGCTCGACGAGGGAAACACTACAAAATTATCCGTTTGTTGTTTCGATATCCGGAATAAATGAACCGAAATTCCGAAGTAATTAGAAGGATAATTTTAATATTATTAAATTAGCAATTTTGAGAGTATTTTCGGCATCGTAAGAAAAATCTCTAAAAATCCTAAATATTACAAAACTAATAATCGCGAAGACTGAATATCATTTGGGTCCGTGGATTTAAAGTTATGTTAACCGAAAATTATTTCAGTGTCCAAAATTGATTTCGGTAAACTTATTCGGTACCACTGGTCTTAAGGAAGTAGTAGCTCGAAATTTTGCGATATTACAAAAATTCATAATATAAACAATCATAATATTTTTTTTATATTTATTATTATTTGTTTGTTTTTGTAATATTGAGATCAATCGGTGTATAAGCTTGTACCAAATAGATGAGGCTTGCATTAACCAGACATCACAAAGAATACAAACTAAACAAACAGACAAAATCTCTCCTCCTAAGGAAGAAAAAAAAAAAAAAAACCATAATATACTAAGAAAATATTTTCATTAGAAAAGAAGAAAATAAAACCGGTATAAAATATTTCCACAAAAAGAGAATAGAATAAATGATATTAATATAGAAAATTAATGTAGAAAATGACTCACCCGAAAGTGAGGAGAATTATTGTTTAACATATCATAATTGGTTCTTCTGCAAGGCACATAGATCATAAAACATCATAAACCGCTAGTAACTTCAATGTTGAGTAACTAGTTCGCTGAAATATTAGATTGAATCCCGTTCTTCTTTGCCCAGTGAACTTTACCATCTTGTTGTGTGTTACTTATTTTAATGGATCAGGGCAATTCATGTTATCGCAACTCTTCATAATTTAGGAGCAAGTTTAATCTAACATTCAACCTTACACAAGCTAAATAAAGAGTTAACATATGTTACAACGATAAGCGAAAACGAGACAAGATCCCAGCTTCAAAACATATTAACAGAATAAAAAATGTAATAACAAACATTTTTATAGTAACATGGGGGCATAAACCAGCCGTTTATCCTAAAAAAATATTTTTACCGTAACGAATGTTCAAAACTAATCAATCTATTTATTATAACTCAAAAGATACATAAGTGTCCCAATATTGTACAAATAATTCAACAAGCAATTAGAATTAAAGCTAAACTAAATCCAAATACAAAATAGTTTTTTAATATAACACTCCCTCTCAATTTGGAGTATATATATCAATTATACCAAACTTGAAGTATACATATCAATTATACTAAACTTGTTACACGGATAAGAAAATACTGTTTTTCTCTTTAATAGTACAGATTAATTTAAAATATGTGAGCAACAACAATAATAGATGATAATAGTAATAGCAGCAGTAGATAAATCACTTGACTAACCAAAACACACTCGTATTCGAATAGCAACAACAAATATTTTTTTTTTAAAAGCAGATAAACTTCTTAGAAGCAATAACCAACATATAATTTTTTTTTTTCTTCTTAGAAATAGTAGTAAACAACAATAATTTTTTTTTTAGAAATAGCAATAAACAACATAAAAATATCTTTCTTAGAAGTAGTAATCAGTAGCAGATAAACTTTTTTCTTAAAAAAATAGTAAGCAATAGGCAAACTTCTTTATTAGAAGCAATAGTAGGAGCAACACTCAAAAAAGTTGGAGTTTTAGAGCTATGGATCTCAGCTATGATGCTAATACCAAATCATTTTATGCATCTATGGCTAATGAGAAGGATAAAGTTGGAGTTTTAGAGCTATGGATCTCAGCTATGATGCTAATACCAAATCATTTTATGCATCTATGGCTAATGAGAAGGATAAGAAGGCTTATAGTAGCATGAGAGTTTGAAAAATAAGAGGTAACCTCCATAAATAAAGATATGCTGAGTTTGTTATTGACTACTATAAAAAATGGTTCCCTGAACACGGTGCAGATCGAGGAGGAAACCTAATTAAGAAGAGTACTAGAAAAAGATTATCAAAGATACTGAGCAACCATATCTTATTATGAACAGTTTGAGGCCCTAAGAATGAAGTAGAAGCAGATAAAAATTTACTAATAAATAGATTTATTATGTAGTCCAGCCACTTCTCCAACATGTCATATACGCTCTAGGTAAATGCATCTCACAATAACTGCTAAGGACCTCCTTCAGTATCATACAATTTATATGGACAAACTATCCATGTGAGAGGAAAATCAATTAGAACAAGTTCAAAAAAATAGTATAACAATTTCACTTGAAGGCAAGACCAAGCAGTTAAAGTGAGAAGATATAAACCAAAATTTGATATCAAACAGGATATATATAAAGCAAACTGATACCCCATATCGACCCATTCACAGTAAAATAAACATGGCACTTTTCACCAGAAAAACAAATTATCGAATTTATACGAATAAAAATCTAGTAATTCCAACATTTCCTAATTATTATGATGAACTAGTTTTCAAAAATTGCAACAGAAAACAAAATAATATCTCCCATCATCTATGAGTACATGTTGCTTTTAATTATTTTGTGACTTACCACAAATAGTTTCAGCATAAGAAAGACTCCCAAGGAAACATCTTGAACGACTTATTGTTAACAGGAAACAATTTTTTTTTTAAAAATAAAAAAGCAAGGAAAGAGATCCCCTACAAAATTGAATCAGGTTTTAGACAGAAAATCCAAAAGAATTAATCACTATCAATATAATCAACATATTCTAATTGAACAAGCCTTGTCCAAAGTGCTCAACCAATTAAATTAAGATTGTAATACGCTAGAAGGATAGAGATAAAAGATAACCATCTGGAAAGTCCATAGCAGAACATGTCAACAGCATAAAATGCAATTTGTTTGTGATATTGTCTACTTTTTTTCTCTTTTTTCAAGAGATTGGGTCCTTTTTTGAAAACGGGAAGAATTATATCATAAAAATTTATTCTAAAGTTAACCTTGGAGGAAAATATACAAAATCTGTTTTGAAACGAAGCATGTCGAGTATGGACACCAAGACCAGGCATATGAAGCTGTAGGATAGAATAGTTAAAAATTTTGAAAGATGAAATAGGTAAGAGAATAGATTGTGAACCTTCAGCCAACGAAGCGGGATACACGACATAAAGGTGAGAGAAAATAGAACAAATATCAAACAGATAAATATTGGTCAAGATGGAGCAAATCCTAGCAATATGTAAGTAGGATTGCTACCCACAAAACCACACAACTCTAGTAACTGAAACTTATAACCGATCCAGGAGAAACATGTAGTAAAAAAACCAGGCGTCAAGTCGAGCACGGGAAGCGATAACCAGGCATCATGCATATGACCAAAAACAGTAAAACATATTTACCCATAACATGCTCATGATGAACATGATGCCAGCTTCATGTTCAAGCATAAAGCATCCGACTGTTTTCTCACTAATAATCTTGATTCACATCAAGTTAAAACAACATCATGCAGATAAACTGGGGAAGCCCTTGTTACAGGGATTACATCTTCATATGACAAAAGTACATGACAATGTCAAGACTTAAAATATAATATAAGAATGGAAATCAAGGTTCACAAGTCCAGAAATTAAATACCTTCGAGTACTGAATGTAACATCTCATGTCAGCCTAGCCAAAGTTTTCAACAGCAAAGAGGATTACGATGTGCAGACTTCCAGTTTCCCTTCAGTACAGAATTAAATAGCAACAGCATGCACATACTAAAAAGCCCCCATATTCTTCATCCAGGCTTGGGACCAACAATGGCAGTGTTAAGCAACACACAATCAACATTCAACCAAAATTGCCCCTCCACATTTTTCCATCCGGGCTTGGGACCGGCATTGGCAGTGTTAAACAACAATCAACCAGCATTTAATCACAATATCAGATCAGTCACCACAAGTCAGAGCCACAATCCAGCCACAAAAGAATCACATATTTTCTCCCACTAACAGATGAAAAGCATCCAAGTTAGTCCCTAACAAAATTATTTAAATAAGAACAGTAGCTCCCAATGATCCCAAACACATTACCGCACCTATGTCCAACACTCCCAACTTAATAGCTGCATCAACACAAAATAAACCTCCAATGGAACCTATAAATTACCATGTAATCAATCCAGCATGCATAACACCCAAATTATCAATCACCACCAGACCACAAAATACAAACATATGCAGCTAAGAAGAAAAACAGATGTTTAGCAAGCAAGGGATACACCAATAAGATCATCATTCTCACTTTTGGCAATGCCAAGCAATCTTATCCTCATCTAGGCAAACATGCATACAACAGATGTAAGAATTGGATACCACAAAATACCCCCGAGAAAGTATTTTTTGCCATCCAAAAAACACAAATAAACAAATAATAAAAGCTACAACATTAAAGGCTCCAACACGCATCACAAGTTGCGATTCAACAAGTAATGTTATGATAATCTATATATTTGAACCTCATAAACCCACCTGGCCGCAGAATGAAGCGCCAAGCTATGTTGTCACCGTCAAACATACATCCCTATAATGCATTAACGAACCAAAAAGCGTTATGCAAAATATGCATATAACTTGTACAACCCCCAGAACAAAAGTCCAAACAGAATTAGGTGCAGGCTGGCACAAAGCTGTGAATAGTCAACACTACATCACTTAAAGTGCAAAGCAACAAACAGTATTACAACAGCCTAGGCTAGACATGCATTAACTTATCAACATCAACATACAAACACTAGAAAGTTTGAAGCAGTCTAAAAGATACTAAATATCAGCCTAAATGGTTCCAACTCTCAGCCTACACAATGTGTATCACACAAAGCATCTGGGAATAAACGATTAATTTCTATCAATAGACCCGCTAAAGAACCAAACCATAGAGATTATATCTCGCATTGAAAATCCTGTGATACCTCACCAAAGTTTTAGGTGCATGATGCCATGTGTGGCATTGCAAATATTTGCTAATATTTACCGACAAACGACATTTGCCAATACAAAGTACCTTACATTGCCCCAATTGTGATTATTCTGTGCCAATCCTATTTCCAAAATCTTCTAACATGACTAAAAGACGCACAAACACAGCAATCATCATCACGGCCGAAAGTAAGAAAAATAAAAATAAAAGACACCAATGTCCCAACAGGCTGAGTCAAGTGGCTCAACAATAATTAAGTATGGCTCAACAATAAAAAAAATAAATAAAAGATCGATGGCTGCAACATATAGGAAAAACTAAATTTGGAACCATCCACCTGAGTGCATACCCACCATAATCTAGTAATAATTAAAATAGGAAGTGTGGTAGGCCCTTCTGTAAAACCCAATGTCAGTTCCCACTTGCAAGATTAATGCTTCAATGGAGGTTTAGGTACTAAACTCAAGCATGAAAAAGGGTTCCATATTCAGTTATAATCTATTAGGTAAATCACATAGAAAAGAGCCACCACATTGAAATGATGTAAAAGAACTGCAGTGGGGTGAACTAATTGAAACAGGGATGGATGTCTAGGTGAAACCATGAGAAAATAATCAGAAAGAACATACCGAAATGGAGTGAACTAATTGAAGCAAGGATGGATGCGCAAGTCAAACTATGAGAAAGCGATCAGATATGGATCCACAGATATGGATCCACATGAGCTCGGTCACACATGAAACCCTCTACCTAGCAGAAGGCAGATTTCTAACATTCAAGTTACTAAAAATTAATTTACAGAAACAACTAAAAAACCTAAATATAAAATTACAGAACCCTCCAACAACACTAGAACTCTAGAATAGACTGCATGGTGGAACTTCAATCACTGGACTACTATTGCCTAACTTACTCTGCCCAACAACAAAATGGACTGCTTGCATACTGATTTTCATGGTACATTCCCACTATAGATCACCAAAAACAAAACTGGCAACCAAAGAAAACTAATTAACTCAATAAACATTTTTGGACGCATACCATTAACGTTTGCCGTTTGCTTAATATTTTTTTCAAGGATTGCACTGTCAAAAACAAAGTACACATCTTCCTTTTGCCATACATACACAAACAATATAGGTAAGATTATCAAAATAATACAAAAAATTTTGCCAGAGTAAAGTAATCCTCGTTAAGCTTACCTCCTCCAAACTGCGTACCTCAAAGTAACATATTGTACCCACACCACAACCAAAAGCATACCACGAACCAAGTAAGACTGCACACAACAAGATTTATAGTCACTCAAACACAAGCATAACAATCAGTATTGTACAATGGAGGTCCTATTGCCTTTAAGTTTTGCACAAGCATAAAACAACTAGTAAAGATTATGAACAAATAACTAAACATTATGTACAAATAACTAAACAATCATACTGAAACAAACACAAAGTTCAATACTCAAGACAATGGCAATACCACAATTTTTATAGTACGAAGACCTGGTATATCTAGAGCCTAGAGGAAAAAAGTACTGCTCACAACAGTCAGAGAAATGCCGCGAGAAACCAGAACTAGAAACTGAAACTCATCGCTCCATGCCTGATAACCTCAAGACAATGAAAACAAAAATACATCATAAAGAGTGATATCTTAAATTAAATCCTTACTAGATAAGACAACTTTTTTTTTCTCTCTATGGTAAGAGGAAGAAGGGGAGAAAAGGGCAAGGGATTAACTCGAATGATTGTGCAATAACAGAAATTGAGCGTATTTCGCATCTAAACTTACATGCACGCATGCAACTTGTCAAATCCGACGGGAAAAATCAAGCTAGGTAACTACTACGGATATACAAATAAGTACAACGTATAAATTAGCAACATAAGTGACTTCTGAGACTGCTAGGTAACTACTATGGATATACAAATAAGTACAACATATAAATTAGCAACACAAGTGATTTCTGAGACTTGGTTCCCTGAAGGTACGCTCATAGACAACCTGAGCTACATACTTCCATCTACATCAAGCACCAGCAAAAATCTACCACCTCATCTCTGTTCAAAATTTTTACAACGAAGTCTATAACCCATGTCGGCAGATGCCATCAATAGTCAATGTTCCATAGATTATATTGAAGATCTGCTTTTTAGTTTTCCTTTATACACATGACCTCAAAACACAAAGTACTTCAAAATGCACATATGTTTGAACAAGTACGGAGCTAGAAGAAGTGTCTTAGACTTTGCACAAGTGTGTCATGTCTGAAAAGCATGCTAACACCATAATACAAACCCGATCTTCATGCAATCAATTACCAAGTGAAAATGGCATAATGGAAAAAAGGTGAGTGGTTACAAAATAACAAATAGCATACTGAGGAAGATTAAAACAAAAAATAATCAAGTTGAAAGGAAAAAGACCTAAAATGATGTTATTTTCACATTTGTATTCTTGTAAAGAAATAAATAATATAAAAGTCAAAGAGAGAAAACAGCATCTATTCAAGACCAACATATTGAATAGAAATTGATATTATCTGAAGGTACCATTCAAACTGATTTGGAACCTATACCGTGATGTTATCATCCTCGGATCTACAGACTTCAAGAATCTGGCATACATAAAAAATTTCCACATAATTGGGAGAACGCTGACAACCAAATCAAGGATTCAACCAACTGTAGCAAGACAGTTTGATACTCATTCAAAGGGCATTCAATACAAAATTTAAGCTAGTGGTCTGCTTAAAGACCTTGTGTACAAAATTAGTAGTTATGTAACTTTCACTTGGCTATGAAGAGAGACAACTTCATCAGTTAAGAATACAAGAAAATCAGGAAAGAAACAAGGTACAAATTGGCAACAAAAAGTATAACATTTCGGCCAAGAACTAAAATGGCCAGTCAAACATCCCAACTTAACTCCGACTAAAAGATAATGCTATTACGAATCAGAACTTCCACAGACCAATTGAACTTATACAAATTTACGCACATCCTCCATAAAATCTATAACCTTTTTGATGACAAATTCTGTTTATTTAAAACTGTCTATAAACTACAGACATGATCAAGTTGTCACCGAACAAAGTACGAAAACATGAATTGAAAATTTAACCAATAAATTCAACTGGCGAACAACTATCAAGTCACATAATTCAACTGCAAAGCAGAAACCTTGACCAAAGCATTCAACCTGCAAATAGCTAATCATACATAATTTAACTGGAGCCTCAAGTTCTTAAGTTTGCTTGACAATGCTTAAAGATGTAACGAAGATGTTCTCACACAAAGAACAAAAGCGAGAATAGAAAAGAATATTAGCCAAAATTTACTTATATATGTAGCACAAATACTTAGAAGCCACATTACCTCCGTCGAGTACGTATCCAAAATATGACACTGACACTTAAATCCAAAATGCCTTGAATTTCCACAGACAATGCTTCTTTTGACATATCAAATTTGCTACATATCCTAAATGTCTTGAGTACGTAACATAAATGTATCCAAAACTAAAAAGTTAAAATTTGAAAATTATGAATGAAAAATTGATATTTATATGATTTGTATATGCATTACATTTATATAATGTGTTGTGTTTTCTAGTAAAGAATATAATTATGCATATCATTATAAATTTATGCTTTGAAAACATCTCTTATATCAGAGACTGAATAATAACATTAATACATGTGTAGTTTATTAATATTGTACACTTCGTATCATTAACCTAATTCAAATTTGCCTTTCTTGTCTACCATATCATACTGTATCTATGTAACTAAATAAGATTTTTCCCATATTTTCACCGTTATTTCTACAAAATTTATTATATTGCCGTGCCCATATCCTATACCTATGTACATGCTTCATAGATCATAAAATTCTCCATCTCATCCCCACACAATTCAGAGTTCAGTCTCCGACAAGTGAGGCCACAGGTCGACTAGCCAAAAAGACCCAAAATTCATTAGCTCCAAATTTCCTTTTTTTTATATTAAGGTCTTGAAACTATCGAAGTTAATTTCTTATCCATAAATATTATCCTAATTGCTCTTGTTTCAATCTCCACTAGCAAGCCTCTTTTTAGCATTCTCGTACCAAATTAGACATAATAGACATAATAGTTAGGTTCTTTTTTGTTCCTCTCCTATATATCTTGCTCTATTCAATTGAATAGGAGCGATGACCCCTGAAGAGGAAGAGTTTCTACATAAATGGCGTCACATGAAAAGATATTTCTTGTACCTATAACCATTTCCACGAACAATCCATCAAGTTTTCTTCCTAAGTTGCCTTCATCAGTTCAATGAGAACTTAACCCATTAACACGATATGAACAAACTTTTGACAAAATTAGACAAAAGTACATTATATACTACGAAAAGCACCATTATATCATTTATTGTAACATAATATAATTGAGTTACTATTCAGCTTTGGTCATGTTCTACTTACACTATACAAATCTTCCAATGTATATTAATCAATAAAACCCACTAGATATAACAAGGAAAAAGAAGGAAGAAGCATTGACAATGAGGTCTGTATCTCCTGTCTAAAGAAAATCTCCTTTCTGCTCATGTCCCAGTTGACCGACTCAAGAGAAGAATAATAATGTACTGTCATAGGAAACCCACCCCTCAATTTCATCAAAATATAATAAACCAAAAGAAGGTCCATCAACTTATAAAGCATCGACAGTTCAGAGGTGTATATACAACACACAAGAATTAAGAAAAGGGTATCATAATGAACACTTAGTATTCTTAGTTTTGCTACTTGATTACGACTCTATAGACAAGACCACTGACTAGCATTAGGAACTTAAGACATTTAAGAGTTTACAATAACTGTATACAAGAACTAGGAAAGGCATAGGATTGAACTACAAGAACTAGTAAAGGCATAGGATTGAACTCTAGGCCTTCTTTAGTTTTGCCACATGCTCAGGGATTCAAGACGTAAGTGTTTCGTTTGCATTTATATACAAACAATATTTAATAAAATTTTTGATAGAACAGAAAGATCTAAGTCAAGATAAACAATTATTTAATCCGTTTAAAATAATGATAACAGTAATGTAAGGTTTTATCTCTGTTAAGTTTTGTCGCATAGTGTGTGACGCATAGCACAAGTTACCCAATTTCTAATTTATTTAATAAAAACAAATATAAAACTATCTAAATCATTTTTACATATTGAAAAATAAATTTAAAAATTCTAAAAAATATAAGAACATTTTATCACAAAATGTATTCCAAATTTCTAATAATTTTCACAATTATCTTCATAAATTATATTTACGTCATCACCTAAATAAGAAAACAAACCAAAACCTAAATATGAAAACAAACCAAATTTATTTTCAATAATTATCAATTTATAATTTATATTCTGTAATACTCAATTTAATTTATTTATAATTGCTCACTTTAGTTCATATGAGAATTCAATAATCACAAAAAATTTCCACAATCAAAGAAGAATTACAAACAAACAAGGACGCAATCGCAAATTAACAATATCACAAACAATCAATCAAGCAAATCAAGTAAGAAACTTACAATAATTATTTAATAATCAAAATAAATAATCAACCACCATATGGAAATACTAAAAACAATAATGGCAGTTAACAACGTAATTTAACGTAACATAAACTAATGTAAAAACACACTACTATAGTGCATGATGGGTTTTGGTTTCTGTTAAGTATCACAATACAATATAACAAATTTCATAACATATTATTTTCAATATTGTATCCAACCATATACTTCTATCACAAAATTTGTGTTTCTCACATATATGCATCTTTATATAATCAAATATCAAGGTCTCCGACAATATCTCACTGCAAGATCTCGATATGCACATTTCACATATGGAGAGAAATAAAATAGAAAATACGGATAACACAAGTATATGCTAGTTTATGTGATCTCTTCGTATCTCTCAGTTAATTTGTTTCCAGGTTCTTATTACTCTCTCAAGGATAAATTATGCAAAACTAACTACAAGTTTCACGTAAAATATATTATAAACCATGTCAATCTAATCGTAGAACTAAATTGGAAAATCAGTACTAATGGTAGTGTTGATGATGCAAATAATACCAGTCTTAAAACTTTTGGGCACCCAACCTAGCATATTCCTACCAAACCTATAATGCCTCTATACTAGAGGCTTTTCAGAATAAAAAACTTTTGAGCAACCAACCCAACATATTCTAGAGCATACCTCTAAGCCTCTATAATCTTGAACCTTTCAGAGATATGTTGCACACATGCAAGAACCAACAAAGCCACACTTTTTCACCATCTGGGAGATGCGAACCGCATAAAATACAAACTAAAAATAGAAGACCAATACACTCTCTCAAAACCCTAAACTATCAAAAAGAGAGTACCATTGCTCCTATAGTAACATCAACATCATCATCATTGGATGTGTGCATTATTATATATAACAAACAATTAAGAGCTACAGTCTAAAGAGGGAAACCTACTACGCTTATAAAACTAGGAGAACCTACAATAGTCCACAACCTGAAGATAAACAAATCAAAAACGCTTTACAAAACAGAGTCTCACAAAACGTCATGAATGTATCCAAATGCCCCAAGAACGAACCAACTAATAGAATAAGTTCTAAAAATACATATAATATTAGAAAATGAACATTGAAACGCAAAACAAAAGATTACAGAATAAAAGTAAAACATTAAGCACATACAAAAACCCTAATATGAACAACAAAGAAGGCCCCCAATTTAGATGTAGTATCAAGATGAAGAAGGTTCCCAATTCAGATGTAGTATCAAGATGAACAAACTAAGAAGAATAAAAAAAAAAAAAGAAAAAAAGATCAGGTGACTCAACTGTGTAATTTCATACACTTGTTTGTTGTGCATGAAGTGAGACCCACATCCATAAGAAAGACTCAGATTCTTCAAATATTTAGCTGCACTCGTGCAATAACTAGTTATTAGAACAAGCACAGTCATAAATTAAAGCACACATGCAATTACTGGTTATTAGAGCTAATTCAGTTAAAAAGTCATAATGTTCTTAAACACATACTTCCTATGTAACACTATGTAATGCAACAACCTATTTCTAGGCAGTGTAGCACATACAATGCTGTCGAACACCATAATAGCATCATCAAAATCTATTAACCATCTTGGCTTTTCCATTAGCATAAATTGACATACAAATAGTATAAACCAGCAGAAACAATATTTTACAAACATACCAGAGAAATATAAAAATCAAGTTGCTTTGTCTCTCCTGTCCAGATAACATATAATGCACGCCAAACACACTAGTAGCATCATCAAAATGTACCAACACTTTTGACATCTTCAAAGGTACAAACTACCGTATAATAATCCAAACCAAAAAATATATCATAACCAAAAAACCACACCAATGATCTTAAACACCCCCCCCCCCCCCCCCCCCCCCCCCGCCCCCCTTCCTTCCCCCTTCCCACCGGAAAAAAAAAAATAAGAATCAAAGGACAAAATCTATGTTACGAGTACAACACAACATAAATCATCAACAAGCAAAATTTTTAAAGATAGATATGGCAGAAAATATCAAATGAATATCCATTCAACATGATGGGGCTTGAAAATAGAGGCGTCTACGGACAAACAAGGTTGAAAAACCATTAAAACTAGAACATATTTAAGATAAATAAATAATAAAGTTCAAAAAGAAATACAACAATAGATTTCCTCACCTTGAGAGGGAAAAATGCTAGCCATATTTATAGAGCAAGATGTGCTAAAAGTCTACTAGGATCAAATATAAAGAAAGTACCATATAGCGTACTATAAACTACAATAAAAAAATCATAATTAATTTGAGAGCTAACAAAAGACAATAAGAGTGTATAAACAACTCTAAACTCATAAACCAGTAAAGAAACAAGCAAAATAAACTGTGACTGTTCAACCCAAAATGATTACTGCCTAGCAACAAAGTTCTACCACAAAAAACTCAATATAAAACCGAGGACTGGAATATAAAAGAAAGATGAACATGCCAGCTTAGCTGAGAAAAAAAAAAAAGTCGGCTTGTTTTAAATTGAGTTTAGGGGGGGGGAAATTTCTAGCCACACCTTTGTTCAATGTGGAACCCAACAGTCAAAGGTGAAGTAAAAAAATCCTAGTTTTAATCACCGACTCCAATTCTATGGATTTTCTGCAAAGCAAAGACACAAATTTAACTGGTATTCCAACTATTTCAGCTATTTAAATGGCCGGGTTGCCTTGTCTATTCTTTCTACCCTCACCTTCGTTTAATATAGAAACCAACACTTATGGTAAAAGAAACTAAAATTGAAGTGATGAGAAATCATTATTTTATCACCTACTCAAATCCAACGGGTTATCTGCAAAGCAGAGACGGATTTCATGCGTTTTGTTCACTGGCAAATGATTAGGTTGCATTGTACTTTTTTTTAATCATACTTCTATTTTTAGGCCATTATAGCTGCTGATGATCCTATGATCATAGTCCAGAACCACCAGCATTCACAACACTGAGAACAAAATAGGGAGTTGAGCACTGATACCATGCATAGATGGGGATTCCAACTTTGACTTAAATAGAAGTAAAATGTCCAAAATGGAACAAATAACAGCCCCCCATTCAACATGAAAAGAAAAAAAAAAAACAGAAAAACCCAAAAAAAAAGGAATCATTACGCAAATGAAACAGAATAGAGCAAAAAGAGAGGAACAATTAAATTACAACTACAACACAATAACAAAACAAGTTTTAAAGCATATAAAAGTTAGACAAGTTTTACAGCAACAGAACACATTTGCCAAGAATAAATGACTTCCACAAAATATTTTAATGCTATAACAAGTACAATTGCATATAACTGTATACAAAAATGAAAAATAGATAAGATGGAAGAACTCTCACATGAGAGAGAACTTCTAAATTAATATAAACTTCTTTGAATTACAGTTACAGTGTTTACTGAAAAACCAAAAAGCCATACAAGACAAATGAATTATGATTTCAGACTGCGATATTGACATGGTCAAAACAATCAATATCTCAATAAGATGAAGGGCATCGCCATTCTGCTTTTAACAAAAACCCAAGAAAGGCAAATGTATTATGGCTCCAGAATGAGAATATTAACCTGCCTTAAAGAGAAAAAAAATACAATTAAAAAACAACTCTTATAGGTGAAAATCCCGTGAACCATAGTGGGGTTGGGACTGAAATTCTAGAACGCAAACATTGCAACCCCATCCAAACAAATCCTGGACTCCCAACAGCGGACTCCTCCTAACCCCCATAAGAATCATGATGACGAGTCCCTAACACAACTGTCTTTGCTAGCCGTTGGCATAGAAACTAGTGAATTAATGAAAGTTACATAATTAAATATCAATTATACAAACAGGCAACAGATGGCAGAAAGAAGTGCATAGACATATCACAAACTTCTACAGAACATAGAGGCTGTCGCAGGAAACATATCAAATGAAGCAACAATAGTGATCAAAAGACGAAATTTGTCCCATGACAGTCCAACATTAATTAGTATGGTTTTTTATGACAATTATACACCCTAAGAACCAACAGTTTGTAAACTGCTACGAAATCTATTGCAAAAGCTAATAAAGAACTAGAAACTTAGACTACTTGAGGGCAGAATAGTTAGTTGGTTCTTCAATCTTCTTATGGTTGTCCTGTTTCCCTTCCTTACTAGAACCAAAGACCTTCAGAAGTAGCTATCGCAATATTCTGAAATATTATCATCAACTAAATCTGTAATTTTATTCATAACGCCACCAGGCAACTTGGAGATGAGCCATAGCAAAACCAGAACTTCCCATGCACAACGATTGACTATGCATTTCAGCACTTGACCATTTAGACCACTGGGACTCACGGCGATGAAAGTGACAAATGCACAGCTGACCACTTAAAACAAAAACTTTAGCCTACTGCTTTAGCAAAGCATAGAACTCTGAAGCTTCTGATGTTAGCTCGCCCTCTTTCTTCATCCTCAGTAAAAAATCAACTTCTTTTATCTCATGAAAAGATATCAGATGGATCAACAGTAGATGCAACATTGAAGCTAGAAGGCAATACGTAAAGAGCCATAGAGCTGCCAAGGTAGAAATGCCTAAACAGAATATCAAGGACCATTCTCCTGAAAAAAGAAACGAAAAGAAAAGCAATATATAACTGTTTCCTAAACACTATAGGGGCCAATAAAACAGACTAGTCCAACTAACTCAAGACTTCTGAAAAGTACCACTGCCTTAACTGCAGCACCAAAGAGTCAACTACTGACATCAAGTATGTCCTAAACAATGCCAAATGCAGGCCCTAGCCAAGTCAAGCGAAAACTGGAAAATGAGCTGCAAAATGTACCAAGTGACGACGTCACAAGGATTTTACGACAATCAATGCCCTCCAATTTCACAAAACTATGCAAATATCTCATGTACTCATCATATCCGTGTACATCCTAGCTGCATTGAGCACTTCAAATAATATTCTGAGCATATGAACCATCCTATCAGACAGACTCACGTTAGATGCATCCTTGGTGAAGTGAAAGCAATGGAAGAAAGATCATATTAAAGGAGAGGGCACCTCCAGAGAAACTTAAAATAATATAAAAATAAATAGAAAGAAGGAGAAAGATAAGAGCGCCATGCAAACGTGAGAAACAGAGTGTGAACTTGAGACTCACATGCAGTTAGATTCCTAACAGCCTTCAACAAAGCCTGCAAGACTTTCAAGGTGAAATAAGTGGCCAACACTGGAAATGCTGCAAACGAGAGTTTGATGTGAGCTCTACTGAAACATGCAATTGAAGAGAACTTGATGAGACCAAACCTGCAGGCCTTCCAGAGGTTCATGAAGCACCATAAGAACTTGTACCCATCATATACTTGTTGACTGTCAAATATCCAAATTCCACTAACATATTTTTTTGCACATATATCCGAGGTATTTATTGCAAACAGCATTCCCATTGGAGAATATGTAGAAAATATAATTGCACTCACAGAAACTCGCAATGTTCCGAACACATTAGAACCCTCATACAAAAAATAGGAAAAAACCTTTTTTTTTTTTTTTTCCTGATCTGCATATGACAAGTAGTTGCTAAATAAAGAAGAGGTCAGTGTTATTGCCAAACCTGACAGTCGAGTAACCAAGGAAATTAGAGCTCAAGGACTTCTTCAAAATTTCAAATCATGAGAGAAATACTTCTTCAGAATTTCAAATCATGAGAGAATTACTTATAGAAGACAATTATCGAAGACCAGCAAACTGCACAAATATCACAAATTGTAATTAGAGCCACACTGTCCTATTTTAAATTCAAAAGCAAGCTACCTATACCAGTAGGCACATAAATCAAAAACTCAAGGAAACAAACAGTAGGAATATGTATACATAATAATAAATTTTCCAAACACAAAACTATATATGAACCCCAAAGAAAAGATACAATCTAACACATATTTTACGGTTATCTTGGGCGCCACTACAACAAAGTGCTTAAAATAGTCACTGCACAACCCAAGTGGTTGAGCGAACAGGAAAGGAACACCCTATACTCAAACAGAACGAATGCCCTCTTGATCCCATCAACCATCCTACAATGAATTTTTTATAAAAGAAAAATATTATATTCTAAAAATAACACCCCAAAGTTAGAATAAATGCAGTATCTCCTAAGATAAAATATTTGCTCCCATTGTAAAATCATTATCATCATCACATATAAGAATATAACCACTCCAACATCTGTAAAACAGAAAACTAGTTTTTCACATGTCAAAGCCAATATATCGAAAAGTAATCCCACCATAGAGAATAACCATTGTACTATCTCAAGGACAAGCTCCTAAGCAACATCTACCTGCAAAATAGATGACACCAACTTGAACTCACCAAAGTATCCTCTCAGGCAATTCTGCACCAAATATAAAAGTTGTTGAACCCCAACACTTGCAGAATTTCACAAGTTCTGTATCAGGAACAAGATGTCCCAGACACATCCTATGACAAATTTTAAAAACAACAACACATTAAAAAATTGACTAATCTGGATCACTTCACACACTACTACTAAAGAAACCACCAAATTTAAACCCTAGTTTTTAGAAAAGGGTACCATAGAAACAAGGAACCTGCCATTGTATTGTAGAACCTTAAATAAGATCTAACCAATAACATACAAAGAATAAGTCTCACAAACAAAAATAATCAATTTAAATAAAAAAGGATTAGAGAAAAGACCAGATGGGATGGAACTGATTGACATCCTATGATGAACATCTAGGAAAGGGAAAAAAAACAAAAATAAAGAACTACTATGACATTAGAAATTAACCTAAAACGATTCGGACCTATTACTCAAAAAATAAATTAAACCACATAAAGCCAATTGAAATCAAGGACCTGCCACATAACACAATCCAAGCTAGCATGTCTAGCAACAAACTAAAAATTAAAACCATAATCAAATACATTCCCAAAGAATAGCACACCATGATATTGGCAATAAAGAATAAAATCTTTGATCAAGACAGCTATTCCAGATCAACCTAGGGAGATAGGAAAAAGATCAGGAAACTCGAAGTACTTCAATTGATCCAAGAAATATCCTCTGATGAATATCTAAGGAAAAAATAAAAGAAAGAGAAAAGACATTATAATATTAAAATGTAACTAATGTAAAACAATACCCTATCACCAAAAAAAATAAATCAAACCAAAATAAAAACAACAATCCATCCAAATTGAAACCCTAGAGATAAGAACCAGCACATATCACATAATCCAAGCTAGAATCAATCTAATAACAAAATAAGAAACGACTCTAAGCCAAATATTTCAAACAAAATTACATGCCATAATACTAGCAATTAGTAGTGAATGTGATCAATAAAGACATACTAGATCGACCGAGGAAGATGAGGAAAAGACCTGAAATCTCCATATACTTCAATTATAAAAGCATCAGAAACTGGATGGAATAACAAATTCATTTTAGTCTACGGTTGAAAGGAATGAAGTGAAGATCAGAAATTCTATATACTTCAATTTTATAGGCATCAACATTGGTTTTACAGGTATTAGAGACAGGATGAAATATTTTAGTTTAAGGTTGAAAGGCATCAAAAAAATATCAGAAAACTTCATGTGCTTCTATTTTATCAGCCTCGAGACTGGATGTAATTGAAAATACATTTTAGTTAGGTTGGTAGGTTGTTGAATTCGATGAACTTCAATTTGAAAGGCACAAAACATGAATGGAATGGAAAATTAATTTTCTTAACGATTGCCAATGCTTCTCTTGAAAATAAATTTGGTCAACATTGACTAGGATTCCTTATAAACACATGACCTACAGGATATACCATAAGTATGTACACTTCATGCCAAATATCCGTCATCAACTGTAGAATGCATATAGAAGCCTAATCAAATACGTCGGAAATGACTAAAATTTGAAGAAAGACCAACATATGCATACCAAGCCAAAAAACACAACACGCTATATCCCTGTTGAACAGCGATAGGACGGCTAAAGAAAACAAATGGGATGTCTCCAATAGAACTCATAATTATAGAGCAATTTAGAAAAACTCTATACCCGTCTATACCTGCCTAAAGTCTTCACTTCCTTCAGTTCAGCACCTACATCCTGAATCTCTTATCCACGATTGGATTAGATAAAGAATATATGAATGAACTTGTTATAAAGGCTGAACCTACTTCCAAGTAGTATAAGAGAAACTGAAAATGTAGGTATAAGATGAAACATTAAAGAGTTCGTGTCAGTTAACTCTCCAGTAAAGTCAAGTCTACAGCACATATTCCTGCCAAAAGTCCATAATTTCTCTTCGTAGTCCATAAGTTAGAACTATATAAAGAAGATAAAATTGAACCTTAGTATTTTTTAACCACTTTAATATTACACCACTAAGGAAAATAACGAAACTTCGAGCCAATATACCACAAAAGATCCTCTAAGTACGTATTTAGAGCAGTGATAGAATGTAAAGTATATACCTGGTAGAATCAATTGTTCTTCTCTCACCCAACAATTTGGATTTAAAAAAAAGTGTAACCAACATACTATTGTTACTTGCAGTGTTTTCAACTGGTTGGACCCACTTTAAAGTTATAACTCCAGTGATTGTAAGAAACTGAGAAATGTAAGCCTTCGTATAACTGCCTAAGATTAGAAATCTTCAAGTCTTAATCTCTTATCCAATATCTGATTTTAAATAACTTCAGGAATATAAAAATTTAAATAACGTCAAGAATATAAAAATGAACTTACAGTGTTCTGAATAGGCTGGAGGACCTATATATAAGCAATTATTGACATGAGAGAAACTGAAAGTGGAGGCTCAAAACCAATGTACTTGAACCTACTAAAGTTCGCAATAAAAACAAATACCAACTGGCACTTATTGACCTTCCATAATCCGCCTCTACACACAGAATCTCTCACTTCTTGTTCTGATTAGAAGTATTTAGAGAATATAAAATTGCACTTACAGTGTTCTGAACCAGCTGAACTCACTTCAAAGTCAATACCACAAACGATAAACTGAAAATGTAAGCTCAAGCTACATACTCAACCAAATAATACTGTTTCTCTTCGAAAGTTGGTTAGGCAGTGAAAGAATGTATACCCATATACACCTGGCAGAAATCCAAAATTTAAACTTCTTTCCTCCTCCTACACCCAAATATTTCTTAGCCAGCATTTAGATTAAAACCAATATATAACAAATACAGCATTGCACTTAAAATTGTGTTTTGAACAGTCTACACATTTTAAAGCTATACGTTAACTCACGGTGTAGGTAAGAAAGAGAACTCTTTCAACACCATTAGGAAAGCTCACAATGAGATACAAACTGCATACCCATCTCCACAATCAGAAATCCAGAATAATACTGCCTTGTTTTTCTGCCCCTACACAAATATCTGTCCAGCATTTCATATTTATAGAAACAGGTTGCAAACATAAAAGGGTACTTATAACGATCTGAACAGCTAGATTAAATATAAAGACCGAGATACAGAAACTGAATGTAGTTTTAAGACCAAAATATATATGTAGCTAACTCGCCAATCTTCAGAAAGGTTCATTAGGTCAGTATAAAAACATATCAAATTTGTATCTGCTACGTTGCATCCTCCTACACCCAGACTCTCTTGCTCACCATTTTGATGGAAACAATTTTGAGAATATAATATACGCCTACAGTGTTCTGAACCGGCTGAACTGAATTTAAAGATTTACCACAAGGGGCTGAAAAAAAGAAAAGAAAAGAAAAGAAAATGCAAGTTAACAAATGAGGGGAAATTTGAACCACATGTACAGTCGAAGAAAACACCTAAAACAACCTCTAGAAAAATTCCCAAGGCAGCATAAGAGAACTTATGCCCGCTTTTAGACTCTAAACCTGGCAGAAGAATACATAAAAGATATAACTTACACCCATCTTTAGACTCTACACCTGAGAGAGATGTGTATCAAAATCACGAAGGAATGAATAATATTTGACCATAGACGCACATTAATACGGACTATTGAAGATTACAAAGGTAGTTTTTTTTTTTTTTTTCCTTTTTTTCTTTTTTTTTTTGTACAGTCATGTACTTGCACAAGATTGATGTTGGTACCTGATACAAGACCGACTTACAATTCTAGCCATCAAATCAATAAAAAAAAATAAACCATAAAAAAAAAAATCACAAGGAAATTTCATCATAGACAGATAAAAAAAAAAAAAAAAAAAAAAACAATTAGTATCGCTGTTCTCACAAAATTCTATTCCGGCCTTCCCTGAATTCATCCAACCAACATCCTGTGAATTAACACCATATTAAAGAAGAATTAATCGTAGGCAACTCAAAATCATATTAAAAAGAAGAAACAAATCAAGCTAAAGGAATAATCCAACACAATTTCATCATAACTCGCGCCCTAGCAACAGGCAACCTCCATGATCACATCAAGTACTCTAACCTTCACAATTAGAAAAGATTTAGATTAGGTCAGATGGTGTATAATTTGGCAGTCTGCTTAAGATCGGGACTATCCGAATAAAACTAGGATTTATGAAAACAAAAATAAAAGAAAATATCATAAAATAGAATCGCTGTTCTCACAAAATTTTATTCCAGCCTTCCATGAATTGATCCAACCAACATCATCTGAATTAACACCATATTAAAGATGAACTAATCATAGGCAACTCAAAATCATATTAAAAGGAAGAAACAAATCAAGCTAAAGTAAAGAAATAATCCAACACAATTTCATCATAACTCGAGCCCTAGCAACAGGCGACCTCCATGATCACACCAAATACTCTAACCTAACAATTAGAAAAGAAAAGATTAGGTTAGTTGACGTACTACAATTCGGCGGTCGCTTAGGATCGAGACTATCAAAATAAAACTAGCATTACGAAAGGAAAAAAAAAAATAAAGAAAATAACAAAATAAAGTTGGAATAAATTGGGGGAAATCAAAACCACGTTCAAGAAAAAAAAAAAATCAAAGTCAAATAAAAATAAGGGAATAATTATGATCTACCCCCAATTACCCAGTAACTTATGCCCTAATTCCGCGACAAGAGACCTATCGCGATCTATCATCACATCACATAATCTAATCTAACAGTAAAAAATTAATAATAGAACAAATAATACCCTAAATCAAGAATAAGTAAAATAAAAACGACGAGAGAGTAGAGCGTTCAAGATTGGTGATGGAGACGGGGAAGGCAGCCCCTTTTATAGGCATAGGAGAGGCCGGGGATGAGCCGGTTGTCGATTGAGTCGGTAAAAGCTGGCGGAGTAGGATTAGGAATAAATTAGTATTAATTAACCGAATGGGAGTTGGATTCCTTTAGGGGAACGAACCTGGAAAGCACGTGGATTTGAGTAAACACGAGAAGTTTCGAGGAGGCCGTTTCTCTCTGGAGAGTTTCCAAAGGAGCACACGATTTTTCCTAGTGAGCCCCCTATTTCTGTGGCTTTGCGTATGGATTGGGATCAGGTCAGATGGGGGAAGTTGACACGGCCAATGATAGAATTTCGTGGTAAGAAATATGCTGTTTATTTATTTGTTATGATATTAGTATTTTTTTTAGCTAAAATAAGTGGGTACTTTGAATATTTTGATATATTTATTTTTAAGAAAAGTATAATGAAATAATGTTAATTAGATTATATATATATATATATATATATATATATATATATATATATATATATATATATATATATATATATTTTAAAGAGAAATGATCAATTTTACAAAGTAGTTTTGAATTTTCTAATTTTTGAAATATCTATATAACTAGTTTCTCCACAATATAACTACTCTCTCAAATCCAACAACCACATTTGTTTCCACTATCTAATTAACTTTGTATGGTCCAACCCAATTTTCTCAAATTTCTAAATTTTTCATTTTCTACTGTATTATTTTATCTTTCCTCTTCTCTTAGTAATATAGCAAGACAAGTGAGAAATCTATATAATACTTGGAAATATTTGCTCTATTGTACCACGGACCTATTTTCATCATATAAGAGTTACTTTTTTCTCTTAATAATTAACTAAAGAGTAAATCAATATACAACTAGTTTAAGTTTGCTTTCCATCTTAGAATACATTAAAAAATGAGAATAGAAAAGAAATGAAAACATGAATGCTTAGCCAAAAACAAAATAAAGTAAACAAAAGCAAACATTACAAGAAGAAATACATATTAAACTCATTAAATTTGACAACTCATCTTTGTTCTCATTTGTTACATGATATTACCATTAGGAGAATTATATAATTTCTTCCGCTAGTCCCCAAGAGATTGTTTAATAAAAATCCAAATAAAAAGAATTATATTATGTAGAATGCTTTTCAAGAAAGTATATTTTAGCCACTTGAATAAAAAATATATCACATAAGCATAGTTTTAAAATTGTACAAGGTAATTAAAAAGGTATTACTTAAAAATATACATTAAAATAAGAAAGGAAAAAAAAACAGATATTAAATAAGAAGAAAGTAAAAAGAATAAATAAATATGGAATAATAAGAACATAAGCCGTTCATATTTTATGTTATTTTTAAAAAAAATTAACATCCAAATACTAAACAAAAAAAAAAATAAAGAATAAAAGTCAAAGGTTAAAACAAACTATTTAAAAAACTCACACATATATAAGTTTCTACCATTACTAATAGTTCACGCATATAATTAGCTTTTATTTAGTATTATCTTATTACCTTGATCTGTTAATCTTGTGATTTTTACTTCATTAAATACAAATTATCTGCAAATAGAAAATAAATATTAAATTATGACCAGATAGCACTGAACTAAACTTAAAACATTCTAAATAATTTAAACACTAATGAGAAAATTTTGGTCGGATAAGAATATATGAGAGAAAGACAATGAATATAAGAAAGGAGGAAAAAGAGGCAAATGAGGGTAGAGGAAAGTTATTATAAAGAAAATAATTTCTGGTGTCATCTATGAATTATGCTCTCATTTTCTTATGAGCTAGTTATGGTTTCATAACCAATCTCACTCCTCTTTATTTTAGGTAGCCTAAAAAAATTAGAAAATTCTAAAATCCATTAAAATAAGAAAACCTAAATATTAATATTTTTGAGATACTCAGTAACTTAGAATTTTGTAGATGAAAAAGAGATATTAGATAAGGGTGGGGTAGCCGGAGTGTGATGCACATTGCAGGCCGAAAAGAGGAAGCTGCAGGCCGAAAAGAGGAAGCAGCAGTTGACATAAGTTGCCGGCACACAGGAGTGCAGAACTCATGAAGGGTACAAATTAATTATTGAAAGTAACGGCAGAGATTAAGAAAGAAATAGAGAGTCAGAAGAAAGATGAGAAGAAGTTGCAAGGTATATTTAGAAGTTGCTTTCAACAAAATATTGCTTGGATAAATTGCATCCTTGCCAGCATGAATCCCTATTTCCTCCTCATAGCTTGCAAACTAATTATGTGCAGCTCTGTGTTAAGATTCAAGTTTAGCTTGTTTGATAAATACATTATAAATCATGCTCACATGTTCAGTCTCGATAATCTAATACAGATATATGTGCTTGTGAGTTTTAAGAGTTATATATTATTTTAAATGTATGTTTTAAATTTTATGAGATGTTTTTTTAAATATAAAAAATATAAACTTGTGACTTACTTGTGTAATAAAAATGGAGAGTAGAGTTGAAAATAGAACTTATGTTGGTAATTTTTAAGTATATGTGGAGGTTACTAATTCTCTGATTGCAGATTGAAGCATACAGATATATTTTAGATTAACACAAGAGGGCAGATTTGTAGTTAACAGATTTACTATACAGAATTGCTACTGTTATCTTACAGGAAATTAATTCTGTAATTAGGTTTTCAGTGTTCTGTTCTCTTATTACCTAACACAGTTTCCAGAATGAAACTGTTTACAGAAATAATTAAACTATTCTTTTTTAACTAGTTTACTTAACCTAAAGTGAATAAAGAAGAAACTGGATTATGGAAAACCTATTTCAGATACTTACAGGAAGACTGGAAGACCACTGGAAGATGACAGGAAGTAGATTGGATGAAGATCGAGACTAGTGTTGGACACTATCTCCTTAAAATCTATTCGTCCTCCAATGTTTGCTCTGGATTTCTTGGACGTCGATCTCCCAGGATACAACGATCGATCTGCAGAGGGAAGGAAGCTGCAATCCCTCTGCTCTGGCGAATCTGATAGAGGTTCTCTCTGATTTATGTAATGTAATGCAGGACTGGATGATGGAATTGAACAGAAGTCTTCTGTAGACAGAAATTCAGGAACTTCTGTCTGAAAAGA
This sequence comes from Dracaena cambodiana, assembly GCA_036321105.1. Classification (NCBI taxonomy): domain Eukaryota; kingdom Viridiplantae; phylum Streptophyta; class Magnoliopsida; order Asparagales; family Asparagaceae; genus Dracaena; species Dracaena cambodiana. Next base: position 39,963,446 of record JAYEPQ010000001.1, on the reverse strand, counting down.
AGAGGCAGATAAGAAAAAACGTACGTGCGAAGTGCAAAGTGCGCCTCTAAAGCGCCCTAAACGCCCATTCGCCCTCGCATGCGCGTGCACGTGCGGGCGGTGCGTAGCACCACCCGTGGTGCTAAAGGTTTTCCTCTTCTTACATAAGCAAAGTAAAGGAGTAAGCTAGCATATTTAAACCCACATCCTTACATTTCTCTATCCCATGTGGGACTATCTTTTCATCTTCCCTTTTTATTCCTTTGCTATGTACTCAACTTTTGAAGCCAATTTTAATTCACTTAATTCATTTAATTTGAACTAGTGAATTGGCTCAATTTAAGGTTCAAATTAGTGAATGAATTCAACAATCCCCCACATGAATAAAATGGCTTAAACTCTAATGCAAATAACCAGAGAGTGTAATAGAAAGTTACAACATAGGGAGAGGTGGCTTTTGGCTTTGAACCTTCCTTAGTGAAATATTATCGAGTTTACTTGCTAACCAGTGAACACGATATTTTTGAACTGTTCAGCTTTTGATGTAAACTAAGACAATAATATTCACACGACTTCTTTCAACTTTATCAGATTCTATGTTGTGTCCATTTTGGCCTTGGACAACCTGGTAATTCTGTGAGTGCTCTTAGAGAACTTAGCCTTTCTCATTCTCATAAAAGCGGCCCATTCTCACTCACATAGGTGATCTCTTATCAAGAGTATCCTGTCATACTCCACTTAGATTTCTAAGATATAAGGATCATTAAAAACTTGGCTTATCCTAACACATTGCAGGTAATCACTATTTTACCATAGAAATGAGATAGGAAATATTTTCCTCAGTGATTCTTTCGAGTTCCCCCACAATTCGGTTGTCCCTTTGAACCTAGATCTTGGGATCTCCAGTCAGCTAGGTTGGGTTGCCATTATGGAGTTACTCTTTAGTAGGCTGTAATCCCATTCCCCTCGACAACTTATATACTTGATCTCTAGTCAAGCCTTTTATTAATGGATCTGCAATATTATCTTTTGATTTTATATAATCAAGAGATATTATTCCGTTTGTAAGCAGCTGTCTTACAGTTTCATGCCTACGACGTATATGTCGTGACTTTCCATTATATAATATATTTTGTGCCCTTCCAATTGCTGATTGATTATCGCAATGGATGCATATTGCTGACACAGGTTTAGGCCACATTGGAATATCTTCTAAAAAGTTTCGAAACCATTCTGCTTCTTCTCCAGCTTTATCTAAAGCTATAAATTCAGATTCCATAGTAGATCTGGCTATACATGTTTGTTTAGAAGATTTCCAAGAGATGGTTGCACCTCCAATAGTAAAGATATATCCACTTGTGGATTTGATATCTTTTGAATCGGTAATCCAGTTAGTATCAGTGTATCCTTCAATCACTGCTGGATATCTAGTATAGTGCAACCCATAGTTAGTAGTGTACCTCAAATATTTGAGTACTCTAACTATTGTTTTCCAGTGGTTCTCCCCTGGATTACTTGTAAATCTACTCAGTTTGCTTACTGAGTATGCAATATCAGGTCTTGTGCAGTTCATTAAATACATAAGACTGCCAATGATCTGAGAATATTCTAACTGTGATATACTAGCACCTATATTCTTTGTAAGATGTAGACTCATATCTACAGGTGTTTTAGCTATATCAGTATTTCTCTTGTCAAATTTTCCGAGTATCTTCTCGATATAATGTGACTGGGATAAGGTATATCTATCAGATGTCTTGGAGATTTTAACACCAAGAATAATATCTGCAATACCTAAGTCTTTCATATCAAATTTCCGTGTTAACATGATTTTTACTTCTTTAATTAGAGCCACCGTGATACCGGTGATAATCATGTCATCCACATATAAACATACAATGACATAGTTGTGCATATCCCCTTTTACATATACACATTAATCGCATTCATTATAGCGAAATCCATTTGACAATATAACTTGGTCAAACTTCTCATACCATTGTTTAGGTGCTTGTTTAAGTCCATAAAGAGACTTAACAAGTTTACACACCTTTTTTTCTAACCTGGAACTACAAACCCTTCAGGTTGTTCCATGTAGATTTCTTCATCTAATTCACCATTTAAAAATGCTGTTTTTACGTCCATTTAATGAAGCTCAAGATTATATAATGCAGCAAAAGCAATTATTAATCTTATGGATGTTATTCTTGTTACAGGTGAATATGTATCAAAATAGTCAACACCTTCCTTTTGTCTATAGCCTTTTATTACAAGTCTAGCTTTGTATTTATCTATAGACCCATCAGGTTTTATCTTTCTCTTAAAGATCCATTTATATCCTAATGGTTTACTTCCTGGAGGAAGATCCACAAGTTCCCAGGTGTAATTTTGAATAATTGATTCAATTTCACTATTTACAGGTTCTTTCCAAAAAGGAGCTTCAGGAGTAGACATAGCCTCTTTATAAGTTTGAGGTTCTTTTTCTAATATATATATTAGAAAATCAGGACCAAATATTTTAGTAACTCTGGCCCTTTTGCTTCGTCTACATTCATCCTCATTAGTTTTATTTACAGAATCAGATTCTGTATCTCTTAGAATTTCATCACAAGTCCTTTTCGGAGAACTTGATTCATGTTCTTTACTAGGAAATACATTCTCAAAGAATACATCATTTCTAGATTCAATAATAGAGTACTTATGTATCTCTGGATGATCAGAGTTAAAGACAAAGAAACGATAAGCACTGCTATTATGCGCATATCCAATGTATATACAATCAATAGTTTTAGGTCCAATTTTAGTCCTTTTCGGAGTAGGAATTGCAACCTTAGCTAGACACCCCCACACTCTTAAGAATTTATAACTAGGTGCTCGACCTGTCCATAATTCATAAGGTGTTTTCTCAAGTTTCTTTTGGGGTATTTTGTTGAGAATATAATTGGCAGAAAGCAGAGCTTCCCCCCACATGTTCTGGGGTAAACCAGAACTTATTAACATGGCATTCATCATTTCTTTTAAAGTTCTGTTCTTACGCTCAACAATTCCATTTTGCTGTGGAGTGTAAGGAGCAGTTGTTTGATATATAATACCATGTTCTGCACAAATTTGTGCAAATGGTGACTCATATTCACCACCTCTATCACTTCTTAACATTTTTATCTTTTTGCTAAGTTGATTCTCAACTTCATTTTTGTATTGTATAAACATTTCAATTGCCTCATCTTTTGTTCTAAGTAGATATACATAACAATATCTAGTACAATCATCTATAAACGTAATAAAGTACTTCTTTCCACCTCTAGTTTGAATAGATTTTAAATCACATACATCTGTATGAATTAATTCTAAATGTTCAGTACTACGTTCTATAGAGTGAAATGGAAACTTAGTCATTTTTGATTCAACACATATTTTACATTTATTTTCAAAGTTTATATTGAAATTAGGCAACATATTCAAATTTATTAATCTTTGTAAAGTATAATAATTAACATGTCCTAATCTATCATGCCAAATAAAATGTGACTCAGTCATATAAACAAAAGAATCAATTTTATTGATAACCGTAGGGGCAATGGTCATTACATTTATTTTGAACAGACCATTGGTCATATACCCTTTACCTACATATACACCATTCTTTGTAAGTATAAACTTATCAGACTCAAACACAAGCCTAAAACCTTTTTTACTCAAGACTGAACCAGAGACCAGATTCTTGCGGACATCTGGTACATGAAATACATCAGTAAGAGTAAGTTCTTTCCCCGAAGTCATCTTCAGTACAATATTGCCTCGTCCTTCAACCTTGGAGGTTGCAGAGTTACCCATGTAGAGTAGTTCTCCTTCCACAGAATCATATGTGGAGAACATCCACTTGTTGGCGCAAATGTGGCGAGTGGCTCCAGTGTCCACCCACCATTCTTTAGAGTTGCCACCAATTAGGTTAACCTCTGAGACAACAGATGTACAATTTACATCTACATTTGCATAAAGATTTTCTTCTTCGGCCAAATGTGCATTAGGATGCTTCTTTTTCTTCTTCGAAGAATCTGGTGCCTTTCGCACACGGCAGTCCTTTGCACGACGTCCAGGCTTGTCGCAGTTGTAGCACTTGCTATTGAATCTCTTCGAGTTATTACTCTTAGAGTCTTCACCATTGTGCTTTCTCTTCCTGTCATTAGACTTATTGGAATTTTCCATAACATTAGCTTTAGAAACATTGTATGGATTTCCAATTTTCTTTTCAGAAAGGCGGTTATCTTCTTCAATCCTCAATCGTACAATTAGATCTTCAAGTGTCATTTCTTTTCGTTTATGCTTTAGGTAATATCTAAATTCTTTCCAAGATGGAGGCAATTTTTCAATTATTGCAGCCACTTGAAAAGATTCACTAATAGTTATACCTTCAGCATGAATTTCATGAATGATCACTTGAAGATCCTGTACTTGGTTGATTACATTTTTAGAATCAACCATTTTATAATCCAGAAACTTACCGACTACATATTTCTTAGAGCCGGCATCTTCTGTATTATATTCTTGTCTAAGGACTCTCAGAGTTCCTTAGCAGTAGCAACTGAACTATATACATTATACAGTATATTGTCCAAACCATTGAGGATATAGTTCTTACTCAAGAAGTCCGCATGTTTCCATGCTTCAACCGCCTTCACCGATTGTTGATCATCTTCAACAAGAGTAGGCACAGTCTCCTTCAAATACTTGGTCAGATTCATTGTAGTGAGATAGAACAATATTTTCTGTTGCCATCTCTTAAAATCTGAGCCACTGAACTTCTCTGATTTATCGTACTGGCTTGAAGGCACAGTTGGAGTAACCATGACAGGAGTTATCACAGTGGACATATCAGATGTAGTAGCCATCTACAAATATTAAAATTTATCTATCTTAATGTCTTGTAATAAATTTTAACTTTCTAATAAAACTGAAAAATAATTCAACACTCCAAATTACAAAACAAAAATTAACTATCATTTTTCCAGAAGCAATTAAGATTACTTGTCTCCAAATCACCAAATAGATTTTTTTCAGAAGCAATCTAGATTACTAGTGATTGATGATAGTATTTTAATCTAAAACGAAATATCAGTTTAAAGATTAAATACTTTTATAATAGAGTTCTAATTGATAACAATACTCTTAATTTATGGTATTTTGACAGAATTCAAAAAATCAGTTTTAAGAATGTAGGTTCTAAACAAAAATGTTTAAACTGTATTCTTAAAAAATTAATCTAAAACAAGTATGAAGATCGATTTTAAGAATGTAGGTTCAAACTAAAAATGTTTAAACTGTATTCTTAAAAAGTTAATCTAAAACATGCAATAATCGATTTTAAGATTGTTGGTAATTTTTAAGTATATGTGGAGGTTACTAATTCTCTGGTTGCAGATTGAAGCATACAGATATATTTTAGATTAACACAAGAGGGCAGATTTGTAGTTAACAGATTTACTACACAGAATTGCTACTGTTATCTTACAGGAAATTAATTCTGTAATTAGGTTTTCAGTGTTCTGTTCTCTTATTACCTAACATAGTTTCCAGAATGAAACTGTTTACAGAAATAATTAAACTATTCTTCTTTAACTAGTTTACTTAACCTAAAGTGAATAAAGAAGAAACTGGATTATGAAAAACCTGTTTCAGATACTTGCAGGAAGACTGGAAGACCACTGGAAGATGACAGGAAGTAGATTGGATAAAGATCGAGGCTAGTGTTGGACACTATCTCCTTAAAATCGATTCGTCCTCCACTGTTTGCTTCTGGATTTCTTGGACGTCGATCTCTCAGGATACAACGATCGATATGCAGAGGGAAGGAAGCTGCAATCCCTCTGCTCTGGCGAATCTGATAGAGGTTCTCTCTGATTTATGTAATGTAATGCAAGACTGGATGATGGAATTGAACAGAAGTCTTCTGTAGACAGAAATTCAGGAACTTCTGTCTGCAGAAGAAGAGGCAGAAAAGAAAAAAACGTGTATATGAAACTCTGACCCAGACACTATTTATAGGTTTTCAACAGTCGCAACGGTTGAGTTTTCAACAGTTGCAACAGTTGGCCGTTTCAACAGTTGTGACCGTTTAACGGCAACCGTTGACGGCGGCAAAGTGCGCCTCTAAAGCGAAATTCAGGAACTTCTGTCTGCAGAAGAAGAGGCAGAAAAGAAAAAAACGTGTATATGAAACTCTGACCCAGACCCTATTTATAGGTTTTCAACAGTCGCAACGGTTGAGTTTTCAACAGTTGCAACAGTTGGCCGTTTCAACAGTTGTGACCGTTTAACGGCAACCGTTGACGGCGGCAAAGTGCGCCTCTAAAGCGCCCTAAACGCCCATTCGCCCTCGCACACGCGCATGCGCGTGCGCGTGCGGGCGGTGCGTAGCACCCCCCGTGGTGCTCAAGGTTTTCCTCTTCTTGCATAAGCAAAGTAAAGGAGTAAGCTACCATATTTAAACCCACATCCTTACATTCCTCTATCCCATGTGGGACTATCTTTTCATCTTCCCTTTTTGTTCCTTTGCTATGTACTCAACTTTTGAAGCCAATTTTAATTCACTTAATTCATTTAATTTGAACTAGTGAATTGACTCAATTTAAGGTTCAAATTAGTGAATGAATTCAACACTTATGACTGGATAAATTCTTTTCTTCTACATTAATTTTCTTCTACATTGATTAGATTGAAACTAATTGACGCAAATGAACCTAACAGCATTATCTCATTGGTAAAAATTCAATTTGAATAATATCAAAAAATGTGTACGAGTATTGACTTGGTGAGAGAGAAGCAGAAATCTAATTTAAGTTCTTATTGAATGTTGAACTCAGAATCTCTCTTGAAAATTGGAGAATAATAATCCCATTTCAGCCAAGGCTTGTTGGCAAAACTATTTTCATCGCTAGCTTGTTTGATTGCAAGCAAAATTCCAATCCGACCCAAATGTAATTTCAATTCTTTTTGCTAATTTTAAGATATATTTCCTAATTATTTCTCCATAACATATCGATGATCCTAAAAAAATATATATATAATCTTTATTAAAAATAAAATTAAAACAATTAATCTAGTTCTTCATAGATCCGCAAAAAATAAATTGAAATGAAAAAGTTGATATATATATATATATATATATATATATATATATATGAAACGGGAAATACACTGGCGGTGAAGGGAGTTCCTTCACCGCCGCTTATGTGACCCAATAAAATTATAACATGGGGCGTCATTCAAGATAACAAATAAATGAATTCTCATAAATGATACCACGTGTAATAATTTTATTGGGTCACCTAAGCGGCGGTGAAGGAAACTTCCTTCACCGCCGGTGTATTTTCCGTTTTCTCATATATATATATATAGAGAGAGAGAGAGAGAGAGGAGAGAGAGAATGGAAAGAACTATGTCATAGAAGGAGCTCACTCTTATGATGTTTAGGTGGATCAATAAAATATTTACATGTAGAGAGGTTTTTTGAAAAAAAACATTAAATGGACGGATTTGTTTTAAAAATAACCTATGTAGTAAATCTACATACAAACATCTTATTAATCCACCTAAGCGTTATAGAAAAACCCATCTTATTATATAATTTTTCTGTTTCCTTTTATATATATATATATATATATATATATATATATATATATATATATATATATATATATATATATATATATATATATATATATATATATATATATATATAAAACGGGAAATACACCGGCGGTGAAGGAAGTTTCCTTCACCGCCGCTTAGGTGGCCCAATAAAATTATTACACGTAGTGTCATTTAAGAGAATTCATTTATTTGTTACCTTGAATGACGCCCCGTATTATAATTTTATTGGGCCATCTAAACGGCGGTGAAGAAACTCCCTTCATCGCCGGTGTATTTCCCGTTTCCTCATATATATATATATATATATATATATATATATATATATATATATATATATATATATCATGTTAAAGAGGGATCAACAGTTTTCAAGAAGCTCATGCGTCTTTGTTAAAATTATTTTATGTCAAAGAGGGATCAACAGTTTTCAAGAAGCTCATGCATCATGCATCTTTGTTAAAATATAAAATAATTTTTCTCAATACTCACTGTAACTTATAGTTTTTATAGATGTATCACCCAGGTTCAATTCCGAGCACTCAAGTTCATGTTGGTGCCGAGAGAATCCAGGTTGGCGACGGTGGCCTCGTCGTTGTTCTTGACCGCGATCGCCCCCTTCCCGATGTCATCGGTGGCGTCGTTCATGTCGGAGACGCAGTAGCTGAGCTCTGCCGGGGGGATTTGGGACATGGAGTCCTTGTTGGCTGTGACCTTGTGCAAGCAGTCCTCGATCTTGACGCAAACAACCGAGATGGCATGCAGGGGGGCCGTGCGGTAGTCGTGGGTCTTGGCGTCAGGGGCTACGCTTTGGATGGAGGACTCGCACAGGTCGGGGAATTTGGCCTTGCTGCATGCATCGTTGACGGAGATCATTTTGCCGGTGGCGGAGGCAATTGGTTGCGCTTCCACGGTGTTGGAATTACAATTGTATAATATTATTATTTATAATTATTTATTTCAGTTAAATTGAGTGTTCATCAAGTAAGAGAAAATTACAGTATATAACTAAACATGTAATCACAAATTAGCAAATTAAAAATTCCGTAAGCAATCAAATATATAAATTGCAACAATCATGTAATAATAAAAGCAAATAATTAACATCATTTTAAAAATTACTTAAAAAATAATAGCAAATAACAATAGCATAATATTACGCATAATAAAATAAAAAACACACTGTTTACTGAATTATTTACGCATAATAAAATAAAAAACACACTGTTATGGTTTACTGAATTATTTTCGATTGTTAGATATCACCTAATTTGCTTTAAATATTATTGCATTAATAAAAGCAAATAATTAACATCATTTTAAAAATTACTTAAAAAATAATAACAAATAACAATAGCATAATATTACGCATAATAACATAAAAAACACACTGTAATGGTTTACTGAATTATTTTCGATTGTTAGATATCGCCTAATTTGCTTTAAATATTAGAATGCAATATAACGGGTTATATAACGGGTTATATAACGCATTAGTTTCTACATTACATTCAACCTTGTGCAAGGTAAATAAAGAAATTAAAAGAGTTTATTCTAATTACATGGGAAAGCAAGACGCGAACCCAGCTTCAAAACAATTAATTGAATACAAATGTGATAATAACGAAACAGGTATGCGTACCAAAGCAAAATTCAGTGGAGTTAATACATCCTGTCAAAAAAATATCCAAAATAGCGACGAATCTTATGCTATAAATAGATAGTTTGCAAACTGAAAGTTTAATTTTTCATCAAAGCATTCACAAATTTACAATAACCATAGCTCCAACAGCCATAGCACGCCCTCGTTCCCAGTACTCTCAAACCAAGCGAGACAGTCTGCTCGCCTAACTTCATTGCCAGACCAGTTGTCACAGCATCTGCCTCTAATCAGTAACACAAAAACCTTGCAATTAAGCAGATATACGAGATGTGATCATTTGAGGACGACTTGCAACCATTCTAAGGATTCCTGTGGCAGCAACTGCCGCAGCTCAAAAGCTAGTTTGAAAAGATAAAAGAGAATTTCCCTTTCAATGAACAACGCTACTTAGAAAATATAACAAGTAGAATAGAGAGAAGCGTGAATCTGAAAGCGAAAGTCACAAAGGTATATACTCTGAACAAAAGAAAGACATGTAAACGATGAATACTAAGAAAAAAAACCAGTTCCCATTAGTCCACCCAACTATGTGCCCGTTCAAATAGCCAAACAGAATTTGAGACCTGTGTGGATCTTGGTTGGTGATTCTAACACCAAATTGTTTTATGTATCAACAGCTAATAAGGTCTATAATGATATGAGAATTTGAAAGATGAAAGAGATACCCATAAATAGAGATTTACATAGCTTAATTTATCGTTGGCTACTATAATAGAATAATCACCAACAGATACAGAAGGAAATCCGAGGAGAGTATTAGAAGAAGATTTCCAAAGGTGACTGAATAGCCCCATCTCATTACGAACATTTTGATGCCCCAAAAATGAGGCAAAGTAGAAGAAAGATTGCTGATAGATAAATATATTATGCAGTCCAGCCATTTTTTTATTACGTCATATACCTGGAAAAGGCAAATGCATTACCTCACAATAGCTGTCAAGAACCTCCTCCGGTATTATACAATTTACAAGGACAAACTAACTATGTGAAAGGAAAATCAATTAGAACAAATTAAAAAAAAAATAGCACAACAATTTCACCTGAAGGCAAGACCATGCACCTAAAATGAGGAGATATAAAGTAAAATTGATATCAAATAGGACAAATATAAAGCAAACTAATACCCATACTGACTCATTTACAGGCGAATAAACATGACATATTTCACCCAAATTTTTTTTTATCAAATTTGTACTAATAAGAATCTAGTATTTTCAACATTTCCTAATAGTTATGATGAACTAGTTTTCAAAATATGAAATAGATAGCTTGGAACACCCCTATAATAAAGCAAAATAATATCTCCCATCATGCATGAGGACATTTTGCTTTTAATTAAGGATGTCAATGTGAAATATGTAACCTAATGCAAATAGTTTCAGCATAAGAAAAAACCCTAAAAAAAACATCTTGAACAACTTATCTGTTGTTAGCGCAAAAAAAAAAAAAAAAAAAAAAAAAAAAAAAAAAAAAAAAAAAAAAGAGAGAGAGAAAGAAAGGTATCCACTACAAAATAGAATCAAATCTTAGATAAAAAATCCAAATGAAGGAATCACTATCAATATAATCAACATATTATAATTGAATAAGCCTTGTCTGCATCCAAATTTTCGGAGTGCTTAACCAATTAAATTAATATTGTAATACGCTATATGGATAGAGATAAATGAGAACTATCCAGAAAGCCTACGTCAATAGCTTAGAACTTAGTTTGCTCGTGATATATATCTACCTTTTTCCCTTTTTTTCAGGAAGAATAATAACATAACAAGTTATTCTAAAGTTGACCTTAGAGGAAAATATACAAAAAAAATTTCATAGCACCAAAACAAGTATCAGATAAAATTTGATTGGCACCAAATTAACAAATGCTAGATAAAATCTGTTTCGAAACATAGCATTTCGAGTATGGACAACATGACTAAGCATATGAAACTTTAAGAGAGAGCAGTTAAGTAATTTGAAAGACAAAATGAACAAGTGACTGAGTTGGGAACCTGCAACAAAATAAACAATGATACACGACATAAAGGAGAGAGAAAATAGAATAGATATCAGACAGGTAAACACTAAAACATGTTCAAGATGGAGCAAACCCTAGCCATAGGAAGCAGGATTGCTACCAACAAAACCACACAAATCTAGTAACTGAAACTTGTAACCAACGAAACATTTGCATATATGCAATGTAGAAAAACCACGTGTCAAGTCTAGCAAGGGAAGCGACAACTAGTAAGGGTTTTATGCATATGGCTAAAAACAATAAAAAATAAACATATTTAACATGATCACGAGGGATGATAATGAATCGGGTCGGATCGGGCCGATTCAGATCCATTCATTGTCCAAATTAAAATTTTGGACTTTAAACTTATCCAAAGCCCAAATGGGTTATTGTAAAAAAAGCTCAGCCTAGCCCAATGATTTTTAGCTCAGCCTAGCCCAATGGGCTTTGGACAACCCATCACTATTATAATCAAGTGAGATTTTTCTATAGATAGGACTTCATCAGTAACATTATTTTATCCACTCTCTATTAAAGAAATTCACTAAGAAATTAAACCAGAGGAGAGTAGCAACCCATATAAATAAATCAATTTTTAATAAAGCCTTTAACAATGCATAGTTGCTATCAAAAGTTGTGAATTAAATGAAATACAACTTGAAAAATAGGATATAATATAATAGTAATCATCTCAAGTTTCTCTAACTGGTTAGGAGGGAAAAAACAAATGATAACACTTACATAGAGAAAACAATTTACTGAGAAAATTTATAATTTTCTTACTCATATTATAATTACATGTCTACAACAAATTTTCAGACAACACCAGAAAAAAGGTCAAAAAATTTGCCGGCTACCAATTCAACCAATCTTCAGTGCATCTCTAAAACCAACATTAATAGTATTTTGTAAACCTTTCTCGCCAAAATTAGGAGTTCCTTTATGCATCATTGCGAGAAACTCATTGTAGTTGATACATCCATCCTACTAAAAAAAATTGATACAAATAAAATAAATCATGGATAAACCTTAAAGTTTGAGTCTTTTTTCAAAAAAAAAAAAAAAAGAATAAATTTGATACTAATAAAATCTATTAAAAGATATAATAAAACTTGAGTCTTTTTCCCAAAAAAAAAAAAAACAATACAAATAAAATCAAAGATACACTAAAGTTTGAGTTTTTTTTAAGAACAAGTTTCATACAAATAAAATCAATCAAAAGATACACTAAAATTTGAGTTTTTTTTTTTTTTTTTAAAGAACAAGTTTCATACAAATAAAATCAATCAAAAAATACACTAAAATTTAAGTCTTTTTCATACAAAAAAAAAATTCTCGAATGATCTCAAGCGAGAGCGAGTGAGAGGAGAGTGATGGCCCGATGGGATGAGCGAATGCAGAGATCATTTGAAAATTGGGATGGCTAGTAAATACTCTGGATTTTATAGTTTGGATTAATTTTTGGACGGATTTGAACATATCCAAACCCAGTCCAATTTAAGAAAAGTTCAAAAAACTTATGTCCAATTGGATCCATTGATTAATTGGGTGGATTAAAAACCAGCCTTTTCGGGCTGATCCGAACCCATTAGCATCCCTAATCACGATGAACAAGTCATGATGCCAGCTTAATGTTCAAATATGAAATATCTAACTATTTTAAGTCAGCAATAATCTCGAGTTTCATGTCCCTATAAAATATTTTGAATTTTTAATTCAAAATTTTGGCAAAAAATAGACACATAGATACATCTATTATCATCCTTAAGTTGGAGGCACCATCATACATATAAGAAACCCTTGTGAAAGGGATTACATCTTAATATGAAATAAGCTTGGCTATGACAGCTTCAGAAGATTTGAAAAAAAATATAAAATTGGATGTCAAGGTTTAGAAGTCCAAAAGTTGATCAGCAATCCCTGAAGCTCCAGATGTAACATCTCATTAGCCTAGCCAGAGTTCTGCAATAGCAGAGAGGCTTACGATAAGGAGATTTCCGACTTCCCTTCAGTACAGAATAAAATAACAGCAGCATAAACGTACTACTAAGCCCCGTCAACATTTTTCCATCCACACTTGGGATCAGCATTGGCAGCGTTAAGCAGCAAACAATCAACATTCAATCAAAATTGCCCCCTCCACATTTTTGCATCCGGGCTTGGGACCGGCACTGGCAGTGTTAAGCAGCAAACAATCAGCATTTAATGAAAACATCAAATCAGTCAACAATCAGCATTTAATGAAAACAAGAACACCATCGAGAACTAAAGGCACATCACACGTCAAAGCCACAATCCAGCCACAAAAGAATCACATATTTTCTCCCACTAACAGGTGAAAAGCATCCAAACAAGTCCTTAACAAAATTACTAAAAAAAAAAAAAAAAAAAAACTACTCCCAATGATCCCAAATACACTGCAACAACACAGAATAAACATCAAATGGACCCCATAAATTACCATGTAATCAGTTGAATGTAATCAGTCTAGTCAACGTGCAACTCCCCAATTAACACCAAACCACAAAATACAAGTATTTTAATAATAAATGCTACTAAGAAGAAAAACACATGTTTAGCAATCAAATACACCAATAAGATCATCACTCTCTCTTTTGGCAATGCCAAGCAATCTTATCCTCGTCTTGACAAACATGCATACAAAAGATGTAAGAATTGGAGCCTACAGAACATCCCCAAGAAAAATAATTATTGCCATCCAAAAGACACAAATAAACAAATAATAAAACTATATTAACATTAAAAAGGCTACAACACGCATCCCAAGTTGCGACTCAAACAATCACCATTTAATCACAACATCAAATCAGTCAATGACATTGACAGGCATTTAATCACAATGTCAGATAAGTCAAACACTCAAATCACAACATTAAAAAAAAAAAAAAATAGAAACATCACCAAGAACAAAAAGCACACCACACGTCAAAGCCACCATCCATCCACAGAACATATTTTCTCATACTAACAGGTGGAAAGCATCCAAATAAATCCACAACAAAATTATTCAAAAAAAAACAATGGCTCCCAATGATCCCAAAGAGACTACCACACCCATGTCCGACTTAATAAATATGGCAACACAGAATAAATCTCAAATGGAACCCATAAATTACCATGTAATCAGTCTATCACGCCTAACACCCAAATTATCAATCAGCACCAGAACACAAAATACAAGTATTTTCATATATGCAGCAAAGAAAAAAGACAGATGTTTAGCAAGCAAGGGAAACACCAATAAGATCTTCATTCTCTCTTTTGGCAATGCCAAGCAATCTTATCCTCAGCTAGGTAAACATGCGGTAAGAATTGGAGCCCGCAGAATACCCCCCAGAAAAATACTTTTTGCCATCCATAAAACACAAGAAAACAAATAATAAAACTACAACATTAAAAAAAGGCTTCAACAGGCACCACAAGTTGCGATTTAATGAGTAATATTGTGATAATCTATGCAAAAAATGTATGTATTTGAACATCATAAATCCACCAGGTCACAGAATGAAGCATGGAGCTGATGCCAAGCTATGCTCTCATCGTCAAACATACATCATTAATGAGTAAGGGAACAAACGTTAGGCAAAATATGCACATAGCTTGTACAACCCCTAGCACATATAAGTATCTACATCTCCATGTCCTACTTATTCCCATTTCAAGTCTTGTCTTTGTACCTTCTCTCTGTCCACATTTCGTAACTGTAATGCAGCAATCTATTATTAATTATCCCAAAAAACCTCTGAAAAAAAGAAAGTAATAACAAAACTGAAAAATTCGCTAATTAACCAGTCCCACATGACAACCGCTTAAAAAACCCTACATTAACAGACCAAACCAAAAAAATTTAAGAGATCAATGGTTGTAACACAGCAAAAACTAAATTTGGAACCATCCACCTAAGTGCGATAATACCCACCAGTCATACAAAGAAGATGCATACTGAAAAATCTGTATAGAATAACAAAAGGATTATAGATAGTCCATGCAGGAAAACCCATGGTTAAAACATCATTAGAAACGCAAGAATAAGTTGAACATTATATTCAAACAATCCATACCAAGATAGAATGGGCCCACAATAGTAATTAATTTCATCTCAAGTAATAAAATGGAGAGCCCGCAAACACAGAGTTGCAAGCCTATAAGAACTTGTAAATCTAAACAAGCAAACCTTGAGTAAAGGAAACAAAACTCTCCACCATAACGTGGTAATAATTAAAATAGAAAGTGTGGTACCCCTTCTGTAAAACCCAAAAATCAGTTCCGACTTGCAAGATCAATGCTTCAATGGAGCTTTTAGGTACTGAACTAACACTAGAATAAGCTGAAACTCAAGCATGAAAAAGGGTTCCATATTTATTACGTCAATCACATAGTAAAGAGCCACCATGTTGCAGTGATGTAAAAGAACAGCAGTTGGGTGAACTAATTGAGACAAGGATGGGCGTCAAAGTGAAACCATGAGAAAATGATCAGAAAGACATACCAAAGTGGAGTGAACCAATTGAAACAAGGATGGATGCAGGCATGTCAGCTCAGTCGCACATGAAACCCTACCTAACCGAAGGTAGATTTCTAACATTCAAGTTACTAAAAATTAATTTAGAGAAACAACTAAAAACACTATATAAAATAACAGAACCCTCCAAGTACAATTTCTGTGGACACCTCAACAACACTAGAACACTAGAATAGACTGCAAGGTGGAACTTCAATCGCTGGACTACTATTGTCCGTCTTACTCTGCTCAACAATAAAATGGACTGCTTGCATACTGATTTTCATGGTACATTCCCAATATAGATCACCAAAAACAAAACTGGCAACCCAAAGAAAACTAGTTAACTCAATAAACAATTTTTTATGTATACCATTAATATTTGCCGTTTGCTTAATAGCTTTTTCAAGGATTCCACTGTCAAAAGCAAAGTACATATCTTCCTTTTGTCCATATGTACACGAACAATATATGTATCAATATCAAAATAATACTAAAGTTTTTCCCAAAGGGTAAAGTAATCCTCGTTAAGCTTACCTCCTCAATATCGCATACCTATAGTCACTCAAATACAAGCATAACAATCCGTATTGTACAATGGAGATCCTATTGCCTTCAAGTTTTGCATAAGCATGAAACAACTAGTAAAGATTGTATAAAAATAACTAAACAATTACACTGAAACAAACACAAAGTTCAACACTCAAGACAATGACAATACCACAATTTTGATACTACAAAGACCTGGTATATCTATTGGAAAAAAGTACTACTCACATCAGTAGAGAATGACTCGAGAGATGACGAGAGAAACCAGAACTAGAAACTGAAACTCATGGCTCCATGCCTGATAACACAATAAAGACAAAATACATCATAAAGAATGATAAATTAAATCTGCACCAGATAAGACAACCTTTTTCTCCAAGGGAAGGGGTGTGGGGTGGAGAAAAGGGCAAGGCGACAAACACAAGAACAAGAGCGATTGTGCAGTAACAGCAATTGAGCATATTTCGCATCTAAAATTTCTTGCACGCATGGAACTTGTCAAATCCAACAGGATAAAAATCAAGCAAGATAATTACTATGGATACACAAATAAATACAACATATCCACTAGCTATACAAGTGATTTCTGAGACTTGGTATCCTGAAGGTACGTTCATATACAACCTGAACTACATACTTCCACCTATATCAGGCAACAGCAAAAATCTACCACCTCATATCTGTTAAAAAATTATTCAAAAAAGTACGTATGCAAGATGCCATCAATAGTCAATGTTCCGTAGAGTATATTGAAGATCTCTTTTTTTGTTTACCTTTATATACATGACCTCAAAACACAAATTACTTCAAAATGCACATATGTTTGAACAAGTACGGCGCTAGAAGAAGTGTCTTAGACTTTGCACAAGTGTCATGTCTGAAAAGCATGCTGAAACATCATAATACAAACCCGATCTCCATGCGATCAATTACCCAGTGAAAATGGCATAATGAAAAAAGGTGAATGGTTACAAAGGATAAATAGCATAACTGAGGAAGGTTAAGGCAAAAAACAATCAAGTTGAAAGGAAGATTTTCTCATTTCTTGTAAAGAAATAAATAATAAAAAAGCCAAAGGGAGAAAATAGCATCTATTGAAGACCAACATCCTGAATAATGAAACTGATATTATCTGAAGGTAAGAAATATAACCTATTCCTCCATTCAGACTGATTTAGAATCTATGCTGTGATGTTATCATCCTTGGGATTTGTAGATCCACGAATCTGGCATATACAAAAAATTTCTACATAATAGTGGAGAGCACCAACAACCAAATCAGTTATTCAACCAACTGTAGCATGACAAATTTACACTCAAAGGGTATTCAATACAAAATGTAAGCTAGCGGTTTGCTTAATGACCTTAAGTACAAACTTAGTAGTCTGTCACTTTCACCGGGCTATAAAGAGAGACAACTTCATGAGCCAAGAATACACGAAAATCAGAAAAGAAACAAGGTACAAATTGGCAACAAAAATTAAAATATTTTGACAAGAACTAAAATGGCCAGTCAGAGATCCCAATTTAACTCCGGCTAAAAGATAATGCTATTACGAATCAAAACTTCTATAGACCAATTGAACCTACACAAATTTAAGCACATCCACTATCCAATCTATAACCTTTTTGACAACAAATTCTGTTTATTTAACACTGTTTGTAGACTACAGACATGATCAAATTGTCACCCGACCAAAGTACAAAAAAGCCAATTGAAAATTTAACAAATAAATTCAACTGGCGAACAACAACTATCAAGTCACATAATTCGACTGCAAAACCTTGACCAAAACATTCAACCTGCAAATAGCGAACCATACATAATTTGACATAATTTGACTAGAGCCTCAAGTTTCTTAAGTTCGCTTGACAATGTTTAAAGATGTAATGAAGATGTGTCTCACACAAAGAACAAAAGCAAGAATAGAAAAGAATATTTGGCAAAGGTCTATCCATGTATCTATGCAGCACAAATACTTAGGAGCCACATTACCTCCGTCCGTCAAGTACTTAATTTAACACTCCGATAAACCCAAAATGTCTTGGATGCTTCTTTTGACATATCAAAATTTGCTACATATCCTAGATGTCTCGAGTATGGAACATAAATATATCCAAAACTAGAAAGTTAAAACTTGAAAATTATGAATGTTGATATTTATAGGATTTGCATATGCATTACATTTATACAAAGTGTTGTGTTTTCTAGTGAAGGATATGATTATGCATATAATTATAAATTTAGATAATTTGAAAACATCTCATACATCAGAGACATTGATTTAATATTATACACTACACATCATTATCCTAATTTTTTGAATTTTCCTTTCTTGACTACTATATCATATTGTATATATGCAACTAAATAAGATTTTTCCATATTTTTCACCGTATCTTGTCCTATTTCTTCAAAATTTATTATATTGCCGTGTCCGTATTCTATACCTATGTACATGCTCCATAGCTTATAATAAAATTCTCCATCTCGTCCACACAAAATTCAGAGTTCAGTCTCCGACAAGTGAGGCCGCAAGCCTACTCGTCAAAGAGATCCAAAATTCATTAGGGTCATTAAACTCTCCAAATTTCCTTTTCATTAAGGTCTTGAAACTTTCAAAATAATTTTCTTATCCATTAATACTATCCTAACTACTATTTTGTTTCGATCTCCACTAATAAGCCTCTTTTTAGCATTCTCGTACCAAATCAGACCTTATATTTAGTTTCTGTTTTGTTCCTCTCCTATATATTTTGTTCTTTTCAATTGATCAGGAGTGATAACCCCTGAAGAGTGAGATTTATACATTCATGGCAACATGTGAAAAAAGATTTATTGTACCTATAACAATTTCCATAAACAACCCATCAAGTTTTCTTTCTAAGTTGCCTTCATCAGGTCAATGAGAACTTCAACCAGTACTATGATATGAAGAAGCTTTGACAAAATTAGACAAAAACACATTATATACTACAAAAAGCACCATTATATCATTTACTTGTAACATAATATAGTTACTATTCAGCTTTCTGCTCAACAAAACCCACTAAATATAACAAGGAAAAAGAAGAATGAAAGCATTGAGAGCTGTACCCATGTCCCTAACATACTTCTGTCTAAAGAAAATCTCCTTTCTGCTCATGTCCCAGTTTGACCGACCCGAGAAGAATAATAATGCACTGTCATAGGAAACCCTGCCCTCAATTTCATCAAAATATAATAAACCAAAAGAAGGTCCATCAACTTATGAAGCATTGACTGTTCAAGTTCATGCGTATATCCATGACAGACAAGCATTAAGAAAAGGGTATCGTATTGAACATAGTCTTCGCAGTTTGGACACTTGATTAGACTCTATAGAGGAGGCCACTTACTAGCATTAGGAACTTAAGACATAACTCTAAGTCTTCTTTAGCATTGCTACTTGATCAGTCTACATGAATTTAAGACATAACTGTTTTTTACATTTATATACAATCAATATTTAATAAAATTTTAGATAGAAAGAAAGATCTAAGTCAAGATAAACAGTTATTTAATCCAACCAATTTTTAAAATAACGATATCAGTAACATTTTGTCTCTGTTAGGTTATATTTCATATAGCGTAACACATAACGCAAAATATGTAATTTTCTACTTATTTAAAAACAAATATAAAACTATCTAAAATATTGTTTATATATTAAAAAATAAATTTAAAAATTCTAAATAATATATAAACATTTTATCACAACATCTATTCTAAATTTCTAACAATTTTCACAATTATCTTTATAAATTATATTAAGTCTGCAACCGTAATGTCATCACCCAAATAAGAAAACAAGTCAAGTTAGTCTCAATTTATAATTATATTTTGCTATACTCAATTTATTTTATTTGTAGTCGTTCACTTTAGTCCATATAAAAATTCAATAATCAACAACAAATTCAAGCAATCAAAGAGAAATTACAAGGAAGCAATTGCGAATTTATCAAATTTCACAAATAATCAAATAACAAGTAATCAAGTTAAAAAATTACAACAATTATTTAATAATCAAAATAAATAATCAACCACCAAATAACACTGTTATAGTGCACCGAGTTAATTCCATTATTAGATGGCATTTGGTCGCCGTTAAGTATCACAATGCAATATAACGAATTTTATAATGCATTATTTTCAATATTGAATCCAATCATATAGACAATTTTGTGTTTCTCACATATATGCATTTTTATATAATCAAATATCAAATTCTCCAATATCTTGCTGCAAAATCTCGATATGCACATTTCACATACACAGAGAGAAATACAAATAACAAAAGTAAATTCTAGTTTATAAGATTTCTTCTTATCTCTCAGTTAATTCTTTTCAAGGACCTTATTACTCTCTCAAGGGTAAATTATGCAAAATTAACTACAAATTAAACGTGAAATATATTATAAACCATGTCAATCTAATCACAGAACTAAATTAGAAAATCAATAATAATGGTAATGATGATGATGCAGATAATACCAGTATATCAATCTAATTAAATTAGAAAATCAATGCTAATGGTGATGATGATGCAGATAATACCAGTCTAAAACTTTTGGGCACCCACACTAGCACATTCCTAGCAAACCCATAACGCCTCTGTACTCATGACTTTTCAAAATCAAGAACTTTTGGGCAACCAACCAAGCAGAGTATACTTCTAAGCCTATATAATCTTTGCACCTTTCAGAAACAATTTGCACACATGCAAGAACCAACAAAGCCACACTTTTCCACTACCTGGGAGATGTGAACCGCAGAAAATACAAACAAAAAATAGAAGACCAATACAATCTCTCAAACACCTAAAATATCAAAGAGAAAGTACAATTACTTCTACAGTAACATCATCATCATCTGCATTATTATATATAACAAGCAATTAAGAGTTATGGTCTAAACATCAATAAGAAAAAGCTACAATGCTTATAAAACTGGGAGAACCTACAATAGTCCACAACCGGAAGATGAAGAAATCAAAAAACTCAAAACAGAGATTCACAAAATGTGATGAATGTATCCAGATGCCCCAAGAACGAACCAACTAATCACCCCACGATAAGAATTGTTTTTCTAAAAATAAATATAATATTAGAAAATTAACATAGAAATGCAGAATGAATAAATTTGGGAGCTAGCGAGAAAGCAAAGTTAG
Source organism: Dracaena cambodiana (assembly GCA_036321105.1). Taxonomy (NCBI): domain Eukaryota; kingdom Viridiplantae; phylum Streptophyta; class Magnoliopsida; order Asparagales; family Asparagaceae; genus Dracaena; species Dracaena cambodiana. The sequence continues at coordinate 39,941,892 of JAYEPQ010000001.1, read as the reverse complement.
ATTACAAACATTAAGCACATATAGAAAGCCTAATATGAACAAAAAAGAAGGCCCCCAATTTAGATGTGTTATCAAGATGAACCAACCAAGAACAACAACAAAAAAAGAAAAAAAAGATCAGGTGATTCAACTGTGCCTAATTTCATACATCAGTTTGTTGTGCATGAAGTCAGACCCACATCCATAAGAAAAACTCAGATTCTTCACATTTTTCAGTGTACTCCTACAATACTAGCTATTAAAACTAGCACAGTTATAAAGCTATAAGGCAACTAAGCACACATTTTAGCATTATATATATATATATATATATATATATATATATATATATATATATATATATATATATATATATATATTCAGTGTGTACTCCTGCAAAGACTGGTTATTAGAGCTAGTACAGTTAAAAAGTTGTGATGTTTTTAAACATATACTGTCTATGTTAACATTATGCAATACAACAACCTATTTTTAGGCAGTGTAACACATACAATGCTGTCAAACACCATAATAGCATCATCAAAATCTATTAACCGTTTTGGCATCTCCAGATGCATAAATTGACATACAATAGTCTAAGCTGGCAGAAACAGTATCATAAAATAGTGTGCCACTCAAAAAATCCTCGACCAATAACCTTAAACCCACCAACCCCCCACCCCCCAAAAACCCACACACACACAAACATGTGCATACACAAAAGAAAACAAGAGAAGGCATCAATAACCTTAACATCATATGCCATCAAACTTACTACTAATTACCTATCAAACACCAGGGGGAGAGAAACACTAAGAATGGAAACAATCTTATAAATCTTATAGAATTTAAGATTTTCGTTGTCAACGAGTGCTACAAGACGTAACTCGTCAACAAACAAATTTTTTAAAGAGACACGACGATACAGCAGAATTTATCAGATTTATATCATATTTAATACATTGTTTGATTGAGAATGGAAGTCATTGCTATCGTGGTTAACATCCTATGAAACTAGTCGACAAGAATGAAAAAACATGAAAGCTAGAACAAATGGTAGATAAACAAATAAAAAAGAATTTCAAAGCTAAAACAAATTAAAGATAAACAAATAAAAAAGAAAGTACAAAAGAAAAACAACTATAAAACTGCTCCCTTCCCTCATTATCAAGGGGTGAGATGTTTGTCATATTTATAAAAGTCATCTACGAACAAATATTTCTTAAGAAAATATAACATTTAAGAAAAACTACAACCATAAAGTCATCAATTTGAGGCTAACTTAAGACAATAAGAGTAGTATAAACAACTTAAAAATTTATAACCAATAAAAAAAAAAACAATCAAAGAACTAAAATCCCATAACCCAAAATAATTTACCCTAGCAACAAGAAGTCTGCCCCAACAAACCCGAATTAAACCGTCGACAAGAATTTAGGGGGAAAAAAAACAATACCAAATTAGCAGAGAAATAAAAAATATGGTAGGGTTGCTTTCTCTCCTGTCAATTGTCCTGTCCACATTACATATAGTGCACATCGAACACACTAGTAGCATCATCAAAATGTATTAACACTTTTGACAACTTCAAAAGTACAAACTAACGTACAATAATCTAAACCAACAAAAATAACATCATAACTAAAAAACCATACCAATGATCTTAACCCCACTCCACCAAAGACAATAAGAGTGTATAAACAACTCATAAACTCATGGACCAGTAAAGAAACAAGAAAAATAAACAAACACATGACTGTTCAACCTAAAGTGATTACTGCCTAGCAACAAAGTTCTACAGCAACAAACTCAACTTAAAACTGAATTTAATATAAAAGAAATATGAACATACCTGAATACACGAGAAATACCCCAAAAAAAAAAAAAAAAAAAAGTCAGGTTGCTTTATCTACCCCATCCGCATCTATAACGCAGGATGAAATTCTTTTTGTTTTGAGCTTGGGTGATTATGAGATTAGTGGGTAGGTAAAACACTTTAGTTAGAACAAGTTTTATGAAAATTTTTCTTTCTAGCCACACCTTTCTTCAATGTGGAACCCAACAACAGTCAATGGTGAAGTGACAAAAAATCCTAGTTTTAATCACCAACTCCAATTCTATGTATTTTCTGCAAAGCATAGACACAAATTTAACTGGTATTCCAGCTATTTAAATGTTTACAGTTGCAACGTATCTTGCCTTTTTCAGCGGACTGAAAATTTTTTCTAAATGGCATTAATCAAAAGTTGCTTCGGATGTGCATGAGAAGGAAGCTTCTCATACCAACTCCTAGATAGATACTATCTATATTAATACTTTCTTGAACTCGGTTAGTCGTAAATGGCAAACAAGTTTGAAAGAATATAAAAACCAGAACAGATAAATTAAAAAAAAAAAATTCCAAAAGAAACAAGGTAAGCAAAAAATGCTAGTCATATTTATAGAACAAGATGTGCTAAAAATCTACTACGATCAAATATTTAAAGAAGCAGCATATTAGCAAAACTACAACAATAAAGCCATTATTAATAAGAATGTATAGACTCATCAACTCATAGACCAGTAAAGAAACAAGCAAAGAAAACTAACATGACTGTTCAACCAAACTGATTACTGCTCAGCAACAAAAAGCCTGCTCCAATAAACCCAGTTAAAACTCATTACTAAAATCAAAAAGAAAGGGAACAGACCATATAGGCATAGAAGTTCAGGGAAAAATGGCCAGGTTGCATTGTCTATTCTGTACACAGACAGCATGGTATGGAATTCTTTTATGTTTTAAGACGGGTGACTATAAGATTTAACAGGAAAGTGTAACACTCTTCAGTTAGGACAACTTGAAAGGGTAAAATTTTCTTTTTACCCTCACCTTCGTTTAATATAGAAGCCGACACTCAAAGACAAAAGCAACTAAAATTGAAGTGTCGAGAAATCACTGTCTTATCACCTACTCAAATCCTACAGGTTATCGCAAAGCGGAGGCAGATTTCACAATTTGTTCACTGATTCTATGATCATACTTCTATTTTTAGGCCTTCTTATTCTACAGGTTATCTACAATGTGCAGTTGCATTATACCATTTTATCATACTTCTATTTATAGGCCATCATTGCTGCTAATAATCCTATAATCATAGACCAAAACCGCCAGTATTCCCAACACTCATACCAAAAAAAGGAGTTGGGCATTGATACCATGCACATATGGGGATTCCAACTTAAATTGAAGTAAAATGTCCAAAATGGAACAGATAGCAGCCCCCCATTCCACGTGAAAAAAAGAAAAGAAAAAAAAAAGAAAAGCCTAAGAAAAAAAAGGAACAATTAAGCAAATGAGACAGAATATAGTAAAAAATATAAAGGAAAAATTAAATTATTACAACACAATAATAAAAAAGGTTTTAAGGAATATAAAAGTTAGACAAGTTTAACAACAACAGAACACATTTGCCGAAAATAAATGACCTCCACAAAATATTTTAATGCTATGACAAGTATAATTGCATATGACTGTATACAAAAATGAATAATAGATAAGATGGAAGAATTCTCCCATCAAATAGAACTTCTAAACTTAATGAAATTACAGTTAGTGCTCAATGAAAAAACCAGAAAGCCATACAAGACAAAAGAATTCCAGAATGAGATATCGAACAGCCTCATGGACAAAACAATAGATATTTCAAAAACCAGAAAGCCATACAAGACAAAAGAATTCCAGAATGAGATATTCAACAGCATCATGGACAAAACAATAGATATTTCAATAAGATGAAGGGCATCGCCATTCTGCTTTCAATAAAAACCCATGGAAGGCAAATGAATCATGGCTTCAGAATGAGAGTATTAACTAGCCTTGAAAGAGAGAGTATCACTAAAAACCAACTCTTATAGGTGAAAATCCCACGAACCATGTTGGGACTGAAGTTCTTGCAAACATTGCACCCCCGATTCGTAAACTGCCACAAAATCTATTGCCCAAGCTAATACAGAAACAGAAACTTGGACTACTTGAGGGTAGAATAATTAGTTAATTTTTTAAATCACTACTATAAAACAGTTCTTCAATCTTCTGATGGTTGTGCTTGTTCCCCTTTCACATTAGAACCATAGACCTTCAGAAATGGCTCTCGGAATACCGTGATATATTATCAGCAACTAGATCCGTAATTTTATTCATAACCGCACCAGGCAACTTGGAGATAAGCCATAGAAAACAAAACTTTCCACGCACAACAATGATTGACCATGCCTTCAGCACTCGACCATTTAAACAACAGCCACTCACGGAGTCAGATACCCAACTCCGACCATGAAAGTGACAAATGCACCGACCAGCAGTAGACCAATTAAAACGAAAATAGTAAGTGCAGTAAATAAACTCAGACCAACCATGAAAGTGATGCTGACCAATTAAAATATAAATGATAAATGCTTTAGACTATTGCTTTAGCAACGCATAAAGCTTTGAAGCTTTTGACATTAGCTAGCCCTGTTCTTTCATCCTCACTAAAATATCAACTTCTTTTTTCTCATGAAAAGATATCAGATGGATCAAGTCCGATAGTAGATGCAACATAGAAGCTCGAAGGCAATACATAACAAGCCATACTGCTGCCGTGTTGAAATGCCTAAACAGAATATCAAGGAACATTCTTCTGAAAAATGAAAACAGAAAAGAAAGGCAATATATAACAGTTTCCTGAACACTGACAAGGGCCAATAAACAAACTATAGCCCAACTCACTCGACATCTGAAAAGTACCATTGCCCTAACTGCAGCATCAAAAAGTCAACTACTGACATCATGTATGTCCTAAATAATGCCAAACGTAGCCCCCTAGCCCAGTCAAGTGAAAACTGAAAAATGCACTGCAAAATGTACTGAATGACACCCTCACACAAGGATTTTATGACAATCCCTGCCCTCCGCTTCCACAAAACTACGCAAATATCCCATGTACTCATCATATCCATGTACCCTCCAATTCAGACAAACTGCTTGATGTTATTCGAGCATCTCCTTAATATGTCCATTCCGACAATTAACCAAAAACGTCTGTTATACATCACCAAAGTAGAACCCATGTACACTGTCATAGCATTGCAGATCAGAAACAACCTTACCCGTCTCTTCTAGCACATACGATGAAGATGTCTAAAAAGCTGCAGAAAATTAGGAACTCATAAAAGAAAGAACATTCAAATATCCGGAGGATGTGTTACTCCTATCATCCGTGCAAACGCTTAAGAGAATCCCATCAAACATTGAGCACTTCATATACTATTTTGAGCATATGAACCATCCTATCAGACAGACTCACTTAGACGAGTCCTTGGTGAAGTGAAAGCAATGACAGATCAGGTTAAAGGAGAGGGCACCTCCAGAGGAACCTAAAATAATAAAAAAATGTATAGAAAGAAGGTGAAAGATAAGAGCGCCATGCAAACGAGAGAAACAGAGTGTAAATTTAAGACTCACAAGCAGTTAGATTCCCAACAGCCTTCAACAAAGCCTGCAAGACTTTCAAGGTAAAACAAAGAAGTGCCCAACACTGCAAATGCTGCAAACGAGGGTCTAATGTGAGCTCTACACAAACATGCAATTGAAAAGAACCTGACGAGACCAAACCTGCAGACCGTCCTGACGTTCATGAAGTAGCAAATGGACTTGTACCCATCATATACTCCCTGACAGTCAAATATACAAATTCTAGTAGGCAAATTTTTTCGCACCTACACCCAAGGTATTTATTGCAACCAGCTTACTCACTGAAGAAACGTAGAAAATATAATTGCACTTGCAGCATTCCGAACACATTAGAGAACATGTCAAAGAATAATCCCACAATAGAGAATAACCAATTTTCTATCTCAATAACAAGCTTCTAATAAGCAGCTACCTGAAAATAGAAGACACCAAGTTGAACTCACCAAAGAGATATCCTCTCAGGCAATTCTGCATAAATACATTATACACCAAATATAAAAGTTACTGAACCCCAATACTCACAGAATTTGAGAAGAAGTTTTGTACCTGGAGCAAGATGTCCCAGATGCATCCTATGACAAATATTTTCAAAGGGGAAAAGAACCACAAACAACACATTAAAAATTTGACTAATCTGGATCAATTCACACCCGACTACTAAAGAAACCACCAAATTTAAACCCTAGTTTTTAGTGGGGTGCCATAGCAACAAGGGACTCGCCATGTATAGTAGAACCTTAAGTAAAATCTAACCAATGACATACTAAGAATAAGACTCACAATCCAAATACTCAATGAAATGAAAAGAGGATAGAGAATAGACACAGATGGGAACAAATTGATTTGACATCCTATGATGAACATCTAGGAAACAGAAAAAAAGAAAACAAAACAAAAAAGAACTACTATGACATCAAAAATTAACTACATAAAACAATCCGGACCTAGTACTAAAGAAGTGAATTAAACCACATAAAGCCAATTGAAACCAAGGACTTGCCACGTACCACACAATCTAAATATGTACTAGCAACGAATGAAGAATTAAGACCCTAATCAATATTTCCCAAAAAAATAGCACGCCATGATACTGGCAATAAGGAATGAAATCTAATGAAATCTATGACCAAGACAGACATACCAGATCGACCTGGGGGGATGGAGAAAAGATAAGGAAACTCGAAATACTTCAATTGATTCAGAAAACATCCTATGATGAATATCTAAGAAAATATAAAAAAAGGAAAAGGACGACAATAGCAATAAAAACTAACTAACGTAAAACACAATACCCTATCATTAAAGAAGTAAATCAAACCAAATTAAAGCAGCAATCCAACCCAAAATGAAACCCTAGAGATAAAAAAACCTGAACGTGTCACATAATCTAAGTTAGAATCAATCTAACAACATAAGAAAAGACTCTAATCTGAAACACTTCAGAAAAGATAGCATGCCATAATACTAGCAATTAGTAGTGAATTAAAACTATGATCGATAGAGACAAAAAAGATCAATGGAGGATGGGGAAAAGACCTATCTACTTCAATTTTATAGACATTAAAGATGGGATGGAATGGCAAAGGTTGAGAGGGATGAAAAAAAGATCAGAAACTCCGTATACTTCAATTTTATAGGCATCAGAGACTAGATGGAACCTTAGTTTATATGCATTGGATACTGGATGAAATGGAATATATATTTTAGTTTAAGATTGAGAGTGATGGAAAAAGATGAGAAAACTTCAAGTACTTCAATTTTACCGGGCCTTGGAGACTGGATGGGATGGAAAATACATTTTAGTTAGGCTGGTAGGGTTGGATTCGATGTATTTCAATTTTGTAGACACAAGAAATGGATGGAATGGAAATTAACAATTGGTAACAGTTTGTGTCAATACTCAACTCTTGAGGATGAATTTTGGTCAACATTCACTTGGATCCCCTATAAACAAAGGGACTACAGGGTACACCATAAGCATGTTTACTTCATACCAAATATCTATCATTAACTGCAGAATGCATATAGAAGTCTCATCAAACATGTCAGAAATGACTAACACCTGAAGAAATAGCATTATAAACACAGCAAGCCAAAAAACACTACACGCTACATATATCCCTGCTGGATAACAAATAGGAAGGTCAGGTCAGAGAAAACAAATAGGATCCTTTCAATAGATCTCATAATTATAGAGAATACATGAAAAGATCAGACAAGCAGATGCATGAAATGGGAACTTAAAAAATTCCTCCTAACACCCTGTTTAAAAGGCAGTACAAAAACTATAGGCAGTACATAAACTATAATATTATACCACCAAGGAAAATAAGGCAAGATTGAGCCAAATATACCACAAAAGACCCTCTACGAGGGTATATAGAACAGTATTAGAATGTAAACATATATATCCGGCAGAAATCCATTATTCTAGGGAACTCAGAGAAAACAAATAGCATGCCCTCAATAGAACTCATAATTATAGAGAATACATAAAAATAACAGATGAGAAGATGTATGAAATGAGAATTAAAAAAAAAAAAATCTCCTAACACCCTTTTGAGAAGGCTTAAAAGGCAATACAAAAGCTATACTCGTCTATACATAACTAAAGTCCACTTCCTTCAGTTTTGCACTAACATTCAGAATTTCTTATCCATGATTGGGTTAAATAGAGAATATAAGAATGAACTTACAATGTTCTGAAGGCTGGACCTACTTCAAAGTGTGTGAGAGGAACTGAAAATGTAGGTACAAGATGAAATATTAAAGAGTTCTTGTCAGTTAACCCTCTAAGATCAAATGTACACAGCATATTTCCCGAAAAAATAATTCGCCATGATACTGGCAATAAGGAATGAAATCCATGACCAAATATACCAGATCAACCTAGGGGGATGGAGAAAAGATCGGTAAACTCGAAGTACTTCAATTGATCGAGGAAACATCCTACGACGAATATCTAGGAAAATATTAAAAAAAGGAAAAAGACTACAATAACAATAAAAATTAACTAATGTAAAACACAATACCCTATCATTAGAGAAGTAAATCAAACCTAATTAAAGCAGCAATCCAACCCAAATTGAAACCATAGAGATAAGAACCTGCACGTCTCACATAATCTAACTTAGAATCAATCTAACAACAACATAAGAAAAGATTTTGGATTCTCTAAATCCAAATACTTCATAAAAGATAGCATGCCACAATACTCGCAATTAGTTGTGAATGAAATCTATGATCATTAGAGACAAAACAGATCAATGGAAGCTGGGGGGGAAAAGACTTATAAAGACGGGATAGAATGGCAGAAGTTGAGAAGGATGAAGAAAAGATTAGAGACTCCGTATACTTCAATTTTATAGGCATCAGAGACTAAATGCATTGGACACTGGATGGAATGGAAAAATACATTTTAGTTTAAGATTGAGAATGATGGAAAAAGATTAGAAAACTTCATGTACTTCAACTTTATCGGCCTTGGAGACTGGATGGGACGGAAAATACAATTTAGTTAGGCTGGTAGGGTTGGACTTGATGTACTTCAATTTTTTAGGTAAAATGCTCAACTCTTGAGGATGAATTTTGGTCAACATTGACTAGGATCCCATAAGCATGTTTACTTCATCCAAAATATCTATCATCAACTGCAGAATGCATATAGAAGCCTCATCAAACATGTCAGAAATGACCAACATCTGAAGAAAGACCATTATATGCATAGCAAGCCAAAAAACACTACACGCTACATATATCCCCATCGGACAGTGATAGGAAGGTCAGGTCAGAGAAAACATATAGGATTCTTTCTATAGATCTCATAATTATAGAGTACATGAAAAGAACCGAGCAATGCACGAAATGGGAACTTAAGGAACTCCTAACACCCAACTTAAAAGGCAGTACAAAAGCAATAATATTATACCACCAAGGAAAATAAGGCAAGTTCGAGCCAGATATACCACGAACGACCCTCTAAGAGGGTATATAGAGCAGTATTTGAATGTAAACTTACATACCTAGCAGAAATCCATTATCCAATTGAGCTATGAGAAAACAAATAGGATGCCCTCAATAGAAATAATTATAGAGAATACATGAAAGGAACAGACGAGAAGATGCATGAAATGAAAATTAAAAATAAAAAAATCCTCCTATCACCCTTTTGGGAAGATTTAAAAGGCAATACAAAAACTATACCCAACTATACCTGCCTAAAGTCTTCAGTTCCTTCAGTTCTGCACTAACATCCAGAATTTCTAAACCACAATTGGGTTAAATAGAGAATAAAAGAATGAGCTTACAATATTCTTAAGGTTAGACCTACTTCCAAGTGTGTGAGAGGAACTGAAAATGTAGGTACAAGATGAAACATTAGAGAGTTCTTATCTGTTAACCCTCTAGTAAAGCCAAGTGTACAGAGCATATTCCCGTCAGAAGTCCAGAATTTCTCTTTGTAGTCTGCTTTTACACTCAAGATCTCCCACCCACCATTTTGATTAGAAATTAGAACTATATAAAGATGATAGAATTAAACTCCAGTTTTCTGAACCAGTTGCACCCACTTTAATACACTAAGAAAATAAAGTTCGAAAGACCCTCTAAGAAAGTATTTAGAGCAATATTAGAACGCAAACATACATACCTGGCAGAAATCCATTATTCATCTCTTACCCAACAATCTGGATTTAAAAAAATGTGTAAGCAACAACCATTGTACTTACAGTGTTGTGAACTGGTTGGACCCATCTAAGAAACCGAAAATGTAAGCCTTTGTATAACTGCCTAAAATTAGAAATCTTCAAGTCTTAATCTCCCATCCAATATCTGATTTTAAGAACTGACAATAATATGAAAATGAACTTACAGAGGATGGACCTATTTAAAGCAATACTTAAAATGAGAAAAACTAAAAGTGGAGGCTCGATACCGGCGTACTTGAAAGAGAACTCATATATAATCCTCCTGAAGCTCGTGATAAAAACAAATACCAACCGGTACATACTGACCTTCTGCGCCTACATACAAAAGCTCTCACTTGCTATTCTGATTAGAAGTATGTCAAGAATAAAATTGCACTTACACTGTTCTGAACCGGCTGAACGCACTTCAAAGTTATACCACAAACGAGAAACTGAAAATGTAAGCTCAAGCTACATATACAACCAAATAATACTGTTTGTCTCCAAAAGTTAGAAAGGCAGTGAAAGAACGTATACCTGCATACACCTGGCAGAAATCCAAAATTTTAATTTTGATTAATACAGTTTAGAGAAAATAATTAATGCTTACAGTGTTCTGAACCAGCTGAACTGAATTTAAAGCCTTACCACAAGGGGATGAAAAAATGAAAATGCACGTACGAACCACAAATGATGAACCGCACATGCTGTCTAAGAAAACACCCGTAACACCCTCTGGAGAAATTCCCAAGGCAGTATACGAGAACTTGCACCTGCTTTTGGACTCTCAACCTGGCAGAAGCACGCATAAAACTTTGAAGCTTCCCTTGTTTTTTTCATCCCCAGTAAAATATCCGCTTCTTTTTTCTTATGAAAATATATCAGATGGATAAGTCCAACAATAGGTGCAACATAAAAGCTAGAAGGCAATACGTAAAGAGCCATACTGCTGCCGAAATAGGAATGCCTAAACAGAATACCAAGGACAATTCTTCTGGAGGGAGCAACCAAAAAAAGGAAATATATAGTTATTTCCGGAACACTGAAATAAACAAACTAGTCCAACTCATTCAAGACATCTAAAAAGTACTCTTTGCTCTAACTGCAGCACCAAAAAGTCAACTGCTGACATCAAGTTTGTCCTAAACAATGCCAAATGCAGCCCCGATTCTTAGCCCAGTCAAGCTAAAACAGAAAAATGCACTGCAAAATGTCACAAGACAATCCATGCCCTCCGCTTCCACAAAACTATGCAAATATCATTCAAGCATCTCCTTAATATGTCCATTCCAACAATTAACCAAAATCGTCTGTTATACATCACCAAAGTAAAACCCATGTACACGGTCATAGCACTGTAGATCAGAATCAACCTTACCGTCTCTTCTAGCACATATAACGAAGATGTCTAAAAATCTGCAGAAAATTCAGAACTCATACAATAAAGAGCATTCATACACCTGAAGGATGTGTTACGTTTATCGTCCATGCAAAATGCTTTGAGAATCCCCTCAAACATTGACCACTTCAAATAACATTCTGATCATATGAACCATCCTATCAGACTGACTCGTGTTAGATGTATCCCTGGTGCTTTGAAAGCAATGATAGAAAGATCAGATTAAAGGAGAGGGCACCTCCAGAGGAACTTAAAACACATGCAGTATTCCGAACATGTTAAATGATGTTCTGAATTTTCTGATCCACGTATGATGAGTAGTTGCTAAATAAGGAAGAGGTCAGTGTTATTGCCAAACTTGACAGTCGAGTTACTGAGGAAAATTAAAACTCTTAAGGTCTTCTTCAAAATTTTAAATCACGTCAGAAATACTTATAAAAAACTAAATTATCAAAGACCAGCAAATTGCACAAACATCACAAATTTAAATTAGAGCTACACATTCCTAATTTTAAAAAAAAAATCCCACCAAAGAGAATAACCATTGTACTATCTCAATCACAAGCTTCTAAACAGCATCTACCTGCAAAATAGAAGACACCAAGTAGAACTCATAATCCTAGAGAATACAAAAGACCAGTCAAGCATATGTATGAGATGAGAATTTAGAAAAAACTCTTCCTAATGCCCTTTAGGAAGGTTTAAAAGGCAGTACAAAAACTATACCTGCCTATATCTAGCTAAAGTGAAGATCAGATGAACGATCATCACCGATCAGACATACTGCCAACACATTGTCTATTGTCAAGGCATCCAGGCTGATGTCAGAAAATCGATCATGCAAATACAACAGCATGATCAATAATCTCTTATTCACGATTGGGTTAAATAGAGAATATAAGAATGAACTTACAATGTTCAGAAGGCTGGACCTACTTCCAAGTGTGTGAGAGGAACCGAAAATGTAGGTACAAGATGAAATATTAAAGAGTTCTTGTCAGGTAGCTCTCTAGTAAAGTCAAGTCTACAAAGCATATTCCTGTCAAAAGTCCAGAATTTCTCTTTGTAGCCTGCTCTTACCCCCAAGATCTCTCACCCGCCATTTCGATTAGAAGTTAGAACAATATAAAGATGATAAAACTTTAATTTTCTGAACCAGCTGCACCCACTTTAATGTTATACCACTAAGAAAAATAACGTAAGTTCAAGCCACATATACCACAAAAGACACTCTGAGTATCTAGACCAGTATTAGAATGTCTGGCAGAAATCCATTATTCTTCTCTCACCCAACAATCTAGATTTTAGGGGGAAAAAAATAATGTGTAACCAACATACTATTATACTTACAGTGATCTGAACTGGTTGGACCCATTTTAAAGTTATAAATCCACTCTATGTAAGAAACTGAAAAATAAAAGCCTTTGTATAACTGCCTAAAATTAGAAATCTTCAAATCTTAATCTCTGATCCAATATCTGATTTAACATCAAAAATATCAAAATGAACTCACAGTGTTCTAAACAGGCTGGACCTATTTAAAGTATTACTTAACATGGGAGAAACTGAAAGTGAAGGCACGAGACCAACGTACTTGAAAGAAAACTCATATATAATCCTACTAAAGTTCGCGATAAAAACAAATACCAACTGGTACTTATTGACCTCTCATATTCTGCCCCTACACAGAATCTCTCACTTTGAATTCTGATTAGCACTATGTAGAGAATAAAAATTTCCATCTACACTGTTCTGAACCGGCTGAACTCACTTCAAAGTTATACCACAAACGAGAAACTGAAAATGTAAGCTCAAGCTACATATACAACCAAAAAATACTGTTTAACTCTCCAAAAGTTAGCAAGGCAGTGAAAGATCGTATACCATATGCACCTGGCACCCATCCAAAATTTTAACTTCTTTCCGTCTCCTACACCCAAATATTTCTTAACCAGCATTTAGATTAAAACCAATATGTAACCAATACAGCATTGCACTTAATTTGTTTTCTGAACCATCTATACTCATTTTAAATATATACCTTACCGTGAAGGTAAGAGAACTCTTTCGACACCTTGCGGAAAGCTCACAATGAGATATAAAATGCATACCCATCTCCACCTCCAGAAAATCCAGAATAATACTGCCTTGTTTTTCTGCCCTACACGAATATCCATCCAGCATTTCATAATTATAAAAACATGTAGAGAACATAAAAGGATACTTACAACAGTCTGAACAGCTAGTTTAAATCTATACCTCGAGGAACAGAAACTGAATGTAAATTTGACACGACACCTATCAGAAAGGTTCATTGGTCAAAATTGAGAACATATATCAAATTTGTATCTGCCAAAAATCCAAAATTTTACTCTCGATATGTCCTACACCCAGAATCTCTCGCTCACCATTTTGATTAAAACAGTTTAGTGAATATAATTAACACTTACAGTGTTCTGAACTGGCTGAACTGAATTTAAAGCTTTACCACAAGTAAGGGGCTGAAAGAATGAAAATGCAAGTTCGGATCACAAATGAGGGGAAATTTGAACCACATATATTAACACCCTCTAGAAAAATTCCCGAGGCAGTATAAGAGAACTTACACCCGCTTTTAGACTCTAAACCTGGCAGAAGTATGCATAAAAAATAACTTACACCCATCTTTAGACTCTAGAAATATGTATCAAAATCACGATGACTACAGAGGAACATTAATACAGATTATAGAAGATAACAGAAAAAGATACAAAGAGATTTTATTTTTATTTTTATTTTTATTTTTTTGGGTTCAGTCAGTACTTACACATAAGTTTGATGTGGGTACCTTGTAAAGTTAGAATCGCTATTCTCATAAAATTTTATTCCAGCCTTCCATGAATTCATCCAACCAACATCCTGTGAACTGTTTTTTTTTTTTTTTTTTTTTTTTTTTTTTCAATAAGCAGCATATTAAAATTCTAGACAATTCAAAATCATATTAAAAAGGAGATAAATCAAGCTAACGTAAAGGACTAATCCACTAATCCAACACGATTTCATCATAACTCGTGCCCCAGCAACAGGCGACCTCCATGATCACATCAAATACTCTAACCTAACAATTAGAAAAGAAAAGATTAGGTCAGTTGGTATACTAATCGGCGGTCGCTTACGATTGAAACTATCCGAATAAAGCTAGCGAAGAACAACAAAATAAAGCTGGAATTAATTGGGGGAAAGAAATCAGAACCAATTCAAAACAAGAAAAATTCAAAGCCAGATCAAAAAAATAAGGGAATAATGGTGATCTACCCCCAATTACCTAGTAACTGATGCCCTAATTTCGCAACAAGAGACATACCATGATATATAATAACATCACATAATCTAATCTAATAGGGAAAATTAAGAACAAAAAGGTACCATAATTACCCTAAATTAAGAATAACAATAATTTCAAGGAGATGGGATCGAGTGATCAAGATTGCAGAGAGAGAAGGGGAGGGCAGCCCCTTTTATAGGCAGAGGAGACGCGGTGGATTAGTCGGTTGTTGATTGAGTCGGTAAAAGATGGCGGAGTGGGATTATGAATAAATTAATATTAAAATGTATGGGAATAGGATTCGGTTATATTATAGAATCGGGACGGACAACGCAAGCACATGGATTTGAGAAAGCATGAGAAGTTTCGGGAATTTCTAGTGGAACACATTTTTTTTTGGTGAGCACACTTTTATATTTACAATTTTGTTATTTAAGTTTTAAAATATAATTGCTTTTTTCTTCAGCCTCTGCTTCCTCCCACTTTTCCGCATGAGCTGCAGGAAAAAAAAAAAAATTGGGGGATCGCTGACGCGGCTGGGGATAGAATTTGTGAGAAAGGAATATGTCATCTATGTGTTATGATGTTAGGTTTTTTTTAGCAAAAATTGTGTATATTTAATAATGAATGCCTCATGACCCAATTATTTAGTTGGTCCAAATTAAAATTTTGAATTAACAATAAAGGTTCCTTTTAGCTAAATTTGTGGGTTAGTTAATAATGTACGTGTTTATTGTCCAATTTTTAACTGATCCGATTTAAAATTTTGAATTAAAAATAAAATTTTTATTTTTTTAATTCAAAATTTTGAATAGTGCGATTCAAAATTTGACCCATGAATATGTTTATTACCATCCCTAGTTATTTTTCTATGTTTAATGAATGTTTCGGTTTAAATGTGTGAGACACATATATAATATATTTAACATAAATAAGTTAATACTAGAGAGCCAACTCTTTGGAAATAATTTTAAAATTGTGAGGTTCCACCCAGTAGTCGAGGATAATTCATGTCTTGATCCCTTTATTTTAAGTATGCGTAGTTAAAAAACTGGAGTCGAATCAAAAGAAAGTTTCAGATATACCTCTATAATTCCTAAGTATCCCATCAAAAAGTTGATATTTATTATAAATTTGTCATTATAAGATTATGAATCTTATAATGATGTTGTCATCTTCTTAATTAGTGATATAGTTTCAAAAACCCAAATAATCTCTAAATCAAAACTATAATAATTTTCAATGCTAAGAAATTCAAATTTAATCTAAGAGTAAAAAAGTTACTTTTATTCTTCAATTGCAGCGAGATCCAAGTGACTTGAAGAAATTCAATCCTTTTTTATGAACTTTGAGATGAATTGGCATGAGTCACTGTGTAAGGAGAAACGTAAGACTTAGGCGGGACAAGAATTCATTCGTGAGAGTAGTAATAAAGAATGGAAAAAGAATCAGAAAGTTGGAGGAATAAATGAGATGGATAATGTAGGAATATAAGGGTATGGAGTTCGGATACTCACAAATTAGAAAGTGTATAAAGAAGTTTCTTTCACCAAAATATTGTTTAGATAAATTGCATGATGTGTTCCTTGCCAACATGAATCCCTATTTTTTCCTCTTTAGCTTGCAAACTAATCATGTTCGGCTCCGTATTAAGCTTCAAGTTTAGCATGTTCAATTACATTATAAATCATATTTACGTGTTTAGTCTCGATAAACTAATACGGATATTGTGAATTTTCAGTTATATGGTACTTTAAATGTAAGTTCTAAAATTTTATGAGATGCTTTAAATATATAATAAATTTGTGAGCTAGTTATATAATAAAATTCAAGATGGCATAAGTTTTTATAATATATATAGTAGGCTATATTCCCTCCATGTTTTATTAACAATGCATAATGAAACTATACATCATCCTAGTACATAGATAAATACTTCCGTGAGTTTCTACTACTACTACTAATAAAGTTACAACTATATTTGTTAAAATTTACAATTGTGCTAATTATAGTTACAGGCTCTCTCCTTATTTGTTGTTTCGATTCTTCCCTCTTGATGTTATTTCTCTCGATCTTCCTACTGTTCTGCCTACCTCTTTGTCTCGTCCTCGTCCATTGGGCACTGTAAATCGAGTTGTCCTTGCGTATCGCGATGTATAACTAGTGTCTAATGTAAATCTGTCCATAAAAAAATATTATGATATATGTGCAATGCTAGAGATAATACTGAAATCATCTTGTTATTAAAAATGCAATTGTTTCTCTCTCACCATATATACCACAAGCATGTACCCATCCTTTCTCTATGATTATTACTCTTGTTTCTTATGAGAAAAAGTAAAGAAATCTAACCCGCCAATTAACTATTCAAACTCTAATGCTTTTGATACATCCAAACATCTTTTTAAAGGAATGCCCTCTAAATTTTGTCAATTTCTTCGAAGTCCCAATGTGAAAAAAAAAAAGGACGTGATGTAGAAGAAGAACTCTTATGAGAGTTGATGTGCACTAGCTTACTAGCCTCGGATAAACCATGTTTTTCCATACTGCAAGTGAACTATGGACTTTGTGGATGAGGATTGAAGATTGAGGGTTGTGGATGAGGATTGAAGATTGAGGGGCATGAGTTTAAGAGGAAAGTCGAGATAGTTAAAGCAAAAAAATATTTTGAAGAAAAACTATAAAGATAGTATAAATAAATTGCAGCTCAAATAACTTTTGTGCTTTCAAACTAATTCCATTATTCTAATTTATCAAAATTAAATAAAATTAAAGTCACTTTTGTTGTCCTAATTTGGAACACTATTAACTTTTGAAAATCGCTCCATTAACTGTTTATACTTTTATTAAACAAAACTAGAGGAGAAAAAAAAGAAAAAGAAAAAAAGAATACCATTCTTTCAACAAAAATATTAGACATTAAAGGCCTTGAGGCAAGGTCGGACTTTAGAGAAGGCCAACCATACAAAATTCGCAATCTATTCTCGTAGTTTTTTTTTTTTTTTTTTTTTTTGAAATTTTCATACTACAAACAATAATAATTTTTTTTATATTTATTATTATTTATTTGTTTTTGTAATGTTGTAAGATCAACGGTGTATAAGCTCTATAAGATCGTACCAAGTAAGCAGATGAGGCTTGTACCAAGTAAGCAGATGAGGCTTGCATCGACCAGACATCACAAAGAATACAAAGTGAATAAACAAACAAACTACCCACTGCAAAGGAAAAAAAAAACAAAATATACTAAGAAAATATTTTCATTAAAAGATAAAAGAAGGTAGAAATTATTTCCGTAAAAAGAGAAGAGAATAACTGATATTAATATAGAAAATTAATGCAGGAAATGACTCACCTGAAAGTGAGGAGAATTATTGTTTACATGTGCAAGTCACATAGATCATAGAACACCGTAAACTGCTAACAAGTTCCATGTTGAGTAACTAGTTCGCTGAAATTTAAGGCTGAATCACGTTCCCTATTGCCTGTGAACTTTACAAACTTGATATGTGATTCTTATTTTGTTTCATACTGTAGCAACTCTTTATATTTCAGGAATATGTTAATCTAACAATAAACCTGATATAAGCTAAATAAAGAGAAATTTATTTTAATTATAAGTGAAAACGACATAAGAACCCAGCTTTGAAAATATTAACTGAATAAAAATGTAATAACAAATATTTTTACAGTAACGAAACAGGCATGCATACAAGAACAAATTTCGGTAGAGTCGGTACAGACCTTGACATCCTATTAAAAATATCCAAAATAGCGAAGAATCTTGTGCTGCAACCAGATAGTTTGCACACTAGAAGCTCGATTTTCACCAAAGCATTTACCGATTTACAAATAGAACAACCCCCCTATTCACAGTACTCTCAGACTACTTGTCACAACACCTGTTTCAGATCAATAATACAAAAACCCTGCAATTGAATAAATAGGAGATCATTTGAGGAGAACCTGCAGGTGATTTCAATTCCATTCTAAGAAATTTGTGGCAACAACTGCTGTAGCTCAAAAAATAGTTTGAAAAGTTGAAAGGGAAGTCTCTTTTTGGGAACGAAGAGTGGAATGGAGGGACATACGAACCTGAAAGCGAAAGTTAGAAGGGTACGAAAAAAAAGATATATAAATAATGAACAGTAAGATTGAGACAGTTCTCAACATACCTCACTCAAAAAAATGGCAGACGAGCTATGGATCTTGGTTGTGATGCTAACACCAAATCATTTTATGCATCCATGGCTAATAAGAAGGCCTATAGTAGAATGAGAGTGAAAAATGAAAGAGGGTAACCTCCATAAATAAAGATAAGCTCAGTTTGTTATGGGCTACTATAAAAGAATGGTTATTGGTAAATATAGAATATAGATGAAAAAAGAAATTTAGTCAAAAAGAGTACTGGAAGAAGATTCTCAAAAATGACAGCTGCATCTTAGTATGAATAATTTGGCGCCCCAATAAGTAGAAGCAGAAGATACTTTAATGATGAATAGATATATTATGCAGTCCAGCCATTTTTCCAGCATGTCATATACCTAAAAAAGGTAAATGCATTCTCACAGCAACTGTTGAGAGTCTCCTTCAACATCATACAATATAAAAAGACAAACTAACCATGTGAAAGGGAAATCAATTAGAACAAATTCAAAAAAATAGTATAACAATTTCACCTTAAGCCGAGATCAAGCATCAAAAATGAGGAGATTTAAACTAAAATTGATATCAAATAGGACATATATCAAGAAAACCCCATATCGGCCCAATTACAGGCAGATATACATGACATTTTTCACCAAGAAAAAACAAAACAAATTATCAAATTTACACTAACAAGAATCTAGTATTTCCAACATTTCCTAATTATTATTATGAACTAGTTTTCAAAAAATGCAAAGCTTGAAACGCCCCTATAATAAAACAAAATAATATCTCCTATCATCCATTAGTACATTTTGCTTTTAATTATGTCAATGCAAAATCTGTAACTCAATGCAAATAGTTTCAGCATAAGAAAGAATCCTAAGGAAACATCTTCAACAACTTGGCCACTGTTAGCACAAAGAAAGGTATCCCCTATAAAATAGAATTAAATCTTAGACAGAAAATCCAAAAGAACGAATCACTATCAATATAATCAATAGATTCTACTTGAATAAGCTATCAATATAATCAATAGATTCTACTTGAATAAGCCTTGTCTGCATCCAAATTTATAAAGTAAACCAATTAAATTACGATTGTAATACACTAAAAGAATAGAGGTAAAAGATAACCATATGGAAAGTCGACTGATAGAATACGTCAACATAAAGCTCATTCTGTTCATCAACTTTTTTCCATTTTTCCAAGGGATTTGGTCCTTTTTTGAAGATGGGGAGGATAATTTCATAATAAGTCAACTCTAAAGTTAACCTTGGAGGAAAATCGTCTTTTTTTCCCCCCCTTATTTCAAGGAATTGTGTCTATTTTTCCCCCCTTATTTCAAGGACTTGTATCCCTTTTTGAAGACGGAGAGAATAATATCAAACCAAGTTAATTTTGGATGGAAAATAACACCAAAACAAGTGTCCGATAAAATTTGAGTGGTACCAAATTAACAAGTGCCAGATAAATTATGTTTAGAAACGTACCATGTCAAGTGTGAACAAGAAGACCATGCATATGAAATTTTAAGATAGAACAGTCAAGAAATTTGAAAGACAAAATGGGCAAGAGACTGGCCTAAAGGGGAGAGAAAATAGCACAGATATCAGACGGTAAATACTAAAACATGCGTCAAGGTGGAGCAAACCCTAGCCATATAAAGCAGAATTGCTACCAACAAAACCACACAACTCTAGTAACTGAAACTTATAACCAATCCATGAGAAAATGTTGTTAAGCATTTGCATACAAGTAATGTAGAAAAACCACGCGTCAAGTCTAGTAAGGGAACTGACAACTAGTAAGGTTTTATGCATATGGCCAAAAACATGATGCAGCTTCATGTTCAAACATGAAGCATCAAACTACTTTCAGTCACCAATAATCTCGAGGCACATCAAGTTCGAGGCAGCATCATACAAATAAACTGGAAAATAATGATATAAGCTTGGATATGACAATGTCAGAAGACTTGAAAAATAATATAAGATCAAAAATCAAGGTTCACAAATCCAGAAGTTAAATAGCAATACCTTAGAGTACTAGATGTAACATCTCTAGTCAGCCTAGCCAGAAAGTTCTACAATAACAGAGAGGATTACCATGAGCAGATTTCCAATTTTCTTCCAGTACAGAATAAAATAGCAATAGCAACAGCAACAGCATACGCATACTAAAAAGCCCCCTTAACATTTTTCCAATCGGACTTAGGACTGGCATTAGCAGTATTGAGCAAGCAAACAAACATCACACAATCACAACTGCCCCCTCCACATTTTCCATCCGGGCTTGGGACCGGCATTGGCAGTGTTAAGCAGCAAACAATCAACATTTAATAAAAATATCAAATCAGTCAACACTCAAATCACCACATTAAAGAAACAGAAACATCATCAAGAACAGAAAGCACACCACACATCAAAAGCCACAATCCAACCACAAAAGAATCACACATTTTCTCCCGCTAACAGGTGGACAGCATCCAAGTAAGTCCATAACCAAATTACTCAAAAAAATAACAGTGGCTCCTAATGATACCATACACATTACCGCACCTATGTCCTACTCGATAACTGCAGAAACACAGAATAAACCTCAAATGGTACTCATAGGATAAACCAGTCCAGCACATGTAACTCCCAAATTATCAATCTCCACCACAACACAAAATCCAAGTACTTTCATATATGCAGCTAAAAAGAAAAAATGACGTTTAGCAAGCAAGGGATACACCAATAAGATCCATCATCCTCTCTTTTGGTAACGCCAAGAAATCTTATCCTCATCTAGGCAAACATGCATACAATAGACATAACAATTGGAGCTTACAGAATACTCTCCAGAAAAATATTTTTTGCCATCTAGAAAACACAAATAAACAAATAATAAATAAAGTTACAACAACATTAAAAAGGCTTCAACACGCATCACAAGTTTTCAACTCAACAAGTAATATTGTGATAATCTATGCAAAAATGCATATATCTGAACCTCACAAACCCACCCAGTCACAGAATGAAGCATCGAGCTGACACCAAGTTAGTCAAACACACATCATTATAATGTGCATGTGTTAGTAACCTTAGGCAAAATATGCATACAACTTATACAACCCCCAGCACAAAAATCAAAGGCGCAGGCTGGCATTAAGCTGTGAATAGTCAAACCACTTATAAGTGCAAAGCAAAAAAAGTGTTGCAACAAGAAGGGCTAGACATGCATATCTATCCACAAAAAAAATACAATTTTGATGACTAGGTAGCATATCTATCCACAAAAAAGCTTAAAAGGTTCTAATATCAGCCAACACAATGTGTATCACACATATCGTATCAAATTTTAAGATACCTGATGCCATGTGTGGCATTGCAAATACTTGTTGATATTTACCAACAAACGATATTGCCAATACAAAATACCTGATATTGCTCCGATTTTGATGACTAGGTAGCAATCCTGTTTCCACAATTTTCTAACGTAACTAAGACACACACACGGAAACCACCATCACAGCCAAGAGTAAGAAAAATAAAAATAAAAGACAAAAAAAAAAAAACAACAATATCCTAAAAGGCTGAGTCAAGTGGCTCAAAAATAATTATAGCTCAACAATATTTAAGTGCCAACAAAGATTCCTCTTGTGAGTGTCATTGTTCTGCAACGAAGCACACATTTCAGAACAAGTGTCATGATCATGGCAGATATGTACGTTGACAGTTATACAACGCTTCCCGACACATATCGAATACACTGAAACCATATCAAAATTTAAAAATTACAAAAAATTTGCATATCACAGTCATGTCCACCTTTAAAAAGTCGTACAAATCATGCATCATAACCATGTCCGACTTCAAAAATTCACAAAAATCACTGTTAAACACTGAATTTATATGTCTTAAAGGACAAAAATATTTTCTTTTGACGTTAAAAAAAAATATTAAGCTAATAAATCCCAATTACCTTGCAAAGAAAGAAACTTCAAGTATTTTATTGAAGGTTGAATTAAATTTGATTTTCTTTTCCTTAATATGATTACTTGACTAAACTTTAAGTTTTAAATCATTAAAGATTTTTATTTTCTTTTTACTTTAAAGAAAAGATGCCTTAATGATTACGAGTTTTGATGAACATTATATATATCACATGCATAAAATTCGTATCTAGCTTCGATGTCCTACTTATTTAGAGTTATTAATGTTCCTATATTCATGTTATGTCATGTCCTTTGTTCCATATCTATGTCTATACTTCATAACTCTACTGCAGACAGATTAATTATCCCAAAAAAACCTCTGAAAAAGGAAAGCAGTAACAAAACTGAAAAATTCATTGATTAATCAGTCCCATAACAAAGCTGAAAATTCAATAATTAACCAGTCCCATATAACCAATAGAAAAACCCTAGATTAAAAAGCCAAACTTAATATATATATATATATATATATATATATATATATATATATATATATATATATATATATATATATATATATATATATATATATATATATATATATATATCAATGGCTGCAATGTATAGGAAAAACTAAATTTGGAACCATCCACCTAAGTGCGCTAATACCCACCCATCATGCAAAGAAGATACTTGCATACCAAAAATACCATATAGAATAACAAAATGATTATAGATAGTCCACGCAAGAAAATCCTTTTATAAGTTCAAGCGTCATTAGAAAAGCAAGAATAAGTCGAACACTATCTTCATAGTAAAGAACCACCACGTTGCAATGATGTAAAAGAACTGCAGTGGGGTGAACACTAGAATAGACTGCAACATGGACCTTCAATCACTCGATTACTGTTGCCTAACTTACTCTGCCAGATTTTCATGGTACATTCCTAATATAGATCACAAAAACAAAACTGGCAACCCAGAGAAAACTAATTAACTCAAACATTTTTAAAAGCGTACTATTAATATTTGCCGTTTGCTTAGTAGCTTTTTTAAGGATTGCACTATCAAAAGCAAAATACATCTCCTTTTGTCCATACGTACACAAACAATATATGTATAATTACCAAAATAATAATAAAGCTTTTGAACGTAATCCTAGTTAAGCTTACCTCCTCCATATTGCGTACCTCATAGTAACATATAGTACCACAACCAAAAGCATACCACGAACCAAGTAAGGCTGCACTGGACACAACAGGGTTTATAATCACTCACATACAGGCATAACAATCAGTATTGCACAATGGAGATCCTATTAACTTCAAGTTTTGCATAAGCCTGAAATAACTAGTAAAGATTAAGTATAAATAACTAAACAATTATGAAACAAACACAAAGTTCAATACTCAAGACAATGGCAATACCATTTTTGATACTACAAAGACCTGGAATATCTAGAGGAAAAAAACAGAGAGCGACCAGAGATGACGAAAGAAATCAGAACTGAAAACTGAAACTCGACAAGTCACTCCATGCCTGATAACCTCAACAAATAAATTCAAAAATACATCATAAATTAAATTTCACTATATAAGACAACCTCTGTTTTTTTCCTATATGGGAAAAGGAAGGGGGAGGAAGGGCAAGGCGATAAACACAAGAACAAGAAAGATTGTGCAATAACAGAAATTCAGCGTATTTGCAACTTCACAATTCCCACAGGAAAACTCAAGGTACCTACTACGGATACACAAATAAATACAACATATCCATTAGCAATACAAGTGATTTATAAAACTTGGTTCACCGAAGGTACGTCCATATATAAACTGAACTGCATATGTTTAGTCCCCCAAAGGTACGTCCATATGCAACCTGAACTACATATTTCCATCTATATCAAGCACCAGCAAAAATCCACCACCTCATCTCTGTTCAAAGTTTATTCGACGAAGTCCCATGACCTTTCGTCCATGACCTATGCCAGCAGATGCCATCAATAGTCAATATTCCATAGATTATATTGAAGATTTTTCTTTTTTCTTTTTTTTTATGGCTTTCCTTTATATACATGACCTCAAAACACAAAATACTTTAAAATGCACATATGTTTGAACAAGTACGATGCTAGAAAAAGTGTCTTAGACTTTGCACATTTGTCATGTCTGAAAAGCATGCTAACATCATAATTCAGCCCGATCTTCATGCAAGCAATTACCAAGTGAAAATGGCATAATAAAATAAGGTGAATAGTTGCAAAGTACAAATAGCATAACTGAGGAAGGTTAAGACAAAAAACAATCAAGCTGAAACAAAAAATACCTAAAAAGATGTTATTTTCACATTTGTATTCTTGTAAAGAAATAATAATAAAAAAGCCAAAGGGAGAAAATAGCATCTATTGAAGACCAACATACTGAATAATGAAATTGATATTACCTGAAGGTAAGAAATTATATTCAAACTGATTTGGAATCTATACTGTGATGTTATCAAACCAAAACAGTTATTCAAACAACTGTAGCACGACAATTTGATACTCATTCAAAGGGCATTCAATATAAAATGTAAGCTAGCGGTCTGCTTAATGACCTTAAGTACAAAATTAGTACTTTGTCACTTTCATTTGGCTATAAAGAGAGACAACTTCATAAGTTAAAAATACATGAAAATCAGAAAGGAGGTACAAACTGGCAACAAAAAGTAAAACATTTTGGCCGAGAACTAAAATGGCCAGTCAAATATCCCAAATTAACTCTGACTAGAAGATAATGCTATTACGAATCAAGACTTTGCTATTACGAATCAAAACTTCAATAGACCAACTCAACCTACACAAATTTAAGCGCATCCATTGTCCAATCTATAATCTTTGTGACAACAAATTTTGTTTATTTAATACTGTCAATAGACTACTAAAGGATCTGCATTGAGTGGCCTACTCAACCTACAAAAATTTTGTTTTTGACAACAAATTTTGTTTATTTAATACTGTCAATCTATAAACTTCAATAGTGGCCAATGTCTGGTGGTTTAACAAGTGATTTTTCTATCACAATTGGATTGCATCAAGAATCTACATTGAGCCCATTCTTATTTGCTATAATGATGGATGAGCTTACTAAAACCATTCAGGATAAGATACCTTGGTGTATGCTATTTACTAATGATATTGTCTTAATTGATGAGACAAGAACAGGGATAAATGCCAAGTTAGAGTTATGGAGGAGTACATTAGAATCTAGAGATTTTAAATTGAGTAGGTCTAAAACAGAGTATATGGAGTGTAAATTTAATAAACGACGGACTATAGACTATAATGCTGTAAAACTGGATAGGCAAGAGATACAAATGAGCAGTCAGTTTAGATATTTGGGTATTTGGATTCTATTATTCAGAATGATAGAGAGATCGGTAATGATGTTAACCATAGAATACAAGCTGGCTGGTTGAAATGGAGGAGGGTAACGGGAGTTTTATATGACCGTAACATTCCGTTAAAATTGAAAGGAAAATTTTATAGAACTGCTATTAGACCAACTTTATTATATGGTACGGAATGTTGGGCTATAAAGAAACGTCATTCACGGAAGATAAGTGTAGCAAAGATGTGCATGCTCCATTGGATGTACGGCAACACTAGGAGAGATAAAGTGAGAAATAAAGATATTCGAGGTAGGTGTAGCTCCCATCGATGAGAAGATGCGAGAAAATCGCTTACGATGGTTTCGTCATGTGCAACATAGGCCTACAAATACAACAGTTCGAAGAAGAGAGTTTATCAATATAGGACAAGTTAAAAGAACGAAGGGAAGACCGAAGAAAATATGGATGGAGGTGATACGCAAAGATATGGAGTCTAGAAGTTTAAATAAGGAGATATTATTTGATAGAATTAAATGGAGAAGGAAAATCAAAGTGATCGATCCGGCGTGATTCTTTTTTTGGTTCAAGTAGCCTACCCCAAATACTTAGGATAAAAAGGCTTAGTTGTTGTTGTTGTTGTTGTAATACTGTCAATAGACTATAGACATAATCAAACGTGAACTGAAAATTTAACCAATAAATTCAAATGGCAAAGAACTACTATCAAGTTACATAATTCGACTACAAAGCAGAAACCTTGACCAAAACATTGAACCTGCAAATAGCTAATCGTACATAATTTGACTGGAGCCTCAAGTTCTTGAGTTCGCTCAACAATGCTTAAAGACACAAAGAACAAAAGCCGAAATAGAAAAGAATATTTGACAAAGTTTACCTATCATCTATGTAGAACAAATACTTAGGAGCCACATTGCCTCCAAGTATGCATCCAATAACCTCTGATACTTAAACCCAAAATGCCTTGGAAATTTGACATAACCAAATTTGCTACACATCCTAGATGTCTCGAGTATGTAAAATAAATATATCCGAAACTAGAAAGTTAAAATTTGAAAATTATGAATGAGAAAATGATATTTATATGACTTGCATATGCATTACATTTATACTGGTGTTGTGTTTTCTAGTGAAGAATACGCTTATGCATTTAATTATATATTTTGACAATTTGAAAACATCTCATATATCAGAGACACTGAATAATAGCGCTAATACATGTATAGTGTATTAATATTATACACGATGTCTCATTATCTTAATTTGTTGAATTTGCCTTTCTTGTCTACTATATCATATTGTATCTACATAACTAAATAATATTTTTCCCATATTTTCACCATATATTGTCCTTTTTCTTCAAAATTTATTATATTGCCGTGCCCGTATCCTATACCCATGTACATTCTTCATAGCTTATCATAAAATTCTCCATCTCATCCACATACAATTTAAAGTTTAGTCTCTACCAAAGAGATCCAAAATTCATTAGTGTCAAGATACTCTCCAAATTTCTTTTTTTCATTAAGGTCATGAAACTTCCCAAATCATTTTCTTATCCATAAATATTATCCTTTCGATCTCCATTAATAAGCCCCATTTTAGCATTCTCATACCGAATTACACCTTATATTTAGTTTCTGTTTTGTTCCTCTACTATATATTTTATTCTTTTCAATTGATCATACCTATAACCATTTCCATGAACAACCCATCAAGTTTTCTTCCTAAGTTGCCTTCATCAGGTCTTCTATGATATGAAGAACCTTTGACAAAATTAAACAAAAGCACGAAAAGCACCATTATATCATTTACTTGTAACATAATATAATTGAGTTACTATTCAGTTTTAGTCATGAATACTACATACATTATACAAGTTTTTCAATGTAAATTAATCAACAAAACCAAACAAAGCCACACTTTTCCATCACCTGGGAGATGTGAACCGCAAAAAATACAAACAACAAATAAAGACCAATACAATTGCTCAAAACCCTAAACTATCAAAAAGAGAAAGTACCAGTGCTCCTACAGTAACATCATCACCATCATCATTGGATGTGTACATTATTATATATAATAAGCAATTAAGAGTTACGGTCTAAACATCAATATGATCAAAGAAGAACCTACAATGCCCATAAAACTGAGAGAACCTACAATAGTCCATAACCTGAAGCTAAACAAATCAAAAACAATTTTCAAAACAGAGATTCACAAAATGTGATGACTGTATCCAGATGCCCCAAGAATGAAACCATCCCATGATAAGAATAATTTTTCTTCTAAAAATACATATAATATTAGAAAATTAACATTGAAATGCAGAATGAATAAATTTGGGAACTAGCAAGGAAGCATCGTTGGATTACAGAATAAAAGTAAATATTAAGCACATACAAAAATAATAATTCCAATACAGAAACCCTAATATAAACAAAATAAGGCCCCCAATTCAGATGTAGTAAAGATGAACCAATCAAGAAGAATGAAGTAAAAAGATCAAATGAGACATTTAATTTCATACACCTGTTTGCTGCACATGAAGTGAGACCCACATCCATTACTCATTTAAGAGCTATACCTTAATGTGAAGCCAAGAGAACTCTTTCAACACCTTCCCGAGGCAAGCAATTCTATTGTTGTGTTTCCTTCGGACTTTATTTATTATTCATCTTACATATGGACTTTATTTTTTATTTATCTTACATATGTTCTAGTTTTAATGTTTTTTCAACCTTGCTTGTCAGTAGACGCTTCTTTTCTCAAGCTCCATCTTGTTAAATGGATATTTATTTAATATTCTCTGCCGTAATCTTTAAAAATTTTACTTCTTAATGATTTATGTTGTGTTGTACTTGTAGTGGCAGTATAAATTTTGTTCTTCTGTGAGATTATTTTGATTCTTAGTTCTCTATCTTGGGAGTCTGACATTACTAATCAAGAAGGTTGATGGCACAATGCAAAAAGTTATTTAGGTGACTAGGTCTTCTCATGTTTTCTAGTTAGGGTTTTGAGCAATAAAACGTAGACAAGTTTTACAGCAATAGAACACATTCACCAAAAATAAATGGCCTCCAAAATATTTTAATGCTATGACACTGTATACAAAAATGAATAATAAATAAAATGGACGAACTCTCCCATCAAACAGAACTTGTAAATTAATATAAACTTCTCGGCTAATATGTAGTGCATAAATTACAGTTACTGTGTTTAATATACAAGACAAATTAATTATGATTCCAGAATGAGATATTGAACAGCCTCATGGACAAACCAATAGATATTTCAATAAGATGAAGGGCATTCTGCTTTCAATAAAAATCCATGAAAGGCAAATAAATTATGGCTCCAAAATAAGAATACTAACTGGCCTTAAAGAGAGAATACCGCTAAAAAGCAAATGCTTACAGGTGAAAATCCCGTGAACCATGGTGAGAGGTTGGGACTGTAGTTCTAGGATTCAAACACTGCACTCCCATCTCAACAAATCATGCATCCACCATCACTGCTTAAACGTCCTGGACTCTCAACAACATAACCATAAAAATCATAACAACCACTCCCTAACGCAACTGCCTTTGCTATAACACAACTGTCTTTGCTAGCTGTCGGCATAAAACTAGTAAATTAATGCAATTTGCATATTTAAATATCAGTCTACAAACCATCAATGGAATAGACATATCTCAAACTTCTACAGAACAAGAGGCTGCTGCAGGAAACATATCAAATGAAATTTTACCAACAATAGAGATCAAAAGACGAAATTTATCCCATGACAATCCACATTAATTAGTATGGTTTCTTATGACAATTATACATCCCAAGAACCAACAGTTCATGAACTGCTACAAAATCTATAGCAAAACTATAAAAGAAACAGAAACTTGGACTACTTGAGGGTAGAATAATTAGTTAGTTCTCGTTTCCCTTCCTTACTATAACCATAGACCATCAGAAGTAGCTCCCAGAATATTGTGATATATCGGCAATTAAATCCAGTATTTTATTCATAACAGGCAACTTGAAGATAAGCCATGGCAAGCGCAACAACCAAAACTTTACATGAACAACAATGATTGACCATGCCTTTCAGCACATGACCATTTAAACCACTGCAATCCCCAGAGTCGAATAACCAACTCCAACCATAAAAGTGACAAATGCACTATCCAGCAGTAGACCAATTAAAACGAAAATAGTAAGTGCAGTGAATAAACTCAGACTAACTCCAACCATGAAAGTGCAGCTGACCAATTAAAATGTGAATGATAAACCCCTTTAGACTATTGCGTCAGCAAAGCATAAAACTTTGAAGCTTCTGATGTTAGTTAGCCCTGTTTTTTTCATCCTCATCAAAATATCGACTTCATTTCTCTCATGAAAAGATATCATATGGACAAGTCCGACAGCAGATGCAACATAGCAACTAGAAGGCAATACATAAAGAGCCATACTGCTGCCAAGATAGAAATGCCTAAACAGAATATCAAGGACCATTCTTCTGAAGGGAGCAACAAAAAAGTAAGGCAATATATAACTGTACCGGGGCCAATAAACAAACTAGTCCAACACATTCAAGACATCTGAAAAGTACCACTGCCCTAACTGCAGCATCAAAAAGTCAATTACTGTCTTTTAAGTATGTCCTAAACAACGCCAATGCGGCCCGATTACTAGCCCAGTCAAAGCTAAAACTGAAACATGCACTGCAAAATGTACTAACGCCCTCACACAAGGATATCATGACAATCCACGCCCTCTGCCTCCACAACTACGCAAATATCGCATGTACTCATCATATCCATATACCCTCCAGGTGCATTCTCCATCTCCGACAAACTGCTTTGATTTTATTTGGGCATCTCCTTAGCATGTCCATTCCAACAATTAACCAAAAAAACGTATGTTATAGATCACATCACGAAAATAAAACCCATGCACACTGATCCAAATCAACCCTACTCAGCTCTTCTAGTACATTCGACAAAGGTGTCTGGGAATCTGCTGAAAACACAGAACTCGTATAAAGAGCATTCAGATACCTGAAGGATGTGTTACGTCTATCCTCCATGCAAAATGCTTGGAGAATCCCATCAGAACACTTCAAATAATACACTGAGCATATGAACAATCCTATCAGACAGTCTCATGTTTAGACGTATCCTTGGAGAAGTGAAAGCAACAACAGAAATCACATTAAAGGTCCAGAAGAACTTAAAATAATATAAAATGCATAGAAAGAAGGGGAAGATAAGAGTGCCATGCAGATGCAAGAAACAGAGTGTAAACTTGAAACTTGAAACTCACATGCAGTTAGATTCCTAACAGCCCAAAGTCTGCAAGACTTTCAGGGTGAAACAAGGAAGTGCCCAACACTGGAAATGCTGCAGATGAGAGTTGGTTGTGAGCTCTACAGAAACATGCAATTGACGAGAGCTTGACGAGAACAAACCCGCAGGCCTTCCTGCGGTTAAGAAGCACAAGAACTTGTACCCATCATATGCTTGTTGACTGTCAAATATACAATACTCGGCATATTTTTTTGCACCTACACCCAAGGTATTTATTGCAACCAGCATTCTCACTGAAAAATATGTAGAAAATATAACATTGCACTCGCAATATTCCAACATGTTAGAACCCTCGTACCAAAAAATAGAATAAAAATGTATAGAATGAAGGGGAAAGATAAAAGCGCCTGCAAACGTGAGAAACAAAGTGTAAACTTTGAGAGTGACATTCAGTTAGATTCCTATCAGCCTACAACAAAGCCTGCAAGACTTTCAAGGTGAAATACCCACTGCTGGAAATGCTGCAAACAAGAGTTGGATGTGATCTCTACAGAAACATGCAATTGAAGAGAACTCGACAAGCCCAAACCTGCAGGCCTTCCTGAGGTTAATGAAGCAGCATAAGAACATGTACCCATCATATACTTGTTGACTGTCAAATATCCAAATTCTCCTTGGCATATTTCTTTGCATCTACACCTAAGGGATTTATTGCAACCAGCGTTCTCATTGAAGAATATGCAGAAAATATAATTGCACTTAAAATATTCCGAACACATTAGACCCTCATACCAAAAAATAGGTAAAAAGTCTTCCTTTTTCTGATCCACATATGATGAGTAGTTGCTAAATAAGGAGAGGATAGTGTTATTGCCAAACTTGAAATTAGAGCACTATGGTCTTTTTCAGAATTTTAAATCACGAGAGAACTACTTATAGAAGACTAAGTTATCAAAGACCAGCGAACTGCACAAATATCACAAATTTAAATTAGAGCTGCACTGTCCTAATTTAAACAAAAAAAAAGCTACCTATAGCAGTAAGCACATATCAAAAACTCGAGGAAACAAACAGCAACATATAACTGCTTGTAGAAATATGTATACGTAATAATAAATTTCCCAAATACAAAACTATATATGAACCCAAAGAAAAGATAATATCTGACACATATTTTACATTTATCTTGGGCGCCGCTAGAAGAGAGCATTCAAAATAATCACCATGCAACCCAAGATACTGAGCAAACAGGAAAGAAACACCCTATACTCAAACAGAAGGAATGCACCCTTGATCCCATCAACCCTACAATGAAATTTTTATAAAAAAATATTATATTCTAAAAATAATACCACAAAGTCTTAATACAGTATCTCAGAAGATAAAATATTTGCTCCCATTCTAAAATCATTATCATCATCACATATAAGAAAATAACCACTCCAGCATTTGTAAAACAGAAAACTAGCTTTTCACTTGTCTACGCCATTATGTCAAAAAATAATCCAACCAAAGAGAATAAACATTGTACTATCTTAACAACAAGCTTCTAAGCTGCATCTACCTGCAAAATAGAAAATACCAAGTGGAACTCACCAAAACAATTTGTGTAGAAGTATCCTCTCAGGCAATTTTGCATATATACATTATACACCAAATATAGAGTTGCTGAACCCCAATACTCCCAGAATTGATTCAAAGTTCTGTACCAGGAGCAAGATGTCCCAGATGCATCCTATGACAAATATTTTCACAACAACACATTAAAAAATTGACTAATCTGGATCAATTCACACCCTACTACTAAAGAAACCACCAAATCTAAACACCAGTTTTTAGTAAAGGGTGCAAAGCAAACTTGTACTCACCAACCTCTCATAAGTATTCTGCCCCTACACACAAAATATCCCCTACACCAACCTCTCACAACCACTCATAAAATTGCACTCACTGTGTCCTGAACAGGCTAAACTCAACTTCTCACGAAAAGATATCAGATGGAAGTCCGACCTAGAAGGCAATACATAAAAAGCCATACTGCTGTCATGGTAGATATGCCAAAACAGAATACCAAGGACCATTCTTCTGAAGAGATAAACAAAAAGAAACGCAATATATAACCATTTCCTGAACACAGGTAGGGGCCAATAAAGAAAACAACTCATTCAAGACATCTGAAAAGTACCATTGCCCTAACTGCAGCATCAAAAAGTCAACTACTTACATCAAGTATATCCTAAACAACACCAATTCCTAGTCCAGTCAAGCTAAAACTGAAAAAGCGCTGCAAAATGTACTGAGTAACACCCTCACACAAGGATTTGATGACAATCCACACCTTCCGCTTCCGCAAAACTACGCAAACATCTCATGTACTCATCATATCCATGAACCATCCAAGTTGTATTCTCCGTCTCAGACAAACTACTTTGATTTTATCCAAGCATCTCCTTAATATGTCCATTCCAACACCAAAACATCTGCTATAGATCACCAAGTAAAACCCATGTACACTGTCATGGCATTGCAGATCAGAATCAACCTTACCCCACTCTCTAGCACATATGAGAGAGACGTCTAAAAATCTACGGAAAATTCAGAATTCATACAATAAAGATCATTCAGATACCTGGAGGATGTGTTGCATCTATCATCAATGCAAAATGCTTAGAGAATCCCATCAAACATTGAACACTCACAAATAATATTCTGAGCATATGAACCATTCTATCAGACAGTCTCATGTTTGATGTATCCTTGGTAAAGGCAATGACCGAAAGATCAGATTAAAGGAGAGGGCACCCCCAGAGGGGTTTAAAATAATATAAAATGTATAGAAAGAATGGGAAAGACAACAGCACCATCAAGCGTAAGAAACAGAGTGCATGCTTGAGACTCACATGCAGTTACTCCTAAGAGGAATCAACAAAGTCTAAAAGACTTTCAGGGTGAAACAAGTGCCCAACACTGAAAATGCTGCAAATGAGTTGGATGTGAGCTCTACAGAAACATGCAATTGACGAGAGCTTGACGAGAACAAACCTGCAGGCCTTCCTAAGGTTCATGAAGCAGCATAAGAACTTGTACCCATCATATACTTGTTGACTGTCAAGTATCCAAATTCTACTCGGCATATTTTTTTTCGCAGCTACACCCAAGGTATTTATTGCAACCAGCATTCTCATTGAAGAATATACAGAAAATATGACATTGCACTCGCAGTATTCCAAATATGTTAGAACCCTCATACCAACAAATAGAAAAAAGCCTTCCGTTTTCTGATCCACGTATGATGAGCAGTTGCTAAATAAGTAGAAGGCAGTGTTACAGCTGAGTAACTGAGAAATTAGAGCTCTGTCTTTCACAGAATTTTAAATCACAAGAGAACTCCTTATAAAAGACTAAATTATCGAAGACCAGCAAACTGCACAAATATCACAAATTTAAATTAGAGCTAGTGTGTTCTAATCTAAACCCAAAAGAAAGCTACCTATACCAGTAAGCAGATACATCAAAAACTCGAGGAAACAAACAACAACTTATAACTACTTGAAACCAAGGACCTGCCACGTGTCACACAATTTAAGTTAGTATGTACTAGTAACAAACTAAGAATTAAGACCCTAATCAAATACTTCTTAAAAGAATAGCACGCCATGATACTGGCAATAAGGAACGAAATCTATGACCAAGACAGACATACCAAATCAACCTAGGAGGGAGAAAACATTGGGAAACTGAAAGTATTTCAATTGATCTAGGAGACATTCTATGATGAATATCTAAGAACGAATAAAAGAAAGAAAAAAGACTACAACAACATATTAAAAATTAACTATCATTAAAGAAGTAAATCAAATAAAAGCAGCAATCCAACCAAAATTGAAACCCTAGGGATAACAACCTGCATGTATATCACAAGCCAAGTTAGAATCAATCTAATAACAAAATAACAAAAGAATCTAATCCAAATACTTCAGAAAAGATAGCATACCAATATATCCATAATACTAGCAATTAGTAGTGAATGAAATCTATGATCAACAAAGAAAAACCAGGATGGCAAAAAGACTGGAAAACGCCTTCTACTTCAATTTTCTAGGCATCAGTGAGTGGACGGAATGGCGAATACATTTTAGTTTTAAGGTCAAGAGAACTGAAGAAAAGAGAACTCTATATACTTCAATCTTATAGGCATTAGAGACTAGATGGAACCTAAGTTTAAGGTTGAAAGGGATGGAGAAAAGATCAGAATATTACTTCAATCATATCGGCCTCGGAGACTGGATGGAATGGAAAATATATTTTAGTTAGGTTGGTAGGGTGTTGAACTTGATGTACTTCAATTTTATAGGCACTATGGATGGAATGGAAAATACATTTTAGTTAGGTTGGTAGGGTGTTGAACTTGATGTACTTCAATTTTATAGGCACTATGGATGGAATGGAAAAGTAATTTCACTTACCGGCCTCTCGTATTCTGCCCCCACACAAAAAATCTCACTTGCTAGTCTGATGAGAACTATGTTAGAGGATATAAAATTGCACATACAGTGTTCTGAACCAGCTAACTCACTTCAAAGTTGTACTACAAATGAGAAACTGAAAATGTAAGCTTAAGCTATATATACAACCAAATAATATTGTTTAACTCTCCAAAAGTTTAAGCCAGTGAAAGAACGTATACCCATACACACCTGGCATAAATCCAAAATTTTAACTTCTTTCCATCTCCTACATCCAAATATTTCTTAACCAATATTTAGATTAAAACCAATATGAAACCAATACAGCATTGCACTTAAATTGTGTTCTGAACAGTCTATACTCATTTTAAAGCTATACCTTAACTCAATGTGAAGGTAACAGAACTCTTTCAACACCTTATGAAAGTTTCACAGTGAGATAATACAGCCTCATTTTTCTGCCCTCACACGGATATCCATCCAGCATTTCATAATCATAAAAACATGTAGAGAACATAAAAGGATACTTAATAACAGTCTGAACAGCTAGTTTGAATCTATAATACCTCAAGGAACAGAAACTGAATGTAGATTTATGTAGAGAACTCAACGCCCTTCAAAAAGGTTCATTAGGTCAATATAAGAACATACATCAAATTTTTATCTGCCTAAAATCCAAAAATTTTACTCTCAGTACATCCTCCTATACCCAGAATCTCTCGCTCAACATTTTGATTGAAACAGTTTAGAGGATATAATTAACACTTACAGTGTTCTGAATCGGCTGAACTGAATTTAAAGCTTTACCACAACTAAGGGGCTGAAAAAAATGAACATGCAAGTTCAAACCACAAATGAGGGTAAATTTGAACTACAAATACAGTCAAAGAAAACACCTTTAACACCATCAAGAGAAATTCCCAAGGCAGTAAAAGTCAAATTATAACCGCTTTTAGACTCTAAACCTGGCAGAAGCATGCATAAAAAAAATAACTTACACCCGGCTTTAGACTCGACACCTGAGAGAAATATGTATCAAAATCACGAAGGAGTGAATAACTATATACGAACATTAATACAGACTATTGAAGATAACGAAAAAAGATACAAAGATAGTTTTTTTTTTTTTTTTTTTTGTGGTTCAGTCATGTACTTACACATAGGTTTGGTGTTGGTACCTGATACTAGACAAACTTACAATTCTAGCCATCAAATTAATTAGGAAAAAAAAATCATAAAGACAACAAGAATAAATCACAAAGAAATTTCATCATAAATAAAAAAATTAGAATCGCTGTTCTCACAAAATTTTAGTCCAGGCTTCCCTTAAATCATCCTACCGACATCCTGTGAATTAACACCATATTAAAGAAGAACTAATCATAAACAACTCAAAATCATACTAAAAAGAAGAAATAAATCAAGCTAAAATAAAGTAATAATCTAACACAATTTCATCAGTACTCAAGCCCTAGCAATAGGCGACCTCCATGATCACACCAATTACTCTAACCTAACAATTAGAAAAGATTAAGATTAGATCAGTTGGCATCTTAGGATCGAGACTATCCGAATAAAACTACTATTTACAAAAAAAATTAAAGAAAATAACAGAATAAAATTGGAATTAACTGGGGGAAAGTAATCAGATCCAATTCAAAACCATGTTCCATAAATTAAAAAAAAATTAGAATAGTTGTTCTCACAAAATTTTATTCCAGGCTTCCCTGAATTCATCCAACCAACGTCCTGTGAATTAACACCATATTAAAGAAGAACTAATCATAAACAACTCAAAATCATATTAAAAAGAAGAAATAAATCAAGCTAAAATAAAGTAATAATCCAACACAATTTCATCAGTACTCGAGCCCTAGCAACAGGCGACCTTCATGATCACATCAATTACTCTAACCTAACAATTAGAAAAGATTAAGATTAGGTCAGTTGTTGTCTTAGGATCGAGACTATCCGAATAAAACTACTATTTACGAAAAAATTAAAGAAGACAACAGAATAAAAGTGGAAAGTAATCAGATCCAATTCAAAACCATGTTCCATAAATAAAAAAATTAGAATCGCTGTTCTCACAAAATTTTATTCCAGGCTTCCCTGAATTCATCCAACCAACGTCCTGTGAATTAACACCATATTAAAGAAGAACTAATCATAAACAACTCAAAATCATATTAAAAAGAAGAAATAAATCAAGCTAAAATAAAGTAATAATCCAACACAATTTCATCAGTACTCGAGCCCTAGCAACAGGCGACCTCCATGACCACACCAATTACTCTAACCTAACAATTAGAAAAGATTAAAATTAGGTCAGTTGGCGACTTAGGATCGAGACTATCCGAATAAAACTACTATTTACAAAAAAAAATTAAAGAAGATAACAGAATAAAAGTGGAATTAATTGGGGGAAAGTAATCTGATCCAATTCAAAACCATGTTCCATAAATAAAATATTAGAATCGCTGTTCTCACAAAATTTTATTCCAGATTTCCCTGAATTCATCCAACCTCCAACCAACTTCCTGTGAATTAACACCATATTAAAGAAGAACTAATCATAAACAACTCAAAATCATATTAAAAAGAAGAAATAAATCAAAATAAAATAAAGTAATAATCCAACACAATTTCATCAGTACTCGAGCCCTAGCAACAGGCGACCTCCATGATCACACCAATTATTCTAACCTAACAATTAGAAAAACAATTAGAAAAGATTAAGATTAGGTCAGTTGGCGTCTTAGGATCGAGACTATCCGAATAAAACTACTATTAACGAAAAAAATTAAAGAAAATAACAGAATAAAAGTGGAATTAATTGGGGGAAAGTAATCAGATCCAATTCAAAACCATGTTCCATAAATAAAAAAATTAGAATCGCTGTTCTCACAAAATTTTATTCCAGGCTTCCCTGAATTCATCCAACCAACGTCCTGTGAATTAACACCATATTAAAGAAGAACTAATCATAAACAACTCAAAATCATATTAAAAAGAAGAAATAAATCAAGCTAAAATAAAGTAATAATCCAACACAATTTCATCAGTACTCGAGCCCTAGCAACAGGCGACCTTCATGATCACATCAATTACTCTAACCTAACAATTAGAAAAGATTAAGATTAGGTCAGTTGTTGTCTTAGGA
Source organism: Dracaena cambodiana (assembly GCA_036321105.1). Lineage (NCBI taxonomy): Eukaryota > Viridiplantae > Streptophyta > Magnoliopsida > Asparagales > Asparagaceae > Dracaena > Dracaena cambodiana. The sequence goes on along the minus strand of JAYEPQ010000001.1, from coordinate 39,902,647 downwards.
TCGAGACTATCCGAATAAAACTACTATTTACGAAAAAATTAAAGAAGACAACAGAATAAAAGTGGAAAGTAATCAGATCCAATTCAAAACCATGTTCCATAAATAAAAAAATTAGAATCGCTGTTCTCACAAAATTTTATTCCAGGCTTCCCTGAATTCATCCAACCAACGTCCTGTGAATTAACACCATATTAAAGAAGAACTAATCATAAACAACTCAAAATCATATTAAAAAGAAGAAATAAATCAAGCTAAAATAAAGTAATAATCCAACACAATTTCATCAGTACTCGAGCCCTAGCAACAGGCGACCTCCATGACCACACCAATTACTCTAACCTAATAATTAGAAAAGATTAAAATTAGGTCAGTTGGCGACTTAGGATCGAGACTATCCGAATAAAACTACTATTTACGAAAAAAAATTAAAGAAGATAACAGAATAAAAGTGGAATTAATTGGGGGAAAGTAATCTGATCCAATTCAAAACCATGTTCCATAAATAAAATATTAGAATCGCTGTTCTCACAAAATTTTATTCCAGATTTCCCTGAATTCATCCAACCTCCAACCAACTTCCTGTGAATTAACACCATATTAAAGAAGAACTAATCATAAACAACTCAAAATCATATTAAAAAGAAGAAATAAATCAAAATAAAATAAAGTAATAATCCAACACAATTTCATCAGTACTCGAGCCCTAGCAACAGGCGACCTCCATGATCACACCAATTATTCTAACCTAACAATTAGAAAAACAATTAGAAAAGATTAAGATTAAGTCAGTTGGCGTCTTAGGATCGAGACTATCCGAATAAAACTACTATTAACGAAAAAAATTAAAGAAAATAACAGAATGAAAGTGGAATTAATTGGGGGAAGTAATCAGATCCAATTCAAAACCATGTTCCATAAATAAAAAAATCAAAATCGCTGTTCTCACAAAATTTTATTCCAGGCTTCCCTGAATTCATCCAACCAACGTCCTGTGAATTAACACCATATTAAAGAAGAACTAATCATAAACAACTCAAAATCATATTAAAAAGAAGAAATAAATCAAGCTAAAATAAAGTAATAATCCAACACAATTTCATCAGTACTCGAGCCCTAGCAACAGGCGACCTTCATGATCACATCAATTACTCTAACCTAACAATTAGAAAAGATTAAGATTAGGTCAGTTGTTGTCTTAGGATCGAGACTATCCGAATAAAACTAATATTTACGAAAAAATTAAAGAAGACAACATAATAAAAGTGGAAAGTAATCAGATCCAATTCAAAACCATGTTCCATAAATAAAAAAATTAGAATCGCTGTTCTCACAAAATTTTATTCCAGGCTTCCCTGAATTCATCCAACCAACGTCCTGTGCATTAACACCATATTAAAGAAGAACTAATCATAAACAACTCAAAATCATATTAAAAAGAAGAAATAAATCAAGCTAAAATAAAATAATAATCCAACACAATTTCATCAGTACTCGAGCCCTAGCAACAGGCGACCTCCATGACCACACCAATTACTCTAACCTAACAATTAGAAAAGATTAAAATTAGGTCAGTTGGCGACTTAGGATCGAGACTATCCGAATAAAACTATTTACGAAAAAAAATTAAAGAAGATAACAGAATAAAAGTGGAATTAATTGGGGGAAAGTAATCTGATCCAATTCAAAACCATGTTCCATAAATAAAATATTAGAATCGCTGTTCTCACAAAATTTTATTCCCGGTTTCCCTGAATTCATCCAACCTCCAACCAACTTCCTGTGAATTAACACCATATTAAAGAAGAACTAATCATAAACAACTCAAAATCATATTAAAAAGAAGAAATAAATCAAGATAAAATAAAGTAATAATCCAACACAATTTCATCAGTACTCGAGCCCTAGCAACAGGCGACCTCCATGATCACACCAATTATTATAACCTAACAATTAGAAAAACAATTAGAAAAGATTAAGATTAGGTCAGTTGGCGTCTTAGGATCGAGGCTATCCGAATAAAACTACTATTTACGAAAAAAATTAAAGAAAATAACAGAATAAAAGTGGAATTAATTGGGGGAAAGTAATCAGATCCAATTCAAAACCATGTTCCATAAATAAAAAAATTAAAAACGCTGTTCTCACAAAATTTTATTCCAGGCTTCCCTGAATTCGTCCAACCAACGTCCTGTGAATTAACACCATATTAAAGAAGAACTAATCATAAACAACTCAAAATCATATTAAAAAGAAGAAATAAATCAAGCTAAAATAAAGTAATAATCCAACACAATTTCATCAGTACTCGAGCCCTAGCAACAGGCGACCTTCATGATCACATCAATTACTCTAACCTAACAATTAGAAAAGATTAAGATTAGGTCAGTTGTTGTCTTAGGATCGAGACTATCCGAATAAAACTAATATTTACGAAAAAATTAAAGAAGACAACAGTGGAAAGTAATCAGATCCAATTCAAAACCATGTTCCATAAATAAAAAAATTAGAATCGCTGTTCTCACAAAATTTTATTCCAGGCTTCCCTGAATTCATCCAACCAACGTCCTGTGCATTAACACCATATTAAAGAAGAACTAATCATAAACAACTCAAAATCATATTAAAAAGAAGAAATAAATCAAGCTAAAATAAAATAATAATCCAACACAATTTCATCAGTACTCGAGCCCTAGCAACAGGCGACCTCCATGACCACACCAATTACTCTAACCTAACAATTAGAAAAGATTAAAATTAGGTCAGTTGGCGACTTAGGATCGAGACTATCCGAATAAAACTACTATTTACGAAAAAAAATTAAAGAAGATAACAGAATAAAAGTGGAATTAATTGGGGGAAAGTAATCTGATCCAATTCAAAACCATGTTCCATAAGTAAAATATTAGAATCGCTGTTCTCACAAAATTTTATTCCCGGTTTCCCTGAATTCATCCAACCTCCAACCAACTTCCTGTGAATTAACACCATATTAAAGAAGAACTAATCATAAACAACTCAAAATCATATTAAAAAGAAGAAATAAATCAAGATAAAATAAAGTAATAATCCAACACAATTTCATCAGTACTCGAGCCCTAGCAACAGGCGACCTCCATGATCACACCAATTATTATAACCTAACAATTAGAAAAACAATTAGAAAAGATTAAGATTAGGTCAGTTGGCGTCTTAGGATCGAGGCTATCCGAATAAAACTACTATTTACGAAAAAAAATTAAAGAAAATAACAGAATAAAAGTGGAATTAATTGGGGGAAAGTAATCAGATCCAATTCAAAACCATGTTCCATAAATAAAAAAATTAAAAACGCTGTTCTCACAAAATTTTATTCCAGGCTTCCCTGAATTCATCCAACCAACGTCCTGTGAATTAACACCATATTAAAGAAGAACTAATCATAAACAACTCAAAATCATATTAAAAAGAAGAAATAAATCAAGATAAAATAAAGTAATAATCCAACACAATTTCATCAGTACTCGAGCCCTAGCAACAGGCGGCCTGCATGATCACACCAATTACTCTAACCTAACAATTAGAAAGATTAAGATTAGGTCAGTTGGCGTCTATCGAGACTATCCGAATAAAACTACTATTTACGAAAAAAATTAAAGAAGAGAACTGAATAAAAGTGGAATTAATTGGGGGAAAGTAATCAGATCCAATTCAAAACCCTGTTCAAGGGGGAAAAAATCAAAGCCAGATAAAAATAAGAGAATAATGATCTGCCCCCAATTACCCAGTAACTGATGCCCTAAGTCCGCGACAAGAGACCTACCACGATCTATCATCACATCACATAATCTAATCTAACAGAAAAAATTGTATTAATAATACAAATAATACCCTAAATTAAGAATAAGAATAATAAATTAGACTAGAGAGAATAGAGCGATCAAGATTGGAGATGAAGATGGGGAGGGTAGCCCCTTTTATAGGCAGAGGAGAGGCGGTGGATTAGTCGGTTGTTGATTGAGTCGGTAAAAGCTGGCGTAGTAGGATTAGGAATAATTTAATATTAAAATAAGCCTAATGGGAATAGGATTCCGTTATATTATAGGAATCAGAGCGAACAACGCAAGCGCGTGCGTGGATTTGAGAAAGCACGATAATTTCGATGAGGTCGGTTTCTTTCTGTGGCTTTGCGTGTCGGATCAGGTCAGATGGGGACGCTGACCCGGTCCGTCATAGTGTTTCGTGTAAAGGAACATATGCCGTCTGTACGCGGGGCTGGTCATATACGTGTTTTAAATTTTAAAAATTTTGTTTTAATTCAAAATTTTAGTGTTTGAGATAAATTACCATCCTTAGAATATTATTGTTATATTAGATTTCTTTTAATTAAAATTGGGAGTTATTTAATAAGGAATATCTCCATGGGCCAATTTCGATTCGTTATGTTTAAATTTTATATTAATAATGAATGTTTTTTTAAGCTAAATTTGTGGATTATTCAATATTAATTATATCCCGGACTAATTTTTAACTTGTCATATTTAAATTTTGAATTAAAAATGAATTTTTTATTTTTTGAATTCAAAATTTTGATTATGATAGGCCAAAAAGTAAATCCATAAATCTCTGTTCATGACCACTCCTAATTATTTTTCTGCTTTTTATTAAAGTGATTAGTTTAGGTGTGTGAAAGTGTTTAGTTTAGATGTGTGAGACATATATATTTTACATGAATAAGTTAGTAGAGAGCCAACTCTTTCGAAATAATTTTAAAATTGTAAGGTTCCATCCTGTAGGAGAGGATAACTCATGTCTTCTTGAATTGACTCTTTCTTATTGATCCGTATGTGTAGTTAAAATACTTGAACTGAATTAAAAGAAAGTTTCAGATGTACCTCTCTAATTCCTGAGTATCCCATAAAAAAATTAATATTTATTTTATATTTGTCATTATAAGATTATGATGATTTTATCATCATCTTCTCAATTAGTGGCATAGCTCTAAAGACCCTAAATAATCTCCAAATCAAAACCTAATAATTTTCGAATTCAAAATTAACCTAAGAGTAAAAAAAATGTTACTTTTATTCTTCAATTGCAGCAAGATCCAAATGACTAGAAGAAATTCAATGTTTTGTCATGAACTTAGAGATGAATTTTGATATAGAGTTAAGGTTTACATAGCTAGAAAAGGAAGAATTTTGAGTTAGGGCTTTATTAGTTAGTGGCAATCGAAATACTGAGGATAAGAAGAAACCGATGACATCAAAGGCGAAGCTGAAGACAGTGGGGGACATAACAAGTTAGATTGTATAGATAGAGTTACGAAATATGGAATTTAGAGAGTTATATTATGAAAAAGACTATTTTTGAATTTTATACTGATATACAATGTAAGGGAGATACTTAAAATTAGAGGGGTGCATTTAAAATTAACTTTATTTAAATAAAAATTTAACAAAAGAAGTTATAAATGCATATCCAAATTTCTAAAGACCGTCAAAATATTCACTTTGATTACAAGTTAGTCATTAAATATTTATGGTGTCGATGTCATCGTCTTCCATCTCTCTAAATTTCTCTCGAAATTCTAATAATTCTCATAAAAGTCAAATAATTAATGAACCTCTCTAAATCTCTCTCAGAGAAAATATAATAACAAAATCTTTTTGTCTTTCAATCGAAGCGAAAATTTAAGAAATTTTAATGAAAAAATTCGCTTTTTGGGAGTATATAGAAAGTAGATGAATTTTTTTGAATAAAAAAATTCATTTTTGTAAAAAATAAGATTTGGATGAATAAAATTAAAGTTATATTTTTGCACTTCCTTATATCTTATTCACATGTAGAATAAATTTTTTAGAGGTACTTAATAAGTTGGAATTTTTAGAAAAAGAAAGAGATATTAGACAAGACAAGGCAACCAGAGTGTGATGCCGGTTGGAGGTGCAATTGACATGAGTCTACGTGTGAAGAGAAGCGTAAGACTTAGGCGGGACAAGAATTCACCCATGAGAGTAGCAATAAAGAATGGGAAAAGAATTAGAAAGTTAGAGGGAAAAATGAGATGGATAATGTAGAAATATAAAGGTATGGAGTACTGATACTCATAAATTCGAAAGTGCATTTAGAAGTTTCTTTCACCAAAATAATGCTTAGATAAATTGCATGATGTGTTTCTTGCCAGCATGAATCCCTATTTTTTCCTTTGTAGCTTGCAAACTAATCATGTTCGGCTCCGTATTAAGCTTCAAGTTTAGCATGTTCAATTACATTATAAACCATATTTACGTGTTCAGTCTCGATAAACTAATACAGATATATGCGATTGTGAATTTTCAGAGTTATATGGTATTTTAAATGTAAGTTCTAAAATTTTATGAGATACTTTAAATATATAATACATAAATTTGTGAGCTACTTATATAATAAAATTCAAGATGGCATAAGTTTGTATAATATATAACGTGGGCTATATTCCCTCAGTGTTTTATTATTAATGCATAATGAAACTATATATTATCCTAGTATAGATAAACCATTGTAAATGGTTGAGTTTCTACTCTACTAACAAAGTTACAACTATATTTGTTAAAAATTTACAATTGTGCTAATTATAGGTACAAGCTCTCTCCCTGTTTGTTATTTCGATTCTTCCCTCTTAACGATTCTTCCCTCTTGATATTGTTTCTCTCGATCTTGCTATTGTTCCGCCTAGCTCTTTGTCTCATCCTCGTCCATTGGGCCATGTAGATCGAGTTGTCCTCGCATGTCGTGGTGTATAATTGTTGGGTTTGTTATAGCAAACAGATATGTTTTAGATTAACACAAGAGCATAGACGTTTTAGATTACTATATATTGCTTTTGATACAAATGTGTCTACTGGTTTGCTACCGTAGTACAGAAACGAAAGTAAACTTACTTGACAAAATTGTAGAAACCAGAACTGTAGAAATTAGGAGACTGATGCAGGTAGAAAACATGATGAAGATCGAGGCTAGTGTTGGACACTATCTCCTTAAAATCGATTCGTTCTCCACTGTTTGCTTCTGGATTTCTTGGACGTCGATCTCCCAGGATACAACGATCGGTCTGCAGAGGGAAGGAAGCCGCAATCCCTCTGCTCTGGCGAATCTGATAAAGGTTCTCTCTGCTTGATGATTGATGTAATGCAGGACTGGACTATTGAACAGAAGAACTGGTTCTTCTGTAGACAGAAATTGAGGAACTTCTGTCTGCAGAAGAAGAAAGAAAAACAGAAAAGAAAATAAGATTTTGTATATTTAGAAACTCTGCACCCAGACCCTATTTATAGGCTTCAACAGTCACAACGGTTGGCCGTTCGCGAACGTGCGAAGTGCAAAGTGCGCCTCTAAAGCACCATAAACGTCCATTCGCCCTCGCACACGTGCGTGCGCGTGCGGGCGGTGCACCACCCGTGGTGCTCAAGATTTTCCTCTTCTTACATAAGCAAAGTAAAGGAACAAGCTATCATATATAAACCCACATCCCTACAATCCTCTATCCAATGTGGGACTATCTTTTCATATTCCCTTTTTGTTCCTTTGCTATGTACTCAACTTTTGAAACCAATTTCCATTCACTTAATTCATTTAATTTGAACTAGTGAATTGGCTTAATTTAATGTTCAAATTAGTGAATGAATTCAACAATCCCCCACATGAATGAAATGGTTTAGACTTTAATGCAAATAACCAGAGAGTGTAATAGAAAGTTACCGCATTGGGAGAGGTGGTTTTTGGTTTTGAACCTTCCCTAGTGAAATATTATCGAGTTTACTTACTAACCAGTGAACACGATATTTTTGAACTGTTCAGCTTTTGATGTAAATTAAGATAATAATATTCACACGACTTCTTTCAACTTTATCAGATTCTATGTTGTGTCCATTTTGGCCTTGGACAACCTGGTAATTCTGTGAGTGCTCTTAGAGAATTTAGCCTTTATCATTCTCATAAAAGCGGCCCCTTCTCACTCACATAGGTGATCTCTTATTAAGAGTATCCTGTCATATTCCACTTAGATTTCTAAAATATAAGGATCATTAAAAGTTTAGTTTATCCTAACACATTGCAGGTAATCACTATTTTACCATAGAAATGAGATAGGAAATATTTTCCTCAGTGATTCTTTCGAGTTCCCCCACAATTCGGTTGTCCCTTTGAACTTAGATCTTGAGATCTCCAGTCAGCTAGGTTGGGTTGCCATTATGGAGTTACTCTTTAGTAGGCTGTAATCCCATTCCCTCGATAACTTATATACTTGATCTCTAGTCAAGCCTTTTGTTAATGGATCTGCAATATTATCTTGTGATTTTATATAATCAAGAGATATTATTCCGTTTATAAGCAACTGTCTTACAGTGTCATGTCTACGATGTATATGTCGTGACTTTCCATTATACAATACATTATGTGCCCTTCCAATTGCTGATTGATTATCGCAATGGATGCAGATTGCTGACACAGGTTTATGCCACATTGGAATATCTTCTAAAAAGTTTCGAAGCCATTCTGCTTCTTCTCCAGCTTTATCTAAAGCTATAAACTCAGATTCCATAGTGGATCTAGCTATACATGTTTGTTTAGAAGATTTCCAAGAGATGGCTGCACCTCCAATAGTAAATACATATCCACTTGTGGATTTAATGTCTTTAGAATCCGTTATCCAGTTAGCATCAGTGTATCCTTCAATCACTGCTGGATATCTTGTATAGTGCAGCCCATAGTTAGTAGTATATCTCAGATATTTGAGTACTCTAACTATCGCTTTCCAGTGGTTCTTCCCTGGATTACTTGTAAATCTACTCAGTTTGCTTACTGAGTATGCTATATCAGGTCTTGTGCAGTTCATTAAATACATAAGACTGCCAATGATCTGAGAATATTCTAACTGTGATATACTAGTACCTATATTCTTTGTAAGATGTAGACTCATATCTACAGGTGTCTTAGCTATATCAGTATTTTCCTTATCAAATTTTTCGAGTATTTTCTCGACATAATGTGATTGTGATAAGGTATATCCATCAGATGTCTTGGAAATTTTAATACCAAGAATAATATATGCAATGCCTAAGTCTTTCATATCAAATTTCCGTGTTAACATAATTTTTACCTCTTTAATTAGAGCCACCGTGCTACCGGTGATAATCATATCATCCACATATAAATATATAATGACATAGTTGTGCATATCCCCTTTTACATATACACATTTATCGCATTCATTATAGCGAAATCCATTTGACAACATAACTTGGTCAAATTTCTCATGTCATTATTTAGGTGCATGTTTAAGTCCATAAAGTGACTTAACAAGTCTGCACACCTTCCTCTCTTTAGCTGAAACTACAAACCCTTCAGGTTGTTCCATGTAAAGTTCTTCATCTAATTCACCGTTTAAAAATGCTGTGTTTACATCCATTTGATGAATCTCAAGATTATATAATGCTGCAAAAACAATTATTAATCTTATGGATGTTATTTTTGTTACAGGTGAATATGTATCAAAATAATCTAAACCTTACTTTTGTCTATAGCCTTTTACCACAAGTCTAGCTTTGTATTTATCTATAGACCCATCAGATTTTATCTTTCTTTTGAAGATCTATTTATAACCTAATGGTTTAGTTCCCGGAGGAAAATCCACAAGTTCCTAGGTGTGATTTTGAATAATTGATTCAATTTTACTATTTACTGCTTCTTTCCAAAAAGGAGATTCTGGTGTAGACATAGCCTCTTTATAACTTTGAGGTTCCTTTTCTAATAGATATGTTAGAAAATCAGGACCAAATGTTTTAGTAACTCTGGCCCTTTTGCTTCGTCTACATTCATCCTCATTAGTTTTATTTACAGAATCAGATTCTGTATCTCTTAGAATTTCATCACAAGTCCTTTTCGGAGAACTTGATTTATGTTCTTTACTAGGAAACACATTCTCAAATAATACAGCATTTCTAGATTCAATAATAGAGTACTTATGTATCTCTGGATGATCAGAGTTAAAAACAAAGAAACGATAAGTACTGCTATTATGTGCATATCCAATGAATATACAATCAATAGTTTTAGGTCCAATTTTAGTCCTTTTCGGAGTAGGAATTGCAATCTTAGCTAGACACCCCCACACTCTTAAGAATTTATAACTAGGTGCTCGACCTGTCCATAATTCATAAGGTGTTTTATCAAGTTTCTTTTGGGGTGTTTTGTTGAGAATATAATTGGCAGAAAGCAGAGCTTCCCCCCACATGTTCTGGGGTAAACCAGAACTTATTAACATGACATTCATCATTTTTTTTAAAGTTCTGTTCTTACGCTCAGCAATTTCATTTTGCTGTGGAGTGTGAAAAGCAGTTGTTTGATGTATAATACCATATTCTGCATAAATTTGTGTGGTGACTCATATTCACCACCTCTATCACTTCTTAGCATTTTTATCTTTTTGCTAAGTTGATTCTCAACTTCATTTTTGTATTGTATAAACATTTCAATTGTCTCATCTTTTGTTCTAAGTAGATATACATAACAATATCTAGTACAATCATCTATAAACGTAATAAAATACTTCTTTCCACCTCTAGTTTGAACAGATTTTAAATTACATACATCTGTATGAATTAATCCTAAAGGTTCAGTACTACGTTCTATAGAATGAAATGAAAGTTTAGTCATTTTTGATTCAACACATGTTTCACATTTATTTTCATAGTTTATATTGAAATTAGGCAACATATTTAAATTTATTAATCTTTATAAAGTATAATAATTAACATGTCCTAATCTACCATACCAAATAAAATGTGACTCAGTTATATAAGCAGAAAAATCAATTTTATTGATAACCTTAGGGGCAATGGTCATTATATTTATTTTAAACAGACTATTGGTCATATACCCCTTACCTACATATACCCCATTCTTTGTGAGTACAAATTTATCAGACTCAAATACAAGCCTAAAGCCTTTCTTACTCAAGACCGAACCAGACACCAGATTCTTGCGGATATCTGGTACATGAAGTACATCAGTAAGAGTAAGTTCTTTTTTCGAAGTCATTTTCAGTACAATGTTGCCTCGTCCTTCAACCTTGGAGGTTGAAGAGTTACCCATGTAGAGTAGTTCTCCTTCCACAGAATCATATGTGGAGAACATCCACTTGTTGGCGCAAATGTGGCGAGTGGCTCCAGTGTCCACCCACCATTCTTTAGAGTTGCCACCAATTAGGTTAATCTCTGAGACAACAGATGTACAATTTACATCTACATTTGCACAAAGATTTTCTTCTTCGGCCAAATTTGCATTAGGATGCTTCTTCTTTTTCTTCGAAGAATCTTGTGCCTTGCGCACACGGCAGTCCTTTGCACGATGTCCAGGCTTGTCACAGTTGTAGCACTTGCCATTGAATCTCTTCGAGTTACCACTCTTAGAGTCTTCACCATTGTGCTTTCTCTTCCTGTCATTAGACTTATTGGAATTTTCCATAACATTAGCTTTAGAAATATTGTATGGATTTTCAATTTTCTTTTCAGAAAGGCGGTTATCTTCTTCAATCCTCAATCGTACAATTAGATTTTCAAGTGTCATTTCTTTTCGTTTATGCTTTAGGTAATATCTGAATTCTTTCCAAGATGGTGGCAATTTTTCAATAATTGCAGCCACTTGAAAAGATTCACTAATAGTCATACCTTCAGCATGAATTTCATGAATGATTACTTGAAAATCTTGTACTTGGTTGATTACATTTTTAGAATCAACCATTTTATAATTCAGAAACTTACCGACTACATATTTCTTAGAGCCGGCATCTTCTGTATTATATTTCCTGTTTAAGGACTCCCAAAGTTTCTTAACAGTAGTAATTGAACTATATACATTATACAGTATATTGTCCAATCCATTGAGAATATAGTTCTTACTCAAGAAATCTGCATATTTCCATGCATCAACCGCCTTCACTGATTGTTGATCATTTTTAATAAGAGTCGGCACAGTCTCCTTCAAGTATTTGGCCAGATTTAGTGTAGTGAGATAGAACAACATTTTCTGTTGCCATTTCTTAAAATCTGAGCCGCTGAACTTATCTGGTTTCTCATACTGGCTTGAAGGCATAATTGGAGTAACCATGACAGGATTTGTGATATCAGATACAGTGGCCATCTACAAAAAATTTATGTATATGTAACTATTTCTACTTTCTAATGAAACTAGAAATTAAATTCAAACTTTATAACAATATACACTTATATAAGTTTCAGAATTAAATTAAATCTTCCTAATTAAATTAAAGAAATACAAACTTATATATTTATGTGTGCAGAAGCAAATTAAATTCAAATCTAGTGATTTAACACTATTATTTCTAAACAGAATGTCATTCTTGGCTAATAGAATTTAGTATTGAGTTAAGTATCTAATGATTTATATGATTATCTTTTTTCCAGAAAAAATTAGAAGTATAATAGTGTTATTTTTAACCAGAATTAATTTTAGAGGCAGGTCAGAATTTTTTTTTTTCCAGAAGCAATGACAGTATTCTAATTAGTTTATTCTTCTAATCAGAATTTTTCCAGAAGTATATAGAATTATCAATGCTAATATTATCCTAAAACAAAAGGTCGGTTTTAAGAATGTAGGTTCTAAACTAAAAAAGTTTAAACTGTATTCTTAAAAAGTTAATCTAAAACAAGCAAAATCGATTTTAAGATTGTTGGGTTTGTTATAGCAAACAGATAAGTTTTAGATTAACACAAGAGCATAGACGTTTTAGATTACTATATATTGCTTTTGATACAAATGTGTCTACTTGTTTGCTACCGTAGTACAGAAACGAAAGTAAACTTATTTGACAGAATTGTAGAAACCAGAACTGTAGAAAATAGGAGACTGATGCAGATAGAAGACATGATAAAGATCGAGGCTAGTGTTGGACACTATCTCCTTAAAATCGATTCGTCCTCCACTGTTTGCTTCTGGATTTCTTGGACGTCGATCTCCCAGAATACAACGATCGGTCTGCAGAGAGAAGAAAGCCGCAATCCCTCTGCTCTGGCGAATCTGATAAAGGTTCTCTCTGCTTGATGATTAATGTAATGCAGGACTGGACTATTGAACAGAAGAACTGGTTCTTCTGTAGACAGAAATTGAGGAACTTCTGTCTGCAGAAGAAGAAAGAAAAACAGAAAAGAAAATGAGATTTTGTATATTTAGAAACTCTGCACCCAGACCCTATTTATAGGCTTCAACAGTCACAACGGTTGGCTGTTCAACAGTTGTGACCATTTAACGGCAACTGTTGACGGCGATCGGTGACTATTGGATCGCCGACCGTTGGACTTCAACGACTCTTGACTGCGGGCCGGGTGCAGGTCGAATCCATTCAAATCTGAACCCAATAGAGGCAACCCGAAATCAAAGGCTCCTCAGCTCCTCGCGACGTTGCGTACGTGCGAAGTGCAAAGTGCGCTTCTAAAGCGCCCAATGTGCCCTAAAATGTGGGATCCAATGTGGGACTATCTTTTCATCTTCCCCTTTTGTTTCTTTGCTATGTACTCAATTTTTGAAGCCAATTTCCATTCACTTAATTCGTTTAATTTGAACTAGTAAATTGGCATAATTTAATGTTCAAATTAGTGAATGAATTCAACAATAATTTGGTGCTAGTGGTCTCCGGTGATAACTAATGTAAATCTGTCCACAAAAAATATTATAATATATGTGCAATGCTAGAGATAATACTAAAGTCATTTTATAATTAAAAGTGCAAGTGTTCCTTTCTTGCCATGTATACTACAAGCATGTACCCACTCTCTCTCTCTGTAATTATTACTCTCCTCTTTTATGAGAAAAAGTAGAGAAATCTAATCCACGAATTAATTATTCAAACTCTAATGCCTTTGATAATATCGTATTCACATTTTCGTTTCATTTATATCATTTTCCTTAAATTTTAATTTGATATTTGTCAAATCTAATCCTTAAGTCGAGTTAAAGGCACACCTCGCCTTATACATCCAAACATCTCTTTAAAGAAATGCTCTTCGAATTTTGTCAAATACTTTAAAGTCTTAATGTGAAAAAAAAAAAGGACATGTGATGTAGATGAAGAACTCTTATGATAGAGTTGATGTGCACTAGCCTACTGACCTTGGATAAACCATGTTTTTCCTTACTGCAAGCAAACTATGGACTTTGTAGATGTGGATTGAAGATAGACACAAATAAGGGGCGTGGGTTTAAGAGGAAAGTCGAGGTAGTTAAAGCAAAACCATAAGATGGTAAACGTCGTGGCATTTACTGTAAGAGAGAGTTTTGCAATAGAGTTCGATGTCGCACCTCTAAATTCAATTATTAACTATTCTCGTAGAGAAATATAGCCCGCTAATTAATTATTCAAGCTATATTTTTATAAAATTCTCAGTTTTGTCTTTTATATATTTTTTTTTGATTTTTTTTCAAATTAAGATATCACTTTAAATGTGCTATCAGCTCAGAAAAATTACGTGAGCTAGCAAAAAATAAATAAATAAAAATTAACAGGCTTATAGGAAATAGATGATACAAGGAGGGATCACTTTTTGACTAGCTAGAGATTTTGAAATCATGATTTCCATTTTCTTACCTTTTTTAAGATTGATTTTCATGAATTCTGGAGTTCATTTGTCATTTTATCATCAAGTGAATATAAAAATATCATAATCAATGAAAACTATTAATTATTTTTTTCTGTCTTCTTGATAGAAGACTAAATCATAATTAAATTCCAAGAAATTAGATATGAATGAATCCAAAAAATAAGAAGTAATATCAAAAAAATATTTTGAAGAAAAATTATAGAGATAATGTAAATGTATTACAGCTCAGATAATTTTAGTGCTATCAGCTCATTCAATTATTCTAATTCATCAAATTTAAATAAAATTAAAGTCATTTGTTGTCCTAATTTGGAACATTATTAACCTTTGAAAATCTCTCCATTACCAGTTTATACTTTTATAAATAAAACTAAGAGAAAAAAAAGAGACTATCATTCATTCAACAAAAATATTAGTTGTCGAAGACCGTGAGGCAAGGTCGGACTTTTGAGAAGGCCGACCATACAAAATTCGCATTCTATTTTACTTTAAAAAAAAAAATTCATACTACAAACAATAATAATGTTTTTGTATAATTATTATTATTTGTTTGTTTTTTAATATTGTGAGATCAACGGTGTATAAGCTCGTATTAACCAGACATCACAAAGAATACGAATTTAATAAACAAACAAAATATCTACTACAAATATTTAAAAAACCATAATATACTAAAAAAATATTTTCATTAAAAGAGAGCTGTAGAAATGTTTCATAATAAGAGAAGATAATAACGGATATTAGTATAGAAAATTATTATAGAAAATGACTCACCCGAAAATGAGGAGAATTATTGTTTAACATATAATTGGCTCTTTTGCAATGCAAGTAGATCATAAGATGAGGAGAATTATTGTTTAACATATAATTGGCTCTTTTGCAATGCAAGTAGATCATAAGACACCGTAAACTGCCAGTAACGTCTATGTTGAGTAACTAGTTCGCTGAAATTTTAGATTGAATCAGGTTCTCTTTTGCCTCGTGAACTTTACAAACTTGACGGATCCGAGCAATTCATATTATAGGGGAGTTTCCAAAGTAGCACACCAATTTTTCCAGGGAGTCCATTCATTTCTCTGTGTTTTTTTATCCGGACTAAAAATCCGAACAGTTAAAAAGACCGGAAAAAATGGTGTGCTCCTTTGGAAACTCCCATATTGTAGCAACTCTTCATACTTCAGGAACAGGTTTAATCTAACATCAAACATAATATAAGCTAAATAAATAGATTCAAGAACTTTTTTTAATTATACGCGAAAACGACGCAGGAATCCAACTTCAAAACATATTAATTGAATTAAAAATGTAATAACAAATAATTTTACAGTAATGAAATAGGTATGCGTATCAAAACAAATTTCAGTGGAGTTAATACAAACCATCACACATCCCATCAGAAGTATCCAAAATAGTGAAGAATCTTGTGCAATAAACAGTTTGCACACAGGAAGCTTGACTTTTCACCAAAGTATTTACCAATTTACAATAGCCATAGCGCTCACTCATCTTCCCAGTACTCTCAGATTGAGCGAGCTTATGATCCCCGAACTTCGTTGCTAGAACGCTAGTCATAGAACCTGGTTCAGATCAAGAGAACAAAAACCCTGCAAATGAGAGACATGATATTTTCTTGTGATAGCAACTACTGTAGCTTAAAAACCAGTTTAAAAAACTAAAAGTGAAGTTCCCTTTCGAGGACCTCCTTAGAAAATAGAACAAGTAGAACAGAGAGACAGGTGAATCTGAAAGTAAAAGCCATAAAGGTGCAAAATATTCTCTAGACAAAAGAAAGACATGTAAACAATCAAGATTAAGATAGTTCCCATTAATCCATCTAACTATATAGTCGCTCAAAAAGCCAGATAGAGTTTCAGAATGTGAATCTCGAGTTTGAGAATGTGAATCTCGGTTAGTGATTCTAACACCAAAATCATGTTATGCGTCTACAATTTAATAGGAAGGTTAGTCTATAACGGTATAGTTTGAAAGACGAAAGAGGTACCAATAAATAAAAATTATAGCTGAATTTATCATTGACTACTATAAATGAAATGAATGGTCATCGCTGAATACAAGATGCAGATCAAGAAGGAAATCTGAGAAGAAAATTAGAAGAAGATTCCTAAAAATTACTGAATAACCCCATCTCATTATGAATAGTTTGACGCCCTAAGAATGTTGTAGAATCAGAAGAAAATTTGCTGATAAATAGATATATTATGTAGTCTATCTATTTCTTAAGCACGTCATGTACCTGAAAAAGATAAATACGTTATCTCATAGTAGTTGTTAAGAACCTCTTTGAATATCCTATAATTTCCAAGGACAAACTAACCATGTGAAAGGAAAATCAATTAGAATAAATTCAGAAAAATATTATAGCAATTTTACCTGAAGACAAGACCAAGCACCTAAAATGAAGAGACAAAAACTAAAATTGATATCAACTAGTACATAGTACATGTATAAAGCAAACTGATACACCAGCAGGCGGATAAACATGACATTTTTCACCCCAAAAATAAAAAAAAACAAATTATCAAATTTATACTAACAAATATCAACTAGTATTTCCAACATTTTCTAAATATTATGATGAACTAGTTTTCAAAAAATGCAACAGATAGCTTGGAACACCCCTATAATAAAGCAAATTTTTATCTCCCATTATATGAGAACATTTTGCTTTATACGAAATATGTAACTTAACGCAAATAGTTTTAGCATAAGAATGAACCCTAAAGAAACATCTTAAACAACTTAGCCGCTGTAAACACAAAAAAAATAGCAAAGAAAGGTTCATCCCCTGCAAAATAGAATCAAATTTTAGATAAAAAAATTCAAATGAAGGAATCACTATCAATATAATCAATAAATTTAAATTGAATAAACCTTGTCTGCATCCAAATTTCCGAAGTGCTCCACCAATTAAATTAAGATTGTAATAATACTAGACGAATAGAGGTAAATGATAACCATCTGGAAAGTCCCATGACAGAACATGTCACATGTCAGTAGTTTAAAACTTAGTTTGCTCGCTCGTAACATTATGTCTACTTTTTTCTCTTTTTTCAAGGGATTGTGTCCATTTTTGAAAACAGAGAGAATAATAACAACAAGTTATTCTAAAGTTGACCTTGAAGAAAAATATACTAAAGCTTTTCACAGCACCAAAACAAGTATCAAATAAAATTTGAGTGGCACCAAATTAACAAATGCTAGATAAAATCTGTTTTGAAACGTAGCATGGACAACAAGACTAGGCATATGAAACTTTAGGATAGAATAGTTCAGTAATTTGAAAAATAAAATGGGCAAGAGACTGGACTCTGAACCTGCAGCAAAACAAGCAATGATGCACGACATAAAGGAGAGAGAAAAGAACAGATATCAGACAGGTAAATAATAAAACATGGTCAAGATGGAGCAAACCCTAGCCATAGGAAGCAGGTTTGCTACCAACAAAACCACACAACTCTAACCGACTTACAGCCAACCAAATATTTGCATACATGCAATGTGAAAAAACCACACATCAAGTCTAGCAAGGGAAGCGACAACTAGTTAGGATTTCATGCATATGGGTAAAAACAATTAAAAAATAAACATATTTAACATGATCATGCCAGCTTCATGTTCAAACATGAAATATCTAACCATTTTCAGTCACCGAGTCTCATCAAACTGGTAAGCCCTTGTGACAGGAATTACATCTTCATATGATATAACCTTGGCTATGACAGCATTACAAAGATTGGAAATAAAGGTTCACAAGTCCAGAAGTTCAACAACTATACCTTGAAGTACTGGATGCAACATCTCATGACAGCCTAGCCAGAAAGTACCGCAATAGCAGAGAGAATCACAATGAGCATTCAATCACAGTTGCCCCCTCCACATTTTTTCATCCGGACTTGGGACCGGCATTGGCAGTGTTAAGCAGCAAAAAATCAAAATTTAATCACAATATCAATAATCACAACATTAAATAAACAGAAACATCATCAAGAATCAAGAACTGAAGACACATCACACGTCAAAGCCACAATCCAGCCAACAAAAGAATCACATATTTTCTCCCACTAACAGGTGGAAAGCATCAAAGTAAGTCCAAAACAAAATTAGCCAAAATATAACAATGGCTCCCAATGATCCTAAACACATGACTGCACCTATGTTCAACTAAATAAATGCCACAACACAGAATAAACCTCAAATGGAACACATAAATTACATTGTAATCAGTCCAGCACGCATAACACCCAAATTATCAATCGACACCAGACCACCAAATTCAAGTATTTTCATATATGCAGCCAAGTAGAAGAACAGATATTTAGCAAGCAAGGGATACACCAAGTAGATTGTCATTCTCTCTTTTGGCAATGCCAAGCAATCTTATCCTCATCTAGGCAAACATGCATACAACAGATGTAAGAATTGGATACCACAGAATACACCCCCAACCCTGTTTCCAAAATTTTCTAACATGGACTAAAACACACAAATAAGCCACCATCACAGCCAAGAGTAAGAAAAATAAAAATAAAGACACCAATATCCTAAAAGGCTGAGTCAAGTGGCTCAACAACATTTACGTGCTAACAAGACTCCTCTCGTGAGTGGCATTGTTCTGTACGAAGTACACTTCAAAATAAGTGTCATGACCATGACGTATTAGAACACACTGAAACCGTACCAAATTTAAAACCTACAAGAATTTTGCATATCGCAGCCGTATCCACCTTTAAAAAGTCATACAGATCATGCACCATAGCCACGTCCGATTTAAAAAATTCACAAAAATCACTGTTAAACACTGAACTTATACATGTCTAAAAAGATGTGAAAATTTCTTTTGAAGTTAAAAAAAAAAAAACAACAACTAAGCCATTAGATCCCAAATACCTTACAAAGAAAGAAACTTCAAGTATTTTACTGAAGGTTGAATTAAATTTGAATTTTTTTTCTTAATATAATTACTTGTCTAAATTCTAAGTTTGAAATCATTAAGATTTTTTTCTTTTTACTCTAAACAAAAGATGCCTTAACAATTACGAGTTTTAATGTGCATTTACATATAACACATGCTTAATACATATCTATGAATGCCACGTCTCCATGTCCTACTTATTTAGGATTTTTATTAATGTCCCCAAATGTCATGTTGTATCTTTTGTACTATATCTGTGTCTGTTCTTCATAACTCCACTGCAGCAATACCCAAAAAAACCTCTGGAAAAGGAAAGTAATAACAAAACAGAAAAATTTGCTAATTAACCAGTCCCACATGACAACAGCTAGAAAAACCTTTGATTAACAAACCAAACTAAAAAAATTAAAAGATCAATGGATGCACATAGGAAAAACTAAATATGGAACCAAAGTGCAATAATACCCACCAATCATGCAAAGAATACATACCAAAGATACTATATAGAATAACAAAAGGATTATAGATGGTTCATGCAGGAAAATCCTTTATAAGTTCAATGATCATTAGAAAAGCAAAAATAAGTTGAACATTATCTTCAAACAACCCATACCAACATAGAATAGGATCACAATACCAATAGTAATTAATTTCTTCTCAAGTAACAAAATGGAAAGCCGACAAAGACAGAGTTGCAAGCCTATGAGAACTTCTAAATCTAACGAGCAAACCTTTGGTAGACACTTCCGTAAAACCCAATGTCAGTTGCAAGATCAATGCTTCAATGGAGCTTTCGGCACTAAACTAACACCGGAATAAGCTGAAACTTAAGCATGAAAAAGGTTTCCATATTCAGTTATGATTTATTAGGTAAATCACTTAGTAAAGAGCCACCACATTGCAATGATGTAAAAAAAACTGCAGGTGGGGTGAACTAATTGAAACATGAGAAAGCGATCAGATTTGGATCCACATGAGCTCGATCACACATGAAACCCATCCAAGCAGAAGGTAGATTTCTAACATTCAAGTTACTAGAAATTAATTTAGAGAAAGAATTAAAAAAGCTAAATATAAAATAACAGAACCCTCCAACAACACTAGAACACTAGAATAGACTGCAAGGTGGAACTTCAATCACTGGACTATTATTGCCTAACTTACTCTTCCCAACAACAAAATGGACTGCTTGCATACTGATTTTCATGGTACATTCCCACTAAAGATCACCGAAAACAAAACTGGCAACCAAAGAAACCTAATTAACTCAATAAACATTTCTGGATGTATACCATTAATGTTTGCCGTTTGCTTAATAATTTTTTCAAGCATTGCACTGTTAAAAGCAAAGTACACATCTTCCTTTTGTCCATGCATACACGAACAATATATGTAAGAACATCAAAATAATACTAAAATTTTTGCCAAAGATTAAAGTAATCCTGGTTAAGCTTACCCCTCCATACTGCGTACCCGCACCACAACCAAAAGCATACCACGAACCAAGTAAGATTGCACTGCACAAGATTTATAGTCACTCAAATACAAGCAAAACAATCAGTATTGTACAATGGACATCGTATTGCCTTCAAGTTTTGCACAAGCAAGAAACAACTAATAAAGATTATGTACAAATAACAAAACAATCATACTGAAACAAACACAAAGTTCAATAATCAAGACAATGGCAATACCACAATTTTAATAGTACGAAAACCTGGTATATCTAGAGCCTAGAGGAAAAGAGTACTACTCACAACAGTCAGAGAAATGACGCAAGAAACCAGAACAAGAAACTGAAACTCATCACTCCATGCCTGATAACCTTAACAAAATAAAGACAAAAATACATTATAAAGAATGATATCTTAAATTAAATCTTCACTAGATAAGACAACCTTTTTTTTCCCTCTCCATGGGAAGAGGAAAGGAAGAGAAAAGGGCAAGGCGATAAGCACAAGAACAAGAATGATTGTGCAATAACAGAAATTGAGCGCATTTCGCATCTAAACTTACATGCGTGCATGCAACTTGTCAAATCCGATGGGAAAAATCAAGCTATAGCAACACAAGTGATTTCTGAGACTTGGTTCCCTGAAGGTACGCTCATAGACAACCTGAGCTACATACTTCCATCTACATCAAGCACCAGCAAAAATCTATCACCTCATCTCTGTTCAAAAATTTTACAACAAAGTCTATGACCTATGCCGGCAGATGCCATCAATAGTCAATGTTCCATAGATTATATTGAAGATCTGTTTTTTAGTTTTCCTTTATACACATGACCTCAAAACACAAAGTACTTCAAAATGCACATATGTTCAAACAAGTACAGCACTAGAAGAAGTGTATTAGACTTTGCACAAGTGTCATGTCTGAAAAGCATGCTAGCATCTTCATACAAGCCTGACCTTCATGCAATTAATTACCAAGTGAAAATGACAATGGAAAAAGGTGAATGGTTACAAAGTACAAATAGCATAACTAAGGAAGATTAAAACAAAAAACAATCAAGTTGAAAGGAAAAAAGACCTAAAACATTTGTATTCTTGTAAAGATATAAATAATATAAAAGTCAAAGGGAGAAAATAGCATCTACTCAAGACCAACATACTGAATATTGAAATTGATATTATCTGAAGATAAGAAATTATAACCTTTCTTCCATTCAAACTGATTTGGAACATGTTATCATCCTCGGATCTACAGAAACCAAGAATCTGGCATACACAAAAAAATTCTACATAATAGTGGAGAACGCTGACAACCAAATCAATGATTCAACCAACTGTCGCAAGACAATTTAATACTCGTTCAAAGGGCATTCAATACAAAATTTAAGCTAAGCAGACCATTCAATACAAAATTTAAGCTAGCGGTCTGCTTAACAACCTTACGTACAAAATTAGTAGTTATGCAACTTTCACTTGGCTATAAAGAGAGACAATTTCATCAGTTAACAATACAAGAAAAACAGCAAAAGAAACAAGGTACAACTTGGCAACAAAGAGTATAACATTTCGGCCAAGAACTAAAATGGCCAGTCAAACATCTCAACTTAACTCCGACTAAAAGATAATGCTACTACGAATTAGAACTTCAATAGACCAATTGAACTTATACAAATTTAAGCGCATCCTCCATAAAATCTATAACCTTTTTGACAACACATGCTGTTTATTTAAAACTGTCTGTAGACTACAGACATGATCAAGTTGTCACCGACCAAAGTACGAAAACATGAATTGAAAATTTAACCAATAAATTCAACTGGCAAACAACTCTCAAGTCACATAATTCAACTGCAAAGCAGAAACCTTGACCAAAGCATTCAACCTGCAAATAGCTAATCATACATAATTTGACTGAAGCCTCAAGTTCTTAAGTTCGCTTGACAATGCTTAAAGATGTACTGAAGATGTTCTCACACAAAGAACAAAAGTGAGAACAGAAAAGAATATTTGCCAAAATTTACTTATATATGTGGCACAAATACTTAGGAGCCAGATTACCTCCGTCGAGTACGTATCCAATAATATGACACTGACACTAAAATCCAAAATGCCTTGGATACTTCTTCTGAGAATGCTTCTTTTGACATATCAAATTTGCTACATATCCTAGATGTCTTGAGTACGTAACATAAATGTATCTAAAACTAGAAAGTTAAAATTTGAAAATTATGAATGAGAAATTGATATTTATATGATTTGCATATGCAGTACATTTATATAAGGTGTTGTGTTTTCTAGTGAGGAATATAGTTATGCATATCATTATGAATTTAGACACTTTGAAAACATCTCATATATCAAAGAATGAATAATAACACTAATACATGTGTTGTTTATTAATATTGTACACAACGTATCATTAACCTAATTTTTTTAATTTGCCTTTCTTATCTACCATATCATATTGTATCTATGTAACTAAATAACATTTTTCCCATATTTTCACTGTATCTTGTCCTATTTCTACAAAATTTATTATACTACCATGCCCTTATCTTGTACCTATGTACATGCTTCATACTTAATTATAAAATTCTCCATCTCATCCCCACACGATTCAGAGTTCAGTCTCTGACAAGTGAGGCCGCAAGTCGACTTGCCAAAGAGATCCAAAATTCATTAGGGTCATGAAACTCTCCAAATTTCTTTTTATATATATATATATATATATATATATATATATATATATATATATATATATATATATATATATATATATATATATATTAAGGTCTTGAAACTATCAAAGTTATTTTCTTATCCATAAATATTATCCTAATTGCTATCTTGTTTCAATCTCCACTAACAAGCCTCTTTTTAGCATTCTCATTCAAAATTAGACATAATAGTTAGGTTCTTTTTTGTTCCTCTCCTATATATATTTTTCTTTTCAATTGAATAGGAGTGCTGACACCTGAAGTGGAAGAATTTCTACATAAATGGCGACACATGAAAAAAGATTTCTTGTACCTATAATCATTTCCACAAACAACCCATCAAGTTTTCTTCCTAAGTTGCCTTCATCAGTCCAATGAGAACTTCAACCATTACCATGATATGAAGAAACTTTTGACAAAATTAGACAAAAGTACATTATATATTACGAAAAGCACCATTAAATCATTTATTGTAACATAATATAATTAAGTTACTATTCAGCTTTAGACATGTTCTACTTACATTATACAAATCTTCCAATGTATATTAATCAATAAAACCCACTAAATATAACAAGGAAAAAGAAGGACGAAGCACTGACAATAAGGTCTGTATCCATGTCCCTAACACACTTCTCCTGCCTAAAGAAAATCTCCTCTTTGCACACGTCCCAGTTGACTGACTCAAGAGAAGAATAATAATGCACTGTCATAGGAAACCCAACCCTCAATTTCATCAAAATATAATAAACCAAAAGAAGGTCCATCAACTTATAAAGCATTGACAGTTCAGAGGTGTATATACATGACACACAAGCATTAAAAAAAGGGTATCGTAATGAACACTTAGTCTTCTTAGTTTTGCTACTTGATTAGACTCTATATACCAGACCGCTGACTAGCATTAGGAACTTACGACATTTAAGAGTTTAGGATAACAGTATACAAGAACTAGAAAAAGCATAGGATTAAACTCTAGGTCAGACATCTAAGATTTATGATAAGTGCATATAAGAACTAGGAAAGGCATAGTATTAAACTCTAGGCCTTCTTTAGTTTTGCTACTTGAACATTCTATATAGATTTAAGACGCAAGTGTTTTGTTTGCATTTATATAAAATCAATATTTAATAAAATTCTAAATAGAAAAGAAAGAACTAAGTCAAGATAAACAATTATTTAATCCAACCAATGTTTAAAATAATAATAACAGTAATGTAAGATTTTATCGCATATAGTGTGACGCATAAGTTACACAATTTCCAATTTATTTAATAAAGACAAATATAAAACTATCTAAATAATTTTTATATATTGAAAAATAAAATTAAAAATTCTAAAAAATATAAGAACATTTTATCACAAAATCTATCCCAAATTTTTAATAATTTTCACAATTGTCTTCAAAATTTATATTTACGTCATCACCTAAATAAGAAAACAAGCCAAATTTATTTTAAATAATTATAAATTTATAATTTATATTATGTAATACTCGATTTATTTTATTTATAATTGCTCACTTTAGTTCATATGAGAATTCAATAATCAACAAAAAATTCCCACAATCAAAGAAGAATTACAAGGACGCAATCGCAAATTATCAATATCACAAACAATCAATCAAGCAAATCAAGTAAGAAACTTACAATAATTATTTAATAATCAAAATAAATAATCAACCACCATATGGAAATACTAAAAACAATAACAGCAGTTAACAACGTAGTTTAACGTAACATAAAATAATGTAAAAAACACACTATAATAGTGCATGATGGGTTTTGGTTTATGTTAAGTATCACAATACAATATAACAAATTTCATAACTTGTAATTTTCAATATTGAATCCAACCATATACTTCTACCACAAATTTTGTGTTTCTCACATGTATGCATCTTTATATAATCAAATATCAAGGTCTCCAACAATATCTCACCGCAAGATCTCGATATGCACATTTCGCATATGGAGAGAAATAAAATAGAGAATATAGATAACACAAGTATATGCTAGTTTATGTGATTTCTTCTTATCTCTCAGTTAATTTGTTTCAAGGACCTTATTACTCTCTCAAGGGTAAATTATGCAAAATTAACTACAAATTTTACGTAAAATATATCATAAACCATGTCAATCTAATCGTAGAACTAAATTAGAAAATCAGTAATAATGGTGGTGTTGATGATGCAAATAATACCAGCCTTAAAACTTTTGGGCACCCAGCCTAGCATATTCCTACCAAACCTATAATGCCTCTATACTAGAGGCTTCTCAAAAATAAAAAACTTTTGAGCAACCAACCCAACATATTCTAGAGCATACCTCTAAGCCTCTATAATCTTGCACCTTTCAAAGACATTTTGCACACATGCAAGAACCAACAAAGCCACACTTTTTCACCACCTGGGAGATGTGAACCGCATAAAATACAAACTAAAAATAGAAGACCAATATAATCTCAAAAAACCCTAAACTATCAAAAAACCATTGCTCCTATAGTAAGAACAACATCATCACCATTGGATATGCATTATTATATATTACAAGCAATTAAGAGTTACGGTCTAAACATCAACAATATGATCAAAAGGAAACCTACAACACTTATAAAACTAGGAGAACCTACAATAGTCCACAGCCTGAAGATAAACAAATCAAAAACACTTTACAAAAAAGAGATTCACAAAATGTTATGAATGTATCCAAATGTTCCAAGAACAAGCCAATTAATCACCCCATGATAAGAATAAGTTCTTCAAAAAATACATATAATATTAGAAAATGAACATTGAAAAGCAAAACAAAAGATTATAAAACAAAACATTAAACACATACAAAAACCCTAATATGAACAAAAAAGAAGGCCCCAATTCAGATGTAGTATCAAGATGAAGAAGGTCCCCAATTCCGACGTAGTATCAAGATGAACCAACTAAGAAGAATGGGAAAAAGAAAAATAGATTAGGTGACTCAACTGTGTAATTTCATACACCTGTTTGTTGTGCGTGAAGTGAGACCCACATCCATAAGAGAAACTCAGATTCTTTAAATTTTTAGGTGCACTTGTGCAGAAACTAGTTATTAGAACAAGCACAGTTATAAATTAAGCACACATGCAATGACTGGCTATTAGAGCTAATTCAGTTAAAAAGTCATAATGTTCTTAAACACACTTCCTAAGTAACACTATGTAATGCAACAACCTATTTCTAGGCAGTGTAGCACATACAATGCTGTCAAACACCATAATAGCATCATCAAAATCTATTAACCATCTTGGCTTTTCCATTAGCATAAATTGACAGACAAATAGTATAAACCAGCAGAAACAATATTTTACAAACAACGACCTTAACCCCATCTCGACCCCAACACCACCCGCTGCGCCCCCCCACCCCCAAAAAAAAAAAAAACAAAAAAAAAAAAAAAAAAACACACACACAGTTCATGTGCATACACAAAAGAAAAGGAGAGAAGACATCAATAACCTTACATCATGTGCCATCATACTTGTTGTTACATATCAAACACCAGAGGGAGAAGCAATAAGAATAAAAACAATCTAATAAATCTTATAGAATATAAGATTTACGTTGTCAACACGAGTGCTACACAATATAACTCATCAACAAATTTTTTTAAAGAGACAATGACGCAGCAAAATTTATCGGATTTATATCGTATCTAGTACATTGTTTGATTGGGAAAACATCCCATTAACAAGAACGTAAAAACATGAAAGCTAGAACAAATGGAAGATAAACAAATAAAAAAGAAATTCAAAACAACAACAACAACAACTAAGCCTTTCATCCCAAGTATTTGGGGTAGGCTACATGAACCAAAAAAGAATCACGCCGGATCGATAGTGCTTCTCCATTCATTTCTATCAAGTAATATATCCTCATTTAAACCTCTAGAATCCATATTTTTTCGTATCAACTCCATTTATATTTTCTTCGGTCTTCCCTTCGTTCTTTTAACTTGTCATACATTGATAAACTCCCCTCGTCGAACTGATGCATTTGTAGGCCTACGTTGCACATGACCAAACCATCGTAGTGGGTTTTCTCGCATCTTCTTATCGATGGGAGCTACACCTATCTTAGCACGAGTATCTTCATTTTTCACTTTATCTCTCCTAGTGTTGCCGCACATCCAGCGGAACATGCACATCTCTGCTATACTTATTTTCTGTGAATGACGTTTCTTTATAGCCCAACATTCCGAAAAAAAAAAAAGAAATTCAAAAGCTAACACAAATTAAGGATAAACAAATAAAAAAGAAATTACAAAAGAAAAACAACTATAAAACTGCTCCCTTCCCTTGTAATCAAGGGGTGAGATGTTAGTCATATTTATAGAAGTCATCTATGACCTAAGATAGCATAACATACTAAGAAAACTACAACCACAAAGTCATTAATTAGAGGCTAACCAAAGACAAATAAGTATTTAGTATAAACAACTTAAAAATTTATAGACCAATGAAAAAACAATCAAAGAAGTAAAATTCTATAACCAAAATGATTATTACCCTAGCAACAAAAGATATGCTCCACAAACCCAAATTAAACCATCAACAAGAATTTAGAGAAAAAACAAACATACCAGAGAAATATAAAAATCAAGTTGCTTTGTCTCTCCTGTCCAGATAACACGTAATGCACACCAAACACACTAGTAGCATCATCAAAATGTACCAACAATTTTGACATCTTCAAAAGTACAAACTAATGTATAATAATCTAAACCAAAAAATATAACATCATAACTAAAAAACCACACCAATGTCTCCAATTCTATGGATTTTCTGCAAAGCAATAACACAAATTTAACCGGTATTCCAACTATTTCAGCTATTTAAATGGCCGGGTTGCCTTGTCTATTCTTTCTACCCTCACCTTCGTTTAATATAGAAACCAACACTTAATGGTAAAAGAAACTAAAATTGAAGTGATGAGAAATCATTGTTTTATCACCTACTCAAATCCAATGGGTTATCTGCAAAACAGAGACGGATTTCACACGTTTCGTTCACTGGCAAATGATCAGGTTGCATTCTACTTTTTTTTTATCATACTTCTATTTTTAGGCCATTATTGCTGCTGATGATCCTATGATCATAGTCCAGAACCGCCAGTATTCCCAACACTGAGAACAAAATGGGGAGTTGAGCACTGATACCATGCATAGATGGGGATTACAACTTAACTTAAAAAGAAGTAAAATGTCCAAAATGGAACAAATAACAGCCCCCCATTCCACATGAAAAAGAAAAAAAAAAACAGAAAAACCCAAAAAAAAAAAAGGAACCATTACGCAGATGAAACAGAATAGAGCAAAAAGAGAGGAACAATTAAATTACAACACAATAACAAAACAAGTTTTAAAGCATATAAAGGTTAGACAAGTTTAACAGAACACATTTGCCAAAAATAAATGACCTCCACAAAATATTTTAATGCTATAACAAGTATAATTGCATATAACTGCACATGAAACAGAATTCTAAATTAATATACACTTCTGACTAATATGTACTGCATTAATTACAGTTACAGTTTTTAATAAAAAACCAAAAAGCCATACAAGGCAAATGAATTATGATTTCAGAATGCGATATCGACATGGTCAAAACAATCAATATCTCAATAAGATGAAGGGCATCGCCATTCTGCTTTTAACAAAAACCCATGAAAGGCAAATGTATTATGGCTCCAGAATGAGAATATTAACCTGCCTTAAAGAGAAAAAGAATACCATTAAAAAACAACTCTTATAGGTGAAAATCTCCTGAACCATAGTAGGGTTGGGACTGAAATTCTAGGACGCAAACATTGCAACCCTATCTAAACAAACCATGAACTCACCATAACTGTTTAAGCAAATCCGAGACTCCCAAAAACGGACGACTCCTAACCCACATAAGAATCATGACAAAGACTCCCTAACACCACTGTCTTTGCTAGCTGTCGGCATAGAAACTAGTAAATTAATGAATTTACATATTTAAATATCAATTATACAAACCGTCAACAGATGGCAGAAAGAAGTGCATAGATACATCATAAACTTCTACAGAACATAGAGGCTGTCGCAGGAAACATATCAAATGAAGCAACAATAGTGATCAAAAGACGAAATTTGTCCCATGACAGTCCAACATTAATTAGTATGGTTTTTTATGACAATTATACACCCTAAGAACCAACAGTTTGTAAACTGCTACGAAATCTATTGCAAAAGCTAATAAAGAACCAGAAACTTGCACTACTTGAGGGCAGAATAATTAGTCAGTTCTTCAATCTTCTTATGGTTGTCCTCATTTCCCTTGCTTATTAGAACCATAGAGCTTCAGAAGTAGCTCTCGGAATATTGTGAAATATTATCATCAACTACATCCGTAATTTTATTCATAACCCCACCAGGCAACTTGGAGAAAAGCCATAGCAAAACCAGAACTTTCCATGCACAACAATGATTGACTATGCATTTCAGAACTTTGACCATTTAGATAACCAACTCCAACCGTGAAAAATGCACTAACCAGCAGTAGACCAATTTAAAAAACGAAAACAGTATGTGCAGTCAATGATCTCAGACCAACTCCAACCATGAAAGTGCAGCTTGCCAATTAAAATGTAGATGATAGACGCTATACACTATTGCTTTAGCGAAGCATAAAACTTTGAAGCTTCTGATGTTAGCTAACCCTGTTTTTTTCATCATCAATAGAACATCCAACTTCTTTCTTCTCATGAAAAGATACCAGATGGACAAGTCTGACAGTAGATGTAATATAGAAGCTAGAAGGCAATGCGTAAAGAGCCATACTACTGCCGAGGTAGAAATGACTAAACAAAATATCAAGGACCATTCTTCTGAAAAAAAGCAACAAAAAGAAAAGCAATATATAACTGTTTCCTGAACACTGATCCAACTATAACTCAAGACATCTGAAAAGTACCACTGCCTTAACTGCAGCACCAAAAAGTCAACAACTGACATCAAGTATGTCCTAAACAATGCCAAATGCAAGCCCTAGCCAAGTCAAGGGCAAACTGAAAAATGAACTGCAAAATGTAACAAGTTCACAAGGATTTTATGACAATCCACGCCCTCCACTCCCACAAAACTACGCAAACATCTCATGTACTCATTATATCCATGTAGTTCCTAGTTGCATCTCCATCTCAGACAAACTTCTATGGTTTTATTTGAGCCTCTCCTTCATCTCAGACAAACAGATATGATTTTATCGAGCATCTCCTCAGTATGCCCATACCAACAATTAACCAAAAACATATTTGCAGAGAGTTCAGAACCCATGTACACTGTCATGGAATTGCAGATCAGAATCAACCTTACTCAGCTCTTCTAGTACATACCACAAAGATGTCTAATAATCTGCGGGAAGTTTGAACTCATACAACAAAGAGCACTCAGATACCTGAAGGATGTGTTAGATGCTTGGAGAATTCCATCAAACATTGAACACTTCAAATAATATTCTGAGCATATGAACCATCCTATCAGACTGACTCACGTTAGATGCATCCTTGGCGAAGTGAAAGACTGAAAGCAATGGCAGAAAGATCAAATTAAAGGAAAGGGCACCTCCAGATAAACTTAAAATAATATAAAAATAAATAGAAAGAAGGAGAGAGATAAGAGCGCCATGCAAACGTGAGAAACAGAGTGTAAACTTGAGACTCACATGCAGTTAGATTCCTGACAGCCTTCAACAAAGTCTGCAAGACTTTCAAGGTGAAACAAGTGCCCAACACTGGAAATGCTGCAAACGAGAGTTTGATGTAAGCTCTACTGAAACATGCAATTGAAGAGAACTTGACGAGACCAAACCTGCAGGCCTTCCTGAGTTTCATGAAGAACATAGGAACTTGTACCCATCATATACTTGTTGACTGTCAAATATCCAAATTCTACTCGGCATATTTTTTCACACGTACATCCAAGGTATTTATTGCAAACAGCGTTCTCATAGAAGAATTTGCAGAAAATATAATTGCATTCGCGGAAACTCGCAGTGTTTATTGCAAACAGCGTTCTCATTGAAGAATTTGCAGAAAATATAATAGCACTCGTGGAAACTCGCAGTGTTCCGAACACATTAGAACCCTAATACCAAAAAATAGGAAAAAGCCTTCCTTTTTCTGATCCACATATGACGAGTAGGTGCTAAATAAAGAAGACAGTGTTAATGCCAAACCTGTCAGTCGAGTAACTGAGGAAATTAGAGCTCTAAAGGACTTTTTCAGAATTTCAAATCACGAGAGAATTACTTATAGAAGACAATTATTGAAGACCAGCAAACTGCACAGATCTCACCAATTTTAATTAGAGCTACAATGTCCTATTTTAAACTCAAAAGCAAGCACATGCATCAAAAACTCAAGGAAACAAACAGTAGGAATATGTATACATAATAATAAATTTGCCAAACACAAAACTATATATAAACCCCAAAAAAAAGATGCAATCTAACATATATGTTACTGTTATCCCTTTTCTCAATGGAAGAAGGCCGAGGGGATACGATTCGTCTCATGTATGCCGTCAAAAATGGAAAATTTTTCCGTCGACAAAGGGAGGCATCTTCACCAAAACTTATAGACACAGAAGAGGGGTGGAACAGAAAGGGCATGACGATGGTTGGATTCCACATACAAAGTCAGTGTGGCGCCACTACAACAAAGTGCTTAAAATAGTCACTGCACAACCCAAGTGGTTTGAGCAAACAGGAAAAGAACACCCTATACTCAAACAGAACGAATGCCCTCTTGATCGCATCAACCATCCTACAATGAGATTTTTATAAAAGAAAAATATTATGTTCTAAAAATAACACCCCAAAGTTAGAATAAATGCAGTATCTCCTAAGACAAAATATTTGCTCCCATTGTAAAATCATTATCATCATCACATATAAGAATATAACCACTCATCTGTAAAACAGAAAACTAGTTTTTCACTTGTCAAAGCCAATATATCGAAAAATAATCCCACCATAGAGAATAACCATTGCACTATCTCAATGACAAGCTCCTAAGCAACATCTACCTGCAAAATAGACGACACCAACTTGAACTCACCAAAGAAGTCTCCTCTCATGCAATTCTACACCAAATATAAAAGTTGTAGAACCCCAACACTCACAGAATTTCACAAGTTCTGTATCAGGAGCAAGACGTCCCAGAGACATCCTATTACAAATATTTTAAGAACAACATATTAAAAAATTGACTAATCTAGATCAATTTACACACTACTACTAAAGAAATCACCAAATTTAAAACCTAGTTTTTACTAAAGGGTACCATAGCAACAAGGAACCTGCCATTGCATTGTAAAACCTTAAATAAGATCTAACCAATAACATACAAAGAATAAGTCTCACAAACAAAATAATCAATTTAAATCAAAACAGAATTAGAGAAAAGACCAGATGGGATGGAATTGATTGACATCCTATGATGAACATCTAGGAAAGGGGAAAAAAACAAAAAAAAAAAAAAAAGAACTACTATGACATTAGAAATTAACCTAAAACGATTCGGACCTATTACTCAAGAAATAAATTAAACCACATAAAGCCAATTGAAATCAAGGACCTGCCACATAACACAATCCAAGCTGGCATGTCTAGCAACAAACTAAAAATTAAGACCATAATCAAATGCATCCCCAAAGAATAGCACGCCATAATATTGGCAATAAAGAATAAAATCCTTGATCAAGACAAACATACCAGATCAACCTACGGAGGTAGGAAAAAGATCAGGAAACTCAAAGTACTTCAATTGATCCAAGAAACATCCTATGATGAATATCTAAGGAAAAAATAAAAGAACTTAAAATATTAAAAATTAACTAATGTAAAACAATACCCAAAAATAAATCAAACCAAAATTAAAGCAACTATCCAACCAAATTGAAACCCTAGAGATAGGAACCAGCACGTATCACATAATCCAAGTTAGAATCAATCTAATAACAAAATAAGAAACGACTCTAAGCCAAATATTTCAAACAAAATTACATGCCATGATACTAGCAATTAGTAGTGAATGTGATCATCAGAGACATACTAAATCAACAAAGGAAAATGGAGAAAAGACTGGAAAACACCATCTACTTAAATTTTAAAAGCATCAGAAACTAGATGGAATGACGAATTCATTTTAGTTTAAGGTTGAAAGGAATGAAGAGAATATTAAACTCCATACACTTCAGTTTTATAGGCATCAGAGATGAAATGGAACCACAGGTATTAAAGACTGGATGAAATATTTTAGTTAAAGCTTGAAAGGGATGGAAAAATATCAGAAAACTTCATGTACTTCTATTTTATCAGCCTCGAGACTGGATGGAATTGAAAATACAATTTAGTTAGGTTGATAGGTTGTTGAATTCGATGAACTACAACTTTATAGGCACAGGAGATGAATGGAATGGAAAATTAATTTTCTTGGTAACAGGTTGAGTCAATGCTTCACTCTTGAAGATAAATTTGGTCAACATTGACTAGGATTCCTTATAAACACATGGCCTACAGGGTATACCATAAATATATTTACTTCATACCAAATATCCGTCATCAACTGTAGAATGCATATAGAAGCCTAATCAAACACGTCAGAAATGACTAACACTTGAAGAAAGACCAATATATGCATATCAAGCCAACAAACACAACACACTATATCCCTTTTGAGCAGCGATAGGGCGGCCAAAGAAAACAAATAGGATGTCTTCAATAGAACTCATAATTGTATAGCAATGCATGAAATGAGAATTTAGAAAAACTCCATACCCGTCTATACCTGCCTAAAGTCTTCACTTCCTTCAGTTCAGCACAAACATCCTAAGTCTCTTATCCACGATTGGATTAAATAGAGAATACATGAATGAACTTGTTATGAAGGCTGGACCTACTTCCAAGTAGTGTGAGAGAAACTGAAAATGTAGGTATAAGATGAAACATTAATGAGTTCTTGTCAGTTAACTCTCCAGTAAAGTCAAGTCTACAGCACATATTCCTACCAAAAGTCCATAATTTCTCTTCGTAGTCTGCTCACACACAGCCATTTATATAAAGAAGATAAAATTGAACTTCTGACCCCACATTAATATTACACCACTAAGGAAAATAACACAACTTCAAGCCAATATACCACAAAAGACCCTCTGAGAAAGTATTAAGAGCAGTATTAGAATGTAAAGTATATATTCTTCTCTCACCCAACAATCTGGATTTTAAAAAAAAAAAAAAAATGTAACCAACCTACTATTGTACTTGCAGTGTTCAACTGGTTGGACCCATTTTAAAGTTGTAACTCCAGTGATTGTAAGAAACTGAGAAATGTAAGCCTTCGTATAACTGCCTAAGATTAGAAATCTTCAAGTTTTAATCTCTTATCCAATATCTGATTTTAAATATCGTCAAGAATATAAAAATTTAAATAACGTCGAGAATATAAAAATGAACTTACAGTGTTCTGAATAGGCTTGACCTATTTATAAGCAATACTTGACATGAGAGAAACTGAAAGTGGAGGCTCGAGACAAATGTACTTGAACCTACTAAAGTTCGCAATAAAAACAAATAACGACTGGCACTTATCGACCTTCCGTATTCCATATATACACACAGAATCTCACTTCTTATTCAGATTAGAATTATTTACAGAACATAAAATTGCACTTACACTGTTCTAAACCAGCGGAACTCACTTCAAATTCAATACCACAAACGATAAACTGAAAATGTAAGCTCAAGCTACATACACAACCAAATACTGTCTCTTCGAAAGTTAGTAAGGCAGCGAAAGAACGTATACCCATATACACCTGGCAGGACTCATTTCAAAGTCAATACCACAAACGATTAACTAAAAATGTAAGCTCAAGCTACATACACAACCAAATAATATTGTTTCTCCTCAAAAGTTAGTAAGGCAGCAAAAGAACGTATACCCGTGTACGCCTGGCAGAAATCCAAAATTTAAACTTCTTTCCTCCTCCTACGTCCAAATATTTCTTAGCCAGCATTTAGATTAAAACCAATATATAACAAATACAGCATTGCACTTAAAATTGTGTTTTGAACAGTCTACTCATTTTAAAGCTATACCTTAACTCAGGATGAAGGTAAGAGAACTCTTTCAACACCTTTAGGAAAGTTCACAATGAGATACAAAATGCATACACATCTCCACCTTCAGAAAATCCAGAATAATACTGCCTTGTTTTTCTGCCTCTACACAAATATTCGTCCAGCATTTCATAATTATAGAAACACGTAGAGAACATAAAAGGGTACTTATAACAATCTGAACAGCTAGTTTAAATCTATAGCTCGAGAAACAGAAACTGAATGTAGTTTTAAGACCAATATACATGCAGAGAACTCACCAAGCTTCAAAAAGGTCCCATATACACCTGGCAGGACTCATTTCAAAGTCAATACCACAAACAATTAACTAAAAATGTAAGCTCAAGCTACATACACAACCAAATAATACTGTTTCTCCTCAAAAGTTAGTAAGGCAGCAAAAGAACGTATACCCGTGTACACCTAGCAGAAAACCAAAATTTAAACTTCTTTCCTCCTCCTACATCCAAATATTTCTTAGCCAGCATTTAGATTAAAACCAATATATAACAAATACAGCATTGCACTTAAAATTGTGTTTTTAACAGTCTACTCATTTTAAAGCTATACCTTAACTCAGGATGAAGGTAAGAGAACTCTTTCAACACCTTTAGGAAAGTTCACAATGAGATACAAAATGCATACACATCTCCACCTCCAGAAAATCCAGAATAATACTCCCTTGTTTTTATGCCTCTACACAAATATTCGTCCAGCATTTCATAATTATAGAAACACGTAGAGAACATAAAAGGGTACTTATAACAATATGAACAGCTAGTTTAAATCTATAGCTCGAGAAACAGAAACTGAATGTAGTTTTAAGACCAATATATATATGCAGAGAACTCGCAGAGCTTCAAAAAGGTTCATTAGGTCAATATAAGAACATATCAAATTTGTATCTGCCAAAAATCCAAAATTTTACTCTCAATACATCCTCCTACACCCAGAATCTCTTGGTCACCATTTTGATAGAAACAATTTTGAGAATATAATTAACGCCTACAGTGTTCTGAACCGGCTAAAGTGAATTTAAAGATTTACCACAAGGGGCTGAAAAAAAATGAAAATGCAAGTTAACCACAAATGAAGGGAAATTTGAACCACATGTACAGTCGAAGAAAACACCTAAAACAACCTCTAGAAAAATTCCCAAGGCAGCATAAGAGAACTTATGCCCGCTTTTAGACTCTAAACCTGGCAGAAGAAAACATAAAAAATGCAATTTACACCCATCATTAGACTCTACACCTGAGAGAGATATGTATCAAAATCATGAAGGAATGAATAATATTTGACCATAGACGAACATTAATACAGACTATTGAAGATAACACAAAAAGAGACAAAGGAAGTTTTTTTTTTTTTTTCCCTTGTTTTCCCTTTTTTTTGTACAGTCATGTACTTGCACAAGTTTGATGTTGGTACCTGATACAAGACCGACTTACAATTCTAGCCATCAAATCAATAAACCAAAAAAAAAAAAAAAAAACCATAAAGGCAACAAAAATTAATCACAATGAAATTTCACTATAGATTTTTTTTTAAAAAAATTAGGATCGCTATTCTTACAAAATTCTATTCCAGAATTCCATGAATTGATCCAACCAACATCCTGTTAACTAACACCATATTAAAGAAGAAAGTAAAGAAATAATCCAACACAATTTCATCATAACTCGAGCCCTAGCAACAGGCGACCTCAATGATCACATCAAATACTCTAACCTAACAATTAGAAAAGAAAAGATTAGGTTAGTTGGCGTACAATTCGGCGGTCGCTTAGGATCGAGATATCAAAACTAGCATTACGAAGAAAAATTTTTTTAAAGAAAATAACAAAATAAAGCTGGAGTTACTTGGGGGAAAGTAATCAGATCCAATTCAAAACCATGTTCCAAAAAAAAAAAAAAAATCAAAGCCAAATAAAAATAAGGGAATAATGATGATCCATCCCCAATTACCCAGTGACTTATGCCCTAATTCCGCGACAAGAGACCTACCGCGATCAATCATCACATCACATGATCTAATCTAACAGTAAAAAATTAATAATAGCACAAATAATATCCTAAATCAAGAATAAGTAAAATAAAAAATCAAGAATAAGAAAAATAAAATCGACGAGAGAGGTGAGCGATCAAGATTGGTGATGGAGATGGGAAGGGCAGCCCACTCATAGACATGGAAGAGCCGTGGATGAGTAGGTAAAAGCGCGCGGAGTAGGATTAGGAATAAATTAATATTAAGAGAGTTGGATTCCGTTACGAGAACGAACCTAGGAAGCACTTGGGTTTGAGAAAACACGAGAAGTTTCGAGGAGGTCCGTTTCTTTCTGTGGCTATGCGTATGGGATCTGGTAAGATGGAATATGCGGTCAATGATAGAGTTTCGTGGCGAGGAATATGCCGCCTATATGTTATGATATTAGGTTTTTTTTTTTTTTTTTTTTTAATAGTTAAAATACAATAAACAATAAAGTTTGTTTTTATTTTAATCTAAGCAAAATTCCAGATATTTGAACGAAAAATTTCGTTTTTTAAGAGTATATCAAAAGAAAATAATTTTTTTTAAAATAAAAAATTTAACTTGGTGTAAAAAAAAAAACTTGAATAATAAATAAATAATTTATTAAATTTTAACTTTGCAAATCTTAATAAAAAATTTTTTAGATACTCAGTAAATTAGAATTTCCTAGAAGAAAAAAGAAATATTAGATAAGGCGATGCACATTGCAAGCCAAAAAGAGGAAGCAGCAGTTGGCATAAGTTGCCAGCAAACAGGAGTGCAGAACTCATGAAGGGTACGAATTAATTATTGAAAATAATGATAGAGATTGAGAAAGAAAGCAAGTTAGAATAAATATGAGACAAAGGTGCAAGGATTCTTGGAAGTTGCAATATGTATTTAGAAGTTGCTTTCAACAAAATATTGCTTAGATAAATTACATCCTTGCCGGCATAAATCCCTGTTTTCTCCTCATAGCTTGCAAACTAATCATGTTTAGTTCTATGTTAAGATTCAAGTTTAGCATGTTTGATAAATTGATTATAAATCATGTTCACATGTTCAGTCTCAATAATTTAATACAGGTTATATGTGCGAGTTTTCAGAGTTTACTACAAGAAAAAGGGATATCTTACAAATATAGTTATTATGCAACAATTTTAAAACCGTTGTAAAATAACATGTTTAGTAACAGTTAAATTAATCGTTACAATATATATATATATATATATATATATATATATATATGAGAAAACGGGAAATACACCGGCGGTGAAGGGAGTTCCTTCACCGCTGCTTAGGTGGCCCAATAAAATTATTACACGTGGCGCCACTTAAAGTAACAAATAAAAGAACTCTCTTAAATACCCCTTGAGTGGCGCCACATGTAATAATTTTATTGGGCCACCTAAGCGGCGGTGAAGGAACTCCCTTCACCGTTGGTGTATTTCCCGTTTACTCTCTCTCTCTCTCTCTCTCTCTATATATATATATATATATATATATATATATATATATATATATATATATTTGCAATGGTTAATATGTAATTATTCTAACATCATTACAATAAATTATATTTTATAATGTTTTTTAAAACCATTGCAGTAGATGACCATGACCCTATTTGTCACGGTTATTTTACCATGGTTAATGAGTTGTCACTAAATAATTTTTTTGTAACGGTTTACACAACTATTACAAATATGTAACTTTTTTGTAAATGTTACAATGTAATAGTTTAAGAGTTGTTTTTTAATAGTAGTTGTTAATAACGGTTAGTGTAACCATTATATCAAAGACATTTATTTACCATGGTTAATAAAACTATAGCTAAATAATATATTTGGTAACAATTTTATTATCCATTGCAAATAAAATATTTATTAATTAAGCATATATAATTTTTGTGTTAGTACAGTTTTAGTTTAGAATCTTACATATAGCTAAATCACATGTAATAATGTTTTATGTTAAGTTTTGCAATTAATGAAATTAAACTTAATTAATTATATATACATTGTTTTGAATATATAACTGATTTATTTGAAAGTATTGCCATAGAATAATGCTATCTAAATTTTAATAATTGCTCTGAAACTTCTAAGAAATATTTTTTACCAAATATTTGGTATGATCTACAGTATTTCTCCTTAATTTGTCCCCATTTTATACTTGTCTCCCACTTGTTTGTGGACTCATTTTGTATTCATGCTTGGACTCTAATCTTAACCTTCACAAGGCAATGCTCATCAAAGCTCAATCAACTATCGTAAGAGACCTTTTTTTTTTTTTTTTTGTCGTGGTGAAGTATTTTAAATGTATGTTTTAAATTTTGATGTCCTACTTGTTTTTAGAGTGCAGTTTTGTTTAAAAGAGGATAAATTATCTAATTATTGACTAATTTTGGTAATGGTCTAGGAGATTAAGTGAGAGTTTCAGATTTCAGAAGTAATAAGTTCTACGTCTCCATATACCTGAGTATAATTAACCCTTTTGAAATTTAATTGTGATTTATTTGTGTAATAAAAACTGGAGAGTAGAATGACTAGAAAAATTCTTTTCTTCAACATTGATTAAATTGAAACTACTTATTGCAGATGAGTCTTATCTCTATTAATATCATCTCTCTTAAATTTATGAGAAATACGACTTTAGATAAAAATTTAAGTTATGTACTGTAAAAAAGCAGAAATAAAAATGGGGAGCCCATGGTGGATCCCACCATTTATCTTCTTAGTAGCTTTCTCTACTCATATTCGAACCACCCACTTGGTAACTCATGGAGCGATTATTAGTTACGTGGCGAACTCGATATATGTTCTTTAATATGCAAATAGAGGTGTAGATAGAACTAAAAATTCGATAACCTATTTCAACCTGCTAGTGACTTAGTGAGTTTGGATATAAAAATTGAACTCGGACATTTTAGTGTATTGGATAGGGTGTGATTTTTTTCAAACCCAAAATCCAATAATAAACTCAAAAGGAGTCGTTTTCTAGCATGTTGCATTTAGATGAAAACCTAATCATACTTAAATAGATAGTACAATCAAAAACATAATTAATTGAGTCAAACTTTGGTTCCCAGATGGAAATTATTAAATTTTTTTTCAGTCAAACTCATCGCATATGTATTTTTTTTACAACATTAACTAAATTAAGTCATCGCCAGAATGTGAATTCATAACCTCTTATAAATTGGAGAGAGTTGATCCCACTTGAACCAAGGTTCATTGGCGAAATTATTTTAATTGCTAACTTGTTCGAATATAAGCAAAATTCCAATCCCACCCAATCGAAATCGAAATGTAATTTCAATTTTAAGATATATTTCCTAATTATTTCTCCATGACATATATCTTTATTACAAATAAAATTAAAACAATTAATCTAGTTCTTGATAGATTCCAAAATAAATTGAAATGAAAAAGATGACAATCTTATATCTATATTAAAAAAAAAACAGAGAGAGAGCCTAAGATATCAAGCTTATGGCCATATCACGTTGTAGAGGGACCAGCAGTTTTCGAGGAGCTCATACATCTCGTCCGCGTCATCTTTTATCGGCACAAGCTCATCCCTGCAGGAGCTGATGTTGTTGCCGAGAGAATCGAGATTGGCGATGGCGGTGGCCTCGTCATTGTTCTTGACCGCGACCGTCGCCTTCTCGATGTCGTCGGTGGCGTCATTCAGGTCGGAGACGCAGTAGCTGAGCTCCGCCGGCGGGGTTTGGGATGCAGAGTCCTTGTTGTTTGTGGCCTTGTGCAAGCAGTCCTCGATCTTGACGCGGACCGCCGAGATGGCGTGCAAGAGGGCCGTGCGGTAGTCGAGGGCCTTGGCGTCGGGGGCTACGCTTTGGATGGAGGACTCGCAGAGGTCGGGGAATTTGGCCTTGCTGCATGCATCTTTGAGGGAGAGCGTTTTGCCGGTGGCGGTGGCGGAGGCGGCCGGTTGGGCTTCGGCGGTGGCTGCAGACGGTGGTGCGGCGGAGATGAGGGAGGAGGTGAGGCAGAGGAGGAGGAGGAGGAGGAGAGAGGAGGAGGCTGAGTCCATGGTGGTGAGATTTGGCGTTGCGAGATGACTGGTGTGAGAGAATCCGAGAAAGGGAGGGAGAGAATTTATGGAGAGAGACAAATTTGAACGTGTGTACCGCCGTTAAAGTAGTTGGTCAAGCAAACCTTCACCCACTTTTTAGCTAACTGATAAATCTTAGCCACTTAATACTAAAAAGATTGAACTATAAAGAAAATATAAATAAAGAACGATAAACACTATTACTACTCAATAAGAATGAGCGAAAAAGGATAAGCAATATGATCGGTCTGTGACCATTCAAGCATAATTTCTTAAAATAAAAAACTTAGTTGTTATAGTTGCTATTTAAGTAGGTCATGTGACCATTCAAGCATAATTCCTAAAAATAAAAAGTTTAGTTGTTGTGGTTGCTATTTAAGTTTTGCATAATACTATACTTTTATCGGAACAAAAGAAGGCTGTTGTGGTTGCTATTTAAGTTTTGCATAATACTATACTTTTATCGGAACAAAAGAAGGTTGTTGTGGTTGCTATTTAAGTTTTGCATAATACTATACTTTTATCGGAACAAAAGAAGGACAAATATGAATACGGTTATTTGAATGATACTAATGAAACTAGTAGTAGACTGATACTAATGAAACTAGTAGTAGACGATGGAATAGGATGTAAATAGTTCATTTGTGTTTTTTTAGGCAACTAAAAGATCCATAATCGGATACAATTATATGTTTTTCGAATGAAAATTTGTGAAATAGGAGATTCGATGTAGGAATTTATCAGCTATTACTGGAATAGAATGTACTACAATAGTAAACCACTAAGAATAATACATACATGCATAAGAAAGACAAAGTAATACATAGACAAACATTGATAACAAAACAGAATTTACAAATACACGAACGATAACAAAATTGCATTTAAAACAAGAAAATTTAGATTCTACAAAACATCATAGCCCACACAATACAATACCACCACCTCATTCTCGCCACTTATCTAATATGGGCTAGGATGCCTGCCTCAATGGATATCTAGACAACTACTCGTCATCACAGTTTCTTACCTTCTTTTTCTTTTTCGTTTCAGAAGCCATTTCAACATCACCATCATCAGACACTTGACGGTTTTTCTTTTTCTTCTTTATGGCTGTTCCGTTCTGCTGTGCATCCTGACCATTCGCCGTATTATCTGCTTCAGTGATTGCCTCTTGCTCTTGGTTAGACTTGTCTTTCTTTTTCTTCTTTTTCTTCTCAGTTGCTGGCTCAGCAGACGCATCGGCTTGCATGGTATCAGCTTCTATATATTCGCCCTTGGATTTCTTCTTCTTCTTGTTTTTCTTTGCAGAAGTGTCATCAGCTCCATTGTCGACGTCCATTTCTGTAACCAGAATGAAGTTTAAGCATGGAGGCGAGCAAGGGTATGAAGAAAAGCTCTGCTATATTGGAAATGTGAACATCTTCAGCAGATCAACAAAATTGCAGAAACATATTTTTGGTGTCTTGAAATATGAAATAGAGACAGAGACACTAATACACACAAAGAAAAGGCAATCATGCTCGCCCCCCCAATGATACATGAATGTGCAGTGAAGCGAAACAGTAGTATAGGATGTTCCCTAACCAGAAGAAATACAAGACTAGCATGCAAGTCTACTTCTGATCTATAAAGGAACCACATAACACATGGTTCTTTGCAAGTCACAAGGGCTGAACAAGTTTCCGAAATAACTGAACTGAACCAATCCAATATGGTTATTTTGGTTATCGGGTCGGTTCCATTATAAAACCGATTAAAAAGAGGGTTTCCGTGTAGTTTCCATAGCCTTTTGGCTAAGCCAAACTGAATGAAAAAGCCGAATTTAATTTTAATGGGCCAATTTTTAAATGGGCTAGTGATTTCGATAGGCCTATTACATAATTTTGAACGGCCATTATATTAATTTTGGGCTTTTCTCACTTATTCAAAAATGGGCTAGATATATATTTCTTAACAAGCCATATATTCATTTTCTTTTGAGAAACTCAGTATGTGGGTTTTACACCCAACAGAACCAGATAAACCGAAAACTGACTGAACTGAAATTTCAGTTCGGTTTCAGTTATTTAATTTTGGCCGGTTTCGGTTCAGTTAATAGCTAATTCAGTTTGGTTTTCTGTAGGCTGATTTTTGCCCAAAACCGAACCGATGAAGCTCACCACGAGAAGTCATGGTAAATTTACTCGTTTCCTAATTTGTTACTATAATGAGGAGGAAATGAAGTATTTAATTCATAGAGTATAAAAGAAAAAAATTAGGCTAGATAAAATGCCTTACCAGTATTCAGTACACTCTCAAGGGCTGCCTTCATTACATCAACATTCTTACGTGGAGCAACGCCCTTGTCATAAAAATCCAATCTCTCTTCAACCTGCTCACGTAG
Organism: Dracaena cambodiana; assembly: GCA_036321105.1. Lineage (NCBI taxonomy): Eukaryota > Viridiplantae > Streptophyta > Magnoliopsida > Asparagales > Asparagaceae > Dracaena > Dracaena cambodiana. The sequence continues at coordinate 39,858,254 of JAYEPQ010000001.1, read as the reverse complement.
CTTTTCCCCAAACACCGTGGTGTTTGATTCTGATTCATGATTTTGCTAGTCAGGTTACAAAGAAAGAAAACCCAAAAATCCATAATTTGTTCAAATTAAGACTTACCTGAAAAACAATCAATTCGAGAAGCTATGGAACATTTGTTGGCAAGATATCGAGCCAGACGACCTTTGTTTCGAGAAGATGCTCGCCCAATAAAAGAAGAATGGAAGATGAGGCCATATTTTGGAGTGTTTCCTTTTGTTTTCAGAGCCCTGCAATTTTTAATAGAAAATTAAAAACGATGATTAGTAGAATTTTCAACTATTCATATTTTCAATGTGTAAATGTTGGTTCCGAGGCAAAGAAAAAAGATGGTTGTAACTGGGAAGTTTTAGATGGTTTTGAAACAGAACTTCAACTTTAGATGAAGATTAAAATTATTAGGCTAAAGTAGGGAGAAAAAAAAAACCCATCAAGTAATTATATTTTTCCGAGAAATCTCCCATAAGCTTTTTTTATGTCATATAAATCCACGGGGTTTCAAATTTCATGCAATAACTACCCATTCCCCAATTTTTTCAATATATATATTTTTGAATAAAATAGAAACATTGGAAGGTGGGTACTTACACATTTTTAAATTGATCCATTAGTTATTCAGCTAACGTTATTTGGGGATTTCCATGAAATTTGAAACCTCATGGGGATTTATATAACATTACAAAGTTCATGGAGATTTAGGATACATATACATATACATACATACATATATATATATATAGAGAGAGAGAGAGAGAACGGGAAATTTACTGAAGGGAGTTCCTTCACTTGCGCTTAAGTGGCCCAATAAAATAATTACACGTGACGCCACTCATAGTAACAAATCTAAATCAATTTTTTTCTCTCCCTTCATAACTACTATCATCTTTTATTTGTTACCTTAGGTGGTGCAACGTGTGATTATTTTATTGGGCCACCTCCTTCATCGCCAGTGAATTTCCGTTTTCTCATATATATATATATATATATATATATATATATATATATATATATATATATATATATATATATAATGATTCATGGGGTTTCTTCTACTTTAGCTAAATTATTAACCCCCAAAGTCAACATAGATTTACAGCAATATTCCCATCAGAAAAAAAAAAGTTAAATCCGCATTATATAGTTTAAATATCATTCTCATAGAGTAATCCAAAAGGTATCTGGAGTTCGACATATTAAAAGAAAACCTGAAAAGTGCTTTCTCTGCACCAAGTATCTGAAGAGTAGAAGCAGGGCATTTGGCCAGATTCGTTAGACTTCCAGCATGAGAAATCAGACGGGCACCAACGACTTCACCAATTAGGGATGTCAAATTTGGTGCAATATCATTCATTTTGGTGACAAGGTACTCATAGAGCTTCTTCCTGTATTCAGAAAGGTCCATAACTCTCTGAGCAAACTGCTGGACATTGATCAAATCAATTGGAGATAAATCTTGTCCTGTAGAATGAAAGACCAATCGTAAGTAAAGCAATCGGTGCTTTCTCCACATGGATGCCTTACAATAACTTGTCAGTACTTATAAAGAAAAGTAATCTGGAAAGTGCTTTTTAGCTGTTACCCATGGATGCTTTGGCCGCCTCAACAATTTCCTTTGCCTTATCCTCATCGCCAAGAAGGTCTGATAATTGTGGAATATGATCCTCAGATAAATCTGATTTGTTTTGCACGAGCTTTGCAATTTTTGCATACAAATAATTGTCATTAACAATCTTCACTAGCTCTGGGAAATGCCATGAATACCATTCTCTGCGGAAAGTGTTAAATTCAATTAAAATTTTGATCAAGCGTGTTAGCTAATAAGAGAGAAAAATAGAACTAAAATGTTCAGAAGCAGCAGCACCTACAAGATTATGCCGTTAAAGATATAGTAAGGTATAAACACAAACTTGTACATGGAAAACATGGACCACGTACAGAAGGTACATAAATTTGTTATTTGATAAAGATAAACTTGTACTCTAAGTGTGATCAGAGAAATATTAACTTCAAATACCAAAGTCTCACAAAAGTTGATTAAGAAAGTTATAGTAAGGTATAAACACGTTACCTATTTGTTTATGCATACATACACTTGGAGGAGTATATATCGGTATAAACACAAACTTGTCCATGGAAAAACATGGGCAACATACACAAGGTACATGAATTTATTATTTGATAGAGATAAATTTGTACTCCAAGTGTGATCAGAGAAATATTAGCTTCAAATACTAAAGTATCACAAAAGTTGATTAAGAAAGTTAATTATAAGTTGATATACTTGCTACCCCTTTTAGAACAAAAATATGCTTACTAAAAGGACGATCTTAGCCACAATTAAGAATGCACCATCACAAAAGCCAAATTCCATGGAGTGGCAAGGTACTGACTTAAACAATTTTGTAGCTGGTCCCCATAAAAGCTGAACAGAGATCGAGGCATGTTCCAGGTATACCAAAATTTTGAGATGCATCGTCTTGTTGTTGGCGAGTACATCTGATAGATATTCCTCCAAGTGCATGTATGCATAAACATATAAGTAACATGGTAGCTATATGGTTCAAAATCCCTAGACATGTCCACCATCATAACTATGACATGGCAGTGGCTTCATATCAAAGTGAGGCCCTAAGGTGCTTAATTTCAAGTCAAGAAGATGACACAAGATAATGGCCAAATTAAAACCAAAAAACAAATTGGCACCAACTTATATTTGGCAACAAGTTCCTTGGAAAGACAAACGATAAGCAAGCAAAATGATATGCAAGGAAAATTCGTGTGAAGTTTAAATTTGTGAACTAGTGAGAAAAGCCTCTAAAACACACCTAGATTAGAAAAGGCCACAATAAAATAGAACTCTTAGTCTCATAGCAGCAAATTGCACTATTTTTTCTGTTCACTTTGACTCTTTTCCAATGATTGTTTAAACTCTAATAGAGAGAACAACAAAGAAGAGGCCAAACCACCCATCTGATGGCCCCCGAAACTCAAATGCAATCTCTACTCTTAACTAATCTAGAAATACGACCAATTTATAGGGTTGCTTCCCTGCTAGCATAATATGCTCCAGTTCAGACATAGGCCAATATTTGGGTGTAATGGAGCCAGATTCAGCTACCACTCAAGGCCAAGCAAAATGAGGGTGACCTGAAACTTCACATTGTTTCAACAAATACTAGGCAGTTCTAGACGCCCAAAGGGATGCCTAGTGCCTAGAGTTGCCTAGGTGGACGCCTGGCTGCTGAACTAAAGCGCCTTGAAGTTTAAAGCACATAAGCAGGTACCTATGCCTGGCCGCTTTTATATCACTGGCCCCACATAGAGGAAACCATGGGAAGGGCCACTGTACTCTAATCTTGAAGCAATTTCCATAAGAATAGCATACATATATGTAAGAATTCAGATTCAAACTCGTACCGTTTAATTAATACCACAATCTACATGCACTAAGGGCCTGATAGGCTCTCAAAAGAGAGCTGAGAATTCCAACTCCTGTCAGAATCACCAAAGATAGTTGAGCCCCTGACACCATGGGCCTGCTATCAAAATCTATTGTTCCATATTTCATATAAAGAAATGGAAAAAGGTGAAAAGAGTTTCTTATCAGAACTTGCATAATCTTAACGAAGAGAGGAAGAGAAAAGTTACATTAAAATTATTAATTAACAAATACGTCATGTGAAGATCCTGTGTATTTTCAGCCCTTTTGGGCTTGCATTCTGACAACCTTCTTTGCGCATGCGGCAAGGCTTTTTCCAAACTAGGACAAACACATATGACCCAGGAAATGTGCATCAGTCACGCAGTCGGCTCAAACTCCCGCTCTCCAGCAACCAAGAGGCCCTAAGCTGAGAATGCTTGTGCTACATTTTAACGTATAATTCTCATGAATGAGTGGGAAAACTTTTAGCCAGAGCTGAAAATAGGTTTTTAACTAGAATCCGGGCCGTCAAGCTTGAGATTCTACGGCCAACCCAGAATGGGTCACAGACACTAATGACTACATAAGAAAGCCGAAAGTTCAACCACTTTAAATGAATATAACTAGTCAAGGCAAGCTTCGCTTGACATAGTGATCAACAAAAGGGTAAAAGAATCCTACTGAGTACACAATTCAGTATATCTATTTCAAACAAAATGTGTCTAATCCATAAATAGGGCTCAGCCATATTGGCAAGGTAAACTCTGCTCACTGTCCCGACAAAGTCAGGCTCTTAGCTATGCAGCAATTAGGAAAATATATTTTGCAGCAATTAGGAAAAGATATATAGAAGTAGATCAAAAGTGTCATGCAATTAATCATTGAAATTGTCAGTCAAATGTATTAAGGAAAGTGATACAACACATCACATCAAAAAGCATAAAGCCCAGCCAATTGAAAACAGACCTGACCCTCATCGAGAATGAGTTAATATCCTTATCCAGAGTATCAAGCAAAAAAATCGCCTGAATCACCATATTATCAACCCGATTCACATTGAACTTCACCTTTGCCCTGCTGTAACTGTGCCCCAACCCCAACCGCGCCAGCTCCAAATCTGTCGGCTACAATCACAAAACAATCAACACCATAAAAATCCCCCTAAAAAGAAAAAAAAAAAAAAAAAAAGCAATTCAAAAACCCACTTTGAGATCCTTAATAAACCGATCAAAATGCAATCTGACGCCCCTCAGCAGCTCCATTACGAACTCGTTGCACTGGCAAGGAATCTTCATCACCTCAGAAATCTGTGATCCGACCTTCGGCTCGGAGACGCCGAGGCTGAACTTGGCCTTCTTCCCATCCTTCACTTTTGGGAGATTGATACTCAGGAAGTTGCCCAGCTCTTCGGTCATAATCCCTAAAAGAAAGAAAAAAAAAAAAAATAGTCAAAAATCAAGGGAAAATGGAAACTTTTCTAGGGTTTTGGTTTGGGTTTGGGTTTGTACCTTCGGAGATGGCGTTGCATTGGTTGAGGGCGTCGAGGGCGGAGGCGAAGGGGTGGAAAGCTTCGAACTTGACGATCTTGCCGAAGCGGGTGAGATCGAGGATGGAGTTCTTGACGGCCTCGTTGTCTTGGCCGATCTCGTCGAGGCCGTATGCGTGGAAGAGGGAGTAGCCGGACGCTGACTCGTAGAGGAGGTACAGCGCCATGGCCGGCAGCCCGAGATCTTAGGGTTTCTAGGGTTTTGTAGGCGGGAGAGGTGAATGATGCGGGAGTTTTATTAAGGAGGCAAGAGAGGAGGGTTTAGGGTTTTAGAGGCTTAGTGGGCCTAGGCCCAGTTGAGAAAGTTGGACTTTCGCTGGTAGTTATTTCATGTCATTCGATTACAATCTCAATTTTAAAAATGTGAATACTGCGGAGAGTTATATCGGGGAAAGGGTATTATTTTAGATTAATATTAAAGAGAAGTTTTCTTTTTTTCCCCCTTACATTTCTAAATTTTTCTTGTCCTTCCCTTTTTCAGAAAACTCTTGATATTGGTTGGTCGAAATCAAAAGGAAAGGGGAGGGAATGGGTTAGGGTTTGATTTATGTGTGAGAAATGAGAGGGTTAAGTTTTGACTTGGGGGAGAATATGTTAAAGAGGGTCAGCGCTTGGTTGGGTTTGGAGGGACAAAAAAAAGAAGAAGGTGTAGGTGAGTTAATTATATGGGTTATAATGGAAATTTCGTACTCCTTTCGTTAGAACTACGAGCACTGCATTTTTAAGACATATTTGGAAGATATTTTTCTAAATATAAAAAAATTGAAGGATACATAACATAATCCATACATATAAAAGCTTTTTTTAATGAGAATTATATATTTATATATCTCGATCTTTTAAAAATAATCAACTATCTTATTTATTCATTTTCATAGCCTGTCAACATAATCAACTCTTTGTTTAAAATTTTTTTAGTAGTAACTTATCATCTAATGGATTTCTAGTAATAACCCAAGATATCTCTTATATCATATTTATGTACATAATTATTTTTTCAAAAAAGAATTTGACATAAATGTATACCTTATAAGTAATTTCGATAATTGCTTTTTAAATAATGATGCCATTTCAAATAAATATCTCTTAAAAACAAATTTGTCATAATCCCATATCAAGAGGCAATTCGCAATAAAGATGAATATAAAATCTAATAAGACGGGTTTAAAACATGAGGATAGTACCACATCTCAAGAAGGTACTGACGGCAACTTCTTTAAGGATGTTGTCCCAAGACTGTTTCAAGAAACTATGAAACTGTGATGACATTATCGGTTACATTTGTAAACAGAAGATATCCATGATCAATTCCATTGCAGTACAGAGTGACGTAGCCACGAGTTGGTCTTAGTTTGAGTTCTGCAAACGGAATTGTTAGAACATAAAATTCTTTGAATCGAATTCCTCTCATGCAAATGCCACCTATGGCGTATCCTTTGCGATGAAACCTTCTAAAGTTTGTAGCCAATTAACGTACTGACTATGATCCTTGTTGTGCAAGTGTTGGAAAAGAAAAGTTGTTAGTTCCGTGCAAATTCCTCTGGCCTCAAGGTATTCCTTCAATGTTTTCTTTAGCCGAGGATCCAACATGCTGCAAACATAATGAGAAGTGGTTATTTTATTGGAAGATAAAGGTTAAAAATAAAGAGAGAAAATGGTTTAATTAGATGAAAGAAATGGTTGTTTGGTTCTTAATATTGTAGAAAGAGCACATAACTTCGTTGTATTCAAACATTCCCAGTATGGTTCAGTACAGGTAAAACACGTACTTTCGAGAATATAAGAGAAACTTGGGAGCGTAAACACTTCAACTAACCCTAAAACTAGAGAAATATGTAAGTTGTTGAACAACTATCAGAACTAAATATGTGACTCAAAACCTGTATAATATTGCAAAACATGGTTGTAACAAGCCAGGGATAAGGAAGGCCACACCAAAACAATATCCTCTACCATTTTTTAGTTGTCTCCTCAAATCCCCCAATATCCCTACCACCAGAAACTCTCACCCTCTTCTGTCCTCAGTCAGTAGTCCTTTTTTTAATGAAAACACAAATGTGTCCCTTAAAAGTTTATTAGTTTTTCACAAGGGTTGATTGCAATAACTTTCTCCATATAAGTGAGAATGTATCATCTATACCTAGAGAGACATCCAATAGGGGTTATAAATGTAATAAAAATAACAAAAAGTTGATACACTTAAACTCCCTATCAAAGGATCTCTCACTGAAATTTTTTAAAGGGGATACTAGTGATAAACCTCCAACACTATATGGATTTTTAAAGGGGATACTAGTAATTAACCCATTTTAAAATGACAACATAGTTCTAGTATATTGTTTTAATGACAGATCTTATGAAATGTCTAAAATGCCTTCTCTATCAACAATTATATTTCTCTCTCATCAAAATAATCATCATTTTTCTTAGTTGTTGATTTTTATATCTTATCAACAAAATCAAAACAATCTATATATTCAACAACAACAACTAAGCCTTTCATCCCAGTACTTGGGCTACATGAACCAAAAAAGAATCATGCCGGATCGATCACTTTGATAGTCCTTCTCCATTTATTTCTATCAAGTAAACAATCTATATATTCATTTTATAAATTGTCCTACATTTATAAACCTAATAAACTTTTATAAAATCAAAGAATGAAAAGTTGTAATTATTAGAATCATATAAACTATGTGTCCATCAGATTCATACTTATTATGAGGTTTTAAGAATAATTTAAAAACTTTTTTATTTTTACTTTTTTAACAATTTTTGTAAGGACTATTATGTGTTTGATTTGACTAAGAAAGGACTATATTTTGTTTTCGATAAAGAGGACTAAATTCTGACTTGACGAAATAAAAGTGACTAATTGTCATAATTCTTTTTTTAGAGAAATCAAATGACTGGTTGTAACATTATATAGCAATGTGTCGTCGAGATTGTATGCTCTCTCCAAGACAAATATGAAAAGAATCACATGATGATTCGAGCAGTGTGTCCACTCTGTTTTTTTGAAATCTACACCACTAGCACTAGCATAAGTTCTCTTGCAGCCCTTAAACTAATATTTTCTTCTCAAGCAAAGCTCTCTTTATGAGAAGTACCCTGGTCCTGATGCAAACTTAAAGGAAGCAGGTATCAAAGGAAACAGTACCTCTATTTCTCAAGGACTATTAATATGGATTTCCTGAAGTATATTGCTAAAAGATTCATGTTTTAAATTACATGACAAAATACTATACAGATATATATGATATTCTCGACAATATCTGGTACTACTAATATATAATCATTTGTTTACCTGTCCATTATGCAGGGACACAAGCTAGTTCAAATAACTCTATATTCCATCCTAAGTAAACATAAGCCAATCCAAATTGATCTTATAACAGATCTGTTACAGTACGAATACATTTATTTTTCAAGTGATATTATGAACAAACGAATATGAGATGTCGAGATATACACAGAAAGAGAAGGGCAAATGCTACTATGGAGCTATATCACTGAGCTCCATTGTTCTTTAAGGACTTCTAATATGGATAAGGATGAGAATGGGTGGGTCATGCTCTATTCAAAATTTTGACTTAGAAATGAAAATTTAATTTTCTAATTCAAAATTTTGAATAGGATGGGTCAAGGATTGACCCTTGGACCCACCCAATCTCATACCTAAATATAGATTTCATAAAGTATATTAGCATGCCAAAAAATTCATGTTTTATAAGTGAGAAAAAGCTATCAGATGAATGATGTACTGCTAACAGTACCTTACCACCACTAATGCATAACCCTTGCTTCATCATCATTGTCTCAGCCTTTCCCCATCAAAATGGGGTCAGCCAGGGAGCAACGCTCCATGAAAGATGTGACAAAGTTTTACGACCAGCTGGTGACCTGACATCAAGCCTCTTATAATTAAAGCAGCCGACCTCCTGGTGAAAACTATGAACAAGAGGGGCTTGTCATAGTGCAAATGAGTCGGATAGTATCAACCATATTCTCCTAGATTTGGGAAAATATCTAAAAGAAAGGGAAAAGATGAAAGTTTGCTATAAGGAATCACATTTAACTTTGAGATGCATATCAAGCCAAGAGTAAAATGGAATGCATTTCCTCAATATATTCTCCTTCGCTTACCTGCCCATTATGCAAGGACGTGAGCTTGTTTACATAACCATATATTACCATCTGAAGTACACACAAATTAGAGAAGCAGAGAGATACAGACAGAAAAAGAAAGGTACATGTGGGGCATGTTCTTTTTCCTTCACTTCTTTTTTCCTCCTCTTTTTTTGTTGGGTTGGGTTGTGTGATGGGGAGAGAGATGGAAGGATTAAACCATAACCTAGGACCATTAAATCTTCATTATGTAACTAAGTTTAATAAAAACATGAGAAACCACTCCTACATTGCCTTTATCATGCTACATGCTCACAAGTGGTCAAAATTTGATTGACCATGTATTAACAATCCAACCTTGTTCATCTCATAACACCATTAGCACTGACAAAATATCATACAAAGTGAGCATAGAACCTTCAAGGTCCGTACGAGCATATCAAAAGTAAAATATGGAATGGCTATCTCGAATACATTCCAGTTCCTCATTTAAATGTGGCTCTACAGTAGTATGTTTTCTCTATGAGAAAAGAGGTCTTAATATCGCCTATACTTTAAAAAGAATTTGCAAAAGTAACTATCATGTTGAAACACAGAAATCCATTTTAAGAAACACAGTTGATAATGAATAACATCTCAATCTACTGATATTTGTAAATGTCTTCATATTTATTCATCTGAGCTACTTTGTTAAAAAGGAAAGAGCACAAGTACCATGTATTGTGTATATATGTTATTTTTTGGGGTTTTTTACATATACAACAACAACAACTAAGCCTTTCATCCCAAGTATTTGGGGTAGGCGGGGTTTTTACATATCTGTCCCTTAAATCTTTAAAAATTAGAATTTAGTCCCCCAATTTTTCATATTTATAATTTAGTCCCCAAAATCCTTTAAGTTACTACAATTTAGTCCCCCAAATATATTTTTGGCCCGAATTTCCCGTTATACCCCTGAGTTACTTCACTTTAGTTCTCTCTTCCATCTTCCTCCTCTCTTCCTCTTCTTATTGGGTTCCCTTCTCCATTCTTCTTCTCTCTTTCTTCCCTCACAGAGAATCTTTAAAGTGAAGTAACTTAGGAGAACCCAATAAGAAGAGAGAAGAGAGTGAGAGGAGAAGAATGGAGAAGAGAACCCAATAAGAAGAGGAAGAAAGGAGGAAGAGGGAAGAGAGGACTAAAGTGAAATAACTCAGAAGTACAACGGAAAATTCGGGCTAAAAATATGGCTGGGGGACTAAATTGTAGTAACTTAAAGGATTTGGGAGACTAAATTATAAATATGAAGATTTGGGGGACAAAATCTAATTTTTAAAGATTTAAGGGATAGATATGTAAAAATCCCTATCTTTTTAAGCAATTGGTGTATATATGTTTACGCACAAAGATGATCATAATTTGTCAGTCCAATATTTTAAATATCGGCTAGTATACCGAAATAACAACTGGTATCCAACTTTTGGGACAAAAACAATATGGTAAGGCCAATTTTTTTGGGTTCTCATTTTGGGCCAATATTAGACGATATGTCAGCCATGTAGCGATATATCGTTCGGTAAACGAAATGAAAAATATCGGCAAGATTAACATATTCTCGTTTTTTTTTTTTTGGGATTTAGCCTATTCGAACTCTTTAATAACTAAACTCATTTATATAAAAATTATCAAATTCCCAATTTCTCATTCTCACTTAAATATGATCTATCGATAATTTGATACTTCACTTCTTCCTCTTCCTCTCTACTCTCTCTCGCTTGATTGCTTAATTGTATCGATGAGGCCGCAATAAAACCTCGCATTTGTCTATCTCCACTCCTAGTAGCGACTACGGCAAGCCCCAATCCACACATCCCGTGAGCCCTGACGACCCCGACAATCCGTGAGTCAATCAACAATTCGATACCTCATTTTTTCATCTTCCTTTATGCTCTCTTGATTGTGCTATCATATTGCACATACCATGATAGAGAGCCCCGTGCCACTTTCCCCACTCCCAGCACCAACAATCGAGGGCTCTGACCCCGACAACCCATGACCATGAGCCCCGATAACGATCTCTCTCTCTCATAAATAGTTCAGCTTCCCATTCCTCTCTCAAGTAGATCGACTCTCGAGTAGTCTCCCTCTCCTCTTGACTCTCGAGCAAATCGTCTCTCTCGAGCAAATTGGTCACAGTAAGTATTCTCTAAGACCCTAAACTTGCTTTAAATACTTTAATATATTTTAGGTGTGTAATAGCATGTATATTCTTTAACAGTATGACACTGATATTGACATCCAGTATTTAGTGTCATATCGATGATATATCGCCCGACATCCGATATTCGGCATACAATTATCGACCAGTATATCACATGTATCTGATAAGCAAAAGAAAGATTTTCACATGTTAAAGCAAAAATAGTGGTTGATATATCACTTCAACGAGATATTTTTTCAATTAAAATCATCATTCTAATATACGTTTTCATCAAAAAACTGAAAAAAATAGAAATATCGTCAAGTTCATTCTGTGAAATACTTTGTCAAAAAGGAAAGGGCAAAGAAACACGTAATGGCATATACATGTTTACACAAAAAGATCAATAAATATTATCACATTAGAAAGAGCTCTAACCTTAGAAAGATTTTGACATATTAAAGAAAAGATAGTGGCATATATCACTTCCAAGAGATAATTTTTCAATTTTAACCTGTAGCCCAAACATCTGGAATGCTGGTACGATGTTGCCAAATGATGAGAACTTAGATAACCAAGTACTTCGGTTACTGGATGGTTCTGAATTTCATAATCTTTCAAAACTAAACCCTATAAGTGGCAAAGTAGCCTTTGTCATCCTAAGCTCATATAATATAGTTTTAGGATGAGCATAACATAAGATATGAATGCCAAAATTGGGCTTTGTCCTAAAATAAACACGAATCACATCGATAGATGCTGACTCAGAATAATTGGATTTCTACAATTTCCTTTAAATTCGTCATTTCCCTATCAACAGCATACCTAAATAATTATGAGTTTGCTACATTGGCAACCACCTTACATACTGACAGATTGAAGGGATTTTATGCTTGCAAGTTGGAATAGTTTGAACTTAAAAAATGATTCTGACTGAAAATAAAGGTGGAAAGAAGAAATAGTATAATAACAAACAAAAACTCACCAGAAAATTCAGTTTAAAGAATCAGAAGATGAAGTACAGCGGATCTTGGAAGAGAAAGTAGAGTTCGGGAAGATGACTCAGGTTGGCTGTGAAATTAATGTAGGAAAAAATGGAGCCAATATGCCTTTTGAGTTGGTTGTCCACAAGCTAGCAAGGAAAGGACTAAGGAGCAACCTTCAGCAGAGATATCAGAGCAAGGCTTTCCAAGGAGAGATTATTCTGGAAATTTTAAATTGTCATATAGAAATAGATGCCAGTAACTAGCTATGGATGTCTGCTTTAGACATAAGAGAACATCAAAGGAACTGAAATATAAGACAGCAGTTATTCCAAAACAGAGGAACTCTTAAAAACCACTCTTATGAGAGAAATGCTACATCTTGCCAAGTCAGGGAAAAAGTGCAGTATGAGGTAGAACCCAGCATTATATACCTATTGGATGCGCTACAATAACATTAAGGTGCACAAGAAGGTCAGCAAAGAAGAAAACAACAACAACAACTAGCCTTTATCTAGAGTACTTGGGGGTAGGTTACATGAACTAAAAGAGAATCACGTCATATCGATCACATGGATGATCCTTCTCCACTCATTCCTATTAAGCAATGTCTTTATCTAAGCCTCTAGCATGTAAAGATCAGCAAATAAGTTTTCTTAAAAAGAAAGCATTTCACGCATAAAGAAGATACACCCACTGAACATTATTTTAAACTGCTTGAAGATACCATAAAGCATAAAACATCGATGTACATCAATCTTCAGATTCAGCATGTCAAATCGCAAGATGGTTGACTACACTATTTGTTGTTGTTTTTTTTTTTTTTTTTTTTTGAGCATACACCCCATCTGTTGTTCACTAAGAAGAATTTTTTCATGAAGAATACCAACTAATTTTCAAATTTCAGCAATATGCTCATTTTGGAGCATACTTTTTATTAATTAACAAAAGAACCGAAACTAGAATATTCAAATTATGTATCCTCTTAGTATCTATAGCATTCAACCAAGGAAAAACAATTGTAATTTTGGGTGAAATTTCTTGATAATCATCACAACTACGATATTGTTATGAATAGAAATTCAAATATTACAAGAGTAAGGGAAAGATTGCAAATTTGTTTAAATCAATACACAGTTCTTTTAAAATTGAATAATAAATATTACCAATTTCCTATTATTATAGGAATTTGTAACAATAGAGCCCTATCAGAGAGATCCTTTTGATCGCCTCTAACGATCCAACAACGATCCTAATGTGAGAACACAAAGAGGAAAGAATGAAATTCTCTTGCTAGAGGTGTAATGTTAACATAGCAAGACTTCTCTTGGCAGCATGATGTGAAAACCTCTTCTTGATCTCAGCAAAACTTGATGAAGATCTTCAAGGATGAAAGAGAAAGATACCTTACTTGCTAGAGGTGTATCACCTTTAAACATACCAAGAAAGCTCCGATGGTGTTCAGAACCTAAATTTTAATGGCTTGATATGAAATCCTTTTCCTTTGGGCAAGGAAATGGAAATCTTAATGAAATGATAAAGATAATAAGAGATTTTATTATCGTGAAAACTCTGTCTTGATGACTTTTCGTAAATGTTTTCTCACTGATGGTGTACTTAGAAAACCTAAGAGAATCTATTTTTGACCTGGAAGAGTGAAGATTTGATGAAGAAGAGGGGAAGGTTAATCTTGACTATTCTCTCTTCTTTTCTTTGATATAATAGCAATGTAGGCGTGATCGGATATTTATAGAGTTCCATTAAATTTACAAACCTCTCTTAATATTATCCCTTAGAATTAATGGAAATAGGAATCAACGATTACAACTAGAGTCCAAAATCAACTCCAATTTTGGCTGAAGATACATTGTTTGTCAATTCACCAATAGCGTCACTGGTGGCTCCGTCCCTTGAATCTCTCACGTTGTTACAAGAAATGAACTCAATGATGAGTCCAAGGTGGTTCACCAGTGGCTTTGGAATCAGCTCTACAAGTTGTTATGCTCTGCAAGACATAAAAAACGATTATATCTTTTGGTTATGAACTCCAATTGAGCCGTATGAAAGAGAATTCACTGCTATTAAACTTTCTTATATATGAATTTTCCGGTTCGAGCTTGATCTATACCTAAAGTTGGTGCTTCTATACAACCTCTGAGAGCTCCGTTTTTAACTCGTTCTTCGACCATAAAACTTCTTTATGATCTCCATCATCAATTTTTGTATCTACATATATGTAAAACAATATCCCAACAAAAAGTACTCACAATAACTAGGATCGAATACAATATTATTAAGACTAGCTAATGTGGGGATCTCTGGCTGAATTTGGGATTTTGGAAAAACCATGAAGTTGGCCAAAACTTCTATCCAGAACTTGGGACACCTCGTATGACTGATCTAGATCTCCCTCTGCCTAGATCAACCTAAATTAAATGGAGTTTTCAACATTCTAAAATCCAAAAAACTCGTTCGAGTACCAGAATCGTTTTTCGAACGGCTCGAAATCAGGAAACTTGTTAAAAAACAAAGAAAAACAAGTACTCGTTTGACTCGGTTGGATCCAAATTATGAGGTGGGTACTTGGACCCATATTGGGTTGAAGAAATTATAAAAAAGCCATAATATTTTTACTCGAAACCATCCCACTATAAAAGTCATCGAGAAAGATTGACTCCAAATTTCTCTCTCGACAAGTTTTTACAGCTACAGCAAATCAGTGATCGAGCGGTTTTTGAGACAGTGCGATCAACGGAATGTCAACGGACGCATAGTGGACAACAATAGCAATGGTCTACGGAGTAAAGCAATCAACATATTGACGTCTCGTAGTGATTCAAGTCTAGCAAGAAGGTGAAATAATAATTTTTTTTTATTGTTTTTTTTTCCATTACTTTCTTTTTTCTTAATATTTCATTCTTTATTTTTTCTATTATTTTGAATTTTTTTTCAAATCGATTTAATAGAGAGTCGAGTCAGGAAATTGATTGATTTTGAAAAAAAAAAAAAAACAAGATCAGAAACTATTCTTGAATATTTATAAGGTATGAAACTTGTTTTATTACATTTAAATTCTTTTGATTTTTGAGTATTAAGATTACATGTTCTTGTATTACATATTTAATGTTTTGATATATACATATTAAAATATTAATATTTCAAGTTCTAGACGAGTAGTCCGATAACTCACCGAGTTTTCGAAGTACTTATTACTTTGAACCGAGCGCATAATAAAATTGAATTTTAGAATAATGGTTATGTTACTAATTTACTATTAGAAATTTGCCATATCTTCAGTGACTAGTTAAATCTTAAAATCTAGGTCACAACTTTACCAAAAGCATGGAGGGAATGATTGTTCGTGCAAGTATTACTAATTTAGGTTCAGAAGAAAAATTGTTTAAAAAATGGTCCTATTTTTGCTTTGGGTCGAGATATTGATGCCTAATAGACATTATCTACCTTAGTGTTAAAGGAAAATAGGGTGAGATGGCATTTTTCAATTTGTAGAACATCTACTTTTGTATATTTACAGACATAGAGGAAACCAATTCCATTGGCTCTGAAGCTTATTTCTGCAGCAAACGTTAAAATACTTATCTCTGGCAAATCGTTTTATCTTCCTATTCTGCCCAGACTCTCTTGTAGTCCAAATCTAATGACTTTGAATAGTATCCAAAAAAGTTGAGTGGGCTTTTCTTTGGTGGTGGGCGGACGAGGACACACTTACCCCTGATCAAATGATGTTTAGCAAAATGGCAATTATCTCTATATCTATTTGGTACTCTATATCTATTCGGTACCAACCTATGCAGTATGGAGTTGATCATGAAACTGATAGAAGCATCCATTATTACTTCCTATGCAGTATTGAGGTGATCATGAAACTAATAGAGGCATCCATTATTACTTTAGATTGGTGGGTAAAGGGATCATGGATAAGAAAAAGATAAATATTCTAAAAGCTTAGAAGGAAATAGGTTGTGCAAGACAGTCCAATGTTGCTGGAAAATTTCCTCTTGAATGCCATGATGAGATAAGATGATACGGAGTGAAAAAAAAACTAGCAAATCAATTAGATCATCCACCATGTTAGAAACTAATAGATAGATCATCAACTTTTAAGCTACACCAAGATAGTTCACAATTCAGAGTCCATAACATACATACAATTATACATGCCATTTAACTTATCCCTAAATGAACTATGAACTGATGAGCATGACTAATAGGGACAATTATTTTTTCTTAAAAAAAATTAATTTTTCCTTGAAGTTGCTAAAGATTCGCTACTTTAAGCAGTGAAATTAACAAGCATTTTGTTTCTTGCTCCTTCCCTTCCCAATCAGTTCTGAAAAGGAGACAATTTTGAAAATGAAAGTAAATTTGTGATGAAGTTTAAAAGATTTCCGACATAAAGCAGCTTCATTCTTGAAGTTTGCCTAGTTCTTCTTGAGGGTGTAACTTCCACACATAAATAACAGTGTTGTAAGAACTAGTTTCATTATGCGCTCAACCAGTGTTCTAAATATCGGATACCGGTCTCGTACCGGTCAGCCAAATTACATACCGGTTACCGGATACCGGATGGGATATCGCGATATGACTCTAAATACCGGAGTGTCATATCGGTATCATACCAGTTAAAGAATAATCATATAATTGGCTATATAGAATATAATAAAACGCATAAAATGAGTTTATAGTTCTTACATTGGCTTATTTACATTCAACTTACGAATTTGCAGATATCGTTTAGAACGTTCGCAAATGCACAGAGACAGAGCGAAATACAATCATAAAATGATGTTGTTGTTTAGTAAAATGAAGGAAGAATAAGATGGTGGGTATGGCACTTGGTGAATAAAATTAACAGAAAACTCAATTTTTAGCAAACTAGTAAGTCATCATGCTAACTAGTGGATTTTCTTTATCAAATTTTGTTTTTTTTTCAACAACACATCCACAAAAAAACATATATGGATACAGTCCACATACACAACAACAATGAATCTAGCATGAAACTCATACATAAAACAGTAAATCTGCAACAACAGTTAGAATAATGACAAGATTATGTTGCATGAAACAGTAAATCTGCAACAGTGAATACATATAAATAGTAAATACTCAAATTTACAAATTTTAACTAGTATGAAACTCATACACACAAAATTATTTCTTGAATCACTGATTCACACTGAATCAGTGATTCGATTAATCACTGTAGACTACCCGCCGATAAACAGTGCGTCAACTTAGCAATTCCCCTCAAATTACACCAAAAAAAAAAATCTAACATAAATCGCAATCAATTAAACCTAAATAGCACAATTATAAAAGAAATTGACGAACTTTGTAACTCTAAATCAAATTAATATAAAAAAAACAAACTAAACTTACCTGGCCGGCGGCGACTGCCCCACTGGAGAACGGCGAGCACCTTTCGAAGACTCGCAGAGTAGGAGAAGAGCTATCGGAGAGCGGAGAAGAAAGATAGAAAGAAAACGAGAGATTTTTTGATGAATTGGGAAATTAGGGTTAGGGTTCGCGCCGTTCGGCTCGATCGGCCGATGAACGCGGGGAGAGAACGAGAGAGAGAGCCAGAGAATGGAAGAAGAAGAATCGGAAAAGATTTAGGGCTGATTTGTGGAAATTTGGGGTTAGGGTTTTCGTCGCGGGGAGAGAGAGCTCGGATCGCCGGGAGAGAGAGAGAGAGAGAAAAAACGCGAAAGAAAATAAAATTTTTCTCCTTTTTGACCCGTTTTATTGCTTAACGGGTCGGATCTTAACGGGTTAACGGGTTTAACCTGTTAACAAAACCCAAAACCCAATAACCGATATTATCCAATACCGGCCGGTATTGGATAATATTATCGCCACGTGGCCGATATATCGGTCCATACCGGTCCAAAACGATACCCGATAAAAAAATGCCCATATCGTCTCGTTTCTTCATAATTACCGATATACCGGCCGATATACCGGTATATCGGCCGATATTTAAAACACTGTGCTCAACCCATGAGCGAGTGAATACTAGGAAAACTCATCAAATACTCGAATCACTCGTTCAAAACTCAAAATATTAATCTTTTAATATACAATATTAAACCTATAATACAAGAACATGTAAGCTTCACACTCAAAATTCAAAATAACATAAATATAATAAAACAAGTCTTATATCTTGCCAATCTCCGAACATGTGAGACAAAAAAATCAAGAACAGTTTCAGATATTATCTTTGGATTTTTTCCAAAATCAATTTATTTTTTGACTCGACTCTCGATTCCATCGATTTGAGAAAGATTGACTATAGAATAATCCAAAAAAGAGAAAGAATGAAAAAAAAATGAAACTGAAATTATTAAGAATAAGGAAAGAAACCAAAAATAACAATCAAAATAATGAGGGATCACTTTTACATACCTTCTTACTGAGTTCAAACCACCTCAAGACGTTAACTTACTGATCGCCTCCACTCCTAAACTGATCGTTACGGCTATCCCATGAGCTCCTATCGATGTTGCTTCACTAACCGCATTGCTACTTCACTGATTGCACTGCCTCCACGCCATTTCTGTAGTTATTGATTCCCCACAACTCTAGAAACTCGTCGAGAGAAAGACTAGGGCTTGAGTCTTAATCTCTCTTGACCACTTTTATAACAAAAGATGGTGGGTCAGATTTAAATAGGACATTATGATCTCTTTTGTTTTTCACTCGATAAAAGTTCAAAACCCGCTTTATAACCTGGACTCGACGAGTACTCAGTCAAATCAGTCAAGTACTCTTTTTGTTTGGTTCTTTTAGTGAGTTTCCTATTCTCAACGTGCTTGTAGAATGAGTCTGAATACTACGACGAGTACTTGGACATGTTTGAAAAACGAGTACAAATAATCAGACGAATTCTCTAGATTTTAGAACACTAAATATAATCATAAATTCAAATTATCTAATTAAACAACTCTATAACATTCTCTTGTAGCAGACCTCAACAAAAAATCTCAAAGCTCCATGCGCCCTACATGGTCTTTCGTGGGATCAGACATGTACATTAGTCTCTTCAATCTTAAAACTACAATATATATTAAAGAATTTGTTGACACTTTTGACAATGTCCTCAACACTTCTCAAATGATCTCCTGATACGCATTCGTTGGCAGATAACTCGTTTGCATGTTTCATATTTATTTCTTACAATCTCACGGTACATGACAATTAGATAATATATAGTTATTTAGGATTTACCAAGTGCCCCCTAATGGGTCAATGTAGTGTCCATTTAAAATATAACACGCAAAATTGCAGCCAACAAGATTAAAAAGAATGACCCTTAAATCAATAAATGAACGGAATTTACTTGAAGAGATAAAATTACTTACAATTTACCAAGTCCCCCATCACGGATCTACTTAATTCGTCATGCAATGTCCATTTCCAACAATTTTTATGTTAAAAAACTTCCTTGTAACGATTTTAACAAATGACACCATACAACAATACAAGCCACAAAATTGCATCCATCAAGATAAAAAGACACCATCTTTCACAAAATTAAACAAGCAAAAATTACCTGAACTGAGGACATCTATACTTGTGAGCACCAAAGTCCCCAAACGATCGATGATAATAAGCGTTCTTAACCCTAAACCCATCCTCAAACACCTTGCAATCAAAATGCATCACCGGATCGAATCCAACCCGCTTCACGCAAACCTTCATCAAAACATCCGCTATCGGATCCACATCCTCGCCGTCGAATCGGATCGGGCCGAGCAGGCCGGAGACCGCGATCTCCTCTCTCTCGTCCCTCCGCCTCAGGAGCAGGTCCTGGGTCCGCGCGTCGTCCCACTCCACCCTGAAAGCTCCGACCTGGCCGATCCGAATCCGAAACTCGGTGGTTAGTACTGTAGCTAGGGGGTTTAGGTTTTTGAGAGGGGTACGATGGTGATTTTTACCTGGGAGGGAGGGGGTTGGGCCTGGGGATGGGGAATGGGGGAGGCGAGCTCGTGGGCGAGTTCGGAGCGTAGGGCGGCGAGGAGGCCGCCGTTGCGGGGGACAAGGGCGACCGCCTTGCGGCGGAGTTGCCGCAACGACATTGCTGAGAGACGGAGAGAAAGGGCGTATGGAATCTTTACTCTTATTTACGGGACTTGCAAATGGTTTTTATCCGTATCCGATAAGAAGATAGATTGGGCTTCTTTGATCACATTCCAAATACTTAGGGGCATATCCCAGGGAAGTTGTTTCTAATTACAGTATCATTACTTTCTCAACAAATATACCCTCTTCTTATTGTTCGGGAAATTCTAAATGCGCACCACACTTGACTTAGCGAGCACCATTTTCCCTATGTTGTAAATCACTTTTCTATAGGATGTGAGGCTCACCGAGTAAAATATGGTGCGCATTTTGAATTTCCCTTCCCGTTCCCAGGGGAATAGAGTTAAGTTTTACCCCTTTTTTTTCCTTAATTTAAATTCTACACTTAAGTGCATTGCTAATTGCCTAGAGATATAGTATTATTAGCTGGTAATATATATTCATCACTTTGTAAATCCGTCCTTTTTCATAAAAAGAATGTAAACAAGATCCTCTTTAAAGTAATAGATTTTAAGTGGACATTTAATGGGTAATTTCAGCCTTCTACTAAATTTGTGAATAGTTAAGATTTCATCGAGCTAAAGTATATGTTAATATAAATCACGTAAAAACACACCATGATTTATGTTAATTTATGATATATCTTAACCATCCACTGTTTTAATTGACGACTCTGTTTTAATTGACGAGATGGTCCACAAAGAACACCTATCCTCATGAGGATCCAAATTTTGATGGCTTTTATTTTCCATAGTTTTGTTTATTAAATTGACAATCTACATTATATAATAGTCAAGATCCTCTAGTCTCGTCCCTGAGTCTAACTATCATGTGATAATATTTAGATGAGACTTCCCAATATAATGTTATATGAACGTCATTAATAGGATCTTCAGACACTTGAATTGAAGTTAGTATCAGAAACTTAAATAAACGCTATAAAAGTGACTGCTGCTCCTTTTAGAGATGTTGTTTATGTTACCAGGGAACTTCTAAAGGGGCACAACTTTTTTCCTAGTGAGCCCAGATTTCCTAGTGAGCCCAGTAGGTTTTCATTGTAAGGAAAATTTCTTAGTGAGCACATATGCTATTACCAAAATGCCCTTCCCCCCTGTATCTCCTCTCCTCTTCCTCTTCTCTCCTCATTTCTCCTCCAAACCCTAACCCAAACTTCCACTCTTCATCTCCCACTTCCACTTATCCTCTCCATACTTGTTCTCTCCTCATTTCTCCTTCCAAATCTCCTTCTCTCTCTCTCACATTCATAGACCCCTGCTACTCTCCCTGTCGCCGCCGCCGCAGGCCGCCCTGCCATCGCCGCCGCCGAGCTTTCGCCGCCGCCGCCGCCAAGGTCCCGCCGCCGCCGCCGGTGTTCTCCCGCCGCCGCCTTCCCGCCATTACTAGGTGAGTTTTCCTAATTTAGTAATATTTTTTTTAAAATTTAGTTTTTATTATTTTTGGATTAAACAAGTCTTGAATTTTAGGGTTTAGTGATTTTGTTAGGTTTGGGATGAGGAAGAGGGGATGAGGTAGTAAGTTTAGTTGTAGCATTTTTTTGTTAATTTTAATTTTTAATATTTAGATTATAATTATTAAAAAAATTAAATATTGTAATTCCAATTGTAAAATATGTGAAATTTAGTTATTTTTTATAATCATGAACGTTAGTATTAAAATTTATTAGTTAATTATGAAGTTTGATTGTATTGTCCTAATAGTTGATTAAGTTGCAAAAGACGATTTTAGTGTCTTTAAAATTTAATATTATACTATCTTGCAGACAAAAAAAAAATTAGACAAAAAATTATATTTGTAGCAAATTTTACTTTGTAAGTTCATGCTTACATGTACAGAAGTTATTGTTATGAAAAATAACATCTAAAAATTAAATATCTTTATATTCCATAGATGGATCAGGAGGAATCTTCTCGCGTACGACCAACTGCAAAGATTAAAGGCATTCAAGAAGCGGCATGGGATGTTATTTAGTGCACTTGCAAAGATTAAAGCCGTGCTAACTGGTTGCACTCAACCAGTAGAACCACCAGAAGAGCAAGCAGAGGAACAAAGACAAGATCAAACCACTCCTGATGCACCCGATACGACTTTAATGACACGAACCAGAAGCAGACGTCAATCCTCGAGGAAGATAAGGAGACAGTGATTAGATTATAGTAGTTGTGCATTGATATATCGTTATAAGGAACTTCAAGTGGCCGGTGTAATTGTTTATTTTCAAACATTTTGAAGAATTTGATATATATGGTCTTTATATGTAATGAACCATATTATTTGTTTTTTGTTCGACTAATATATACACTACGTTTGTAATTATTTAATTTGTATGGGATCTTGTTTATAATCTTTACTATATCAATGTATTAGTTATTGTATCGTTGTATCAGGTTATCGGTGTATCTATGTATCATTATATCATTATATGGGTGTATCAGGAGTATCAATGTGTTGGTGTATCAGGTGTATCATTGTATCGGTGTATCATTTGTTAATATATTAGTTTTTAATATATTAGTTGTTAATATATTATCCATATATCATTGTATCGGTTGTTAATACATTAACCGATATATCGTTGATATATCATTGTATCGGTGTATTAGTTGTTAATTTAGGTCCGTAAAGTGACGTTAAATTGGTTTAACTAATGATATATCAATTTATTACAATTTATAGAGTGGGTGAGGAGTTCGAAGTAGTTGATTTAGGTCGGACCCCTGTCCGGACTGTCAGTCCGAACAGGGGAGCCCCGTTCGGACTGACAGTCCGACTAGAGTGGATCTGTTCGGACTGTAAGTCCGAACAATCCAGTGTTCAGACTGAACCCAAAAGCACAATCTATAATTGGTGGAATTAGTTGGATGGAGTTGGAATTGCTTGAGGGGTTCTGGATTTAGTTATTAGTATGAAAGCTCAACTCAGAAGGATTAATCAAACCAACTCCTCACAGATGGTAAAAGCTATGAGAATTACGGTGCCTACAATTTGGCTCATTGTACTTTACAAAATCATAAACCAAGAAAAAAATTGGCTTTAAACTACCAAATTAACAAAAGAAAATGAGGAGATGGAGAAATAAGTCTGATTTTTGCATTAAAAAAAAATAAATTTACCTCTCGCGCACGGGAATGCAGGTGGAAGCGGGAGGAAGCGGGAGGAAGAAGAAGGGTAAAATGGAATTTTTTTTAAAAGGACAAACTTGTTATATAGGGAAAGTTATTAACTGGGCTCACTAGGAAAAAAGTTGTGCCCCTTTAGAAGTTCCCATGTTACCAGGGCAGTCTAATGGATCAATAAAGTTCATCAGCTCTTTTATTATTTTTAGTCTCAAAAATAACAACAACGAGAACATGAACAACAACAAGAACAATAACAGCAAAAACAAAATGTTCCCCCTTTTTAACAAGGGAAAAAAAAATTAGTGAGTTGTAACAACTATCAACGATGGAGTTCCTATGCATCGCTCAAGATAATTCTCATTATGGCAACCTAAAAACTCCTATTAAGCATCATTTACAAGCATAGATTGCCTCCAAGATACCACTAGGCAAGCCAAATCTTGAGTGCACTTCAAGGGCACTCCAGCAACTCAACATGCAAACTATGCTTAAATTCACCACAATTTCCATCATCAGCAAATTCTAATGTCAAACCAAAATTATTGGCCAACGACCATCACTCTCATCCCAAACATGGAATGCAAGTGCATTGAAGCCTCCCTTACAGAATCTAAAGCACATTTTCAAACTAAAAGAACTCTCCCAAAGCAAAGAAGAAGCTTATCACATCATCTACATGCAGCATTCATACTCTTCAAGGATACATCCAATATAAGGAAATTGGTAATAATCAATCTCACGGAACAGAGATTAGTCCTACATCACCATCCCACCGTCAATGGTGAACACCTGCAAATTATCCACGAACATATGACCATAATATTAGAAAAAGTCAAGACCCTGCATGATTCAGCCTTTCAGAACCTAGAAATGAGGATTCTCAGAATAAACTAGACACTTTCTATGTTACGAAAATGACTTGATCATGCAGGTTAGTGTTTTACCTGTCCAGTAATGTAACTTGCAGCAGGATTAAGGGCCAAAAACTCCACCAAGCCCGCTACTTCTTCTGGCTTTCCATACCGCCCTGCAGAATGGCATCACAGAAAATAAGTTTGTTTGAAAGGTTAATGAAGCATATTCAAATGTTGAACATGGGCAAGACATGGAAACAACCAACGCAGAAACATATTGATATGGAGGTGAAAAATT
Source organism: Dracaena cambodiana (assembly GCA_036321105.1). Taxonomy (NCBI): domain Eukaryota; kingdom Viridiplantae; phylum Streptophyta; class Magnoliopsida; order Asparagales; family Asparagaceae; genus Dracaena; species Dracaena cambodiana. The sequence goes on along the minus strand of JAYEPQ010000001.1, from coordinate 39,833,574 downwards.
TGCAATTGAATTTAATATGATATTTTGTTTCCAGAAAGCACCTTTTAATTGTGTAGACAATTGAGTGATAAACTATTATGCTTGCAAATGCAACCGTAGTCCAGTGGGAAAACCTCTTAGCAAATGTGCAAGAGGTCAGGGGTTCGAATCAATGTTTAAAATAGCGATAACGGTAACGTAACGTTTTAGCTCTGTTAGGTTATGTCGCATATAACGTAACGCATAACGTAGGTTACGCAATTTCATGTTTATTTAATAAATATAAACTATATAAAATAAATTTTATAAATTGAAATATAAATTTAAAATATCTAAAAAAATATAAAACCATTTTATAATCATAATCTATTCTAATTTTATATTAAATTTTATAATGATATTCACATTTATCTTTATAAATTATGTTAAATCTGCAACCGTAATTCTAATCATCATTTAAATAAGAAAACAATATTCCAATTTTTTATTTCAATTCCAGTTATTATCATTGTTGTAATTTATATTTTGTAATGTTTAATTGATCTTATTTGTAATTATTGATTTCAGTTCAGTTAAAAATTCAATATAATTAACAAGTAACATATTTTAGCAATAGAAGAGGAGTTACAAGCGAACAAGAAAATAATCGCAAATTAACAAGTTAGCAATTCCACAAGTAATCAAACAAGCCAACAACTAATCTAGTAATAAAATAACAACAATTCGCTAATAATCAAAATAATAATCAACAACAAGAAATTACTAAAAGGATAATCGTAAATAACGTAACATAACGTAATTTAACGTAACGTTACGTAATATAACGTAAAATAATATAAAAAACGTATTGTTACGTTGCATTGAGTAATTTCTATTTGTTACGTAGCGCTGGGGTTCCGTTAGGTTACGTAATGCAATATAACGGGTTTCATAACGCGTTATTTTCAACATCGAATCCCACTTGTATCAGGCTATGGCCATTAAAGGGGGGATTTGGTTAGGGATGGCTACAGCCTTTGTTTCAAAAAGAAAAATTGCTTCAGAAATTTGAGTCACATTTTGAGTTTTGTTTTTTGTACAAAAATTTCAGCACGGAATGCTAACATGTGTTACAGAAAATAAATAACAATGCAGATACTTAGATTTTTAAGCTATGGTCCAGTAAATCAATAGCTTATCCTTACCCAAGGGGATATTCTGCAAGATTTTCTTCTCGATATCTTCTCCAAGTGTAGCAGTCATGTCAGATGCAATGAACCCAGGGGCAACAGCATTCACCTATATGGGAACCTAATATCATTAAGCGGGATTTCAGAAAGAGGCTGAAATGCTATATTGACAATTTACAGAAACGGTCAAATCACCGTAATGTTTCTGCTAGCATATTCCTTTGCTACAGATTTGGTTAAACCAATCACTCCTGCCTTCGCAGCACTGTAGTTGGCTTGTCCAACATTTCCAATAAGACCAACAACAGATGCTATATTAACAATTCTTCCCTGCACCAAACAGTAAATAACTGAGGGGAACAGATTAATAAACAGTAAAAGAGAACTAGATAACAAATTTCCAAATAAGATAGAGAAAATATTTAAATTGGTTTTTCAGCGTTTGGACATGTACTATTGCCCCTTCTTTATTAAGCATACAGGGACTACAGAACTATGGTCTCCTTTAGCTCTAAAAGCAGCATTGGGGAAAGTGATGTGATTAACTAATAGATATCTACATAAGTTCACAGATCTAGGTGTCTACTGGGCTTCTAGTTATTCAAGAAACTAGTTTGGACGTGCAAGAAACTTTCTTAATGCTACAAATATGAATTAATCTACTCACATTCTCTTAACTATGAAGTGAACCACCAGAGAGAAACTCCTGAACACTTTAATGGCAAACCTAACTACTAAGATCTTTAAAAGCATTAGATGTGAGTGTGAGAGACGTAAAATGAGATGCGGTTCAATTGCAACCCCTCCACAACCAAACCAATAGTGGGTACTACAATAATAGATATTAGATTAAGGTTTGAAAGGAGTATCTCAATGTGCACAATATCAACATATATGCCCATTTAGATACAGAGATGGACGCATTATTCACAACTAGAAATGTATGATGTACTGAACTGTCAGGTTTTTGCGAGATACATGTATTTGAATGAGGAACAAACATTAATATTACTTTAACAAATCAAAATTTACTTAAACTGTTTTTTGAATGGAAATTCAACCTTCCATACAAGCAGAATATCAATATGATGGACAAAAATAGTTGTTGAAACAGTAGGGACACAATTTTCGTTCCTCAATGAAATGACCACCAGACTTCTCAAAGATTCCAAACTCTGTGATCATGTCTCCTCCACATTTGATATGATTTGATGTGAACGTCAACAAAAATGTTCTATAACTAATGGTTCAGAATTACTCAAAACATATAAAAGAGAGCCAATTGTTATCCACATACTAACGAAATTTGTTAAAACAAAAACCGGCTACTAACTAATGATGCATACTTGTTGACATTCTTTGATTCCTACAGCCAAGTAACTAATATTTTATATATAAGTGAAATGTAATAATCCTTATTTTTTTTTTCATAATTAAATGAATAACAAATAAACATAATAATTTAAACTATTCATCTTCCCTCTTTTATAACATCCCAAATTCATTCATTTTTCTAACCTTTTAAATTCTATAACCCTCAAAACCTTTTAAATTCCATAACCCCTCAAATCCTTTGAATTCCATAACTCCCTAAACCCTTCACATTCTATAACTCCTAAATCTAACACTATATAAACCCAAGCTCTTTTCTAAATTTAATCTTACACTCATCCTCTTAAAAAAAAAAAAAATCTCTCTCACACTTTGTTGGAGCGTCTCGTCGGACTGCTGTCGTTAGCCTCGCCGAAGTTTTGACAAAAAAACTTCTATATTCTTTCTTCCCATACTCTACAATTTGAGGTTGGTATTACTTTCTTAAATTTCTATTGCATTTATTTAATTGGACCCTAGGATTAGCTCACACCCTATCTAACGACCCTAATAAAATATATCCACCATCTTATAGATCCAATAAGATGGATTCAAACCCATTTATTGATTTCAAATAGAATTTAGGGTGATCCTACAATTTTAGGCCAAAACATTATCTATAAATCAATTAGGAGATTCTTCTCAAAAATAAATATAAAATAAAATAGGAAGAAAATAATTTATCATTTAAATAAAATCTTTATATGCTAAACTTATCCAATAAATCCAACAAACATAAAATCAAACAAAAACATAACCACATAAAAGTTGAATTATATAATATTAACATAGACTTCAAGATTAGTATTAATACAGCATATGTCCAGCTGAGCCCACCTTACACCTCCTATAAGCCTCTCTTGCCAAACAAATAAGATTATAGTTCGATGAGAATTAACCAATTCAAATATTTACAAAATATGTAACTAACAACTTATTAGGACAACATTAGAAGCTAATTTTCTACACTAATATTATTTAACTTTAAAATTAATACTAAGTGCTTTATGAAAATTAGAAATTCCCTAAAAATCACCTGAATTTATGATGAATAATTTTTAACAAATATATTATAATTTTATGTGTAGATTGCTTCGTGTGATTGCCAATTGGTAAACCTTCGCAAACCGAGGTGAGTTCATTTTGGACTCACTAAACATGCTAATTTTTCTTATAGAAATATTACTTCAATTATATCATCTAAATTTGTTATTACAAATACTATTTCTTTATATTGTTAGAATTTAATTTGTAGAAGCTAAATGTGTTATTACAAGTGCAATCATTGACATATCTGTTATTTTTTTATGATGTTAGAAATTAAATGATTACTTGTTAAATTACAACATGTAGTTAGGTTTTTAATAAATCATGAAAAAGACTATAATCGTGGAAACATACTGTTTGTGATGTCATTCTATATCGGTGTCTAGAAAAATTTTGTATGCTGGTTCTCTAATTAAGGAACGTGCAATGCACGGAAAATCTCCCAGCATTCATACACTGACCTGGCCGATATCTGTATGATATCTCAAATCAGTAAATCCTTGATATAACCAATTGTGATTTACTGAATAAAATATAAAACGGATTCTATAAATTATGTTGTTAACAAATTAACAAAATCTAATTGAAATATTGTACCCGAAATTCAACATACAAAGTTATGAAAACCAGAATTTAGACATGCATGTACTATACTTAAATGACACTGGGTTGGGGGAGAAACTGAATGATGGAATTATACTCTGTTTCGGTTGTAAACTTGTTAAGTTGTACAACTGAATATTTCGCACACCATGGGTCCGTGATGATTTGCTGGATCATATCTGACTATAATTCCTGTTTGCCTGACGGTAGGTCCGACTCACCACCGGACAATCCTGTGACCATTTCCTGGGTCCGTACAGGAAACAATCGAAACAGTTGTATCCCATCAGTTAGTTTTTCCAATTATATGACATCCTAAATAAACTTGCTATGATTGTGACCATACTAAAAGATATTTGCTTTAACCTGTCACTTAATATTATCGTTAATTATGGATTTAATGTTTTTCTAAGACTTACATTATTACCATGTTAGACATAATTATTACATCATATTTTTTTCTGTATTTATTGTGTTGGTCATTATCTGACGACCTGGATATGCATGTCCAGTGACTGAGTTGAACCCTGTTGATTCTACCGTGGAAGACATTGAGTATTTTGCTGAAGTGACCGAAGATCAGTAGTTATCATATACTTAGTTTGTATTAAATGCAGTCTTTTCATATTTTTGAACCTATCATTCCTTAATGGATGTTATTTTAAGTTATCCAGTATCGTCCTTCTGTTTTCTTTATGTAATAGACTTTATGGATCAATGAATGTCAGTTTATTTATCTACGTGTATTTATTCTTTGTGGTTGTGATATTATAATTGAGACTTTAGCATATTCAAACTGAATATGTTGCCGGTACCTGCTACACGTGCTCGTATACCGTATATTGGGAGCGGGGCGTGACAGGTATTTTAGTGGGTATCAGAGCCATGTTCAAAAATGAGTTGACCCAACGAGGTTGAGTTAACTTGGAATTGATCCTAAGCTTGAGATCACAGCCATATGAATAAATGTAGATATTGAAGACTTCATTACCATATCTCTTGATTCAAACTACTTTTAATTCCATTTTTCCTTATCTTCTTCAGTACGATGGCACAAAATAATGAATCTGAATCGAGCTCGAACACTAGCTCAATTAATGCCGCAGAGATGTTGGGAGTACTTCGTGGAATGATGGAAGCACAACAACAACAAACTCAGATGATGCGTACTGGAATTACGGCAGCATTAGAACAAATCAATGCACCTCGACCACAACGAGTTGGGAGCATTTCTGATTTTCGACGCCTTCATCCTGCAACTTTCTCTGGAACAGTTGGACCACTTGAAGCTGAACAGTGGTTAGCCGAGATGGAGGATCTTCTTACAGCTGCACGAATTCCTAAGGAGGATAAGGTTAATGTTGTGAAGATCCAGCTGACGGATGTAGCTAGAACCTGGTGGCAAGCTGAAGGAGACAGACTGGAACAACCAATCGTATGGGAAGATTTTACTAAGAGTTTTTACACAAGGTTCTTTCCAAAGGCAGCTCGAAGGGAGATGGAACAACAGTTCATCAACCTGAACAAGGAGGAAAGTCTGTAGATGAGTATGCAGCTGAATTTGTCCGTTTGAGCCGATTTGCACCATACATGGTTATTGATGAAGAAGATCGAGCTCATCGATTCCAGCAAGATTTAAGATTGGACATCCAGAAATATTTGGTGTCTTCCAAACTTGAGACTTATGCTGATGTGATTGATGCCGCAAGAGGTGTAGAGCAAGTCATTAATAAGGAGAAACGAGTTCAAACAATATCGAAGAGATCTTTCAATCAAGTATCTGGAGGATCTATTTCCAAAATGGGTCCTACCGAGAAGCGACCTTCCATCCCTCATTCTCAAAAGCTCATATGCAACTTCTGTCAGAAACCTGGTCATCTCAAGAAGGACTGCAGAGCTGCTAATGGACTATGTTTGGCCTGTGGATCGACTGAACATACTTTAATGAATTGTCCGAAGAGGAGAATTAATGAAGAAACGTCTCGACCTGCTATTCCCCCACAACAAAGGAATGCAGGACTCAATCAAGACAGACAACCTCTTACTTCTCAAAAGAAAATGTTCCAGCAAGCTCTGAAAAATAAGGGAGTGGACCATGGTCAGAGTCAAGCTTTTAATCTCACTGCGGAACAGGCAGAAAATTCCAATGATGTGGTGACAGGTACAATTTTAGTACATGGTACACCAGCTTTTACACTATTTGATTCTGGAGCTTCGCATTGTTTCATTTCATCTGCTTTCGTATCCCTTCATAACATTCCATGTGATACTTTGACATCTAATTGGAACATTAATACGGGTAATGGAGCTATAATATCTAGTAAAGTGTGTAGACTATGTCCTGTGGTAGTATGTAGAAGGGAGTTCTATGTCAATTTTCTTATAATCGAACCTAGTGAATTCGATGTTATACTTGGAATGGACTGGCTTAGTACTTTCCATGCAGTGATTGATTGTCGAAAGAATAGTGTCATATTTCGAATTCCGAATCACCCGGAATTTGAATTTCTTGGAGGTAGTAAGACACTAGAGTCAGCAAAATTTAGAGCTAGATCAACAAGTGAAATCTTCATCATGATGGACAAAAAAGATGAAGATATTCCGGTGGTGTCAGAATATCTTGATGTATTTACAGATAAGTTTACTGGATTACCACCTGAGAGAGCAGTAGAATTTTCTATTGATCTTATTTCTGGTACGGCGCCTATATCTAAAGCATCATACCGAATGGGACTAGTAGAATTGGCAGAAGTGAAACGTCAATTGACGGAGCTTGAAGATCAAGGATTCATTAGACCCAGCACCTCGCCATGGGGAGCACCAATCTTACTCACGGGAAAGAAAGATGGGAGTAAGAGGCTTTGCATTGACTACCGAGGATTGAATCAAGTCACGATCAAGAACAAATATCCTTTGCCTAGAATCGATGACTTGTTCGATCAACTCGGGGGAGCTAAAGTTTTCTCTAAGTTGGATCTCAAGTCAGGATATCATCAAGTAAGAGTCAAGAAGGAAGATATACAGAAGACTGCTTTTCGAATTCAATATGGCCATTATGAATTTCTAGTAATGCCATTTGGAGTGACAAATGCACCGGCTGTATTTATGAATTTGATGAACCAAGTGTTTGCTCTATACCTGGACAAATTCGTAGTTGTGTTCATTGATGATATTTTAGTATACTCCAAAAACGATGAAGAACATGCCGAACATTTGAGAATTGTGTTGGAGACTCTTCGAAAAGAGAAACTCTACGGCAAACTTAGTAAGTGCGAGTTTTGGCAGAAAAGTATATCTTTTCTGGGACATATCATCTCTGGAGAAGGAATCTCGGTTAATTCGCGTAAGATCGAAGCAGTGAAAAACTGGCCTGTCCCGAAGAATGTGTCCGAAGTTACTATCGAAAATTTGTTCAAGATTTCTCGAAGATCGCAGGACCCTTGACCAAGTTAATGAAAAAGGATGAGAAGCTTGTGTGGTCAAGTGAATGTAATGAAGATTTCGAAGAGTTGAAAATTCGACTTACTTCTGCACCAATTTTGGCAATTCCAGATGGAACAGGTGGAATGGTTGTATTTAGTGACGCATCTGGAAGAGGACTAGGATGTGTGTTAATGCAACATGGGCGAGTGATTGCTTATACATCTCGTCAATTGAAGTCTCATGAGAAGAACTACCCAACGCATGATTTGGAGTTAGCAGCAGTAATTTTTGCTTTAAAGATTTAGAGGCACTACTTGCTTGGAGATCGTGTGGATATTTATACTGATCATAAGAGCCTTAAATATGTTTTTACTCAGAAGGAGCTCAACATGAGGCAAAGAAGATGGTTAGAACTAATGGCAGACTATGACATCAACTTACAATACCATCCCGGTAAGATTAATGTAGTTCCTGATGCTTTAAGTAGAAAACCAATGGCGATGTATCTTACCCAGCAAAAGAAGTTGCTCGAAGAGATGAGGAGTTTAGACTTAGAAGTCATCTTGCCAAAATTAAAAGTACAATTTATGGCCTTACAACTCCAATCATCATTAGTTGAGAAGATCAAAGAATGCCAGAAAGACGACCCCAAACTACAGAAATTTCGAAGTGAAGTTGAATCTGGACGGAGATCAGACTTAAACATTCATGCTGATGGATCACTTCGATTTAAGAACAGACTTTGTGTGCCAAAGGGAAATGTTCGAGAAGAAGTTCTTTCGGAAGCTCATAGTTCAATATATTCAGTACATCCGGGAGGCACGAAGATATACCAAGACTTGAAGCAACACTTTTGGTGGCACGGAATTAAGAGAGAAATTGCTCGATTTGTATCCAAATGTTTGGTATGCCAACAGGTAAAGGCGGAACATCAGAGGTCACCGGGACTTTTGCAACCTTTGCCAATACCCAAATGGAAATGGGAGGAAATTACTATGGATTTCGTTACGGCCTTGCCACGAAGTCCTAAGGGTAATAATGTTATATGGGTTATCGTGGATCGTCTCACAAAATCGGCTCATTTTATCCCATTTCGTGTTAGACAGTCGACAGAAATATTAGCAGAAAAATACATGCATGAGATTGTACGACTTCATGGTGTTCCAATTAGTATTGTATCAGATAGAGATCCTAGATTTAGATCTCATTTTTGGAAGAGTTTGCAAGAAACTTTGGGATCTAAACTTAAATTTAGCAGTGCTTATCATACTCAAACTGATGGACAATCAGAGAGAACTATCCAAACTTTAGAGGATATGCTTAGAGCATGTATGCTAGATTTTGGTAGGTCTTGGGAAGATCACCTTCATCTTGTTAAATTTTCTTACAACAGCAGCTATCAAGCAAGTATCAAGATGGCGCCATTTGAAGCATTATATGGAAAGAAATGTCGATCACCGGTTTATTGGGACGATATTGGAGAAAGAAAACTTTTGAGACCAGAGATGATTACTCAAACAGTGGATAAGGTCAATCTGATTCGTAAACACCTAAAGGCTGCTCAAGACAGGCAGAAGAAATGGGCAGATACTCATCGAAGATTTTTGGAATTTCAAGTTGGAGATTTAGTATTCTTGAAAATATCACTATCTAAAGGTATTATTCGATTCGGTTCACGAGAAAAGCTTAGCCCAAGATTTATTGGTCCTTTTGACATTGTGGAGAGAGTTGGAAAAGTATCATATCGTCTAGCACTTCCCCCATCCTTAGAAGGTGTTCATAATGTGTTTTATAGATCCCAACTCAAACGCTATGTTCGGGACGAGAATCATATATTAGATTATTTAGAGTTAGAGCTCAGAACAGACCTCTCCTATCAAGAACAACCAGTAGCTATCATCGAGCGACGAGAGAAAATTTTGAAGAGCAATGTCATTCCCCTCGTTCTAGTTTGGTGGAATCATCGATCACCTAGAGAAGCAACCTGGGAACGGGAAGACGATATCCGTGAACAGTATCCGAACCTTTTTGATTAAAACTTCTGGTATTGTTCTATCTCTTATTTAATTTCGAGGACGAAATTATTTTTCTAAGGGGGATAGAATGTAATAATCCTTATTTTTTTTTCATAATTAAATGAATAACAAATAAACATAATAATTTAAACTATTCATCTTCCCTCTTTTATAACATCCCAAATTCATTCATTTTTCTAACCTTTTAAATTCTATAACCCTCAAAACCTTTTAAATTCCATAACCCCTCAAATCCTTTGAATTCCATAACTCTCTAAACCTTTCACATTCTATAACTCCTAAATCTAACACTATATAAACCCAAGCTCTTTTCTAAATTCAATGTTACACTCATCCTCTTAAAAAAAAAAAAATTCTCTCTCTCACTTTGTTGGAGCGTCTCGTCGGACCGCTGTCGTTAGCCTCGCCGAAGTTTTGACAAAGGAACTCCTATATTCTTTCTTCCCTTTCTCTACTATTTGAGATTGGTATTACTTTCTTAAATTTCTATTGCATTTATTTAATTGGACCCTAAAATTAGCTCACACCCTATCTAACGACCCTAATAAAAGATATCCACCATCTTATAGACCCAATAAGATGGATTCAAACCCATTTATTGATTTCAAATAGAATTTAGGGTGATCCTACAATTTTAGGCCAAAACATTATCTATAAATCAATTAGGAGATTCTTCTCAAAAATAAATATAAAATAAAATAGGAAGGAAATAATTTATCATTTAAATGAAATCTTTATATGCTAAACTTATCCAATAAATCCAACAAACATAAAATCAAACAAAAACATAACCACGTAAGAGTTGAATTATATTAATATTTTTGTTAACATAGACTTCAAGATTAGTATTAATACAGCATATGTCCAGCTGAGCCTACCTTACACCTCCTATAATCCTCTCTTGCCAAACAAATAAGATTATAGTTCGATGAGAATTAACCAATTCAAATGTTTACAAAATATATAACTAACAACGTATTAGGACAACATTAGAAGTTAATTTTCTACACTAATATTATTTAACTTTAAAATTAATACTAAGTGCTTTATGAAAATTAGAAATTCCCTAAAAATCACCTGAATTTATGATGAATAATTTTTAACAAATATATTATAATTTTATGTGTAGATTGCTTCGTGTGATTGCCAATTGGTAGACCTTCGCAAATCGAGGTGAGTTCTTTTTGGACTCACTAAACATGCTAATTTTTCTTATAGAAATATTACTTCAATTATATCATCTAAATTTGTTATCACAAATACTATTTCTTTATATTGTTAGAATTTAATTTGTAGAAGCTAAATGTGTTATTACAAGTGCAATCATTGACATATCTGTTATTTCTTTATGATGTTAGAAATTAAATGATTACTTGTTAAATTACAACATGTAGTTAGGTTTTTAATAAATCATGAAAAAGGCTATAATCGTGGAAACATATTGTTTGTGATGTCATTCTATATCGGTGTCTAGAAAAATTTTGTATGCTGGTTCTCTAATTAAGAAACGTACAATGCACGGAAAACCTCCCAGCATTCATACACTGGCCTGGCCGATATCTGTATGATATCTCAAATCAGTAAATCCTTGATATAACCAATTGTGATTTACTGAATAAAATATAAAACGGATTCTATAAATTATGTTGTTAACAAATTAACAAAATCTAATTGAAATATTGTACCCGAAATTCAACATACAAGTTATGAAAACCAGAATTTAGACATGCATGTACTATACTTAAATGACACTGGGTTGGGGGAGAAACTGAATGATGGAATTATACTCTGTTTCGGTTGTAAACTTGTTAAGTTGTACAACTGAATATTTCGCACACCATGGGTCCGTGATGATTTGCTGGATCATATCTGACTATAATTCCTGTTTGCCTGACGGCAGGTCCGACTCAGCACCGGACAATCCTGTGACCATTTCCTGGGTCTGTACAGGAAACAATCGAAACAGTTGTATCCCATCAGTTAGCTTTTCTAATTATATGACATCCTAAATAAACTTGCTATGATTGTGACCATACTAAAAGATATTTGCTTTAACCTGTCACTTAATATTATCGTTAACTATGGATTTAATATTTTTCTAAAACTTGCATTATTACCATGTTAGACATAATTATTACATCACATTTTTTTCTGTATTTATTGTGTTAGTCGCTATCTGACGACCTGGATATGCATGTCCAGTGACTGAGTTGAACCCTATTGATCCTACCGTGGAAGACATGGAGTATTTTGCTGAAGTGACCGAAGATCAGTAGTTATTATGTACTTAGTTTGTATTAAATGCAGTCTTTTCATATTTTTGAACATATCATTCCTTAATGGATGTTATCTTAAGTTATCCAGTATCGTCCTTCTGTTTTCTTTATGTAATAGACTTTATGGATCAATGAATGTCAGTTTATTTATCTACGTGTATTTATTCTTTGTGGTTGTGATACTATAATTGAGGCTTTAGCATATTCAAACTGAATATATTGCCGGTACCTGCTACACGTGCTCATATACCGTATATTGGGAGCGGGGCGTGACATGAAAGGAAAAGGAGAATCTAAAAGTAAAATGATAATACAAAACTTGACCTACCTTTCTTTGTTTCATCATTATTTTGGCTGCAGCCTGCAAAAGAATAAGCCTACTAGTGAAAACAAAATTTTATAGCTGATAATGAAACGATGCTCTGAAATCAACATTAACATGCACCTGTGTACAAAGGAAGACACCAGTAAGATTCAGGTCAATCACATCTTGCCATTGTGATTTCTTCATTCTCATCAGTAAAGTATCCCGGGTAATTCCTGGAATCATCATAAAAATTAATTATAGAAAAAGAGAAAATACATTAGAAAAATAAAGGTAGTGGTAACTCCAATAACCTGCATTGTTTATCAAAATATCTACTGTTCCCCACGCATCAACTGCCTGCAAGTATCATAATTTTGTGATATATGTTTAAGGGAACATGATAAAAATGAAAGTATTATAGGAGTTTCAGCATCGAAGTGCCAATCCTTACAGTTTTGATCATAGACTCCACATCAGCTTCTTTAGAAACATCTCCACCAAAGGTAAGGGCCTGACCACCCGCGGCCTCAATCTGCCACCAAAAGACATGAGATTTATATATTAAGATATAAATCTGAGACTAGTAGTAAAGTAACTTGACATACTAGAGATGAAATATCTATACTCAGTTGAAAAACAACTCTACATGCTAAAAGAAAATCGTTAGATTATAGGCAATATTGACATAAATATAAGCTTTATCCCTACCAAAAAGAGAAACCAACAGCTATGTTTCAACAATAGCAGCAGCGAAGTCGCAATATAGCCCAACTCTTTGGCCCTGGCAAACAAACACTTGTGGCATGTAACCCCAAGCCTTCGGTGGACATGTAGATGAACTAAACCACAAAATAATTGAATAATTCACTTTAATGGAGTACTAATTGATTCACAGGGCAACAATGACACACACTATGATGGTTGATAATTAAATATTATATATTCTTATCTTAGATCACAATAAACCTAACGAACAGGACAATTCTGGAATGTCCTGACAAAATAGAAATTGAAGCTTATGCATTTTGTAGTAAGGTTACTGGTTTCCTGTTGAGGTTAACCTCATAATGTTTTCACTTTCAATTTGTAAGACCTTTGCAGTTGAATGCTATTATAATCAACACCTTATGTGGGAATTCATGTCGAGAGTAGTTCTGAAATGTGCTTCTCTGAAATCCAGGCACTCTGCAGAATTGCAATTCCAGACCAATACAGACCTGCTTAAAAATTCAATACCTGTTTTGACTAATGCGATTCCATTTTAAACCCAGACAACCTCAATAATGATCAGGCATTCCATGTTAAAACTTCTGTTCATTTATTAGCATATATACCAGCATCCCATTAACAAGTCCAAAAATATGAGAAATCAGCAACAGGTTGTGAGACTCACCGACCTTTGATCAAAATGTTCGCAACTTCTTTTCTTCTCGTAGAACGCTCTCAATTTGCTTCAATCAATGTTGAAAATAACGCGTTATGAAACCCGTTATATTGTGTTACAAAATCTAAAAGAACCTCATCGCTACGTAACAAATGAAAATAACTCAGTGCACCATAATAATACATTTTTTATGTTACTTTATGTTATATTATGTAGCGTTACGTTAAATTACGTTATTTACAATTATTTTTTTAGTAATTTCTATATTATTTTGATTACTAGCGAATTGCTGTAATTTTCTTACTTGATTAGTTGTTGGCTTATTTGAATACTTGTAGAATGCTAACTTGCTAATCTAAGATTGTTTCCTTATTCGCTTATTGTAATTCCTCTCCGGTTGCTGAAATATTTTATTTGTTAATGCTATAGAATTTTTAACTGAACTGAAATCAATAGTTACAAATAAAATAAATTGAACAATACAAAATATAAATTATAACAATAAAAATAACTGAAATTGAAATAAAAAATTAGAACCTTGTTTTCTTGTTTAGTGATAACTGAAATTACGATTGCAGACTTAATATAATTTATGAAAATAAATATAAAAATTATTGTAAAACTTAATACAAAATTAGAAAAGATTATGTATTACAAAATAATATTATTTTTTTTTTAGAAATTTTAAATTTATTTTTCAATCTATAAAGTTATTTTATATATTTTATATTTATTTTATTAAATAGATAGGAAATTGCATAACCTACGTTATACGTTACATTATATGCGACATAATCTAACAGAAGCAAAACGTTAGGTTACCGTTATCGTTATTTTAAACATTGGCTTCAATATAGAGAAGAAGAAAATTGCAGCCAAAGAGCAAAATTATTATCTAGTTTCTCTGTTAACATACATTTCTCATCCATCATGACTCCACATTCAGGGAATGAACTTCCACAATCTGCAGATATGCACATGTATTTTCATCTTCCAAGTCCATATCGGTGAAAAGCAACCGAGGTTTTAAGTATAGGTCAATGGGTTCATATCGGATGGAAAATTTCGCACCAGATATCGTCTATCGGGCAACATATTGGGGATATTAAGTAAATACCAGGATATCATACCACATGGTCGATATACATGTCCTAAATATCTTGACAAAGACATAAATAAATCATTTAAATCTACATAAAACATGCTTTCAATATATTTGCTTGTGAACGTGCATTAAGCCTGTAAATGTTGTGTGCCACTGCCGCTGCTGCAAGTCAATGACAGTGAGGCAATCGTCATTTAAGTGAAAGGATCAGGGCATTGAGTCAAGCCATATTATCCTTGCTGTTAAATAGAGTGGCTGGGTTTCAGGTTTGTGGTTGTAAAGGAGGAAAAATGGAAAAAAGCCCAACCCAGAGTTGTAAGTCAATGAAGCCCGATATTAGTGAGAACCCAAAATAATGATCGATATATCAGCAAAATCCAATATACCAGAGAAAATTGACCAAAACGATATGAGGATATTTGTGCCCATATCATCCTAGCAAGAATTCAAAAAAGAAAAATTGGATATATCGGCTAATTAAAACAGTGATAGAGGCTCACAAGAATTTATTGTGTCTTAGTCATTAAGTATTATCAGTTAACAAAATCCAATTTTTAGGAGCAAGAGTGACAAAGGGTCATGTCACAGGTATGCTACCAACAACTCAAGGTTGTTCAGAAACTTTCAGAAGCTAGTATAGTAGCTATAGCTATAGGCAATGCATAGAATTTGGAGTAGACAAAACTGTTGATATATAACATAGTGTCAGCCATTACCCAATTGGCACAAAATCCCTGACCAAGAAGGTTCTGAATATTAAGAGGAATTTTGCTCTGGACCTGAGAAATCAAATAATCATGCCAATTCTGTTTAACCTCTAAGAGCTGCACCCTAATAAGAATAGTTGCTTTAAAGTATGATGTCGACAAAAGATGGAATTTAGAAACTACATAAAGGGACGGTTTACATGAATTTCTCAACCAACATATCTTTATGCTTTGAAATATGTCACAGGAATCACTTGAATCGTCACAAAATTATTAGAGGTATATGCACAATGACATAAACATCCATAAATATATAAAACCAATTAAAGAAACATATCTTGGAAGGACTAGAATGCTCACTTCTTTTGAAACTTCTTCAGCCTCCTTTGATGACCTAGCATAGTTAACAAGAACCTGATAGAATTAGGAACGGTAAGTTTTTTGGTTCGAAATAAAGGCAAATGACAGCTACAACCTAAAAAATATGCTGCGAAATAGTTAACATGAAATACATAGAAGGTAGCAAGATACATCGCGTGCTATGAAATTGATGCTTCAGAGATTATAGCAGATAATAACATTGAAGCCCTAAAGAGTACAGGAGACAGAAATGGTAACTGCAATATTTCATGTGATTAACCAATACCATGTGCAACTGCCCGAATAACACGATGAGAAAACCTCTTAGCAAGCATGTAAGACATCAGAGGTTCAAATCCCGCATGCACTAGAATATGGCCTATAAATATCGGGATGGCTACAGCCTTTGTATTATTATTTTTTTTTTTTTTAAAAAAGAGTTGCCCAAACCAGTTAAGACAACAAGTAATAGCAGAGAAACTTATTGAAAAAGGATCCTAATATATAATTCCTAGCTCAATCATTTTTCGGTAGTGCATACTACATGGCTCACTCTTCATTAACTAATAATTAATATCTTAAAGTACCTATAAGATATATTCACAAATTTCCATTCAGCATTATGATACTGATTGTTCTACTATAGAGGAACTGAAATGTCAATCAAGATTTCCAATTCTAGTTTACCTAGGAATTCATGCTGAAAGGTTACACATGTCTAACCATATGCTTACAAGTTATACATGTCTAACCAAATGAAGTGACAGTGCATGTGGCTCAGCATACACTTGTCCGAGCAACCCACTCACCAGCACAGTTAAATCTTCCCCAATAAGTGTTGATCCTGTATAAAAATTGTGTATTGCCTTCATATTCCACTTTAAGCCTCCGTGATCCACAGACCATATTTTCTACATTGCTGTTTCCTTAGCTTGTCATAACCTAAAACTTCACTCAAGCAAATACTACAGTCCCCTAAGCTAACTCATATTATGAAGTCTGTCCAAGTCATCTACCTCATATTTTCTTGTAGTTCATTTAAGTCTGCTTTAACACTTTGTCCAATGGTAAAAACAATTAAAGGTACTTCATTGCTGCATAGTCATGCACATGGCTATATATAAAACAACAACGCGTGGTCAAGCATACTGCCATATAACAGTTGCAAAATAAATTAAATTAACGCCCTGAGAATCTCTAAGAACAGCAATGTTAACCTATCCATTTTTATGTCCAATGCCCACTAAGACTGCCGCAGCATCATGCGTTAGCTAAAAAAATGTTTAACATTTTCATCTGCATAGTTTCATAACTTCAACACGAGTTCCACCATGTACCTGTGCATCATTGGTAGGCAAAAAACCATCCTGATAAATAACAGGATGTGGGGCCTCTTTAATATTTAGCAATCAACTCATCAATGCCAGTTTGGTGTTAAGATTTACTCTATGTGGAGTTGGTTTTGTTCAAGAAGTCATAGTTGTACCAAAACAAAGGTTTTAAGGTTTACTCTATATGGGGATGGTTTTGTTGTAGAAGTCACAGTCACACCAAAAGAACCTTTTGCCTTTGGATCTAATTTCTTTATCTGAAACTAACATGCCTTCATATGAGTATGAAATATATATGTTTATCATGCTATCTAACAATAAGATATGATACGCAAGGAAATCATATTTGGTCATGTAACTTACAATATGGTCTGCATAAATTACAAATAAGATATGTTATGATAAGTTGAGTAAACATATAAATAGATTTCAAAATCATTCAAATAAACCTTTTTGGTTTAATTATAGAGACATAAATTAAAAAAAAACTGATCTTCTAACAAAAAGGGGACATCAAAGTGCAAGGGATAAATTTTAGTTGACAAAAACATTCAAACAAATAGCCAAATCAGGTATTTTCTATTAAGCTATTAATTTCTAGTAAATGTTAGGTACTTGCTAATTCATATTTTCAAGTATCTAATAAGTTTATTTATCTGTACACTAATTATTGATGAAAAATCTCGACACCTTCATTGCATCTGCTCAAAAAGAAAAGTTTATTTAGAGAAGATATGAAGATAAAAGGCTAAAGCAAGAGTCTTAAAGATGATAATGGGGATGTATTTATAGAAGATGATTAATTGATATTATATTTGAATTTTTTTGTTCTCTGGAGGGTAAATGATTTAGGATCATTGATTCGGGTTTTGTTAAATAAAATATACAATTGAAACTAACGCAATAAAAGAGGAAATAAAAATTTGCCTACCAAATATGAAATCCCATTATGAATTTAATCACAAAGAAGAAAGACATTGCAGTATCCGAAGGTGCAACTTCTTGAGAATATTAAATCAAGGTGATATGTTTCTTTTTATGATTTTATTTTGAATTTTTTTATATTATATTATCTTAACTTTTATAGTGTGTATATATAATATGGCTCCTTACAGAAGGATTTGAAGCCATATTATTCCCATTCAAAACCAAATTTTGGACATTTTTATGGATAATCCACACAGTTCAAGTTAATCTATATTATTTGAAGTAGTAAAACTTGTGAGTTGGTTAGTTTAACCGTGTAGAATGTTTAAAATCTAACAGAAATTGGTATGCAAGCATTTCTAAGTGTTTGAATCATGACCAAATGGTTGGATTGAGAATTTACATCATAAATAAAATGTAGATTTATGAAAAGTAGCATTTCAGCCTTCCATTTTATGCCTACTTAATGCTTGGGTAAAAAAAATTACTTTTTTGTTTTAGAATCTTTAAATGGTAAAGATCAAATTTAACAGGGTGAATCATGATAATAGATGTCCCATCATTGAAATCCAATGGGAATGATATGTGCCCAACTCCTTCCCAAAGGATCCAAGTTTACATAAATTTTTAATACTACTACTACAACAAAGCCTTTTATCCCACCGACTTGGGGTATGTTACGTGAACCAAAAGATAATCATGCCTGGTTGATCACATAGATCTACATAAATTTTTAATGCTATTCCCAAATTAAACCTTTATGCTTATATCATGCATAGAGATAATGATAAAACAATACTAAGCGATATTTATCCCGTATCTTTTATCCCCAATTGCAGAGCAACTTGGTACTTTTATAATTGTCAAAGGACCAAAGGTCTACCTAAAAGTTAATTTCAAACAAAACTACTTTAAAATTAGTAAATAACAAAATAGATTTGCCAGTGTTAAAGTAAACTCGGTCAATCTTTAGGAAGAGAGAAAAAGCATATATTCACCAGTGGAGTAATACCACAATTATATACTAAATTACACCACCTTTGTATGAAGATAACATATACATGCATATTCCAGTACCAGTTACTCCATTTAGATTTTAAAAATTATTATAGAATGCTACTTAAAGAGTATGAGAAGTCAAAAGTTAACCGAATAACCTTGCAGCCAGCTTTGCCCATGGCCAATGCAATAGCCTTTCCAATGCCTCTAGAAGCTCCAGTAATTATGACGACAGGTGCTTCCGATTTCTGGGCTTCCTCAACTGTTGCTTGCTCAACAGCTGCAACACGAGTCCTCAC
Source organism: Dracaena cambodiana (assembly GCA_036321105.1). Lineage (NCBI taxonomy): Eukaryota > Viridiplantae > Streptophyta > Magnoliopsida > Asparagales > Asparagaceae > Dracaena > Dracaena cambodiana. The sequence goes on along the minus strand of JAYEPQ010000001.1, from coordinate 39,814,251 downwards.
ACCTGTGTATATCACAAAGAAAACCAGTATCTAAAACTATTTACTAAACGACATTGCACAAAAGGGAAGTATAAAAGAGAGCACCATAGTAGATATAACACATCGCCTCTCATTACCACTAATGTGCAAGAGATTTGTTAACTCTGTACTTTAAGCGGAAACCATCATTTACAAGGGGAAGCATGAGAATTACATGGTGTAAGTAACAAAACCAAGCAACCCAACAATTAACATACACAAAGTTAACAGCGCAAATACTCTAGATGCATTTCTTGGTGCCATGTTCAATTTTCTTAGCACTTCATATATCATTGGATGTTTTCTTATATAGCTAAAACAAGGATGTTGTAGCAAATTGCCAAGCATGTATCCTAAGCGATGGTGCACACTTGCAAAAGATATAGAGGTGAACTTTTGCAGAGTGCTTAACTCATGATTAATTTTAGTCAGTCTCATTTTATTGGTGAAGGATATTGCACAGACTGAAGAGTAAAGAGAGAATATATTACCTATCAGCTCTAGCTGCTATGTTTTACTATAATAGACCAATTGAATTTGCATCTAATGCTAGGCTGCTCTCCAAGTTCAGAGTTATTGTTCTCAAACCATTTTTTCTCTAGCTAATCCTTTTGCACTATGATTTGTAGGCATGGGCAAGAATACCATGATTTGGTACAGCTATAAGCTCTTGGATAGGGAAAGAACACTAAATCGAGACACAATGACATGTCAACTGTCCTAAATCCAGACATGTCAACTGTCCTAAATCCAGACAAGAGGATACAGCTATACATGTATGTTATGTGTTAATAAACATATATTTCACTATATAAATGTGCATTCATTATTATTCATCACATAGAAAGAACTTAATTTTAGTAGTTTTATAAGATAGTAGCTCCCATCAAAAGGGACACAGCTTGCTCCATCTCATATATGAATTTTACTGTAAATGAAGTCATATTGGTGATATATGTAAACATTCAACTCTCTCACTGATAAATTTTCCTATTCTAAGGAAATTTAAAGGGTCTCCTCAGTGCAAGAGCTAAAAGCCTTCAACTGTATAGCTAGAAAAAGTACATCTAACAACAAGCTACAAGCTTTTGTAGCAGGACCCACCCTCTTACATCTTGACTCACACCGTCTTCACTAGGAACTTGGTATTAACTTAGATCCATTGTGGATCTCTCTGGCCTTTATTTCAGCACCATAGACCTCTCCTTTGCAGGAAAAGTCGATAAACAAGAGGATGCCTAATAGTATCATGGTTCCAGATTTTAAAATTTTGTAGAAAGTAGGCAGGAACCGAATATTTCAGATTTTGTAGAGCAAGTTAAAAATGGGCATAAACCAAACAGATCAAGCAAACTATAAGATCATTCTCGTATTCCCTTTGTTCAATTTTTTTCGTTTGGGGGCTTTGCCGAATTTTGGCATTAGATGATAGAGATTAACCTACCCTACGATCGAATCCGAGAGAGAATTCAATTGTAATTACAATTTCTCAACTTCAAAATAAGAATGAAAAAAAAAAAAATCAAGAAAATGGGGGATTTTGTTACCGGAGAAGGCGGGGGAGGCGTTGGACGATCTGAGCTCGGAGCGGAGGTGAGGGCACCGGGCGGCGTGCGGGATCGGCCGGAGGGCGAGCGATCCGGTGCTCAGAGGAGCAGCGGAAGGCTTGAGCGCGCATAGGAGCGACGAGGCCGAGGAGGGAGAGAAGGAGACGGAGGCGGCCATTGGAGATCGTCGGAGGAGGTGGAGGCGGAGATTGGGACTGAATCTGAAGTTCGCCAGAGAGGAAAAATATGGGCTTTTATTTAGGTTGGGGGGGGAGGGGGAGCTTTGGAGGCTCCGTCCAAAGAGAGGGGAGAGGGGAGAAACGAGGAGAGGGGTGTCCTGGGGACCTCCGCCCAAACCTTGTGAGGGGGCAATGTCCGTTATGTGGGTCCCACCTGGGGCAGAGCACCAAACACCACCAACTTTTGACCGTGGGACGACACGTGTAATTTGTTTTTGAAAATGATTATTCTGGATCCAAGCCCTCACGTGTAATGCGTGATGCTGTCAGTGCGCCGAACTGGAGCGAGGCATTCGTTACTCGAGCGGACTCGTTAAGGTGGAGCACGTCATCGCGTATTTAATCGCGAATGAGCCGCGGCTCAACTGGGCGTCATCCCTTCTCCATGAGGGATTCTGATTTCGATTTTGATAGAAATTTGATTTAGATAATATTGTAAAAAATATTTTTTTTTAATATAATATTTAGATAAATATAACTATTTTTTAATTAAATTTATTATTTTACAAATGTCTATATATATATATATATATATATATATATATATATATATATATATATATATGAGGAAACGGGAAATACACCGGCGGTGAAGGGAGTTCCTTCACCGCCGCTTAGGTGGCCCAATAAAATTATAATACGGGGCGTCATTCAAGATAACAAATAAATGAATTCTCTTAAATGACACCACGTGTAATAATTTTATTGGGCCACCTAAGCGGCGGTGAAGGAAACTTCCTTCACCGCCGGTGTATTTCCCATTTTCTCTCTCTCTCTCTCTCTCTCTCTCTCTCTATATATATATATATATATATATATATACACACACACACACACACGAGAAAACGGGAGGAGGGCTGTTAGTTCAGATTTCTTCTTAGGTGACGCCATGTGGCGATCTCCCATTCTCCGAAATCAAATTATTTAAAATCTTAATCTATTTATTTCTAAGGACCAGGAAAAAAATTTGGCGAAAAAACGGCTTAAAGGAGGGTTGTTTTGCAAAAAATCCTTCCCAATTAGATTCTGACTACCCTGATCCTTGATCCCTCTCTCTCTCTCCCGATTCGCAAGAAAAACCTCTTGCTCGATCCCTCTCTCTCTCTCCCGATTCGCGTCCTCTGTGCCCACCTCCTTCGCGTCTTGCTGGGACTCCCGACTAAATCTCCAAATGATTTGTTTGTAGAATAATCTCTGTAAAACTTTTTCTTGGATCAAAAAGTTTCAGAATTGAGTTCTGATCAGGGGTTTGCCCGTTTGAGTTTTTGTTTTGACCTCAATTAGGATTATTTAGATGAAAGTTTGAATTTTGAGTTACTGATTTTTTTGGGGCTTCGTGGTTCTAATTCAAATTCAACTGAAGTTAAATTTTATTGTTATGTTTGAATGATTTTTTTTTTTTTGGAGTAACCGATACATTTGTTCATTTCGCTAATTGGAGCTAAAATGCGAAGGTGAAACTCAAATTAAGTTTAGATTTGGTGAAATTTGTACTATTCTCTTTTGAGAAGGAATTGAAAGTTTGAAATGTTAAGATTTTATATTTGTGTTGGGTTAATCATAAAGCAATTGAATTAATTGTTACTTGAATTAACTATCCTTTTGTTTTCTTCTTATATTGTATATCTATATATCTTCATAAAATCCAAAAAAAATTCTTTCCTTAGATCCTTCCTTTGATATATAATGAGAATGTCATCCCCATTGTAATTAAAACTGGTTCTCTTTGTCTTATACTGATTGATTTCGATGAAGTCAAAAAATTTTGTATTATTAATGAGAGTGAGAGATCTTAAGCATTAGAAATTTTAAGAAAATAATAGATCTCAAGGTTTCGAAACTCATTGAAAAATTGCATTTTTGTAAATATAGAGTTTTTGTTCCTGCAATAACTTCTATTTCTTCTCCTTTTTGAAGACTGAATGGTGGGCTGATGCCCCATTGTTCTCCATCTTTCTATTTGAACTTGAACAATTTAACTCCTGGCGTTAGTGTTGCTGATATCACGAGAATTAATTCATTAAGCTATTATCTCAAGTCTTTGTAAGAACCACTATTTGGCATGGTCTCAATAACTTTATTTCTGAAAATAATACTTGCAAAAATTTTCCAGACTTGTGTTTTGATATATTATCATTTTTTCTCAATAACTTTATTTCTGAAAATAATACTTGCAAAAATTTTCCAGACTTGTGTTTTGATATATTATCATTTTTTTTCATTGCACAGGCGATCAAGGCAAGCATAGAAGGGAACCTAATTAAGGTATATAGCCATCTTCCATATTTCTAATCTCGTTAATTGATCTTTCTTGGCAATTATATAGGGACAATGGAGGGACAGTTTTATTTGGTGACAAAGTCACCTAAGCTTAAATTCGACACATACTGGATCAAAGATAGGAAGGTGGTTGGAATTTTTCTAGGAACCTGATAAACAAAGCCATTACCAAGGTTGCGAACCTTTGCTTAAAGTGCAATGATACTTTTATAGTTATGATTTAATATCCCAATCTCTTGTTGGTTTTCTTTCAAAGGATGATTCAGTTAAAGGTTATGTATGCCTGCGTGAAGAATGTGTGTTTCAGAGAAAGTGTAAGCAATACATAATTAATTGCCGATATTAAGGCTTGTATGTTTGTCCCTCCAAGCTTTAAGGCACAGTGTAAACAATTTCAGATTCACGTGTGTTACTAGCTCAAATTTTCGAGAAGATTACAATTTTGTATCGCCACCAATCAACAGGAAGTAATGAAAAAAAAAAGAAAAAACAAATCTTCCATGCATCAGGTTGGAAATGATTCGTTCTGCCAATAACCTCACAGTCATGTTTATGTATAGACTACAAATATACTGCAATATTTTTGGTGTTAAGCAAATGTCAGAAGCATGAATTGCCACCAATCAACAGGAAGCGATGATTAAAAGTTCTTCTATGCGTTAGGTTAGAAAAGAATCGTTCTGCCAATAATCTCACCACCAGGTTTAATTCAGACTACGAATATACTGCATCATTTTTGGTGTTAAGCGAATGTCAGGAACACGAATAACGTGCCCTGTTGATCTAACTAATTAACTTTAGCATTGTGTGAAGATTAACACAAAAGTTGTCCCAACTCTCACTCTCCTTTAGATGTTTTTCTCTTAACAAAGTTGACAACAAAAATGAAAATAAAAAAAGTGCACAACATTTAGTTTCAAACTATACATCCATAAGTCATTACTAAAGCTGGTAACATAGTGCCAATCACTGGATAGGATGGACACGGAGGTGGCATGAGAGCTGAAGTTTACCAACAAAAAAGTTGGTACAAATGCATATGGAATCTGTGCATGGGTCATCTTGGTCACTGAAACCTTAGGCTGCAACTTGAGCATAGGTCATCTTGGTCTCTTTCTCCAAGCCATTTTGTGCTCCAGTTTGAAATCTTCCACAATAAGACATGCACACATGAAGAAAAGTTAGTTTCATGGTCTATTTGGGGGTACCCACTAGATAATTGGACTAGTTTGAGATGACAAATTTAGATGATTTAGTTACTTGAGCAAAATTTCCAAGTCAAGATACATGTTTCTTTGCGTTCCAAGTCAAGATACAGCAGAACATAGAACTACCATAAATTTGAGGTTATTCACTGCTTGAAATCTTAAAACAATTAGTGAAAACCCATTGCAAATCCTTACCAGCAAAATTTCCAAGTCAAGAACACAGAACATAATGGAAACCTATTGCAAATCCTTTCAAGTTAGGATAGGGATGTGAATGAGACCATATCGGAGAATGGGAGATCTTAAATAATTTGATTTTTTAATTAAAATTACTTGGGAGATCGCCACATGGCGTCAGCTCAGGAGAAATCTGAGCTGACAGCCCTCCTCCCGTTCTCTCTCTCTCTCTCTCTCTCTCTCTCTCTATATATATATATATATATATGGATTCAATTTAGTCAATGCTTTAAAAAAAATATGTGTGAATGAGTTTGATTAGTGGAAAAAAAGTATTTAATCAATTACAAGTCACAAATCAAATTGAGAGTTAATTTGAGTAATGTTACAAAAAAATTATGTGTGACAGAGACTTCTTATGTGATATGTAAAAAAATACATGTGTGTTTGAGTTTGACTAGCAGAAAAAAGAAAAGGAAAAACATTTAATCAAATACAAGTTGAAACTTCCTTGCTACAATTAGGCTTTCGATGTAATATTTGGAGAAATATAAGTATTTTTAATTAAAAATATTATTTTTCGACTGTAATGTGTATTGTATTATTGAATAGGCAACTCATAATTATACAACTTATCTCACTGTATGATTTTAAGAAACATATACATATCTACTTATATCGAATTTACTTAAGCCAAAGTCAAATCCAGCCTTGTACGAGTTCAACTTGTTTATTTATGGAATGAGCTAAAACCAAATTGAATACTTAGCATAACATAAATATATTGCTAGACACAAGTCCAATTGAAAGTTCTAGCAACCTTCTCAAATAGCTGTAAGAACAGTAGCAAATGAGACTTGTCTCAATTGCCACCATACATTTTCAATTTACAAAAAATTCTGAGTTCGACTTCCATTGGGGTCTCAATTGGATAATATTGTTAAAAAATATATATGTGAGTTTGACTTGTTCCGTTCCACTCCTCACCACTAGAGACAAGCAAAGATTAGTTATTTCAATCCGTAAGGCTGAAATCCTCAGGTTATTATTTTGTAAATAGATTGTATAAAGGAACAGCATAAAAGAAGTGTAACGAGAATCAAACCCCTATCTAAATAACATTAAATATGTTGACATATCAATTTTCATGGAACTAGATAGGCTTAAAAGGGATTGGAACCTTCATTAGTCCGACTCCGAAGCAAGGAGTCGCAAATATCCCCAAGGAATGATAAGAATATAAAATTAACAATAAAGAAACTCTACCCGGCGAAATTCTAAGTACACCCATCTATTTCCTAAATTCACAACGAAGAATATTTTGAACCGTTCAGATACGGAAGATCTTCCTAAAAATAATGCGCAAAATTTCATTAAAAACCAGGGAAAAAATGTAGAATTTCTATCTCCGCACATGACAATTCATTGAGATGAGTTATTAGTATCTATCATTTTTTTTTTCAGAATGCTTCTAAATCCATTTTACTATTCTAATTTTTATTGAAAATTAATAGTATAATATTTAGATTAGTATTTGAAATTAGATTCGATGGGAAAAGATTGTAAGCTGGATTTTGTAGGAAAGGATTGTAAGCAGAGAAGATGAAAATTTAATTAATAAATTAAAAAGACAAGTCTGTGCAATAAAATTAATATTTTTGATGGGTTGGTCACTTGTATACTGGTCAAACTTACACACGCATATTTTTAGAAACATTAACCAAATTGAGTCTTCATCGAAAGTGAAACTTATAACCTTTCACAAATTGGAAAGAGATGATAACATTCAACCAAGGTTTATTGACGAATTAATCACTTTTAGTAGACAGGGGAAAAGGAAAAAACAACCAAACTTTACACGGATCATACTTGAATCCGCTAGAGTGTCAATATGAGTTGCGTTTTTGGTACAAATAAAAATCAACATATTGACGGACCAATTTTTGAATTGTTTTATTTAAAATTTTAAGTTGACGGGAGTTTCCAAATGAGCACACCAATTTTTCTTGTGAGTATACTTCTTAGTATTTTTTTTTGTTCGGTTTACATCTGGACAATTATAAAGTGGTTTCCCTGGGAAAAATGATGTGCTCCTTCGGAAACTCCCTTGCTCACATCCACTGCCATCCCTACTGCTCAGCAACGGGAAATTCTAAATGCGCACCACATTTTACTAAGTGAGCACCACATCCAATTGTCAAGTGATTTACAACATTGGGGAAAATGGTGCTCACTAAGTTATTTGTGGTGCGCATTTAGAATTTTCCCGCAGCAACCCGGGCCAGATCCCTTTCTTCTTTCCTTCGATTGTTCTCTCTCTCTCTCTCTCGCTCCGCCACCCCACAACGAACGTTGTCTCAGCCGTAGATTCGCTATCGTCATCAACCAATCAAGATACGCATCAGATCGCGCAAAGTTTGATTCTATTTATCCAAACGACCACCCTCGGTATTAATTCCTTGTTGCCCTAGATCGAATTTAATGTAAATTTTTTAATTTAAATTTCGACTATTGGGTTTGTTCACTGAATTATGGGAATTGGGGATTTTGGGTACCCTATAATGGTTAATCCATTACAATGAAGGGTTGCAGCTAATTTTGGCATGCGCTATGAAAAATTATAACTTCTTATGTTACAATTATAACAAAAAGCGAAATGTATCCATTTTTTAGTTTTACTTTCTCGGAGTCACCACGCTTGTTATGTTCTTGTTTTTGGGTGCCCTAGGCATATATCTTTGCTATCTTTAATTGTGATTATAGGGATTTTTGTTAATGTATTGGGGTTTTCATGTCCAAGCTTATCTTTTGCTGGAGGAGAAAGCTGAAAGTTATCTGCTTCTAATGGAACTTTGCAACAGTCATTGTATGTAGTTGCTACAGTTGAACACCACTCGCTCTGTCTCCAGTTTTGTTTCATAAACCCAACAAAAGGAGCACCTTTTTTTTACGGCCAAATAGATAGAGAAGAAAGTAACAGTAACAGCACTCAGTAGTAATAATAATAAGATAAAACTATGTTAATCTAATGATAAAATATCATCTTATAATTTAAGGAGCCCATGTGAATCTCCAGAGGAGGTGTTATGTGTAATAATAACAATAAGAGAATCAGGGAAACTTAAAATAGGTTTTAGTTCATCTTGTAATTTTTGGATGAAAATAAGGATCTATCTAATAAATGGTAATAAAATAAGTTTTTCCTAAGCTGCGATGGTGGAAATAGGGATATAAAGAGATGGTGCTTTCGTCGGCGTTGTTAATGCCTGAAGAGATTGTTTAGCTCATGGATTTGAAAAATAGATATATGGCAATGAACAGTGCTCACAGAATTCTTATTTTTCCATTTTGTGTTTGTTACGTGGAAAAGAACTTGGTTTTGGCAAAGGGAGAATTTTCCCAATTCCCATGTTTTCCATTGTTTGTTTCTTGAATTTGGGATAATGACAATGAATATTATTTAAGAAGTGAAAGATTTATGCATGGGATATTTAAGTATTCAAATGCAAAACTAGAGTTATATCTAATATACTGTGCAACTACTATACTAAATCCAAAAAATGTTGAATAATTTTTGGTTGCTATTGTGCCCCCACTGAAGATAATCCCTAGCTCTGCCTCTGGTGGAATTGTTTTTGATAATTTATTTTCCATTGTTTTCCTATTGATTGCAAAATAAATAACTATCCTTGGAATTGGAATTGTTATTCAAATGTCTTTCTAGAATTAAAGCTGGTCAAATTATTGCAGCAAATTGCTAAGCATGGAATTTCTCTTCTAGCATAAGATATGGAGAACTCTCTTGATGTTATTTACGTTGAATGCATGTTATACATTTATGGATACAATTCTTGTAGTGGATGGGGTTAATCCTATGATAACTGTATGATTGGGTTGAAGCTTACCTTTATGTGCTTATAAGAATCAATGAATCATGTTGCTTCCTTATTAAGTTCATATCATACCATTTTTGTCACATGAGAAAGTATGCGTATACAGATGCTAGTTACATAATGCATGCCATGGGCAGTTATCTGTCAGTGCCCTGTTGATGTGCGGCATGTGCCGGTGTATGCCACCATTGTAGTCTCCAAGGATTTTACCACTGTAGGCAGGCCGTTGACAGCCCACCAAATCACAGGCTACGGTGGAAAATCATGGAATGTGCAGTCTTTAATTTCCTTTCCATCTTGCCCTTTGCATAGAGTGAAAATTGCATAAACACAACTCATGGTGTCCTAGTCATGCATGATCATCAACTTGAGCATTTCATAAATTCCATCATTTTACTAAAGAAATCCTATTTTAATTCCTAGTGGTTACAGTTGAATTGATGTGATTATAACTTTTATCCTTGAGTATCTCTATCACATTATTGTTGGAGTTCCTTATTTACGTAAACTACTTGAAATGTTTCACCACTTAGTGAGCTTGTAGTCCATCTCATAGTGCCTTACCATTTTTCAGACTAGGGTGTCAAGGCTCGATCCCTCATGAATTGGAGATTTTGGGAAGGGTATAAATGTTTTAGTGGAACTTCTATCTTAGACTAAGAGTAGGTTGTTAAATTACTAAAATAGAAGTTTTCATGTTGTTTTGCATATTGGGTCAGACTCTTGCATATAACTTAATTGATGGATACTCTTTAAGGGGGTGGTTCAAAGAGTATCATTTTAGGAAATGTTGGGCTTGACTTTAAAATGTAATGATTTTGAATACTTTTCATGTGACATTCTCTTAGTTGACCTTTGGATGTTAAAGGAATTTGTATTTGATATATGGATATGAGTTTGCGTGGTATAAAATCACAGGTACCTTTTTTTAATGTCATTTTGACTTGTAACAATATGAGGTCATGCTTTTTTTTTTTTTGGTGTCCTACACATGCATTTTTCTGTATATAATTACACCTTATTACTTGGGTGTCATACTTCTCTTTCCTACTTCTATCCTAGAGACCTTGTGACCATCTCCTTTTTCATAATTTGTTGTAATTTGCTACTTCTAAATTGCAATTGCTACCGGTGCCCCTATGTTTAAATAATTTCTTCTCCTATTTGTGATTTCAGTATATCACTAGCATATGGAAAATTTTCCAGGAGGAATGCTATTTTATGCATATAGACATTTGTTAGAAATGTTGACACAGGACGGAAGCGGATTAGGGTTATGGATCTGAGAAATTAGGACTTTTTTGGAGGAATTGGGAAAGAACAAATAAAATTAGGGATGATGAACACAAAGATTCGGAAATCCACTCAGGTGAATCCACGCCCACTCTCAACAAATTCATGAAGGAAAATTTTTTTTTTGAACACAGCGAATCCACGCAGTTTCTCAAAATTCAATTTTTATTCAATATCCAATTATCTCCAAAATAATTCATATAGAGCTAATTTATAGGAAAATTCCAACAAACAAAATCCTAATAGAATCTAAAATCCTAATGCAATAAAAATCCTGTCAAATATCCTAATAGAATAAAAAATCCTAATAGAATTAAATCTGATTTCCATCAAATGTCTTAATGCAAGGGTTGGTATGTCTACTTGAAGTTCCAGTTCCACTCTCCTCTGTAGATGTCTCCATAGCCTAGTCAAGGGAGAAAACATACATGACTCTCAACATATATGATATTATGTACAAATTATGAAATATAAAAAACAGTAAAGGGTATAGCCAATTATATTTGGAGCTAAATTCCCTCTGTAATATGGTTTCAAGGAGTTAAATTATATCGCGACAACATCTATTGCTTCTCTTTTCTAAGAGGGCTGGTACCCTCTTTAGCAAGAAAAAAATTCTTTATATTTCGTGTTCGGCACGTTTGCCTTATTTGTTAATTATAAAATTTTTATGGTCATTATGCTTTTCTTCTTCTTCTCTTTCTTTTTCTCTTGCTTTTAATTTAGATTTTAAGATGAGCTAATCACTCGCATTCTGCGCAGATAGATGGATGAAGCCTGTTGATTTGAGAATTCTTCCAAAATGGATGCATTATGGTGATTTTTCTTCTCCCTTTCCTCCTTTAGATCTGGATTTAAAATGCGGACGTTTTGAATCTTGCTTTCTGCATGCTGTTTTAATGTTGTTTCTGACTTGAGGAAATTTTCCCTTATGATGTTGGATGTACCTGTATCATAGACATGATAAGCACTTTCAATGGTGTTGAATTTTTCAGTTCATCAGTAGTCGAATTCTAGAACTTCATGGTCTGTGTATAGCACACTTGCCACATTTGTTACATCCAACTACTCTGGCATAATTGCTTTATATTTGTCATGGTAGAAAAGAGGCTTCCAACCATAAATTGGGTTGTGCCCAAGGTTTTAAATATCAGCCAATATTGAATTTAGATCTCAAATGTATGGATTTTGAGGTACCTGATGGATGATATATCATAATTTTGGCTCTGACATTGATGACATTTCTGATAATACTGATTTATAAACTCGATATTACTAACTTTAATATTGTAAACGATCAGATGATGTCGATTTAAGCCCTTGTTGTACCTTTATTTAAATAGATATATATTAGGAAATAAATTAATGTCAAAATAGATTACAAAATAATAATTTAGAAATTAAATAAATGTCCTTAGTCTCGTCAGTCTACTACCTAGGTGTAACATATGAAGGGAATGCCTATTGCATTGTCATTTTATCTTGGTATTCTATGGCTTCGTATATGTTATGATAGTAGCCAATGATAATTCCTCAAATAAACTAAGTGCCCTTCTGATATCTATCCAGACAAACAGTCTAATTTGACGGTTATTTTTTTTGTTCTTGAAAGATTATGAGCATTTTTTTTTTTTTTTGAACAAAGGCCGTACCTATCCATATCTCTGAGTGACATTTTTGTTTATGAAACCAGCCTTGACCTTTTGATCCTCCTGTTTCGATGTTGTTTTCACGGCTCGAGTTTGCGGTCACTTACGACATTCATGAAATTCCTATCTTGTTCCCCAATTTAATTGATGAAATTCAAACCGTAACTCTTGACCTCTTGCACACTTGCTAATAGATTCTACTTGCAGTGTCACTCAGCTCTGTAGCATTTGCTTCCCTGTTACTAACTGCTTACTAACTGCAAAAGCAATGAAAATAATATTGTGGATTTATGAGGTATAGCTTTGCACCCGTAGGAAGCAGGTCCAAACCGCTGCTGAGACATAGTTTTGTGGTGCATCTCTATGACCCTGTTGTTTCTGTTGATGGTCTGAGGTCACTATGAGTCTGAGTTCACAGTCACTTGGTTAATCATTGGGTTTGTTTGTGTTTAAATATTTAATCAAGTTAAGTGCAAGTGCAATTCAGAATGATTAATTTCTTTCTAGATTAGGGGAATGAAGTCAAAATTTAGTAAGATAAGGATCCCACATACTCCATTTCCCTCTAAAATGGGGTTTGCTTGTAGTTGCAAAGATCTTATAGGCTTTGTATGGACAAATTCCATGTTTATGGGTGAAAATTTTCATATATGACTTTATCATTTTGTTTTCTAATATGGTTGCAACACATCATTTGGGAATTATATATTTGATGTGGTTAAGGACTAAATAGTGGGCAAGTTGCTGCTATCTAGCACATACACTTGTTGGACACGTGTCAGAACACTTCTTAACCGAGTCATCAATTTTATTATAATTTTAAAATTTAAACACTTCTTCAACACTTGCTGGGCATGTCTTGTACGCATGTACTTTGCTCTTACAACTTTGTTTACTTTTCGAGTTTAAGATATTTGATTTCTTTCGTTTATGTATCATAATATCATAGACTTTAGAAAAACGGTCTTCAACTTGTTTGACTTATTTAAATCTCTGATGAGTTTATATATGTTCTAGGTAAAAAAATGAGTTTCATTATTTATTGTCAAAGAGCCAAGCCCTATTCCTCATGGAAAGTAGTAAAAATGTATAATAGACAATAATTTTGATGTGTATGCAAATAATGTATGTTTATTATATGATTAGAAACGTGTGTTCTCAACTTTTGGGTGCATGGGCATGTCAATGTATGATCGTAAATATGCACTCTCCTTATTATTTATATACATAATTGAAGGTCATCTCGCCATGTCCTTCTTAAGGTATTGCTCTGCCCTGTAACTGTCATATTTGTGTTCTGTTTGTCTCCATGCTTCCTAGGTTGCATGGAAGTTTAGTGATAAGAATCGTTCTTTGGTTGAAAAGTACATTTAATGGATTTTTTTTTTTAATTTGAATATATTTCATAGCTTGATTTGATAAAAAGTTGTTTTTTGTTTTTCCCGTGTAAAAGGCCATAACCATAGATAAGCAGTCATTATATATGGTAGGCTTTTTGCAAGCTTTTCTATAGCTTGAAAGTGTTTCTTATAATCAGATTTGATATGAGTGAATTTAATATGCTTCATTCCATATTAACATTTTCTTTTCCCTTTTAATTTCTTTTATGAAATTTACTTTCAAAGTTACCTCTCGTCCCAGTTAGTTATAGTCCATTCCTTCTCTGTCATCTATCAAGCTTCTGCTACCTAATGAATGTTCGTAGGCCTATGATCAGATTCAATAGTTCCTTGTTCCATTTAGGTAGGGACCGTCTTCTAAATTCTTTAGCTATTTCTTTTGCCCACATCAATGGGGACAGACTTTTTAAGGTAAGGAAATTTTATGCAACAAAAATTGTTTGCCTTAAACCTGCAACACATTATTCCACAAAACCTGCAGAACTTTGAGGAATATCACAAGGACTTAGTTTGGTTAATTAGGGTTCTATTTAATTTGGAAATAAATTCGTTAGAATTATGGTTGGGGTGTCTTAGTTGTCAAGTAATTGGGATTAACCGAGATTTTTGAGGACCGTATTTAATTTGAGGATAAAATAACCAAAATTTTGTTTGGTAGTATGCTTGTTAACTAATCGGAATTAACTTAAGGAATAATAGGTATTGGAAAGTGGAAACATAGCGGTAAGTCCAGCCATTTTAAATGATAATTGCTCTTATAGAAGGGGGGTCTTTTTGTGGCCAACCAATATGGCTTTTGCAGCTATTAGCTAGAAGACTTGGGGCCTGCTTGATTCACGGAAATGGGCCTGAATATTAGGCATGGAAAGCTGATTTTGCACTGTTCATTGTTGGAATAGGCAAAATCAACCAAGTCACTAATTTGTTTCAAGGATTTTGTCCATGGAAAAGCCCTGATGTGCTGCTGGTTTTGGCAGTGCTTGGAATCCGCAATTTGCGGAGAAAAACTGCCCGGATTCAGGGATTTGGGCATTTTTGATATATATTTTTTATTAACATGTTAGAGAGAGAGAGAATCTAACCCTTTTTAAATAATATTTGAGATGAAACTCGGTCATTATCCCGAAATTCATATTTCTTTTCCATGACCCATTTTCCATGGAACAAAGTATGCAATAAAAGTAAAATCTCACTTTAATATGGAATCCTTGCACCTTTCTATGAAACAATGATGAAAAAAGCAAAAATGGAAAAGCAAGAATTTTGGTGAGCACTATTCACTGTCATAAATCCTTTTTCTAAATCCATAAACCAATCAGCCTTTTGGGTGGAGGGATGGTAAATTGGACCTCATCCAACTACATCTTGATTGTCATTAACTGAAGCAGAAAGGTCCAACCATCAGACTTGATTATACATGAATAAAGTGGTCCAAGTGCTAACTTTACCTACAAATTCATTTTGAGTTCAATCATTTCCATGTTAGCAGCAGTCACAAAGCCTGAGCTATAGTGATGTCAGCAGCAAGTTCAACTGAACAAAATCCCCAAACCCAAAATCGAAAGGTAATATTTATCATGATATGTTTATCTTGATTTCTAGGAGACTGCATGTAATACAAAACTATTTTTAAATATGGCATCATACTGGTAATGATGCTATTTTTGTATACATCAGTAATACAAAACAGCATGTATTGTCTGGATGAGGAAGAGACAAAGCAGCTCACATACAAGATGATAATCAGGACATTTGTTCATGTGTAGACTATGGCGATCAATAGCGATGTCAGACAAGAACATACAGTAGTCAAATAACCATAGGCCTAGCAAACAGAATAGACATTCTAAAAAAATGCTATCCTTCTTTGCATTAAATTAAACAATTCTCACCTTTTTTTCTTTCTGTATCATCCTAGAAGAGGGACCTTTGCTAGTTATGAGCAAAAGTACTTCTTAGTAGACTTCACTTGAATAGTTTAGAAACAGTTTGTAGTTCTCATAAGAGGTGATTGCTGGTCAATGAATAGTAGAGCATCCTTGGGAGGATAAATATCTCCTGGACCTTAAATTGCACAAGTATGAATATGGAAAAAACAAACAAATGTGTTGAGATAGCACTTTTGAAAGTTGGGATCGGCACATCATGTATAAGTCAAATATATTAGTATCGTGCTTGGTATCATATGAACACTAAGCCATAACACAAAATATATAACTAACACCACATAATGGTTGATACTTTTGATATTTTGACACAATAACATGAATTGCAAATTAACCAACCCTCATCCGACAAATTTAACATTAATAAAGTATAGAAAATGGATTTGGATGGTAAACACATATAGTGATAAGTATGTAATAGTGAAATGTGAGACAATATGGATATGATGATTCATTATTTGAAAACTCTGATACATTATGCTATATTTTAGCGGTTATGTTATGGTCATAATACATCAATTCACATGCATGTGCATGCTTTATTATTTTTAGTTCTTTATCTGAGATGTGATAACTAAAACCAATAATTCTAAGTCAAATTCAAATTAGTTAGATAATACAAGTTCCATTAATAAATCAATGATCAGTTGAAAATCTTTATTTCCTGTCAGCAACAGGATTAATTTGATTTTTTTAGTCCTAGATATATCCTAGGCTATGTAGCAGGTATATTTCTATCATGAAAATATACCCATGCTGGGCTTCAAAATTTCTTGAACACCCCTCATATGCTTGCTGGACACTTACACAATATATTTATGTATATGGCTCTCTCTCTCTCTCTCTCTCTCTCTCTCTCTCTCTCTATATATATATATATATATATATATATATATATATATATATTATTTGTACATTTTTTTACTGCAACGTTGCCATGTTGTGTCCTTTTTAAGGGATAACTTTGTCCTTGTCCCATATGTTGTTCATGTCCTATGTCCATTCTTCTTAGATCTGATGCGTGTATAAATTTTTTCAAGTCATTAAGGAGTACATATTATGGCTATTGTAGAAAATTCTTAGAAATCATTATTACATCTATCTTGTATGTACTTACCAAGTATTGGGCTGTCAAGGTATTCCATATGAATTCATTTTATGTGCACTTCCTTTAATGAAGTACCTCTTTTTCATTGTTTTCTTTTCCCTTTGAAGATGAGAAGTATTTAACATGAAGTCATTTGAGATTTAAAATTTATGATTGAAGAGATCTTGATAGTTGAATTTAATAAGAATACTGCCAATGCAAGGGTTTACACCAGTGGTTAGTAATATTTTTTGGGGTTCTTTTGCATTTTTCCTTTATGAGATTGGTCCTTTAAATCTTTCTTATTTTGTTATTACTCCCTCAAATTTTAGTATTACCTCTTTAGTCCCTCAAAATACACAAGTTACCTACAATAGGTCCTCCCAGTCAAGTGCCATCTATTTCCGTCATTTAACTTTTTGGTATTCTTTTATTATATCTTTATCTTGTCATTATAAACCTAAAAGTTAATTTTACTCATCTTAATTCTCTCTTTTATCTCTCTCCCCCTCTCTTTCATGTCAACCCTAAGCCAATTCCCTAATTAATTCTCCCCTCTCTCTCTCCCCCCCAAACCTAACCCAATTCCATAATGAATTCTTCTTCTCTCTTTCAATAATGCAACCCAGCTTAATTCCCTTATGAATTCTTCTTCCTCTCTCTTATTAACTAACTCTTACCCAATTCTCTAATAAGTTCTCCTCTCTCTCTCTCTCTCTCACACACACACACACACACTAATTTGTAACCTAATTTCTTAATGAATTCTTGTTTCTCTCTTTTATGAGCCCAACCTTAACCCAATTTCCTAATAGATTCTTCTCTCTCTCACTATCATGAACGTAACCCTAATCTAATTTCCTGGTGAACACACACTCTCTCTCTCTCTCTCTACCCATCCCCTCTCTTTACCCATCCTCATGAATTCGACGTTAACCCGATTTTCTAATACTCTTTCTCTCTTTTAATCGAATACAATCTTATTCTAATTCCTTAATGAATTCTCTCTTCCTTTCTCTACCAACCTTCCCTCCCTAACAAACTTTGTCCTAACTAAGCTAGTTCCATAACAAACTCTCTTGTTCTCTCTCTCCCCCCTCTCTCTCTCTCTCACTATTGAATTCAAATCCAAATCTAATTCCCTAATAATATCTCTCTTTCTCTCTCAAATGGTCCCAACTTCACGCCCAATTTTCTATTGTACCCATACACAAACCCATTTTTCAATGGATGGCGGTTGTGGCGGTCAGCGATGGACCACTAGGGGAGGAGTGGGAGGAGGGGGGCGAATAAGAGGAATGGTTTTTTTTTTTTTTTTTGGGGGGGGGGGGTGTGAGAGGATAAATTTGTAATTAATCACCTTTAAAAAAGGGATTAGCTAAGGGTAACTAATATGAATTGAGGGACTATTGAGCAAATATCAAGATTTAAGGAACTAATATCGAAATATGAAATATTAGAAGATTACTATTTTCTCAAAAAAAATATGAAAGATTAGAGGGACCACTTAAAAAAACCTTATTATGTGTTGCAAGTGCTAGTACTGCTTTTTAGATATTACATATTTGATATATACCATTAAAGTTAACACGGTGATCAACATTTAAGAAGGTTGTAACATCTTGGTATAACCTAAAACATCACGACTAGATGCTGAGAATAATGAAACTGAAAAGAAGATGCCTGTATTGATCGGGGAAAACGTGCTGAAGCTGCTTATATTGGGCAAATATTTGAAGATGTTGAGCTGATCATGTTTGTGGTTTGACTATGCCAGTGGAGATTAAAGGGAGGGAAAAACTTTGATAATGTACTAGTGTTTGATGTTAAATGCAATTCCTTTTGATTCAAGTATCCTCCGCTTTTATCATGTTTGTTATTAAATGTAAATTTCGGTTTTGATCTCAGTCCATCATCTTGTACCATTCAATACTTTAAATTCTTGGACATGTATGCATAGCCTTAGTTTCTGCAAATAAAATGGATAATTAGGAACAAAAACTCTAATTTTTAAAATTCAAATATAATTTGCATGCACATTTTCAATGGACAATGTACAAATTGATGTGATGGGTTAAGTGTCTAGTGAATAGGCGAAAGCACTTTTGTTGGAACGAAGAAAGGAAGATGTCTGTACCTTTTCATTTGGAAGGCTCTTCAACTGGATCTTCAGCTTACTTCATGCCTTGGAGTTGATTACAGTCTCCTGTGGAAATTTTTTTCATCTTTTCTCTGTCTAGGCTCTTTCCTATCCAAAGGACTTTAGAGGATTCACCTACATTCTAGGTGCTTAAACTATAAAGTGGAATGGCCAACCTATCTGCCAAACGGCATCAAGATTTTACGGTGCGGCTTTCAATTGTCCAAAGTCTAGATAGCTAATTAATATGACACCAACTGGCTCAAAGGTTTTATGGTATAGCATTTGAAAGGATGGTTCTGTTGTTTATTTATCAGGCAGACTTAATAAGCATCTGTAGTTTTAAAAGAACATGGTGATTACTCAGGTTTGTAGCCATTTTTAAAATAATTCTTAATTTGAGTGCAAATGCACAATGAGTTTTATATACTTCCTTCCTGATAATGTTTGCCCTTTAATTATTTATCTTTTTTCAATAATAACCATTTCTCTTATCCATTTTCGGTGCAAATTGAGTATTATATGCTATTATCTTCTTGTTTCTCTTACGTGGTCTCCATTATTAGCAGGTATTACTCTTTGCTTATACCTTTGACTGTGCCTGTGCTTGTTGTGGCTGTATATCTGCATTGGCTCAGCATGAAACTCTTCAAGCATGCATGAGCTTCCTCGTACGGCAACTAAAACCAATGAAGCCTTGGCAATGAAGCAATCAGAAAACCAGGAGCACAAATTTAAGAATGTTCTCTATCTAGCACTAGAACAGTCTTTGTTCCAAACTGGACCCTTTGTTTTAGTGAAGCTTCCAGTGGAAAGAAGTTGCGGTGAAGCTACCAATTTGGATTGATTATCTTGTCACTGATCGGAATCTCTTAAAGGTAATATCTCTGCCAAACAGAAGGATTTTTTTTTCCTCTTTTTTGCAATTCCTACCTTTTTTTCCTGTCAACAAATGTTATTGTGCTGTGAAAGGCCAGTTTAGAGTGTACCAGCAAGTGATTGTGGTCTGAAAAAGGAAGATCTTGTTTCCCATCAAATATTACATTGTTTAGCAGGTGATACTCTTGTTGTTAATCTTGAGCAAAGAATTTTCACCATTTCGTGTTATGTTCTTTTAAAGAAAATTTAATGAAATTATTTTTCTGTTTGTTTGCTGAAAGAGAATGAGAGGTAAACATCAAAGAGTTCTGTTAATCCCCATTACAATTATGGAAAGTTTAAGAAATGGATTATATTCCTTCTATTTCACCTTTCTCAAACTTTATTCTTCTTCCCGTCATTTTCTATATATCTGAATATTACACAACTTCTAGGAATGGAGGATGCAGCTTGGTTGCAGTCTCACAGTATCTTTCCTTCTTTTCTGAATGGTATCAGTTTTACTCTTATTTTCAGCACATTGTACAAAACTATCATCAAGATTAACTCTGCTTTTGCTGGAGATTGTAATATATTTTGCTCTAGAAATCCATGTCCATAAATATTGTGAACTTTGAAACTTTAATGAACTATCATCTGTTACTTTTGTTTTCCATCTTTCAACTAACATTCAAGTCCTGAATATTTCAGAAACTTCATGGAAGTTATCGATCAGAAATAATTCTAAGAAAAAATGGAAGTCTATGCAAGCTCCCCCCCCCCCCCCCCCCCAACCAATTGGCATTCTTTTTTATTACTTGGGTCTTTTTTTTTTTTTAAGAGATGAATGGAAGTCTTTTGAGAATTCCATACATAGCTTGCTATGGATTTTACTGTTTCTAATTCTTTTCAGCAGTTCGAGTTGCTTGTAACTAAAGCTTCTAATTACTGTGTTCTCACTTTGGTTTATACAACTCTGAAACTGATTCCATATTGCATGCAGTGGGTGACTTTGGCTTTTGGCATGGCACAAATTGGACTCTGCAGATCAATTAGTAGGGTTCTGAAGTCTCTACCTAAGTTATCTGTCCAATCATGGGTCCATTTGGAACAAGGCTAAATTATCCTACCTCCCCTTTTTTGGTTAACTCTAAAAACCTAACCGAGGGCAGTCTGGCTACATGACTGGAGTTTAGCCAGTTATCTCAAGTCAAAAGTTTAGAGAACTCCAAATTATTGGACGTATCACAACACAATTCTTACTTTTGTTACCTCGTAACTCTACTTTTATACAATCCAATCTCAAAGTTTAAAAAACTAGATTTCGAGCCTTACAAGTGGAGTTTGCAACCTATACCTCCACATAAAATTTACGTCCAGATACTTAATCTTTGTTCCCAAACAGGCCCAAATTATCATCAATAATTTCACAGCATTTTTATTGAACTTTTAAAAAACTGGATACATTTATTCCCTCTCGTTGGAAGGAAGGATGGTACTGATCTACTGGTTTAGGTAGTATGGAGCTCTTACAGGCAATGCCCTCGTGGAGAGCATTGTTCACTTCATTCATCCTGAAGCAAACGTGGTGGATGATGCTTTTGGACAGCCAAGAACGGTAGTGTTGACGTGTCGTTCATTGCTTATTCGTAAGTTCACATATTTATTCCCCCTAGATGGTGAGTCTCTGAATGTCCATACAATTAAGGGCGGATCTAGACATCCGAACCAGGGGACGGAGCAATTTGGGGGTTGAGTTGCCCAGATAGCTCGTCGGGGGTAAGGGGGCAAAGCACCCCGACACCCCTGTCAGGGTTTGTGGGGGCGGAGGCCTCGTTCCAAAAAATAAATAATGTTTCTGTTCTATAACACTTAAATCAATTTATATTTATCGCATTACAATACTAACATAGATATTTCTGCTACATTGCTCGTATTTCTGTTCTATAACTTCTATGCAAATTTAACACTCAGTCCCATTCCAGAGGTAAGAAGGGCCCGCTTCCAGAGGTGAGTTAACTAAGCCATCGCCAGCGAGCTTCGGAACGTTCTCCAGCAGAGTTTTCTTGCCTCTTTCCGCCTCAGCAAAATCTTATTACAGGCAGTTGTCGAAGTGGTGAGTTCAAAGGCTGTTTCTATAAACATCAAAAGTTTGTGCAAATCCAGTTGATAGTTAATGACGCTGTGCTGATTGTTACTTTCATTTCAGCTTGCATTTCAGGTAACTTGCAAATATCTGGAATTTTTGTTTGATTATCAAATACAGGAGTCTAAGGACTAGTGTTTAGAACTTTTACTGACACTGGCTACAGTTCGGCTGAACTTGTACGAAAAGCTCCACTTACTGCAGTGCAAGTGCTTTGCGTGAACTTGATAAGGGAAATGTTGGGTGCTCTGCCATCGGCAATGAAGCCTCCAAATGATGAAAAACCAGAGGTTGGACGGGGATGAGAACTTTATAACGAGGACTATGTGGAGAAATATCATCGTTCAGAGTTTGTATCAGCTGGTTGCCATGTGAATTCACGTTTGATAGAAAACAGATTCTCCATATTCAAGGCCCTGAAGATGATGCCTTTCTCGAAACAGTCATGTCATGTTCATGTTTTGCAGGTAACCATTACATATTTGTGCTGTTCTTTGTTTAAAAGCTCTTGACGCAGGACGGAAGCGGAATAAATAATGTTTCTTGTAGTGATTGCCTCGACCTGACCTTCACCTATTTTACTGATTTCATCACATCAGGTATTCAATGAAATAAACAGCCGAGACATTCAATGAAAAGCTTAGCAGCTAGATATTTTTGATGGTTATGGCTTCCACCATCGCATTCCAAGTGATAATCATAGAGTTCTTGCTTGTACTACGCTCTTGAGCTGGAACCATTCTTATCAGGTCGCTGAGCATGATCGTTGCACTCATCCTAAAGAGCAATCCTGTACCCTTGTCGGTCACAGCGGGAACGAGTCAATCTCCAGTGGCCAAGATGCTGTGAAGTGCAAATGCCTGATCAGCTTCTTCTCAAAGTTGTCAAGCTTTTATTTTGTTTCTTTTCTCCAATTCAAGTTCGGCTTTATTCCAGGCATTATGCTGCAGTGCCGATACTGGAAGTTAGAAGAGTGGTAGTTTATTTTTTTTCCAGTTTTTTAGAATTTTTTTCTGTTTCAATAGCTTCTTGTTATAGAACCATTTTGTTCTACACTGCTTGTAGAATAATCGCAAGTTATATGCCTCTCCTCTCTACTTCTTGTCATATCTAGAGGGAAAAATGGGAGAGATATGTTCTCGAAATAAAAGAGAAATATGTGCCGTGTTTCTCTATATTTTTCCATCTTGTATAAGGATGTTTTGCCTTTGGACATGTTAAGATTGTTTCGTTATCATCTCTGGGTTCATTCCACCGTAAGTCCAATGGATCAGTGCAAATCTTCGTCATATCCAGTGAATTCTCAGCTGAAGTTTTGTTAATAGCTAGCTAGCAAGTAGTTCGCATATCATCCGGAGACAGGTGGTCAGACTGAACACCTCAATTAAGCTCCAAGACTCATCTTTTATGTTTTTGTAGCATGAAGCTGAAACAATGATTGGAGCTCGTCTGCTAGAACATTGAACCTTGGGTTGAATCGTCTCTAAATCCTAGTAGGCTCACATACATGTATCTTACGGCATAATACATGTAATAAGGACTGAGTCAATATCGGGCATCCTTATTGTTATAGAGTATAAATAGCGGTGAAAAATCTGGCATATGAGAGTTGATGCCAGATATTAGATGGCTGGAGTTTAAATGGAAATTGTGAGGTGGGTGTTGGTTGGGGTGGTGGGGGGGGGGGGGATAATTTTAAACTGAGGACTATATATATCACTCCTAAGAAATTGAAAACGTAATAGATTCGTGTGATGATATTATTAAGGATTAATTACAATCAGACCCATGTAATATTGGGGTGTGTAATTAACACCCTGAAGTTTGAAATTCTAAAAAAATTACTGGAGAGTTAGTTATTTTCAATCTCATTTTTTACTAAAGTGTATCCTTCAAATTCCTATTCTATTCTCATCTTTCTTTTTAACCAGCACACTCCTCTCTCTTTCTCTCCTCTCTCTCTCTCTATCCCTCTCTATCTCTCTATCACTCACGCTCCCTCTCTGACTGCCCAAGGAAAAAAAAAAAAAAAAAACCTTGATATATTACATTCAACTAAACTCCTCTCCTTAGAAACAAATAAAAAATAAAAATCATTTAACATGAAGAAACAACGTAACTAATTTTCAATCCAATATAATTTATCAACATAGGGAATTGAGGTAGCAAAGGGAATTTCTAAATAAGCACACCATTAGTACTAGTGAGCTAAAGTCGTAAAAAATGACTCCAGAAAGTGTGCCCACCAATACCAGAGTGGCGTGCACATTTCGAAATTCCCGGTAGCAAAACGTGAGAAGCTATTCAAGAGAGGGAGCCAAGCAAGCCAAACCCACCTAATTTTATTCCCCATGCCCCTTCGTCACCCTCTCATCAATTGCTCACCGACAAATTCGCTCTCCCAATCTTAAATTCTCTCCTTTCATCGCCTTTTGCTGTCCTTCTCTCTCAAATTTCGAAGTCTTTTTCAGGATCAAAACCCCCAACTAAATCCATCCGCTGTCACCTATGCAATGCCGTCCTCTTGGATTAATCCTGCGGAAACTGAAAGATGAAAAGTCTTCGGACGCCTCGCCAAGAAAGCAACTTTGCTGTTGGAGTTTGGTCAGCTAACGTCAATCCCTAAATTGACAATTATAAAAGTCCCACCTTGGTTTGGTTTGGGTGGAAAAGTCCAATTTTTTCTCAATTTTCTTCATGTTTTGGGCGTGAATTTGCTGTAAGTTGGCGGTGATTCTCATTTCTGGAGGGAACCCAGATAGAAGAAGTTGAGAAATTTGCGAGAAATCAGAAAAAGTTTCAATCTTGGAATCTGGGTTCTTCCTATTTTTCTCTCATTCTTGATAGTTCTTTTGGAAGGTTAGATTTTTTTTTTTTTAATTGGTATCTTTTGTAATATTCTTGTGTCAAAAACCTGGGATTGATCATAAGAAAGCTTCCCCAGTTGCTGTTATTATTGTTATATTTTTGAAAGTTCAAGCTTTAGGGTTATAGAGATTTGAAGTTTTCCCCAAATCTCCCTATACCCATTGCAAGATGGTTGGTACAGTAGAAGGGATCCCTAATTCATCTTATGCCAATGGGTCCCTTCATAATTCCAATGGCGTTGAAGAGAAGCTGGATGAGCTTCGCAGCCTTTTAGGCAAATCCGATGGGGATCCCCTAAAGATTGTTGGCGTGGGTGCCGGTGCGTGGGGCAGTGTCTTTGTTGCCCTCTTGCAGGACGCCTATGGGCATTTGCGGGACAAGGTGCAGATAAGGATATGGAGGAGGCCCGGGAGGGCCGTGGATCGAGCAACTGCCGAGCATCTGTTTGAGGTGATCAATTCAAGGGAGGATGTGCTTAGGCGCTTGATCCGGCGGTGTGCCTACTTGAAGTATGTGGAAGGGAGGCTTGGTGATCGGACGTTATATGCGGATGAGATATTGAGGGATGGTTTCTGCCTTAATATGATAGATACACCACTTTGCCCGATGAAGGTGGTGACGAATTTGCAGGAGGCTGTGTGGGATGCCGACATCGTGATCAATGGCCTGCCTTCAACGGAGACGAGGGAGGTTTTTCAGGAGATTAGTAGGTATTGGAAGGAGAGGATTAGTGTTCCAGTTATAATATCTCTAGCAAAGGGCATAGAGGCAGCGTTGGATCCAGAGCCTCGGATTGTAACTCCAACTCAGATGATCAACCGAGCAAGTAAGGCTTCTTCCTGCCTCACTTTTACTTTATCTATTCGTACTTTAGGTAGCGGTCTGTTTAAAGGCATGTATTAGTAGACCAGTTCATTGTAAACATAACATCTATTTTGTTTCATAGTTTATTATTTGAAATTTGCATTGAGTGTGCAAAACATTATTGAGAAAAAAGATAATTTTTGGGAGTTAAATAAAAATGATAAATCTTTAATTTGCATTGGAAGCCAAAAAATTACCCAGAAGAAGACAAGGCTAGATATTTTGATATGGAAAGGAAATTTAATAAGAACCACTAAGCTAGCAGCAATAAGCAGATACATGCTGATACGGAGAGGAAAGGAAGACTTTAGTCCTACCTTAACTTCATTAACTATTGTGTATATTTATCCTTTATGAAATCATTTTGGTTGGTTGTTGAGGTGTATCAGGTATGGGGGTGTATGAAAAGAAACAGACAGGATTTTTAATCCCAGTGTCCATCTATGTAATGTCATGTGAAATTAATCTTATCCTTTCTGAGGTCAACGAGTTCAATTTGTTAATTAAAGATTTTTATGATCCTTTACATCAAGGTTTAAACTTTAGGAAACGGTCTCGGCCTATGATTTATGGTATCAATATTGGAACATGTCGTATGGGCAATATCAGTCCAATCCTTTAGGGTTATATTGTAGGGACTAAGGCCCTTTAAATTCGTGGATATTTGGTAAATACTCTTGAAACACAATATGCCCCAAAAAGTTTGGGGTCTTGGGTTCAATTGACCTAACGTCCATCCCGTCTTTTATCATATGTGGGACTAAAGTCTCATCCTTTTCCTTTGCCACCTTATTGTCCTTATCATGAATTGTTTATGAACTAGGTTCGAGTCACAATGTTTTAACGGGTACGTCAAAATCCAATATGATATTTGCAATGCAAATTGTTGTCAGCTGATATAAAACTTTGCTTCACTTTTTTGTTAACTCTCACAGTTCCCTGGGTTTGCCTCATTAAAGATGTTCTAGTAACAAAACTATGCTTCCACTTCATTACATAACTCAATTATTTAAGCCACACAGTTTATCTTGTCACTCTCCTTCTCAAGTCATGCCACATACAGTTCTATATTTGGGACATTTTCTGGTGTTTAATGTGAGTTTACGTCTCTTTTCCTTTTGTTCTTATTCATAAGAATGAATACTCTCCGTTTTGCAGCTGGGGTTCCAATTGAGAACATTCTATATCTTGGAGGCCCAAACATTGCTTCTGAGATTTATAACAAAGAGTATGCTAATGCTCGAATATGTGGGGCTGATAAGTGGAGGAAATCTCTCGCTAAATTTCTGAGGCAGCCACATTTTATTGTATGGGATAACAGCGATCTTGTTACGCATGAAGTCATGGGAGGCTTGAAGAATGTCTATGCCATTGGTGCTGGTAACTTTTTTTTCCTACTGATGCTTTTGTTAGAATACTTATAATTTCATATCTAATTTGTGTGTCTTCGACTGAGGAGTCAAAATAGTTATTGAATAATATCTCACCTGTACCTGGAAATATGAAATATTCTGCATTATTTATCTCGGCTTTGGAAAATAAGTGAAATATAATTTTGATAGCTATTTTATCTGCCAATAGTATTCAGATTTTTTAGACATCCTTATACTGGCTGCCTTTAAGAACGAAAAATTATTGCACAAAGTTCTTAGGAACCATCACGTATTCTTTATTAAATTTGCATGTGATTCACATCTTAATTTGATGCCTTTTATATACTATTTGTTTACATATTATACCATATTTATATATACATGATAATGATACCATCACTGGTTTTTAACTCCATTATGTACTATGCAGGGATACTGTGATTGTATTTCTGATGGTACACCATGCACATTAAATGACAACCCTTAGCGATACTGGAACTGCTTTTAGATAAATGCATGATAATCTGCTTTCCATGTAGTAAGTCATTTTTAGTTGGGGTACTATACTCTGACTGATCGGTGTTTGAACTCTCACGGAAAGTGTTTACTGAATCTTGAGTGTTAAAACGACATAGTTAGAGACCTAGCTAGTTATTGTAGACTTCAAAATACAGTGGAAACCATGAAATCTAAAAAGCAATAAAATGTAGGTGACAAAAAACCAACAGCTAACCCTTTTATCCCAAGTACTTGGATATACTATATGAACTAAAAGTGAATCCCGCTGGATCGATCAGTCGATCCTTCTCCACTCATTCCTATGAGCAATATGTTTTCATTTAAGCCTCTATATCTTTTCGTATCATCTCCATGTTGCGAAAGGCAGATATCTTGCTCACACAAAGACACCCAAAATATTGCCACACTAGAACTAATGCTAAATAAGAGAAGACACAAATTTAACGAGATTCGGTAAATGTTACCTACGTTCTCGGGCGCCAACGATCAATCCATTATCACCAAAATTTCAAATTACAAAGATCTCTGGTAAATTGAAAAGTTCCCCAAGAGTAGGAGAATTTTTTCAAAACCCAAAAATCCAAAATTACAACTTGGAATTTTTCAGATTTGAAAACTTCTCAAAATAAAAACTGTTTTCTCAGAATAGTTTTATATAATAACTAATTATTTTGAATACTCAAAACTAAAGACACAAGGTCCTATTTATAGGACTCATGGGTGGTGTCTTTTTAGCGTTCAGCCGATGTGGAACTAAGAGAGCCACACCCAAATTCAACAATCTCCACCTTGGCGAATAAGACCCACATCGTAAACGCCTCCAAATGAAGATCTTCAACCTGCCAAAATATTGAGCAAATCCAAACAATACTTGAATTTGGTCAAAGTCACTACCTTGGTCATCATATCAGCGGAATTCTTTGCAGTTCCAATCTTATGAAGTAGTATGTTCTCATCTTCAATAATTTCCCGCACAAAATGATACCTGACGATGATATGCTTTGTCCGTACATGATAGACTTGGTTCTTTGCCAAGTGAATTGCACTCTGGCTGTCACAATACACAGTAACCTGTTTCTGAATAATCCCCAAGTTTTCAAGCAACCCCTGTAGCCAAATTGCCTTCTTTACGGCCTCTGTAACTGTCATATATTCTGCTTCTGTTGTAAACAGAGTAACCGTGGACTGCAAAGTAGACCTCCAACTCACTGGTGCTTTAGCGAGAGTAAACACATAACCAGTAGTTGATCGACATTTATCCAAATCACCTGCGTACTCAGAATCAACATATCCAACCACACACTGACCAAGAGTATCATCACGCTCAAATACCAAACTAACATTTACGGTATTCAGAAGATATCGTAAAATCTATTTCACAGCCTGCCAATGTTCTTTTCCAGGATCATGCATATACTTGCTCACAACGCCAACTGCCTGTGAAATGTCAGGTCTCGTACACACCATAGCGTACATTAATTTACCAACTATATTTGAATAAGGAACTTTTGACATATACTCACGTTCCTCATCTGTGTTAGGAGATAAATCTGCACTTAATTTGAAATGAGAAGCAAGTGGGATACTCACAGGTTTTGATTGCTCTGTCATGCCAAAACGCTATAGCATTTTCTTCAGATATTGTTTCTGAGACAACCAAACCTTTCCTCTCTTTCGATCTCTGCTTATCTCCATACCGAGAATCCTTTTAGCTTCATCCAAATATTTCATTTCAAACTCTTGATTCAACTGAGTTTTTAATATTTCAATCAATATTGAAAATAACACGTTATGAAACTCGTTATATTGCGTTACGTAACCTAACGAAACCCCGATGCTACGTAACAAATAGAAATAACTCAATGCACCATAACAGTACGTTTTTTATGTTATTTTACGTTATATTACGTAACGTTATGTTAAATTACGTTATGTTACGTTATTTACAGTTATTTTTTAGTAATTTCTATATTGTTGTTGATTATTATTTTGATTATTGGCGAAATGCTGTAATTTTATTACTTGATTAGTTGTTGGTTTGTTTGATTGCTTGTGGAATTGTTAACTTGTTAATTTGCGATTGTTTTCTTATTCACATGTAATTTCTCTCCGATTGCTAAAATATCTTGTTGATTATATTGAATTTTTAACTGAACTGAAATTAACAATTACAAATAAAATAAATTGAATATTACAAAATATAAATTACAACAATGGTAATAACTGGAACTAAAATGAAAAATTGGAATATTTTTTTTTTGTTTAAATGATGACTGGAATTACGGTTGCAAACTTAATATAATTTATGAAGATAAATAAGAAAATTATTGTAAAATTTAAAATTAAAATAGATAATGATTATAAAATGGTTTTACATTCTTTTTTTTTAGATATTTTATATTTATATTTCAATTTATTAAAATTATTTTATATAGTTTATATTTATTTTTATTAAATAAATAGGAAATTGCATAACCTACGTTAGGCGTTACGTTATATGTGACATAACCTAACAGAGGCAAAACGTTATGTTACCGTTATTGCTATTTTAAACATTGATTTCAATCTCTTCTTGGCTCTTTGAAGCTATTAACATATCATCCACATACAAGAGTAGATAAATGAATGACTCATCATGTAGCTTGCGAAAATATACACAGTGATCAAATTTACTTCTTGTGTACTTTAAACTTATCATAAACTGATCAAATCGTTTGTACCACTGTCTCGGAGATTGCTTCAATCCATACAATGATTTATTCAATTTGCAAACCCAATTTTCTTTTCCAGCAACCTTGAATCCGTCTGGCTGAGTCATATAGATTTCCTCTTCCAAATCACCGTGTAAAAATGCGATTTTCATATCAAGTTTTATTAGTTCCAAACTGTGCTACTAAGGCTAACATAATGCGAATAGAAGAATGTTTAACGACTGGAGAAAATACCTCATTATAATCAACTCCTTTCTTCTGAGCGTAGACTTTCGCCAGTAATCTTGCCTTGTAGCGGACATCATTTTTGTCAGGAAATTCTTCTTTCTTTGTAAATACCCATTTGCACTCGATTGCCTTCTTGTCTTTAGGTAGTTGAGCTAACTCCCAAGTTTGATTCTTTTAAAGAGGCTACATCTCTTCATCCATTGCTCTCTTCCACTTTTTATTTTCTGAACTTCTAATTGCTTCTCTATAGGTGGAAGAAATATCATCTATAACAGGAAGTGCATAGGCCACTACTGTATTAAGGAAACGAGCAGGTTTCTTAATTTCTCGATGTGGCCTGTCATGTGCAATTGAGGTTGGTTGCTGTGGAGGTTTTTGGGGTAAAACCTCTTCTTCTTTTTCTTCTACATCCTTCTCTGTCACTGGACTGTCGATATAAATTGGGTCAAATGTGGCTTTTTCAAACTCCACCTGTTGCGGAGCGCTCTCCACTTCCTGCTAAACATTAGTGGTCTTCTTCTCTTTTCCAGAATTACTAAGTGTCACCTTTTTCAACATGGCAGATTCATCAAAGGTAACATCCCTGCTAAAAATAATTTTCTTCGAATTTGGACACCAAAGGCGATATCCTTTCACACCCGAGCTTATTCTCATGAACAATACTTTATTTGCTCTTAGATCCAACTTAGACTCCTTTACATGATAATAAGCAGTGGAACCAAACACATGTAAAGAATCATAATCATAAGCAGGTTTTCCAGACCATATCTCAATCGGTGTCTTGACTTCAATCGAAGCTGATGGTAATCGATTAATGAGATCATTGAGATGAAATGCATAAGTCACTGCCTCAGCCCAAAATCCCTTAATTAACCCAGTATTAAGCAACATACATCGAATTTTCTCCAGCAAAGTCCAGTTCATGCGTTATGCCACCCATTTTGCTGTGGTGAATCTGTGTTGGTGAAGTATCGAACAATACCTTCATTTTGGCAAACTTTCAGAACTTGATCACTTTTATACTCACCACTGTTATCTGATTTAAGCTTCTTTATCTTTCTGCGTGTCTGAGTCTCAATCATGTTTTTCCATTTTAGAAAAATTTCCAACACTTCATCTTTAGTTTTCATCAGATACACCCAAACTCTTCTAGAGTAATCATCAATAAAAATAACAAAGTAATGCATACCTCCCAAAAAAAGTGTTCTAGTAGGACCCCAAATATCAGAGTGAATATAGTCCAAAATTCCTTCAGTATTATGGATAGCAGTGCCATACTTTACTCTTGTCTTTTTCCCCATGACACAATACTCACAGAAATCTAATTTACCGATTTTTGCATCTTTTAGTAAGCCTTTCTTCACTAAATTTTGCAAAACTCCCATACCTGCATGACCAAGTCGTATGTGCCACAACATGGTTGTTTCTGCATCTGTATCCTCTTCAGAGACTGTAGTTGCTGATCCAATAACTGTACTACCCTGAAAGTAGTATAAGTTATTCTTTCCCGTACCTTTCATCACTACAAGTACGCCTTAAGTGACTCTGAGAACTCCATCTCGGATAGATATAGTGAAACTTTTTGCTTCTAATTCTCCCAAGGAGATGAGATTCTTTTTTAAATCTGGTACATATCGAACATCTGTCAAAACTCTGGTTGATCCATCATGATTCTTTAAACGGATTGAACCTATTCCAAGTGTCTTGCAAGAGCTGTCGTTGCCCATAAAAACAGTTCCTCCATCAAACTCTTCAAAATTGAAGAACCACTCCTTGTGAGGACATATATGGTAGGTGCATTCAGAATCCAAAATCCACTCATCAGAATGAGAAATTGAAGGTAGACCAACCAATGCAAAATCTGAGTCATCATCTTCACACTTGGCTACATATGCATCAGAATCAGCCTTACCCTTATCTTTCTTCTTCAACTTTGGACAATATTTCTTCCAATGCCCTTTCTTATGACAAAAAGCACATTTATCTTTATCAGATTTGCCTCTTGATTAGGATCTGCCTCTCTGATTGGATTTACGACTCTGAGATCGGCCTCTGGCAGCATACACCTCATCTGTATTATACCCATGCTCTTTCTGATCTTTCTTTCTGCTCTCAGAATTGTACAATGCATTGTATATCTCATCAAAAGTCACCTTATCTTTACCACGAAGGAGAGTAGAGACAAGGTGATCATACTTATCAGGAAGAGAAGCCAACAATAATAAAGCCTGATCTTCATCTTCAACGGTCATATCCAAATTTAACAAATCTGTTATTAATTTATTAAAAGCAGCAATGTAATCGTTGATAGATGTACCTGATTGATACTGGAAGCGGAACAATTTCTTCTTCAAATAGAGCCGATTCTCACTGCTCTTCTTCGTAAACTTGTTCTCCAACTCATTCTACATCTTACTTGCAGATGTCTCTCATGAAAAGATACTTTTGTTCCCTTGTGAGATAAGATCGAATAGTACCATATGTTTTGCGATTAATTCTTTTCCATTCTTTATTGATCATCTTCTCTGGCTTCTTATCTTCCAGAGCAATATCCAACTCTTGCTGATAAAGAATATCCAAAACTTCGCACTACCACATATCGAAGTTGTTGCGGCCATCAAACTTTTCAATTTCGAACTTTGCATTAGTCATAGTAATCTTAGCCGGTGTAGACGAAAAACCTTCTGCCATTTTTCAACAATTTGTCAAGGTCGAACCTTCGGTTCTGATACCACTTGTTGCGAAAGGCCGATATCTTGCCCACACAAATAGACACCCAAAATAGTGCCGCACAAGAACTAATGCAAAAATAAGAGAAGACACAAATTTAACAAGATTCGGTAAATATTACTTACGTCCTCGAGCGCCAACGATCAATCCATTATCACCAAAGTTTCAAATTACAAAGATCTCTGGTAAATTGGAAAGTTCTCGAAAAATAGGAGAATTTTTCCAAAATCCAAAATCCAAAATTACAACTTGGAATTTTTCAGATTTGAAAACTTCCCAAAATAAAATCTGTTTTCTCAGAACAGTTTTATATAATAACTAATTATTTTGGATACTCAAAACCAAAAATACAAGACCCTATTTATAGGACTCATGGGTGGTGTTTTTTAACGCCCAGCCGATATGGGACTAAAAGAACCACACCCAAATTCAACACTCCATCTATATTTTTTTCAGTCTTTCCTTTCTCTTTTAACTTCTGATAACTCCACTCGTTGAACTGGTGCATTTGTAGATTTACGTCGCAAATGACCAAACTATTTTAGGTACTTATCTCGTATTATTTTAGGTAATTATCTCGTATCTTTTCTTTGACGGGGGGTTGCTCCTATCTTAGCACGAGTATATTCATTTAGATGCAGGTGATACATAAAATTTAAAGAAATAACTCATAAAGGGTATATCAAATATGCAGACAGTACAAACCCACATAAATCAATGGCTTTTTGTTGAAATGTAACATATAAGGTAGGTTTTCTTTTTTTGCCCACCTTTCTTTTTTAGTATATATGCTATGGTTTTATCAATTGCATCCATGCAGCCTGTAAAGATCTGCACCCGAATGAAAATTGTAACAGGTTAGTATGAAACTAGGGTGAATATTGATTAGTAAATTCAAGTCCAAACTGGATGGCGAGACTGTCCCTTGTAATTGTAGTTGCATTTTCCATCTTTTTTTGACATCCAGAGTTTAAGGTAATTTATAGAATGTTAGGTTTTATATAATATTTAAGTGCAAAATGAGAATTATGTATCTGTAAGTTATCCTAATAGGTCAGAAATTTTAAATGGGTGGGACTTTGCTCCGCCAAATACTCTTGATGTGAAAAGGCTCTTGATATATTATGGTACTGTCATCAACTCTCCGTCATCTTGGCTTGGAAATATAGATTCGTGTGTTCCTTGGTGCAAATTAGCAATCTAGCATGTAGAGTAGCGCGTTCTGTATGTTTCCTTGATGCAGCACTACAGAGAATGACTGTCTGATAGATTAATAACCATAATTGATAGGATCATTCATGTTATATAACCAGTCAACAATACTTTAAGGATAGTATTTTTCTTTTTCTTTTTTTTTAAAAAAGAAAATTGATGAGACATTGTAGAACTGTATTAATGCTTCTTGAGGAATTTTTTTTTTTAGCACTTGCTAGTTGACACTCGACATCTGGAGAATTGTCTTTTTGAATGGGTATGAACTTGACTGCCTGACCAAATTTTATTTCTCATCTCCTGAGACTGCAATATGTACATGCTGACTGCCCTGATTGAAAGCTTTGATTCATAAGAGAAGTAATGACATTCAGAGTGATGACACCCAAAGCATTACCAATCAGAGTGATGACAGTACTCCTAGATTTGGCAAATCATCTAAGTACCATGCACAAGTTCCCGAAGCACTTGAATTTATATGGAATGCTTTCTAGCGGCAGCCATCAATTGAAGTATTAACTGTTTTGTTATAGGGAGCCATATTAGAAGGTTGAAAATCTACATCTTAAATTTAGATTTGGCGACCCTGCATCTTCATTTTACTCGTCAGGGATATTATTTGATTATCAGTTGAATCCAGTTAATTTTGCCCTATTCATTTGAAGCAAATAACCAATAATGTTTCTGCTCCCATATTGAGTTATTGTGCGTTATTTGACAGTTATTTTAGTTCATGAATTGGTTATGTACCGAGTTGGTATTTTTTTTGCTTTTCAGGCATGGTAGCAGCACTAACTAACGAGAGTGCCACAAGTAAATCTGTGTACTTTGCACATTGCACATCCGAAATGATATTTATTACGCACTTGTTGACGGAAGAGCCAGAGAGACTTGCCGGCCCATTGCTGGCTGACACGTACGTAACCCTGTTGAAAGGTCGGAATTCATGGTACGGCCAGATGCTGGCCAAGGGGCAATTGAGTCTCGATATGGGTGACAGTATCAAAGGAAAAGGAACAATCCAGGTCAGCCCCCCAATCTTTACTTCTTTTTTTTTTTTGACTTTTTTTTTTTTTTTTTTGGCTCAAGCACACCAGGGACTCTAGAAAAAGTTATGAACTAGGATTCTATGGTGGAGATTTAGTGGTTTAGAAGAGGTAAAATTAGGGTTTTGGAGGTGGAATTAGGGTTTGATATGAGGAGACAAGATTTTGCTTTGTGCCCAGGCGGCCAATCAACACTTCCACTCTCACATAAATACTCGAGAAAAGATTTGAAAAAGCAAATCATATGTCCAAAACCATTTATTAATTAAAATTCAAGTTATACAAGAAAATATATAAAAACTTCTTGTGTGCACAACACGTGCAAGCAAGATGAAAGTCAAATTATAGAATCTAAACAAATCAACTAAAAATCCTAACTAAATTCCTAATCAAATCTTGACCAAATCTGGATAAATCTTGTCTTTTATTTATTTGTGTCCATCACATGTGCAATGAAAAGGTCATGCTACGTGTAGACTTGATTGCATTCGGTGTTCGCTTGACCAACTGATGATTAGGGCGGTTCAGCTTACCCGCTGACTGTATATCTAAATTATGATGCATGCTTCTTTTTCTAGCTAGTATTCATAATCAGGGACTGATAAATGGAGAGCGGGCCTCAATGGTTAAGAGACATTTGTAATAGGCCTGTAGTACTCATAAATGTTGCTGTTATTTTATTACCAAACAATGCTGACAGCTCTTCAATTTTTCTTCTTAGGGCGTGTCTGCTGTCGGTGCATTTTATGAGCTCCTCAGTCAATCCAGCTTGAACGTGCTGGATCCGGAAGAAAACAAGCCCGTTGCCCCGGTTGAGCTGTGCCCCATCCTGAAAACGCTGTACAAGATTTTGATAACTAGGTCGGTAAACTGTTTTGCGCATGTTTTTTAATTTTTATTTTCAATTTTATGTTAAAGTTTTTCCATTTTAAAAATCCGTTGGAATCTTAGGTAGTGTAATTTATTATCCCTTTAAGTTTAAAAATCTAAATTTAGTTCTTGAATTCCTGACGCTATCAGTTAATATTTTGCTATTCTAATCCTTGTTTAACTCAAGGGTTAATCACAATAAGAGCCCCAGACCCCTTGTAGTTTGGGAGGGCGTATAACTTAGGAAATCTAACGTAATTTAGTGGGTGTCTGGAGTTGGCTCACGTGATGTGCATGTATGGTGAATTATTCTTTTTGCCTCCGACTAAAGTGAGAGGAGAAAGAGGGAGAATCGGGGCTGTTATGATTGATTCAATTTATTGTGGCCGGCAGCACATGAGCAGAGCTGGCCTCAAGAAGTAACGATGCCTTGAGCTTTGGTTCCGGGTATCCGAATGGGCAGCGAAGGGGCTTACTCTAACTCCAATTTGGATAGGTCCGGAAGCTTCCGTGAGAGTTTAGACAATGGGTTGATGGTTTCAGGGCAAGGAATGCTGCTGCATTAGCAGCGGCAGCGTTGGTGGAAATTCCATTGGTTACTCGGTATGTGTCGCGAGAGTCTTTCCCCACAAATGAGCTGAGGAATGTTCGGTCGGGAGAGTTGAGGAGAGTTCTTGGTATTTCTGTGGAGGACCATTCATTTGGATCCCTGCAGTCGAAGCCCCTTCCTCCAGTGTCACGGGACGAGCTCAGATGATTCAGAGGAGGTGTTGAGCATGTCAATTCCAGGGCAAAATAAGCTGTTACAAACCTTAAACTATTTTACACCTGAGAGAGAGAGAGAGAGAGAGATTCTTAGGGAGATAACAGTAAAAAAGGCATTAAATAAAAGGAGTATCTTTCTGTTTAAAGTGGGTGATATTATCTAACTGTTAACTAATATTAGTAACGGTTCACGGGACTAAGTGGGAGTTTCGAACTTCAAGGATAATAATTTATACGTTCCTCGTACTACAGACCCTTAAAGTTAAACTATACTCTTTTTACATGGAATCTCCAAATTGCCCTCCTCCGGACATATGCTTTGGTGAGTTCTCAGTGAGCGAGAGGAGGGTAATTTGGAGATTGCATAAAAATCTGCATTTTAAGTTAAACATAGACGAGAATAGAAAAATGTTGGCTAACAGCATAAATTAACCCTTTGTTTAAAAAGTATGATCTGATGCTAATAAAGGATTGATTTCACACCAAGTCATTTGGGTAAAGATATTATCGTTTACGTAATATTTGCCCTAACTAGATTGCTTTTATTTCAAACTTTTTTCAGGGAACTTTCTACGCAAGCCATTCTACAGGCACTAAGAGACGAGACCATGAAGGATCCTCGTGATAGAATCGAGTTAGCGCAAAGCCACACTTTCTACAGACCGTCGCTTCTCGGCCAACCCTGAGGAGCATCTGCTGATGAATTAGGACATAATTGAGGTGAGAGTTTTAGTATTTCAATAGGTGTAAACTGAGTTTCTGGGTGTAGTGTGCTCATTTAAGCTTGTAGTGGCATAAAATACATGTTACAAACACTTTTCCGTTAATGAGAAGTTAGTTTCTTGTGTCAATCGTCATCTAATATTTGCAAATAGTGTTAATATAGTACAGTTATGTTGGAAGGTATCTTAGAGAATTAATTCTTTGTATTTCAACGTTTCAAGTCTACTACTAGGGATGGTAATGGACGCTGTCACGGGCTAAATTTTGTCTCTCTCGATACAAAATTTTGAATTAGAAAAAATAAAGTTTTTATTTTTAATTCAAATTTTGTACAGAGCAGGTTAAAATTTGGTTGTGGACACGTCCATTACCATCCCTATCTACTACTCATAGTTGTTAAAACTCTACGTGTTACCTAATGAAAAATGGCTGCAAAATTATCCTGGTTTTTGTATCTTGCGTTGTTTTAAGTTTTCTCGAGGTCATATGCATATTTTTACGGAGTATTGAAGTCTCTTCCACTGCATCAAAATTCCGAAGTTGTGGTGAGGAGACAGATTGAAGGCTCATTTTGGACAGAAATTTAAGCTTTACGTAGTGGTATTATTTGTTTTAAAATTCGCAATTAAATGCACGTCCGGCTTGAGTTGCTCTGGTATCATATTGAAATTTCTTCCACTATATCAAAATTCTGAACTTGTAGTGAGGGTAGAGAAAAATTATTTTGTATTTTAATAGGGAGTTCTAACACCATTAACCAAAATCAGCCGGAGCATTGGGGCTCAGGTGTCTAAAATCATTTTATCTCCGAACTTTTGTAATCCAATTTTGGTACTTTTCGTGAAATGAATTTATCATAATAGTTTACTCTAAATACTTGGAATAAAAGGCTTAGTTGATGGATAGATAAAAATGAAACCAAAAAAAAAAAAAAAAAAATAAAAAAAAAAATATATATATATATATATATATATATATATATATATATATATATATATATATATATATATATATATATATATATATATATATATATATATATATATATATATATATATATATATATATATATATATATTAGAATGTTAAAAAGCCAAGATTAAGTGTCATGATGTTAACCATGATAAGAGAAATTCTATCTTAATCTTGAGATTTTTTTGTCATCACTTATTAACTTTGGTATTAGGAGGAAAGATTTTGACATTATTCCTATAATAACATGCCAATAAATGAAGAATGACAATGAACAAGTTAAAAACCAAATTTGATGAGGGCAGGAAAAAAATAAATTAATAATATCTATTCTAGCCCTTTGTCACATGCAAACTTGGATGGCAATGAGATAAACATATTAATTAACATAATACAAAGCATGATAGTTATTGATAATTAGACCCAAATTTAGATTTGTTTCCTGCAGTTTTTCGACTTTTTAGTATTTTTGCTTGTTATCTAATTCATCATCACCTTGCCCATTTCCAAATTTTAAAATTTTATTAATGATATTATAGCCTGAATTTGTACAATATGTCTATGTTTCTCTTTCTTTTTTTTTTTTTTCATGCTGAAATTAATTATTCGATATAAAAATTCTAACTAAATGAATTCTATTGATAATTTAATTGTCATTCTCATTTATTGACTCAGAACAGAGAGGAAATTTAGGATTTGTAGTGGAGAATTAGGGAAGAAATTAGGGTTTTCGGATAAATGGGAGGTTTGGATCTAACATTCAGACGGATTGCATGTCCACTTTCTCACGAATCACTTGAGAAAAAGATTCAATAAAGCTATTTAATTTCTCAATAATCACCTCTCTGATTTAAGTTAAAGTTTTGTAATTAATATATAGTAAGATAAAAAACAAATCTTCTGAAATCCTAACTAAATTTTTGATCCAGTCTTATTCAATAACTAAATTTCTATTCTAAATAAAAATTTTGTCTTGTTATTATTATTATTATTTTTATTATTATATATATATATATATATATATATATATATATATATATATATATATATATATATATATATATATATATATATATATATATATATATATATATATATATATATATATATATATATATATATATATATATATATATATAGGACTTAGTTGCAAAATCACTCTCTCTCTCTCTAAACCAGCCAATCTTCTTCCCTCTCAAGAATCATGATCTCTATCTGTAGCGAGAGATAACGGATCACGATTTTTGAAAGAGGGGAGAATATTTTTGAAAGAGGGGAGAATATGGGCTGGTTTTGAGAGAGAGAGAGAGTGATTTTGCAACTAAGCCCTTCCCCAAACTATTTTTTAATTTTAGTTTATATATTATATATAAAGCAAGACTATTTACTTCTTGTGGGCCTGACGAACATGGCAGCAGCTTAGGAAAAAATATATTATATATAAAGCAAGACAATATATATATATATATATATATATATATATATATATATATATATATATATATATATATATATATATATATATATATATATATATTGAATGGCGACAAAAAAAAAAAAAAAAAAAAATCAAACAATCGAGCAAGTCCGAATAAAATTAGTCAATTTTCTCGAAGTCTAGAAAATTTTTATTTCAAACCTAAATACCCTCTTCTCCTTCACTTAAAAACTCACTCTAAACCAAACGAGAAGATGATATTTTGATGTTTTCATAAAAATATTTATGCAATTCAATTTACATAAAAGTAAGAATAACAAACTATCAAGTAACAAGCTTAGAAATCCAGAGACCAAACTTATCAAAGGAGAAGAGGGTATTTTAAGCTACTCATTAAAAAAAAGTGCAATTCAATTTAAAAAAGGGTGAGAGGAATAAAATGTTGACTAAAACTCTTAGAAATCCAGAGATATTTAAAATTAAGAGATAATAAGTTACAACATATAATATAATATACAGGGATCACATTGCAACTAACTCTTAATCAAATATACCAAATACTTCTTGATGCCAATGGAACTATGAATCGAGAGCTCAATTCTTGCAATAGGTTATTTCCAAATGTGCCCCCATCTTTTTTTTTAATGACGAGATTTTTATTTTCGCTCCAGCGAATCCTTTTATTTTCCATATTATTCCGCTATAAGGTTTACTATTATTTTGCTACATACGCCTTCAAGTTTCAAACGGCTAACTTCCATACCTTGATCCCCTTCCAGCGAGACTCCATGAAATAGGAACTAGAATTCTGCGTGTACACGCCAAACTTGAAGAAATGAGACCTCCCTCCATCGTCCTGCACCGTAAACTTTAGCTCTCCATCGATGAACACCCTGAGCACCCCTGCGCCCACGTCGTGGATCACGTTCACCCTGAACCATTTCCCATAAATCTCATCGGCAATGAGCTCCTTCCCGTAGTACATGAGGGCTCCGTTGTTCACCCAGAGCATCAGGGTCGTGTTCCTATGAGTCGCACGAAACACTTGCATTATGGACACGCCCGACGTCCCTACTGGAACGTAAGCATGCCCTTCGAATTGCCGCACTCCCGAACTATAATCACATCCCTGCGATGATGATAAGATCATACTCAACAAGGGGAAGACCGCAACGGAGATGTGCAAGATATTGCGTGCGTACCTCTAACCTGATCTCCGTTCGCGGTCTTGTGGGACTTTCTGCACGATAAGGCTTGTCGGTGGACAGGACCCACATCCGGTGAACTCCGCGGACAAAGCTATACCTCGCGCTTAGAGGCAAGTCGTAGGGTTTGTCGACGTGAAGGAAGTTGGAGGTGTTGAGAGGAACCGGTTCGAACCCGCAAGTAGGATCTCTGTCAGCTGGACATGCCATGGCTCTGTGGCCTTGGCATAGTTGGGTGAGCGTCAAGCATAACAATAACAAGTGAAGCGAACAATGACACTCCATATTATTGCTACTGGTTGAGAAATTTCATGTTCATGTCCACTACTTATATAACGTTTAGGAGTTCTAGATAAGAATATGTGACCATTGAATTATATATATATATATATATATATATATATATATATATATATATATATATATATATATATATATATATATATATATATATATATATATATATTAATAAAATGATTGATGTTGTGATATGGATTTTGTAATGTTATTTCACATAAAAGTTAAGAAATATAATCATCAGTTCCCATGGAAGATGAATTTGTGTAACGGTGACGTCGAACGGTCCGGATTAGTTAGAATTTTATTATTTAGATTTATAAAAATTTTGTTCGAGTTTTTACAATATTTCCTTTATTTTAATTGCACCTTTTCTTTGGCTATATGTAGCCATGTATAAACTATTAGATGATAATTGAAGAAAGATCTTTAACATGTGGATTTTTTGAAGTAGGGGTGTGATTCGTATGGTTGTGAGTCCGGAATCTTACCTTCTTTTTTTTTTTAAGTAGAATTTGAATCTGGGTTGTTCTGATATAATGTTGAAAAATCCTTCTGCTTCATCAAAACTCCGAAGTTATGGTGAAAGTTGAGAGAAATTATTTTGTAGAAACATGGGCTTTACAATTCCTGCCGGCGTGCATTTAATTGCGGGTTTTAAAAAAAAAAAATTATAACGCTACGTAAATCCTCCCAGGTTTCTACAAAATAATTTCCCTCAACCCACATCATAATTTCGGAGTTTTGGTGCAGTATAAGGATTTTTCAACAATCATATCTAATCCTAGTTCATCCATAAATCCCCTTAATCCCCAACATCAATCCTAAAACCGCTTCCGTCTTACATTGTTATGCTTCCAGAAAAATACTACAAGAAGGTAATTAAATAAACAAAAGCGATAAGTGATATAGGAACATATTCCATTTTTATATTTCATTATTAGAAAAAAATAAAATAAAGAAATATTGGAAAACAGAAGTTGACAAGAAGTTAAAACAGTTTGAAAAAAGAAAAAATGAACTATGATCAAACATGACAAAATTTCTATATAACTTCTATGATTTCACCATCAATATAATAATAAACTTTCCTCCAAAGTCTTTTCACATAACCTTCACAAACAAGGGAAAATGACAAGAGAAAGTTTGTCTAAAAATTGATGTTCCATTAGTATCCATTAATGCAAACTTAGATGGCATGATTGTACCTAATCATATTGACAATAGCAATGGTCCCAATATAATGGGGTCTTCAACAATTGATATATTTTACCATTTTGGTTTTTATTAATTATTAGATATATATATATATTAAATTTATTTCATACTAGTATTTCTCCACAACTCCTAGCATTTTGTGGTTGTTATCATCACAATGTCCACTTCAAGGTGGTAATGATACTTTGAATTTGCTCCCTAATATATCTTTTTGGTGGACTTAAATAATTTGATATTAGAATACAACACAATTTTCCCCAATCCTAATCCTTATCATGACTCTGGAGTTTTGGTGTAGTGACATAGCCTTTAAAAATGGTATCAGAATAACTTAAATTCTGATTCTAATCGGCATGCATTTAATTGTGGATTTAAAAAAAATGAATACTACGATGTAAAACCGAAGTTTCGGTCCCAAATGGACTCTCAACCTGCGGAGACATATTAGAATACAAAATAATTTCTCAGATATTTCAATATGTTAAAATACATAAATTTTCTCAATTCTATGGGGGTGTTAGTGGCTTAGAAATAGTGTGATTGTAGGTCAGCCTCCAATATTTCATAATTTAATTCCATTTCTTGATTATAACTCTTACCCTCTCTCTCAGTGCCTTGTTCTGTTCTTTTTAATTATAAAGTCCTAATCTGGGCTAAATAATGAATTTATTAGTCCTTAAACTTTCCTTTTTCTATTAAAATAAATCCAACAATTTGAGCGCAATCATTGGTCCAATGCCAAGGTCATGGGTCTCTGTTTGCTTATGGTTACTAACCCTAAGTATACTTGGGATGAATCTTTTCCTTGACCAAATATTACTTTTTCTTCAAAAAATTAATTCAACCACTCAAACTTGCAGTAGAAAGTGTCATTTCCTTTCTAGCTTCCAATAGATTCCTTTTATGTTACATCATGAACTTTTTAATAGAATTTTGTAGATAGAAAGAAATAATCGAATTTTTATGAAATTGCTCTTACACTATTCTATCTCGTTTATTCCATGTTGAAGATGATATTGATTGTTGGACAGGTATTGAATCCAAGGAGGCGGATGGTGTGACTGCTATGGGATCCACATAGGAGACGGACCTCCATCCCTATGCTGGCGATCCGAATGCTTCTATGGCAGAGGAGTCAGAGTCACGTATTCCGAGCTCTATGTATGTTAAAATAAAAAATAATTTTCCTCAACTCTCACCACAACTTCGGAGTTTTGGTACAGTGGAAGAGACTTTAACATTGTATCAGAATAATCCAGGTTTAATTGTGGGTTTAAAAAAAAAAATTTATACCGCTACATAAAGCTCAGGTCTCTACTCAAAATTGACCTTTAACCTGCAGCGTGTGTTGAAATACAAAATAATTTCTCTCAATCCTTACCAATCTGCAGGGGCGTGTTAAAATACAAAATAATTTCTCTCAATCCTCACCAACCTGTTGTGACGTGTTAAAATACAAAATAATTTATCTCAACCCTCACCAATCTGCAGGGGCATATTAAAATACAAAATAATTTTTCTCAACTCTCACCA
This sequence comes from Dracaena cambodiana, assembly GCA_036321105.1. Classification (NCBI taxonomy): domain Eukaryota; kingdom Viridiplantae; phylum Streptophyta; class Magnoliopsida; order Asparagales; family Asparagaceae; genus Dracaena; species Dracaena cambodiana. The sequence goes on along the minus strand of JAYEPQ010000001.1, from coordinate 39,769,798 downwards.
ACCTGCGAGGGCGTGTTAAAATATAAAATAATTTTCCTCAGCCCTGTTAAAATGCAAAATAATTTCCCTCAACTCTCACCACAACTTCGGAGTTTTAGTGCAGTGGAAGGGACCAACCTGCGGGGGCGTATTAAAATACAAAATAATTTCCATCAACTCTGTTAAAATACAAAATAATTTTTCTCAACCATCATCACAACTTTAGAGTTTTGGTACAGTGGAAGGGACCAATCTGCTGAGGCGTGTTAAAATACAAAATAATTTTCCTCAATCATGTTAAAATACAAAATAATTTTATTCGACCCTCACCATAACTTCAGAGTTTTGGTACAGTGGAAGGGAATGAGGAGTGAGCGGCTCTGAAGGGAGGCTCCGGGGCTGGTCGCTATGATGGTTGGCGTCAATAATTTTTTCTTTTTTAGTTATTTATGTATCTAAATATTCTCTCCATAGTGAGGGAAACTCTTATATAAACTATAGGTTTGATTAAGTGCTTTTAATGCGAACTTAGGGAGAGTTCTATCCACTGTTTTTATATAAAAAGAATACGGTGGACTTATTATTTTTATTTGCATGGTCCAATAAGATATTGGATACCATAGCTTTTGTAAATCCATTACTCCAAACTTTTGTATCTAATAAATAATGTCAGTATAATTTTTTTTTTTCCTTTTCGAGTTAAAATCTGTGTTCTAACACACGCATACTTGCTGTATCATCTTGTGCTTCATTTGACTCTCTCTAACAAAACAAGCAATGAGTCCTTTTCCTTCAAAAGAAAGTGAAAGTATTAATTGATCAATTACCAAAAAAAAAGTGCAATATTGTTGATTGCAAAATTATGAGAAATAAAGTGATAAATAAAGATATTCATAGAAGATAAGTGTAGCAGAAATGCACATGCTCCGCTGAATATGCGGCAATACTAGGAGAGATAAAATGAGAAATGAAGATATTCGTGCTAAGATAGGTGCAGCTCCCATCGATGAGAATATGCGAGAAAATCGCTTACGATAGTTTGGTCATGTGCAACGTAGGCCTACAAATGCACCAGTTCAACGAGAGGAGTGTAGAACAAGTTAAAAGAACGAAAGGAAGACCGAAGAAAATATGAATAGAGATAATACGAAAAGATATGGATTTTAGAGATTTAAATGAGGATATATTACTTGATAGAAATTAATGGAGCAGGACTATCAAAGTGATCGATCTGACGTGATTCTTTTTTTGGCTCATGTAGCCTACCCAAATACTTGGAATAAAAGACTTAGTTGTGGTTGTATTATTGATTGCAAAAAATATTAAATGAATGCATTCAACCTATCAACAACCAAGATAGAAGGAAAGGGGAGAGAGAGAGAGAGGGTCTCCTTCTCGGAGATCTTTCTTACATTTGATTACCTTCCCAACAATGTCGTTTATAAGAATTTGTGTTTTGTTAGATAGCAATGACTTGCATATCCAAAAGATCCATTTTGGACTGAAGTACCAAATAGAAAGAATTTTCAGAAAACAGTACCAATTAACTATATTATATGTTTTTTCAAAGTCAAGTTTAAGAAGAAAATCCTTCTTCATTTCTTTCTTTACTTGGTGAATGGTTTCATTAGTAATAACTATACCATCAAGAGTAGTGAGTCCCTTAATGAAGTCAATTTAATACTATCGTACTAGGTCTTGAAGTATCGGTCCCAATCTATTAGACAACACTTTCGAAATAATTTTGAAAGAGTTGTTGATGAGCAAAATAGATGGAAACCTCTCATTGATCTTGCATTTTCTTTCTTAGATATAAGCATCACATCTACCAAATTGGTTCAATTTATGTCGAGCCACTCCCTGACTGACCTCAACCATAAGCCTCATCACATTTCAGTTTACGAGATCCCAGAATTTCTTAAAGAAGAATATCAGGAATTGGTTCTTTTTTCGGGGTAAGACCTCTATTTGCACTTTTTGTTTCTATTTCGAAAAAGTCTGGTTCCAGTGAGTCTGCGTTATTATTGTCTCCTCCAAACCAATTATTGAGAGAAAAGTTACGCTCTCCATTTATGCTAGACAGAGAGATACTCGTAATCTAGCTACCCTCAACTTTAGTAGAGTGAATAATGTTGTATCTAATCCTTACACTTGTCATTTTATGAAAGTAAGTCATATTACAGTCACCTACTTTGACTAATTAACCTTAGATCTCTGTTTCCACATGATCTTCTCTTTATGGTAAATAGCATGCATTTCTTTTCTTAATTCGTTAAGGTGATTATTCAAATCTGGGTTGAGATCTCATGTTTCATGATGTAATTTCATGGAAAAAATTTATCTATTGATCTTCTCTTTTTTATGTATACCTTTACCAAAAATTTTGGACTTTCCAATTTTGTAAAATCTTACGATGTATGTTCACTTTTCAAGACAAGTTATCGGTTGCATCACATGCACCCATAAGCAAACTCAATTTTAAGTAATATTTTCCCAAACATCAAAAGATTCTAACCACATATTCACGAGCTGAAAACTTTTCTTTCGTTGACTTCTCGAGTCCTCTGTTATAAATATGATATCTGATGAGTACATAATCAGAGTTAAGTCTATTGCACTATGTAGCCAAAACAAAGAAAAATATGATTTCCAATCCAGAGATACCAAGATCCTATCTAGGCAAGCTATGCAAGGATCTACTCTGATGTTGGACCATATAAATAACGAGCATGTTCAACAACTCCAACTCATATATATATGAGTAGGAATGGTAATGAGCACATTCATGGGTCAATTTTTGGTCCGTCCTATATAAAATTTAAATTAAAAAATAAAAAATTTAATTTTCTAATTCAAATTTTTATATAGTGAGAGTCAAAATTTGATTTATAAATATATCTATTACAATTCCTATGCATAAGATTATCGATTGATTCCCTGTCATGGCTACTTTCGTCCAGAAATCTGACCATACTGAACTCACCTCCTAGTGCCCAAGGAAGCATTCAAGCTCTGTCTATATTTTTAATCTCCTCAAAGAATTTCAGCCTAACGCTTCTACAATTGTGTCCATAAAGTTCCGTGACAATCTATTCCCACCGATCTACTTTATTTTTGAGTCTATGGGACAAAGAGAATTGCCCTTGGAAAGAATCTATCATGAAAAAAATTGTGAAATTAAATCCTATCAAAATCCAACCATATGTGCCACCCTCCTCTCTTTCTTCGTGATTCAAGAAAATAATCATTGGAAACTTGACTGTTGTAACTGGAACTGGAAGGCACTTCCAATTTTGGCCTCGACTAGAATGGGAAGGCACTTCTAATTTTGGTCTCGACCACTAGGGTTGAGTATCGGTCGGTTCAGAAAAAAACTCCTACTGAAAACCGAACAGAACTAGTAGAACCGAAACCAAAACCGACCGAATTTCCAAAAAAAAACGAAACCGAATTTTCGATTCTATTCGGTTCGGTCGGTTTTCGGTTATTTGGGTTTGAAACTAAATATGTAATAAACACTTGTACAAGTTTATATGAAAGATAATAATTTTTCTTTCTGTATTTTTCTTTTTCTACCTATTAAAATAACAATAACATGTTTTTATCAAAGATTTAAAAGAAAAATATATTGAAAATAAATTAAAAAAAAAAGAATAAACTACAATAGTAAAATTTCGGTTGTTTCGGTTGGAGCTAAAACCATCGAAACCCGACCTGAAATCCGAAATTAATTTCGGTTTTTAAATTGAGCCGAACCGAAAACTGAATAAACCGAACCGATCGGTTCAATTCAGTTCGGTTTTATGATTCGGTTCGATTTTCTCGGTTTTCTGCTCAGCCTTATCCACGACCCACAAAGCAGATGTACGAGAATAAGTTTCATGCTATAGACTCCATTAGGTGCAGTGGTACCTCGGATACCCGGGAAGATATCCACCCCTATACCTAGTCCAACACTAATCGAATGATATTTAGGTTTCTAACGATGTTTATGATGAATAAACTAGTACGTCTTAATAATAAGGAATCTGACATGAAATTTAGAATATCAAAGCAATATGTTCCTGGTCCGATAAAAACATCATCTGTTCTTTGTGAATATAAAGGCCAACATCCATAATTTCTGCCTTCGGTTCCTGATCTGATATTGAATCTAGTGTCGAAATCATGGGTGGCAAGTAGGCCGTGCTCGGACTGAGGCGTGCCAGCATGTTTTTTTCAACTTTTTATTTTTAAATATTAAATTAATTATTTAGAAAAATAGTTAGCTTAATTTAATTAGTTTTAATAAGAAGAAATGACAGTAAAAATAAAATTTTATTATATTAAATCTCATTACATTAACATAGTTTATGTTAATCTATAAATATCTTTAGAAGTCATATAAAGTCTGAAGAGAGGGGAGATGACCATGTTCGTCACCATTAACTTGTTCTTAGTATTTTTTTTCAAGAGATTTATGAGTTAAAAAATTACAGTAAAAAATTCACAAATATAAATATTACAATTCAAAAAGAAAAACAAAAGTCTATTTTTATTCATTTTCTAGTGAGTTCTCTACTTATATTTCATTAGACGATTTTTTTTCACTTTTTTCTGCGTCGAGTCAGTCCTTCAAACAAGCACACATATCCAATGTGTCCACTGTTATTGAGTTTCTTCACTCTGTGAGCACTCTACTACATGCACTAAAAACATACTCCAATACTACAGTAGACACCGGAGCAGTTAGTACATTACGGACCATATTGGAAAGCACATAATATATTTTTTCCTGTGATTTCCGCCAGGCCAAAATATCAAAGGCTTCATAGTTTTTAGAGGTCACATCATCTTCATAGTTGGTCATTTCTAAATAATAATGTACTTCATTAAAATATGCACTGGATTGTTTAACCTTTTTCGGTTAAATACGGATGATATTATTGGATTTCGAATTTCCCTAACAGTTGGTTTGTTTGTAAATTATGTTTTATCACCATACATATCTTTATATGCATGGTACATAAAATCTAAACAAATTTTAATATCATTAACTAAATTTCTAACATTATCTTCATAACACATATTTTTATAAAATAAATCTATTAAAATTTCAAGTCCATCTAATTTATAACGTGGATTTACAACAGTTGCAAAATATAATAAGTATGGAAAATTTCTAAAATATTTATTAAATGACTATAAACGGCTTATTTAAAAAAAAAAAAAAAATAGGCCAGCCGCGCCATGCCGACAACTCGGGCTCGGCATGGCTCAAACGAGCCGTGCCAGGCACATGTCCGTTGGGCACGCCCGACCATTTGCCACCCCCAATCGAAATACGAGCTGGGTTCCGATGGTTTATCCTATTTGTATCCAAATTTGATTATTTTTTCAGTTCTTCCATCCCTTCTTATGAGATTTTTTTTTTTTTTTTTTTTAATTTAATTTAACAGGAATGTTTCAATCTCGTTCATAAATTTGCGTTCCATAACTCTATCCAGCGCCAACCGTACCTGAACCGGTTGAATAGCTTAATCCCAAACTTGATGTCCCCGCACTCCATATTTTTTAAAGAAATTAAATCTGAGTTATCAGAGCCCAGTGAAGGCCCATTACAGTGCAGCCCACACTCACAATTCTCCCCTTCATTGCCCATGAGCGGAGGGTCCATCTCCATCAGTCCCCTTCCCCATCTGAATCTCACCTCCTTGTTCGGCTGTCGGCTGTCGTACGGGGGCTCCCCATGTGAGGCCCTTTTGTGCATGGCCTCTCCTCAATTACGAGGGGTCGTAAGATCCCCTCCCCTCTGACCAGCATACTTTAGCTTCTGTCGAGGTACTATTGGTATGGTGTACCGCCTCAGAGATAGTTATTCAAATGCCTTTACGAGGGCATTCTGCGCATTGTACGCGTGCTGGGATCTGTTTTTAGGTGCCGAACCACGTCTACCTTTGACTTTCATGTCCTCTCCTTGCGTCAAGTTGCGTATTGGCTGAACTGGTGCCTGTCTTTCTATCTGATTGGTATATATGGTAGCATTTTTATGGGCAAGTTGCGTACCGACTGAAGACTAATTTAATTAGCTTCATTTGACGGCTTCCGGTTAAGCTTTTGCTAGCCGGAGGAAAGCATTCAGGTATTTAGAACAGGTGTCAGAATTATATATAAAATAAATTAATTATAAAAGTTTAGAAAAATAGAAAGATTTAAAATTTAGAGACAAAAGTTGTAAAATTTAAAATTGGAAGGAGGGGGGCAAGTTAAAATTTTCTTTAAATTTAAATTTGTTTTGATTTCTTGAAGGGGGCAACTGCCTGGTCATCTCCACATAGATCCGCCCTTGATAATGTGTAGGAAATTTCCCATATGACATATATTCACAACATATATATTTATAAAACCAGAGTTTATGGAACGGAGAGGGGAAGAGAGAGAGAGAGGGAGAGAGAAAGAGAGCTAAACCAGCTAGCAACGTAAGCACAATTGTAGCTTATAATGTCGATAAATTGGAATCGGTCATTTTACTAACAAAAATCCAATGTCGATAAATTATTATGTTAAGATTTCTTAATGGGTTTGGAACTCTATGCATTCACTGGGAGTTTCTAAAGGAGCACACTATTTTTCCTAGTGAGTCCAAACTCAAACTATATATTACATAATGGGCTCACTAGAAAAATTGGTATGCTCCTCTAGAAACTCTCAATTTACAAGTGGTTCTTATAGGATCGGATCCGATCTGAATCGAACCGCCCACAAAATTATAAACACGAAAATTTCAAGATCGTCATTCTTGATGAAAATTGTAACAATCTTGTGCATGATGTAAAAACAAGTACCAAGTTTCCTCCACATTTTTTATACCTAGTTCTAAACAACACTCAATGGTTCAATCCAAACTCTACATATATGTGTAGAGCTCCCATCAACATATCAACATAGCACAGCATTCTCCAAGATAAACATAGCTATGGCTCTATTCTCCCATCTCTTGACGTCTCCAGTCACCTGAACTACTAGCATCTTTGCAGAGGCTCGAGATGCCAATAAACAATATGCCATCGGTATAAACTTCTAAATCCTCGGCGACGACTTCCCAAACCCAACCGTTGTGGTATCCCCCTTTAGATCAAGAAATATTGACAGGACAATATGTAGATATATTATCTAATAAATTATACCTAAATTTTGCTCAGCAAACCTATTTTTCTCAGTCGGAGATTAGTCTCCGAACAGTTTTCATACCGTTTGGAGATTAGTGTCTGATCATGGAAAAAAAGTATGATCACAAAAAATAATGGCAATTTTGTAATTTTTTTACAGCTTTCGGAGATTGGCTCACTTAGCAAAGTGGAGTGATCAAATAGAATTTCCCCTAAATTTCTACTAAACCAAAATATTGATAGATAATGGTTCAGACTTCGAGACCAAGAAAGGAGATGTGGTGCATCAAAATTGACCGAGTATAGGCAGATCAACACCTTTTTGGGTAGTTGAAGACTTTTGGACATTGGGCTTTCATTAATTTTCGTATTTCATTTGAAAATAAAGTTATAATTAGTTTCCTTCTAAGTTCTTATGTAAGCACCGTGTCAACTTATACTATTAGCACTTGCCCACACGTTCTGCTTAAGTTCATGTTCCCTGGAGACTTATTGAGCACGCCACTTTGCTCACTGAGATGTAAACTACAAATTTGTCATTGCACTTAGCCGGTGGGCTCACTAAGCAAATAAATGTGCTCAATAGAATTTCCCCGCAACTCCGACAAGGTACAAATGCACGAGGTACTTTCGTTCTCATCAGTCCACAATGTTCCCCGGGGTAATTACTCATTAAATTAAAATTAATTAGGAAAGAATTTTTTTTTTCTAAATTAATATATTATTCTCATAATTTGCATTAAATTAATATATTACTCTCATGATTTGCACAATATATGTTTTGCATTAAAAACAATCTTAACCATGCATCCATCTAATAAACATTTAGGATTAAGTTTTAAGCAATATTTTCTATTTTCGAAAGGATCCCAATGTCTCGTATAAAAATTGATAGATCTAACCGTCAACACTTTGCTTGTTCTATTTAAAATTTTAAATTAAGAACTGTGTTGTTCTATTTAAAATTTTAAATTAAGAAATGTGTGTGTGCAACTTTTTGCTATATTCTAAATTTTAAATTAGAAAAATAAAATTTTCTTTTTAATTTAAAATTTTGAATGTAGCGTACCAAGTGTTATTCCTCAAACCTGCTCATTCTTATTCCATAAAAACCATAAAAAAAAATTTAGTGGGTGACCGAGTGGTTGTTTTCCCAAGTCCATAGAAATCTTCATGGATCCGGGAGTAAGAAATTACAAGTAAACGGGAAAAACTATGTCATAGGAAGGGCTTCTTCTTATAACGCTTAAATGGACCAATAGAATGTTTGCATATGGAGAGGTTTTCTGAAAAAACGCTTTAGATGGAAAAAAACAACCAATGTAGTCAATCCACACACACATATATAGTTGCCTAAGTGGTGGTGTTTTTTGTAGCTTGTATTTGGATGCTAAAGAGTATTAAAAGTAAGGAAGAAAATTAGAAATAGTTTTTAAAAAATAAAGAGTTGGAAATATTTTACTTGCAATACTTCTAGAGATTGTTCTTTATTTTTAGAAGAAGGAAAGAAATAAAAGAGAGATAAATTTTTTTCTTTATGGAAGAAAAAAAAAAAAGGGATAGAAATTTTAATGGAGCAGGTGTGATAAGAGATAAACTGTTAGTTGAGGATGTAATGAGGCAAGAGAAAGAGTGATTGGATTTTATTAATTAAATTTATTTTAGTTAGGGGATTCTTAATATTATTAATACTTATGCATCACAAATAAGATTTAATTAATCAAGTAAATCTCAATTTTGGAAGGATTTAGATAAAATGATACATGGAATATCTTTAGGAGAAACGCTCTTTATTGGTGATGATCTCAATAGATATGTATGAACTAGTCGTAGTTGGTTCGATATTATACATGGAGAATTTGCTTTTGGAAAAACAAATGAAGCAGATAACTCGTGACATGGAATGCTAGGTTATGAAGATATGTTATTCATAGAAAATAAGTATAGCTGAGATATGAATGTTATACTGTGTGTGAAATATGAAGATATTCGTACTGAAATAAGCGTAACTCTTATTGAAGAGAAGTTGCGAGAATATCACCATCGATGGTTTGTCTTATGCGGATATAGGCCATGAATGTACCAGTTCAATGAGTGAAGTTTATTAACATAAGATATGTTAAAAGAATGAATGGAAAGACAAAGAAAACATGAATAGAGATGATAATGCTAGAGGCTTAAATGAAGACACAATGCTCAATTGGAATAGACGGAGAATAATCATCCATATGAACGATGCAACATAATTTTCTTTTGGTCCATGTAACCCATCCCAATTACTTAAAATAATAAGCTTAGTTGTTGTTGTTTTATTATAGTGAGGAAAGAAAAAAAATATAAAGTTATAAAAGCATAAAATAATACTACTTTTTATTTTCAATTTTTCTTCTATACAACAAAACATGTGAAGTAAATTGTAAAATTGGAAGTACGACGTAAGCTCTATCTCATCGTTTAAGAAATAATTTCTCAATTTTTATACGATGAAATGCTTTATCAAAACTATAGAGCTTTATATGATAAAATATTCTATCAAAACTATAGAAATACCCTCAATTTAATGCTCATGGAGCTAATTTATGGTCAATACTGTACTGATTTATTTTAGTTTATATTACAAATTTTCGCAATATTATTCAAATGGAACTTCTGCTCACTGAGAAAAACATGGGGCGCATGAAGTGATTCTCTGAAATCCACCGCAATCGCCGCGTTGCATTCAAGCGAACTGCCCCTCTCCTCCCCTATAAATGCTCTCCCAAAAGAAACCAAAAATAGAAAAGTTAAAAAAGAAAGAGGAGAAATTCAAACTCTGCTGACATCGAGATCTCTGAGCTCATCATCCCCATCCGCTCTCCCTCTCTCTCTTCCCAAAAATGGCAGGCTACCCCTACGGCGGCTCTGGCTACCCCTACGGCGGCGCTCCCCCGCCCCAACCCTACGGTGGCGCTCCCCCGGCCCAACCCTATGGCGGCGCTCCCCCGGCCCAACCCTACGGCGGAGCTCCCCCGTCCCAACCCTACGGCGGTGCTCCCCCGTCCCAACCCTACGGCGGTGCTCCAGCCCCATCCGCCCCCTACGCCCCCGGCGAGAAGCCCCCAAAGAACAGCGGCGGCGGAAGCGGCAGCGGATACCCCTCGGCCCCACCCGCCCCCGGTGGCTACCCCTCGGCCCCGCCGTACGGGTCAGCACCCGGCGGGTACGGGGCGGGGGCGGGGGGGTACCCGCCGGCGGGCGGGTACGGGAGCCCGTTCGCGGCGCTGGTGCCGTCGGCGTTCCCGCCGGGGACGGATCCAAACGTCGTCGCCTGCTTCCAGGCCGCGGACGCCGACGGCAGCGGGTTCATCGACGACAAGGAGCTGCAGCGGGCTCTCTCGTCCTACAATCAGAGCTTCAGCATGAGAACCGTACATCTCTTGATGTACCTCTTCACCAACACCAACGTCCGCAAGATCGGTGAGTGGACTGATCGGAATTTTTCAGCTTTACTGTTATTTTTAGAGATTTTTTTGGTGTTTGATTGATTCAAATCCATTGAATTTGGTCGCGATTTTGAGAATTTTGGGGGATTGGAGCACGTTAGAGAGACGCTAGAGTGCGCCGGAAACGATTGCGTTTGTGATCTCCGTTACCGCTGTTTGATCGGTGGAATTCACCCACAATTTGAAGGATCACAGCCCTAGGCGCACGTTAGTAGACACTAGAATGCGCGTTCGGACGCACATGGCGTCATCTGAATTGGTCTTCTCCTTTGCTTCGCTGGCTAGGATGCGCCGGAAATGGTGGTTTTGGTAGTGGTGACGTGACACGTGTTGTGTGTGTCATGTCGGTTCACGTGGAGGCTTGGCGGAGGTTAGCACTGCTATCATTGGAGTGCGCCTTGCTATGTTTACAATTTTTTGGAAAGTACAACTTTAAAAAATGGGCCGTATTAGCTAGACTTGACAAGTGGGCTGTGCTCGGCCCAGTTCGGGCACAACTCATGCTTGTGCTGGGCACGGCTCTGTTTTCATGGTATGTCTGTTCAGGCACTGGTCCGGACTCGGTCCGTCGGCACGGTCTGTTGGGCACGTGCCGTGCTCGGGCCAAAACATGTTGGTACGTTTTTTTATTTTAAAAAATATTAAACTGATTATTAAGTTAGTTTAATAAAATAGTTAGTTTAATTTAATTAGTTTTTAAAAAAACGATAGTAAAAATAAAATTTTATTATATTAAATCTCATTATATTTACATAATTACTCTCTAAATCTCTTTGGAAATTATACAAAACTCTAAGAGAGAGGAGAGGATTCTGATCGTCACTCTCAATTTGTTCTTAGTATTTTTTTTCAAGAGATTTTTGTGTTAAAAAAAATTGCATGAAAAAATTTATAAATGTAGAAATTAGAATTCAAAAAGAAAAAACAAAAATCTTAAATTTTTATTCATCCTCATGTGAGTTCTCTATCTCTATTTCGTTAGATAATCTTTATTCACTTTCTTCTGTGTCGAACTAGTCTTTCAAGCAATCACACATCTCTAGTATGTTTGCTACCATTGAGCTTCTCCACTCCGTTAGCGCTCTACCACCTGCATTAAAAGTAGACTCTGATAGTACTGTAAACATTGGAGGGGTTAGTAGATTACGGACTATATTGACCGTTCGGTGGTAAAATTTGCAAATTTATTTTGCAAGAAACCCCAACGGTTATTTTTATAGCTGTTGGGGGTTCTGTGCAAAAATTTTTTTTACAAAATAACCACCCAAACGGTTATAAATGGCTACTTAAAAAAAAAATTTAAAAACCGACGACTCGGGTTACCTTGGTTCGGGCACGGCCCAAGTCGGAGACCCGACTTAGACAAGCCTTGTTGGGCACGTGCCCGGTAATCTTGGCCCAACGTGATCGATGAATTCCAAGTGCGTTCAGTTGAGCCCATGTTGTGTGAGCTTGATAAGCCCAAAATTATGAAGAGGAGAATGAATTGAATCTTAGCTTGTAGAGGATATTAGTGAGGAGTTGCTCTTTGCATTCAGAGTAAGTTCATCCACATTTACTAAGGGTGTATTTGTTTCATTGAAGTAAAATTGAAGTAGTAGAACTAAGGTTATTTTCACTACTTCAAGTGTTTTTTTACCCAAAAGAGAATTGAAAGTTAATTTTACTAAATTGATGTAGATCTCATGTGAGAAGTCTACTTTTTATTTTCTCTTCAACTCATTTTCGAGTAAAAAGAACTCATAAAGCTTTAGGAATAAGACAAAATATTATATTTTATTAAATTCTCGTAATTACTTTTAAAATCTAGTATATGAAACAAATAGAATATTACTATTATAATATTTTATTAAACAATAAGAAACACTCTTCTTATTTCCTAGTATATTTTCTACTTCCAAGAATTAATACATAAACACTAGAGTTCTGTTGAAGACGGTTTTCCTAAACTTTCATTTCAGAAACTACTTCTATTTTTCTTCCTTATTTTATTTCTAACATCCAAACATACCCTAAGTTTACCCCCATATTTTTCTAATTTTACCCTTACAAATTTTCTAGCTACACTCCCATCTTAACCCCTTTCTCTCTCCCTTGCCTCGTCGTCGCGTCGCCCCCCTACCCACTATGCCCCTTTCTCTCTATGTCGCTCTCTCTCTCTCTCTCACCACCACCCTCGTTACGTTCTCTGTTCGGCTAGAGCCGAACAAAAAACGTTTGTCTGGCCATACGGAAAGGTTTTGTTTGGCTTCTAGATGTCGAACAAATTAATTTCTTTCAGCAATTTACGGCCGAATCGATCTCAAACCCAATATTTTCTAATTTTTTTTTAAACTAGAAAATTTAAATTTATATGGAAACGTCAAAAATTTTGTTATCTCAGGTTCAGTTGACTCTATTCATTCAACAATCTCTATTTTTTTAGATGTTTCCTAAAATAATTTCTGGTTTAAAATTAAAGAGAAGAAAATGATGGGTTTGAATTTGGAATAGGAGAGGAGGGGTTAGGGTTTGAGGGGGTGCACTTATTATTATTGAAGGGTTATTTTCTTCTAATTACATAATTGGAATAGTTGTAACTATCACTTGGTGAGCTTATTCCAGTGGCAGTTGCCAAGGCTGAGCAAGTTTTCGAAATGACCGAGCCGACTTGCAAAATTGACCGGTTGGTTTGGTTACCGGGTCGATTTGGTTATTTCAGTTTTATAGTCATTTCGATTAGAAAACATAACAACAATGCAGGTTTCGAGATGGGTTTCGATAGCTTTTTGGCTAAATCGATCAAAAAAACAGAAAAAACAGAAATTTGGTTGAATGGGTCAAATTTTTATTCCATGCTGGCCAAATTTTGAATGAATGGGCAGGCCCATACATAGGGTCCAGGGATTTTAAATTGAAAGGAAAAGAGAAGGAGAGGAGAAATAAGTTTTTGAGAGGGCCAATGATTTTGGTGGACCAATTATTAATTATGGATGGCCAATATCTTAATTTCAAGAGTGGACTTTTATCATATATTCAAAAATGGGCTGATATATATATTTTTGAACATGCCATATAAACAATTTTTTTAAAGCTCAGCATGTGGGCTTTAGCCCTAACTGATCGAAAACTGATCGAGCCAAAATTTCGGTTCGGTTTGGGTTATCAAATTATTTCGGTTCGGTTATAGCTAATTCATTTTGGTTTTCGTTGGACTTTTATTCAAAACAGAATCAAATCGACGATACTCACCTCTGATGGGTACAAATTGCAACTCCCTATTAGTTTGGGATCAGTTGAGATTGGCTCTAGATCTGGGCTTAAGATTTTTGACTTAATGGGCATAAGTGAGCCTCCCAATTTGTAATAAAAGAAAATAGATATTAGATATATTCGTATTTGTTGTGGATTCTTTGTCGTATGCCTGATGTTGAAATGGTTCGTTAATCTCTACTGCAGTTGTATAAGAAAAAAGAATGAAACACACACACACAAAGTTTATTATAATCATTAATAAGTTCACAACTTATATTATAATCATTAATAAGTTCACAATTTAGCATGGTTATTCACATGTAAAGCCTCGATAGGAATAAAAGATGAGAAGAACAATAGGTGCATTTAATGCTCCTATTTAACCAATGTTTTTAGGGCCATTAGAAAAAACTAGTCATTCAATTCTTATTGAGTTAATTTTTGCTAATTTTAGTATTGGGAGCAGAGAATTAATTAACAAATTATCTTCAAAATTACTATTGTAAGTCGAGCCCAAACGTGGAAAGATAAAATTGCGAATGCTCTGATCATGTTTCTGAAGAGTTGAGGGTATCGAAGGTGACAAGTAAATTGTTGTCTGACCCCTCTCCTTCCTATAAATTCAGTCACCCCAAGAGTAGCCCCACATGGACTTCTTGTGTCGTTCCGCCACATTTTCCCCCAAATTAGAAGAGTGATCTTTCTAGTTGCAGCAATTTTTGGAGAAGTTCTCTTGCATTTTTATCCTATAAACTTCATAGATTTCCTTCATAACTACCCCTCCATTTGAAAAGATCTATTTACTAAGCCAGATTCCTAATGATTCTCTACCTCCTCTTTCTATTATTGTGGGCAATTTTATGTATTTATGTTCAATCATTATCAATATTTTAAAGTTCTTATTTTATTTTCTTGAATTTTATTGTTTTCTTTTAGTAATTTAATTTAGATGACTTTCAAGAATTATCTCCTTTGATTGTATTACAAATAAAAATCTATTAGAATCTACCAAATTTAAATTAATGCTATTATCTTGCTCCATGCATGTAAATCCAAATAATTTCCATTTCTTGGATTGCTAATTTTCTTAGTTATAATTATGCCACAAGTAAGTTGTGCTAGCCTAGACAATTCAAGCTTATTAAAGTATGGAACACATTTCCAATCATAAATTGGAACTTCTATTTATATAATTAGAAAAAGTTTTGCCATTTAAATTGGTTTTGAAACTAAATTATTTTGGTTTGTTGCGTATGTCTCTTCTAAAAAAACAAAGAATTTTTATGTGATCTTTAACGTTTTTCATTTTCTGAACAAAAAGTAAATAAAAATATTTAATGATAGCATAAATAAATTAACATAAGAATTGTGAAAAAGCCTTGATTCTAAGAGGAGTTCTGGTGTGTGTGTGTGTGTGTGTGTGTGTGTGTATCATTCAAATAACATGTTACATATAACAAAAGAATCAGACATTTGTAGATATTAATTTAAAAAGAGGCATGATTGTTAATTATATTGGGAGGAAATTAGAGAAGAAACTTTTTTATTTGTTGCACTAAATCTTAGTCTTCCCCATTCGTTGGGGCACATGCTGGGACTACGGTGTGAGTCAGGTGAGGCATCAGAAGTTTAGCATCCTCAGAGTACATTTAGTAAATATGAAAAAAGGTCGTGACGGCCAAACTTTGAGTAGATCAAGGACCCACGCCCATCTCCCTGGAAAATGACAGGTTACCCCCATCTCGGGAATCCCTATGACTCTCCCCCCACCTCAACCCTATGGCTATGGTGGTGCCAAAGCCCCCCTCCGCTCCCTCTGCCCCTACTTCCGCCCTTGCACAATGGGAGAAGCCTTCAGAGGGCGATAAGAACAACGGCCAGCCAAGACTATCCTCCGACCCCATCTAGTGGTTACTCATGTGGCTATGCTTCAGCACCAAACAGTTGGCGAACCTCCTCCAGGCAGGTACGGTGCCGCGCCGAGAGGTGTTGTAGCCTTTGGAGGCTACACAGTGCCCCCTAGTGGGTACACAGCTGCTTCTGGCTGGTATGCTCAGGCAAGTGGATATGGTAGTCCCTTCGCACAGCCGATGCAATCAACATCCCACCAAGGACAGATCCAAGCGTGGTGGCTTGCTTCCAAGCTGTTGATGGCAACGGCAGTGGGATTATAAATGATAAGGAATTGCAGCAAGCTCTTTCCTTGCATAACCAAAGCTTCAACATGAGGACGGTGCATCTTTTGATGTATCTGTTCACCAACACCAACGCAGGATTGGTGAGTGGAGATAATCATGAATCTTTGATTATAGTTTTTCTTATAGTGACCGACTTTACCCCCAATTTCAAGAATTTGGGATGCCTAGCCGCATATTTGGTGGCTACCGCGATGTGGTCACCACCAGTTTTTTGGTTTCATGGCCGTTGACAATAACCAAGATTAATCTTCTCCATTTTTTCCTAGCCTAGCAGAAACAATAAGTTTGCAGAAGGATAGCATGCATCACGTACATTAGTCATTGCATTTCTTCCAACTCTTTCACAAAAACAACATGAACCTTAATATACTGTTAACATATTCACTAATGTTTGTTATTTCATTTTGGTCCGGTGGTGATAATGGACATTTGTAAGTGTACTCATTATTTGTGGATGATGGACTATGGTGTCAGCTTTAGGCGTTAGCTCTGAGCTTTACTTATACTCATTAGATTTATTTTCCTCCTGTTGTTAGCTTATTGAAGTATATTACAGTGCTTCTCTTGTTTTCTTGGTTACATATCTATGTAGTATGTACTATGTACATGTCATGTCACTCCTCGCTTATTGATTTTTAGTTGTAATTATTTGCTTGTTATTGAAGGAGTTCTTTGCTATTAGCCTATTATGTTTTTTAATGACGTCATTAATTAGTCCTTTCATCTCATCAGAAATTTGTCATAAAAAACAGCTCTTATAATCTATTTCATACATGTTTGTTTAAACCTTTGCTACTGTTGGTTTTCCTTTTGCCAGTGAACATACAGTTATTAGACACTCTAGATCCTAGTCTCTCCACATTCCAACTCCTTAGATCTTTCTAGTAGCTTCATTGTAAAAAGTTTTGGATTATATCTTACTTTTATGTATTAGAATTATGAAATATTCGGCATTGAGTGCATATACAACAGAATGTGCATCTATTAAATAAGGTATATGGTGTATGGCCCCCATACATATTTATCATACTACAACCTTGATTTATGGTGTATGGGCCCTATACATATTTATCATACTACAACCTTGATAAATCGCTTTAGTGATACCTGTTCCGAGGAAAAAAAATCATAATTGATATCGGGGGTGGATCCACCCTTACGCCAGGGTGTGCAGCCACCCCCCTCAATTTTCTTAACTTAGTTTCTTTAATTTTTATGAGTTTGTCTCCTCTCAAATTTACAAGTCGGCTCCCCCAAGTCCAAATAGTCAGGACTAAATAATGTTTTTTAGCCCTCTGATTTTGCCTTTTTCCAACTTCCTCGCTAGAAACTCTTCTCCTAATCTGTCGGTAGAAGTTGTATCTTCATTTCTTATCTGCTGGACAACTCTCTTGTTCCATAACATGCATGCATTGTTCTCCATTTTTTATAGTAAAAAAAGAAGAACATATTATTCAATATCAAAGCTCTAGAATAATTCATTAAATCACATCTTGATTATGTATTGGTTTGCAAAATTATAATTTTATCATCGAACTCATACTGCCAAAATATATTATTTTTTTGGGTTAGGGGCACACTCCCGACAGTGACGCTTCGCCCTCTGTATCCTCTAAGAGTTGTTCGAGCTCTCGAAACCTCCCCCCCTCCCCCCCCCACGCCCCCCAAAAAAAAAAAAAACAAAACAAAAACAAAAAAAAAGTGGTTGGGTCCGCCCCTTATTTCTTACTAGATTTTTTTTGTTATTTAGACCTTTTTTCTTAAGGGGTATTTACTGGTTTGTCCCTCAAATCTTTATATATTATGATTTAGTCTCTCAAATCTTCATATTTAGGATTTAGTCCCCCAAATTTCCTAAATTACTACAATGTAGTCCTACTCCCTAACTTTCTTTAATTTTTGACCTGATATTACCATTTTACCCCTCCTTATTCATTCTTTCTCTTCCTCCTCTCTTCTCCTTTTCTTCATTATTCCTCATTTTTCTTCCTTATCTCTTCCTCCTTTTTTCTTCATTGGGAAAAGAGAGGAGGAAGAGAGAAGGAGAAGAGAGGAGGAATAATGAAGAAAATGAGAAGAGAGGAGGAAAAGAAAGAATGAATAAGGAGGGGTAAAATGATAATATCAGGTCAAAAATTAAAAGAAGTTAGGGAGGGGGACTAAATTGTAGTAACTAAGGAGATTTGGGGGACTAAATTCTAAATATGAAGATTTGGGGGACTAAATCATAATATATAAAGATATGAGGGACAAACTAGTAAATACCCCTTTTCTTAATAGATTTTTTTGAAGTTTTCAAGACTTGCATATAAAAAGAAAGTATTTGTTTCTTTGTCCATATGTTCATGAATAATGATCCATGCATATTTATTCAAATGCTCCCAAGCATACACCAACCTGAGTAAGCCCAACCCCTTCGAAATGCATACTCAAAGAAGCTTACTGCATACCCATTCACAAACCAAAGCATACCATGAATCTGATAGCACTTGCTCAAGTAAACTATGAATGGGTCTGAAGTATCTGGATGATCGATCCTCTGGGTTTGTTAACAAGGGCCGATCTGCATTTCATAACCAGTCAATTTCTGATCTTATCTTTGACTCGTCTCTTTTCGTGGATTTTAGATGTTAGTCTAGATTGGATCAAAATGGGATTGCGTTCGTTTAGACTACTTAATCCAACTATACTATCTAAACTGTAGCAACTTGTCAATGCTGCCTTACCCTTTCCTCATTAATTGATTCACAAATTATTCTCTCGTAACATTGTTTTCATAGACTAACCATCACCAGCTATTCTCGAATCATTTGCTGGTACATCAGCAGGTTAGATTTCAAGCCAGGTCTCTGAATAATGAAAAGAACTTTGTAACCAATTCTTTAACTGAATTCAACAAGAAGTAAGCATTTTATTGTTGAATGCACCAATTCTTTAGCTGATTCATTGAAAAATAAAAATAAAAATCTCATACTATGCATAAACACTAGAGGATATTTTCTTAATTAGTTCACCTATGCAGCAATGACTTCATAATTTATCCAATGAATGCTTGCTTTCTAATGGTTTCTTTCGTGCTCATGATCTATAGTTCTTACATTCGTTTTCACCATACCCATATGGGTCGTTCCAGTATTTGGACTGATTGACTAAGTTCCTTTCTGAATACTGAAGTTTAATCTTCACCCAAGTATGTGTGCACTTCTGTTTTCTTGTATATTTTCAATTTTACCTCCAGGAGCTGGTTTTTCTATTACCCCTCTTATCTAATTATCTTGGTAAGTGATTGATTGTCAATGGGAACGGTGTATAACCCAGTTTTTCATCAGGAACATATACTTGTCATTTTAAATTACTTTGAAATTCATTCTAATATTTAGGACCAACTTTCTCTTCTATCTTCTGCAAATACTGAAGTTTAATCTGACACCTTATTTCTTGTTAGTTCTAAATTTTTTACTTTTTATCACTTCACAGCAATATCTCCTTCAGTAATTTTTTGAATGCTTATATTTTATAAATAATCAAATAGGAGCTTGATAGGTGTAATATAAACTGCCCTCTTGATTTAAAGACCCAGAAAATAAAATGTTCCATATGGACAGCAAAGTCCAAACTTCCAGGCCTTTTCACTAAATTTGATACTGCGCTGTGCTCGGAATAGCTTGACTAAGTTCAAATATTTCACTAGTATTATCAAGAGGATTGCTATTGTTCCAACTTTTTCTGATTTCTTTTGGTCAAAGGTCCATTACGGACCCGCAATCTGGCAGATTATATATGCTAAGCTTAGTAAAGGACATCAACAATCATAGTGTTGGCAATCTGTGATTAACTATTTGGTCAACAACTCTGCCAAATCAAAGTCCAAACATTCCTCATTTGAAACTAAATGTTTATTAATGTTGACTTTTTCCTTGGAACTTAGCTACTCCAATGAAGTTTATAAATCCTTGGGTTCAATTAGTATTCCTTGGGGTTTTGCTCTAGCAATGTCACCGTTTTGTATCCTTCTTAAACATTAGCTTGTTACTCTGTTTATTATCATTGTTTTTTTTTTTTTTTTAACTTTTCTGTGCATAAGATTATTCTAGAATAACTCCTGTACCAGGAATTTGAAATCCCTGAATGAGCGTATTCTGAGTCCTTTTTACTATAAAACTTTGCAGGGCCAAAGGAATTCACCTCTGTGTTCTACAGCCTTCAGAACTGGAGGGTATGCCCACTTCCATCACTTGGACTCATATTTTCGTTACCGTATCTTATTATTTATATTATTAAAATAGACTGCTTAAATTAGTATTTTGTTCATCCATGGTATATCATCATATTACATTCTGCAGGCCATCTTTGAGAGGTTTGACAGGGACCGCAGTGGCAAGATTGACACCACAGAGCTGCGAGATGCTCTTCTGAGCTTGGGATTTGCTGTATCTCCTGTTATCCTTGACTTGCTTGTCTCCAAGTTTGACAAGTCTGGAGGCAAGAGCAAAGCCATCGAATATGACAACTTCATTGAGTAAGTGCCCCTTCTCTCTAGTCCTCGAGTTACACATCTGTAACTCATGCTTCATGCCATGAAGATCTTTCTTTCTAGAATATCTTTATTATATACAACTTCTGACTAGTTCATTCGTTGGTGTCCTGAATTTTGTGCAGGTGTTGCCTTACTGTTAAGGTAACAGTTGCATTGATTTGTTTTCTGCGTATTGTTGAACATGTTTTAGATCAGGAACTGATTGTGTTTTTTTGCAATGTTGCATTGTTGGAACTGTTGCAGGGCCTGACCGAGAAGTTCAAGGAGAAGGACACAGCATATTCTGGATCGGCAACCTTCACCTATGAGTCGTTCATGCTAACTGTGCTGCCCTTCCTTATTGCTTAGAGTAACGGCTGCTTGTATAAGCTTATCCTTCTGAATGCTCTTTTCCCTGTCTCGACATAGCATCTAGCGTTTATCATCATCATCGTTTCTACCTTAGACTTTGGTATCTGACATTCATGCCGGTCTGACATTGAGTGCTTCTAGAGACTTGCTGGTGGCTTCGTTCATGTAATCTCTCCCGCTATGCTTTGTTTATTGCCTCTATCGGCAAATTAGTACTAGTTATGCGTGTAGAATTTGTGAATGTGTATGCAGTATCAGTAAGCAATGTGACAAATTATGTTTTAGTTTTGCAAGTTTAACCAAAAGTTCAGCTAGCTATGAGCCGAAGAGTCGAAATAGCTAGCAGAACTTTGTGGATATATTTGGGTTCCTATGGGATCCTGTTTAGCTCTCTATTTTTCCCCCCTTTCCTTTTATTGAGAATTTCTGTGACTATAATGTTAAAATCATCTTGTTTCTTGATTCATTTAGGTGGCTACTGTTCCATAACTTCTGTCTACTGTTTGTCTCCAGCTACTATAATGGGCACAATCTTTTGACTGTATTTTTCTTTTATTGGGTATAGTTTATCGCTAGTCCGTGAAATTATTATGTTTCTATTTTTGGCCTGTTCTTGCTTAAAAGCATTCATGTAGCTTGTACTAACAAATTATGATAAATGCCATTTTTTTGTGCAATTTTTTCTTTCCTGCGGGAGGTACGGAGACATGACAACCAAACCATTCCAGAATGCCTGAAAATTCTCCATGAACAAACTACTCAGGTTGGCTTGTCCATTCTTTTGCTCTCACATCTGACATCATCCAAGCTCCCATCTTATCTCCTCTAATTCTGTATTACGCCCAATAATTTATTCCTATTTCTTTATTCAGACTATTTAATTAATTTTATAACAAAATAGTTTCTTTCCTCTCCACATTTCTTTGTTTGTAAGCAGAGAAATTTTGTATCTCTACCCTCATATAGGGATATAGAATGGACGAATATATTTGAATTAAAAAGGTTATTTTTAATTTAAAACTTTTAATAGAACGAGTTAAGGACTAACCTTAAATCTGCTCATTCTTATTTCTATTCTCACACATTTGTGCACACCTCAACCTCCACCATCCTCCCCCTTTTCTCTGAATCCGTCCATCTCCTCTCATACATAACTCGGAAAAGCAAACTCTCCTTCCACAATGAACAGGACTTATCTCTGCGGCGTCTCTCTCTCTCTTTTTTTTTTTGAGTTAATCAAACCAAAATGTGATTAAGTGGGACCCATCAAGGATTAGGTGGTACATATGGAAATAACGGTACAGTAATTTGTTTAGTGGCATAGTAAACCATTTCTAAAGTATGGTGTAGCCTATTAAACATGTATTATTATACCATCTAAAAATAATAAAACTCTCTTATTTCTGTAGATATCTGAGCTCTTGGACAAGACTGGAAAGACTATCCTATTTATAATTTCCATGCCCATAAAAAATTATGCGATTTAGACATTTTTTTATCATCGATCGAGACTTTTTTGTTTTATTATTGAAAAACTGTTTATTTTGTACATATCCAATATGAGATCAAAGTGTACCTAAAATACATTTTTTGTATACCATCATTTTTTAATTTAATATAAAGATCACGATTAACGGATTAGATTTTTCACAAATACTATCTATATTGAGATTTAGAGTGTTTCCATAAACAACTCCCCTATGACATCATGCATCCTCAGTGATCACTCGAACACTTTAATTGAATTTAAGGGAAAAAAACTTTAATTGGTATATAATTAAATTTTCCCGGTACATGTTTTGAGCAAAACTAGTATCATGATTTATCCTTTTAAGCACCATATCCTTATGCTTAAGTTAATTAATTCCCAAAAACTTCACTAATTCTCTTCATTTCATGTTTGTTGGAAAGGCTGGTACATTTCTCCTGATAATAGTTTATGCTCGCTTGAGAATTGATATTGTATTATTTTGCCTTGAATAAGTTTTTTATCAATGCCGGTTGTTTTGTATTACTGAGCCAAGCCTCCACTAACAAGTCAATGCCGGTTGTTTTTTATTAATGGACTCGTTTCAGTTAGGAATGAGAATGAGCGAGTTAACGTGTCAATTTTTAATTTGCTCTATTTAAATTTTTTATTTAGAAAAATAAAAAAATTATTTTTAATTTAAATTTTTGAATGGCCTAACTCCAAACATGCGAGTCAACACTTAAATTAAGAGAACTAACAAGGAAAAGTCAACTCATCGGAAAATAATTAAAAAAAAATCTTTGGGTAGAAAACAACTCATCTCGTGCTGATTTAGCTCTCTCATGTTGTATCTATTTATGTAAGATTTTGTGACTACGTACACCTAAAACGATAATTAGCTGAATAACAGAATCATGTAGCCAATACTTAGCTAAATTTTGACAGTTACTACGCCGAAAGTCATCCCTCAATTAAGTTGCTCTCTATTCACTCCTTAGAAAATGTAATCCAAATTATCGAGCTAATGCAAACTTTATGTTATGTTAGGATTAACTAATGATATAAGCTATTCTCAAACTAAAATAAAAAGTACTAATTTGACATAATGATTTGACTTGTAGAATATAAAGTGGATATTGTCGGGAAATAACCTTATCAGACTAAACGGAGGTGGACTCAAATCCGGCCCATTTGTCTTAATTCGTACCAACTCCAAGTGGGTTGGGCCTAATTGGGCCAGAACAGTATTCAGTAAAATATGACGAATGTTACGACTATGTTTTGAAAAAGCCCACTGGGGGTAGATCCACCGCTCTTTAGGTCTCCTCCTCTTTCTCAAGGGCTTCTCTTTGGTCTCTCTCCAAACCCTAGAACGAAACCCTAGAATCAAGCAAAGCAACTCAACAACCATGGCCAGTTACGATCTCACCTCGCGAATCGCCCCTCATCTCGACCGCCACCTCGTCTTCCCGTTGCTCGAGTTCCTCCAGGAGCGTGGCTTCTACAACGACGACGACATCCTGAAGGCCAAGATCGAGCTTTTGAGCAAGACGAACATGGTCGACTACGCCATGGACATCCACAAGAGCCTTTATCACACTGAAGACGTCCCCCAAGGTCAGATCCGAAGCCCGCTAGGGTTTTTGAGTTTTTCTTTCTTGCTTCTAGGGGTAAAGTTCTGAATTTGGCTCATTATTATTTCATTTTTTTTTTTTTGTTCCCAAGAGATGTTTGATCGGAGGGCTGAGGTTGTTTCGAGGCTGAAATCGCTGGAGGAATCGGCAGCGCCGTTGATTTCGTTCCTTCAGAATCCGTCATTGGTTCAGGAGCTGAGGGCTGATAAGCAGTACAACATTCAGATGCTCAATGATCGGTTTCAGGTTTTTTTTTTTTTTTTTTTCCCACAATTTGGTTTGGTTTAATTGATTTGTTGGCGAATTTATTTGATCGAATTTGACTGGAAAACTGAAGAAAATTTGTCATTTTGCTATCAGTTATGTGAAATATTCAATGCCTGGGGCCTGGGTAAAGTGTACTAATCTAGTCCAAAGCGAAAAACATATGATAAACGCTGATTGTTTTAATACGAGTTGCTTTAGTTTGTGCAAAAATTGTACAATTTGAAAACTGGTAGGCTGGGGAAATCAGGTCATTTAACTTCATTTCCCATTCTCGTTTGATTTTGTGTGATAGTTTCATCCAAAAGTGTAGTAATAATGTTAATTAAGTTGTTTTGCAGTGTTCATCCATTGTTTTGGACTGTATATGATGCGATGATATTGCTCGGTACTGTTTACACCTTTGATTTTTTAAATAGCATTTGTTGTTTTGTTTTGCTGAAGTTTTTTTTTTTTCATTCCGTTTTGAGAAGAAATAAGTGAGAGGTCCTTTTGTAAAGATGATGAAAAGTGTGAAGGTGGGAGCAAAACTGTTCCAGAGCTTTCTTAAGATATTTTATGAAGAATAAAGGGTTCCCTTTTGCTAGTTTCTTGCCAAAATTTCATTGTAACTATTCTCCCTATCATAAGACATTTCCTTACATACAAATGATGAACAATGAAGTAGGCTTAAATTATACAAAAACCTTTAAAAGCATTGGTGAAATGGTTTAAGAGAAAATTTTGACGACACTGAAGAAAGACTGCTTTTCTCTTTTTGTTTTCCACGTCGTTTACTGTCTTCACATGCTTTCTGGTTATTTTTGTTTCGCATATTTGATCTTCTTACCAGATTTTCTGACATTATCGGTAGTGAGGTCAGTCGAATTTGTGGAATGGCCCAGCTATAGTTTTATTGAGAATTGAGGCAAAGCCCCAGTTATCCTTGTAGCTACCTGGTTATTTTACATTTTCTTTTTCTAGAGAAAGCATAGGAACATTCATTGTCTTGGTGTACCTTTCTGTCATTTTTTTATTTAGTGAAAAATGCGATCTTCAAAATTGTGAAATCTTAATAATGTGCTGCTGAACTCGAGAGATAAGGTTTTGATAGTTTTTGTATAGATTTGTTGTGATAATTTTCCTGGAGAAAGTGCTGTAGTTTGCTAATTTTTATTTATAGCTTTCCTAATAAATGATATTAGATTGCACAGCAGGACAAGGGTGATTTATGTAGTATTAGATTTGTTAGTGCTCTAACTTTATTACTTTGGACAGTGAAGTGAGCCTTAGAAGGATTTTTTTTTGTTTTGCAGATTGGTCCAGAGCAGATAGAGGCTTTATATCAATATGCAAAGTTCCAATTTGAGTGCGGAAACTACTCTGGTGCAGCTGATTTTTTGTATCAGTATCGTGCTTTATGCACTAACAGTGAAAGGAGTTTGAGTGCACTTTGGGGAAAGCTTGCAGCAGAGATTTTAATGCAGAATTGGGATGTTGCTCTTGAGGAACTTAATCGTTTGAAAGAGATAATCGACTCGAAGGTGCTTTTCTTGATATTCATGGTGCTGTGATTTCATATACATATATATACACACACAAACTACTACTACTACTACTCTATTTTTCGACGGTAAGGAATCAAATTTTAGGGAATTCATTTCTAATAGATATCATTACTAAGGAATTTGATAGTTGATATCATAGTCTCAGTTATTTTTCTTATTGGATATTTGGCTAAAGCTAAATTTTGTGCTGTATCGGACCATCATATTAGTAAACCGATCTGGACCGATTTATCGGATTTTGATATTCTTGATCGATTCGGTCGGGTATGTAGAAAATTTTCTCATTATTATAGTGGATCCTCAAAAAAACAGGGTTTGTATCGAATAAAGTATATACTTCGACTAATGTTTGTATATATGTGTGCATGTGTATGTATATATATGTGTATGTGCGTATATGTATGTATATAAGGTTAGACTAGGGACTTTTTTTATTAAAAGTAGAAAGTTAGATTTACATATTTTTTTACCACACATCTTGTATTGGTCACATTACTTTATTCCCCTAGTAGTTGCACCTTTTGGAATTTTGATTCCTGCACATCTCAAAGACAAGTAAATGGTGAATCCAACTTTCTATCTTTAATAGGAAATTCCTTAGCCAAGTTATACATATACACACAGACATACGGGGAGAGAGAGAGAGAGAGAGAGAGAGAGAGAGAGAGAGAGAGAGAGAGAGAGAGGTCTATTCACCTCTTAAGAGGACTCTTGTACTCTCACATTAAAATTATTGAATTTTAGGATAAATGGCTCCAGATTTCTAGGAGAGGACTCTTGTCCTCTCACATTAAAAGATGGTTACTTTTGAGATACTTTTAGGTAGGCCCACCAACTCCAAAATCACCCAACGAGAAAAAAAAAATCCAATATGTTATCAATTATAACTCAAATGTTACCAAAAAATTGGTTTGGAAAATAAATTCCTTCTTAATTTCTCCACTATATGTAATGTAGGCAGCAGCTTTGATTATGTATTAGTCCTCTCTGCCTAAAGTTAACTTTCCCCTGTCAATTGGAATTTACGACATGTGACGACAGGTGAGATTATTTACTACTTATTCATGCTAGAGATCATGTGTTCAAAGAGAGAAGACAAGCAGGAATGAAAAAAGGAGATGGTACTTTTTTCCTTTCTTTTTTTATTTTTTGGAAATTTTGATTTTAATTTCAAGCCTTGTGATGATGGGATCCAGTTGGCCCATCTTGATTCCTTGATGGTCCAATGCGTAAAGAATCTAATTAGGATTTTAGGATGCCTTTTATTATCTGACATCATCTTGGGGTACCTTCCATTCATGACTTTGCAAAAAAAGCTACATGTAGCCAAAATATGTTATATATATGAGAATAATAATAAAGAGCTGATCCCCCATGTAGATACAAGATTTTCGGTTAAAAATCTTGTATCTACTTGAATGAATGACAACTGAACTCCAAATTTCTTGAAATTTCATTCCAAAGAAGTTAGGTCTATAGAGATCATATAAAAAATAATTTGAAAATATCTAATCACTTTTTTGCTGTTAGCTAATGAAACTTCCCTGAGGTAGCAACTCATTTACAACAAACCCATATATAAGGTGTTTAACCACTTTGGTGTTTAACCGCTTTTGAAAATGGTAAGATGAGTCAAAAATGGAAAAAAAGGTTTTGATTCAAAATGATTTTATTTAACCACTTCTGATAATTTTGCACTAAAATTGATTATTATCTTATTGGATCTTTTTTATTTTTCCTTATTTAGAGATTTTAGGAGTTGATGGGCCCATTATAAAGTATCTAAATTAATATTTTTTTAATTATTCACTCCTACAAAGTCTAAACTATTAATCCTAAAAGACAATGGTTTAAAATGTGGAAGGACAAGATTCGTTCCTCATAGGAGGATAGGCCTTATATATGTATGTATGAGAATAGTGAATGGAAATTTCTTACATTGACAACCCATTTCCATTATCTTTAATTTTTTTTTTCAATTTTTTATTTTGATCTTCGCCCCTTAGGATTTACTCATACATAATTTCTTGGGTTTTAGTTTTGATTTGACTTTCCATCAAATAGATGCAAAATTAACTGTTTTATGTGAATACAATATCTTTATGCACTTTATGGAGGGATAAATTAACTTCAAAATTTATGAAATTTGATCCTATTGAAGCTAAGTAGGTGGAGATCATGATCCAAAAAAGAATTTGAAAAATAATAAGATAAATATTTTTTGTACGTAATTTCGTGTGCTGGCAGTTTATTTAGAGTAATTCCAATATATATGTTTAGGAAAATTGTGTCCATGGTGTTCACATAGTTATTTGTTGAGGCGGCCCTAAGTCCCATCGTACAGTATTCATGATCTAGAGCCTTAGTCGTGATATTTATCTTCTAAATAGGTGTATAAAAAATTTTGGGATTTAGGCACACGATCGTTGAGGTTTCATTTGTCTTATTGTTGAAAAACCATTCATATTGTAACTATGGAATGCATGGTCAAAATATATTTAAACTGTAATTTTTTTTTAATGTAAACCACCATTTTAGAACGTTAGCGATAAAGGGTGTGGATCTTTCATGTCGACCTTTTATGATTGAATTTCTTAGTTATCTATATAGACACTCCAAACACATACATATTACACTAAATGAACTGCCTTAGGAAACTTATATGTGGTAGCAAGAAAAGAATAATAATCTCATTATTTTTTTTTCAAATTTTTTTATGGAATTATGGTTGCCACCTCCGTAGCTTCTTGAAAATCAAATTTCATGTATTTTGGAGTCCATTTGTCTTTACATCAAGTGGATACATCAAAACCCTTTAATTTTGTATCTGTTAGATGGAATGCTAAATCATAACTAAAACCCGAGAAACGGGAAATGAATGTGCCCTAGGGGGTTGAGATCATAATTTAAAAATTGAAAAAAGAAAAATGGATTATTATTTTTTTCATTGCTAGTCAAGGCAACTTATGTGACGTGGGCTCATTTCCATTATTCATATATGTATGTATGTATGTATGTATATGTATACACACACACACACAAATATATATATATATATATATATATATATATATATATATATATATATATATATATATATATATATATATACACACACACACACACTTATGTATGATTAGTGTGTCTAGTGTTTCTCCATAAGAAGTTGTTTATGAAAGTGATCCTAAATCTTAACATAGGGTATATTTGAAGAATTCAAACATGAGCTTCATCTAATAATGATGTAAAAATATCATGCATTTTCACTATATATTTTTACATTATATTTTGACCGTTCATTAGGTGGTTAATGAAATGTTTTTCAACAATAGAACAAATTGATTAACAATGAAGATGTGTCTAAATCACGTGTTTTTATATACCACTTATTTTGCTTGGAGGTCATAACTAACGGTGTGGATTGTCCATCTAGACCACCTATTTAGCTTGGAGGTCACAACTAATGATTTGGATCATCCATGAAGACCCTGTTTGTGGATATTTACATCCAGTTGTATAGGCAACTCCCTATGTAGACTTCTTAGGCACACTTCTCTATGTATACGTATATGTAAATATGTTTTCACCCATTTATATATATTAAATATTTCTCTCTTGGGACTTTGCAGAGCTTTTCATCTCCTTTGAATCAGTTGCAGAATAGGATATGGCTGATGCATTGGAGCCTCTTTATTTTCTTTAACCACGAGAATGGGAGAAATGGTATCATAGATCTGTTTTTCCAAGACAGGTGTGCTTGCCTAAATTAAATCTAAATTAGATTTATTTTATGCCTTTTAATATTATTTCTGAATTCTGAACTTGTACGTAGTTTAAGCATGTTTTTTTACTTTAGCATGGTTCCTCTTTAGAATGGGGAATTCTTGTGCTTTCACAATTGTAGGTATAATGCAAAAATGACATTTATACAATAATACGAGTACATGGAAGTCTCTTCGTAATTTTTGTTGACTTGCTTGTAACTGTATTATTTAGGAATATTCTTTTTAATATGAAGCAACATTTTTCTTAGTCAATTAGGCGATGAAAGAAAAATATAGTCCCTTTGATATTATTACAAAACAAGTTGCATGTCAGAAAGAAGACAGCATAGTAAATAATGTTCTCAAGTATCACAACTTTCATGTCGATAAAAAGTTAAGGGGTTAACTGAGACTATCCTGTACGGTTGGGGGTGTGCTACTAATACCCCTTTAAAAAATTTATTAGCAGAGAGATCCCTGAAAACAAACGGGGTTAGATAACTGTATGATATAGATACCACCAATAAAAAAGAAACATCCCAGATAATTTCAATCTCCAAAAAACCCTCTTCTACATGCTTATCTTTCTGCAGCAGAACCCATTCTCCTTCCTTTTCTTCATCTGAAGAGAAGAATAGATCTAAGTATGTGAAGAGACTGAAACGGCAGGAACAGTCTGAATCATTCAATTGCAAGAACAGACTGAAATGGAACAAATCATCTTGTACTAGATTTAACAAATATCCAACTGATTTCTCAGCTAAAAGTATTTTCAGATTTTTTTTCCTGCTCTTCTTCATTGCAATTTGTTATTTTTCTCAAAAAAAGTATTTCAATTGTTGTTACATATGCTCTAAGGCATTCAAAGTAATAGAGCTTTGATGCTTCAAGATGTGAGAAAACATTCAATACTTAAATTTTTTGTTCAGCTACAACACAATTGATTGGGATAGCATTAGTTGACCTCAAACTGCATTTTTCTTATGACTGTCCACACTGGTCTGCAAGATTCCACACACAAAAGAGTGGTATATGTTGCTTCAAGCAACAGAGAAATAAAGAAATTAAACACCAAATCACACTCATACAAAAGAGAACAAGTAAAAAAAGTGCAGCAAATAGCTAGGATTAGTAAATACCAGCAATTATGGCTACCACTGCCTCCTTCCTCAGTTCGACTAGCTTCTCCACCACCAAAGGTTGGATGGTTGGGGGCAAAGACAGAAGCCAAAGCAGGCATTTTTGCATGAAGGCCCAACTACAACAATGACAAGCATTGGAACAAGACCATAACAGGCATGCATCCCACATCAAAAGCAACAATTGCCACCCCAAGCACAACCAAGAATCATAAAGCAGCAGTGGATGCAGTCACGCACCCGTTTGCAAAGAGCAAGAATATATACGAGGTTATGATGGAAAATGAAATAGCTTGATCAATTTGCTTGATGCTCGTTTAGTAGAAAGAGAATGGAGAGCGTAGCAATGCCGCCTTATTGAAGGATGGCTTAACCATGCCTTATTGCATGAGCTATTTCATATTAGAGAAAATTAATACCAAACAAATACAGTCAAAATACTCTTTGAGACACTCTCCTATACTAATCATATTCCTTCAACTCTGCAGTTAGAGGTCAACTAATACCGCTCCCATGGCTCACTCCTTTCTCCGGCTTAGATTGTAGGGTACAATGATACTGGAAAGAGACCAAAATTAGATTTTTCGTGATGACAGATATCTGCAGTAGAAGGCTAATAGCTGAACAAGATCTACTTTATTGCACTAAATTCATCAGTTTTGGTGAATACAACAAAAACAAAGGAAAGGTAATATTTTTTCATGAAATTTGTAACAATAACCTTTAATCCCACAAAATTGGTCTAAACAACTAGTAAAAAACTATTAAACCTTGTAACATGTGAGATCGAAGACTAATGCCTTAGAATAGGCGAGATTGATAGTGAACTTGGAATCAGTGAGAATCTTGAATTATACCATGTTGGAGTCAAATTTGGTGGAGCATTGTACTTAGGCAGTGGCGGAAGAGGGCGGCATTGGTGAGAGCGAAGAGGGTGATGGATGCATTTGGTAATGAGGTCGTGGCAGATGTTGGAGAATGTGGTGGTGTTGCCAAAAAGGATGTAGCCGTGGGAGCGGAGGGCAATGTTGAGGTCTGAATTAGAGACTGATGGATGGAGGGAGAGAAGACGAGAGCATTAGGGTTTAGTTTCATTGCTGGAGATTTGAGGTAGTTTAGAGAACAATTTGATAGAAATTGTGCGAGATGGAGGTGGAACTGTCAATTTGTATGTGATGACAAATTGACCATTTTGCCTCACTTGTGTTGCACGTGAGGTTGGTCTTAGACAGTTTTCTACTTCCATTCCTTTTCAAAGGGTCTTAGACGGTTTTCTACTTGTTGCACAGCGAGGTCTCTTTCATTCCTTAAGGGGGTATAAGTGGTACACTTCCAATGGTATATGGGGAGTTTATGCAATTAACCTAATGTTATAAACTCATTGATACTATCAAAATTTTGGAAATGACGTACTCCAAACAAAAATTGAGTGCTTATACTTTGATGTCATATCATGATGGGAGCTTGATGCGAATATACACGCTTGTGAAATGCGCTTGCAAGATTAAAAAGTGGCGCAAATAAATAATTATAAATAATAATTCTACGGACCAAATTGTGAAGTTTTCAAGTTTTGAACATAAACAACTATATGATCAAGAAATTAATACTAGTTCGTGAATTGCAAGTCCTAGCAATTATTAGACCTGTGCTTCGAGGACTTTACAAGATAAATAATGAAAGTTCAGTGTCAAGACTAGCACTTCTAGGTATCAAATGAAGACACATGCTTACAATCTAAGTGAATCAGTCTTTAATTAATAGTAAATTGAAGATTCTGATACGCAAAAAATAATCTCAATAGAAAATATATCTAAATCAAAAGCACAAAATTACCGAAGTGGCCTTTTAAACGGATCTGAAATCGGCCTTGGAGTCAATGTGAAGTGTCAATAGGTGCTAGCTGGTCGCATCTATTACTCGTGGGTCGAATTTGTCACAACCCGCAAACTCTTCTGGATAAGGATCCACGTACCTTGCTGCAGGGATGAGAGGCGAGATGTGGGGATCCACATTAAAGAATGAAGGGGAAACTTGTCTTCTTGTGGTGATGGAGATATTGCAGCATAAAAGAATGATTTGAATGTAGGGTTTGTTGTGGGGTCCACAAAATGGTGAGGGGAATCAAGAGAGATGGATTTTTGGCTGTCAGTAGGGTGATGGAAGAGATAGGGATCCACATGGTAGTGGCTAAGGTTGATAGAGAAGAACAGTCATTTTTCTGGTGTGTTGAGGTGGTGGTTGATTTGAGGAGGTGAATCAGGGTTTTGTGGTATTGGAGAGGGGATTAAGAGTATAATCTAATCTGCCTAGTATCTTATCTAATAGCTAATACAATCCTTGCGGCAACAACTCTATTTACAGTAAGCTCTAACTTTATAATAAAACAAATTGAAATTACATCACATATGCAATGTCGGACTAAACAAAACTACACTAAAAAACAAGTTTCTATTTGACTAATGAATAAGCTAAACAACTTGACTAAGAAATAAACAAGTCTCAAGAAAACAACTTAAGTAAATAATATGAAATCACATCCAAAGAGATATCGTCTTTGGGAATGTGATGTTGTGATTGGTGTCGACATGGATAGATATCCTCATCAGAGCTGTAATATGATGGGATATAATGTGGTCTAGGTATGTATGGTCTATGGACATAGACATTGGTGTTGTACTTTGTCATGGACATGGACAACAACCCATCAATATATAGACACGAGGACATAACTATATGTGTGTTTTTGAGAATATATGTATATCACTCAAACAAACACCTTGTCTCATTTAATCATCAATTACTTAAGCGTGGTTACTCTTTAGTAGGAATTGTGGCTGTGCTGTTGATGCCTGCCATGATTGTGGGTTTAATGCGAAAATGTCATATTTATGTGATAAAACAGTTATGTCGAAGCCTCATCGTGAACTTTGTTTTGACTTGCACTGTAACTGTATCTCCTTAGAAATCATCTTCTTAATAACAAGCAATAATATTCTTACAGTCAATTAGGTGATGCAAGAAAAATACAGGGAAACTTGACTGTTAGTGGCTGCGCACAAGAATGAAACTCGGTTCTTAGACCTTGAGTCAGATCGTGTTAGTGGCTGTACAGATCATGGGACATAATGTAGCCTGGCTCATTTTCAAGGATTTGATTTATTCATTTACCCATGAAGAATTGAAATAGTAAACATACTCAAACAATTGATTAATGAAATGGTTGATGTAGTTGAGAAAGTCGGTGGGTCTCTTCCTTCTTCCCCCCTGCGTTCAACCTCGGAATGATGATTTTAGAACCGCTTCATAGGTAGCATGTTGATTTATCAGTATAACGTTGTTACTGGCTAATCAATGGATGGTTGGAGGCTAGTGGCTCGACTGTTTATTTCTTTAAGCAGATATCTTTGTTTCACTGTCAGTTAAGTTGCACATAACTAAAAAAGATCTAGTTGTTGCCAACCAATCTTTAGTCTTGCTTTTTATTTTTATCAAGCGTTTTCATTATCATTGTTGTGAACCACTTTACAGCAGTTTATCTTGACTCAACATTTGAATCACATCAACTTTGTGTCTCGATGATTGCTTTTTGCAGTTGTCGGTCATGTTAGTTTAAATTGTTTATATTATATATGGTCTTTTGCTGCCAAGAACCAAATGGTTTGAAAATGTGATATACTCATGTTCCTGTCACAAATTCTGGCAATTTAATGTCTATCCAGCTTTGTTTGGATCCTAATTTGGCTCTGAATGCATTGCATATATGAAGAAATAGAGGAATGTTTGTCATAGCAGAGGCATCACATGTTCGTATAGAAATACAAATGAGAGGATGCAACTGCATTTTGCTTTCATTCAATAAAAGAAAATTGTAGTTGCTAACTGAACCTGCTTATAATTTTTGTATTCTTCAATCTTCTTGTCCTTTATTCAGTTAGCCCACAATGAACCCTTGGCCTGTATTCAGTTAGCCCACAATGAACCCTTGGCCTGTGTTCAGTTAGCCCACAGTGAACCCTTGGCCTGTATTCAGTAAGCATAACTTGGATTCATTTTGTTTTTACCTTTTTTATACTAGTATCAGCACAGATATGAATATTTATATGTTGCTTCAGTTTATTATGAGCATTTTAGTTGTCCTTTATTCATCATTAGCTGGGTCATGATGCGGATCCAAATTAAGTAATATTTAGCAGTTGTCATATTTTCGCTGTTTAATGCAGGTAATATTAGCAGTGTACTGAGGTTGCATGAGGGGTTGTTTTATGCTAGGAAATTGCTTGTCTAGTTATTATCTAAGCCGCTTATTCTCCCTTTGCAGGTATTTGAATGCTATCCAAACAAGCGCACATCACCTTCTGCGGTATGTTGCTACTGCAGTTGTTGTTAACAAACGAAGAAGAAATATGCTTAAGGAGTTGATCAAAGTTATTCAACAAGAGCAGCATTCTTACAAAGATCCCATTACCGAGTTCATAGAGTGTCTTTATGTTAACTATGACTTTGAAGGTGCCCAGAATAAACTTAGAGAGTGTGAAGATGTAAGCTGTCCAACATTGCAATTTATTTGTTATGCCTATTACGATTGTTTGTCTCCCTTATCAGTTAGTTCTTGAGAGCCTGTTGCCACTTTTTTATGGTCATTCAGGAAAGATGGTAGCTTTCAGGAAGTTCTTATCTTAGGTTTCGTTCTATTCTATGAAGTTGCTAGATCATTATGGTTTAACGCTTTCTAATGTTTTATATGTTGGTTTTACCATTGAACACACACCCTCTATAGCTTACACAACTCTAGTTCATTTGTATTGATTCATTATTTTTAACCTAAGATTTGGATGCCTGATAGTTATATTCGAGTATTGCATTGTTGGACTCTTATCAATATCTGGGTGCCTATTTATATGAATTTTTTGCTTGTAATTCATACCTCATCAGTTCTCCCCATATTATTTCACTGCAATCAGGAAATCACCCATGAAAGAAGCTGAATATTGGTGTGGTAACTCTCAAAAAGAAATTTTAGCCTGCCCAATGTAACATTTAGATTGCTTAGTGTAAATTGTGGGCCTACAGTCCATGAGCTTGAGCTTTTGAATGTGTTTAGTTGAAATGGTATATAAACCTTTTGAGGTTTCATGAGGTCTTGGGTGTAAACCTTATCACTTGTCTAATCAAATATATTTATGATTCTTTTTTCAAATGATCATCTTTCAGCCTATGATCTTTCACCTGGAGTGAAGGTCCATGTGATAGGGAAGTGATACCTGATAAGATTGCTTGATAACAAATAATGAAAAGTCAAGATGGATGCAACGTTTGACTGATTGGGGAGCTGGAATGGAAGAAGGTGCTCAACCGTATGCACCTTTTATCTTTGTCTACACAGTAATGAAGTTTTTCATTGGCACGTGGAATGTGATTCCAAAATGGCGTCAAGTAATATTAAATAACATTCTGAATGTATTTCAAAGATTTAAAAATAAATCAGCCATCTTTTGCAATTCTTCAACTGGAACTGTTATCGTCAGGCTTGATGTGTAGTAAACCGGGGTCACATGAAGTCTGTTTTAACTTCAATTGCTGATCTATCAGGATTTTCCAGGAAATTCTGTACATAAAATAGGCATTAAAGTCTGTGTTACTTGACTAACATTTTCGTACTTCATTCCCTGAGCACATGAGCCTCCTTAAGAGGCACAGTTATTATTTAGAAACTATCTATATGTGAGTTATGTTCTGTAATTATTCTTGTCTGTTATTTTTGTTTTATGGTTTCTTTTCTCAAATATGCCCGTTCTTATTTTTGCCGTAAAATGTTAGTTGATCTGGTTCATGCAAAACTTGCATCTATTTAGGTAATACTGAATGATCCCTTTCTTGGCAAGCGTGTTGAAGATGGTAACTTCACAACAGTACCATTGAGGGATGAGTTTCTTGAAAATGCCCGTCTTTTCATTTTCGAGACTTACTGCCGTATACACCAATGTATTGATATCAGGTATGTGACTTAACTCTTATTATTAAATTTGACAGTAAATAATAATCAGATGTGACTATTTATTAGTTAGAGACAACAAGTCGTCCTACAAATATTTCATGCAAGCGTGTTGACACAGAAGTGCTGTAATCCCGTACATGGCAGAAAGTTTTTCATTGCAATAAATATATGAGAAAAAATGAGCTGTCAGTGCTGTTACTTTTTCTGCAATCCTTGAGTAACAGTGGCCATCAAGAACCTGCTGTTTGTTACAATGTACAAAATCTAAAATCTCTGTCTAAAAATAAATTATTCTTCTAATAGTTCTATTATAGGTTCATATTTATTCTAAAAGTACAACGGAGGTTTTTAGTTCCCTTTAAGCAGACTGTTGATGTAATAATGCTGACTCTATCTGAAAATGAACCATCTTCAATTTTTCTTTTATATTAAATGCAAACAGGCCTTTAATCTTGAATGCAACAAAGTTTAAGCAAACAGCCAGTATTTTTATTGGTTGATACGTGCAAGAATCTTTATCATAGATGTTCAGAAAATATATACTGGCATCTTGGTCATTAGTAGTGGGACTTTTGTTATCATTGAGATATTAAATACAAGGCAACTGCAATAGTAAACTTTTTACAATGAAATGATGAAATACTCAGAAATGATGAAGAGAGGTTACTGAATCGCAAGCTTACAGTAAAATGCTTGATTAAATCTAGTTGCAAATTCATCCCTAATAGTGGTTAACTCACATAATCCTTAGATCCATCCTTGTGAGATCTTCAATAATGAATGGATTACTCAGTATTACTGACTAGTATATAGTGTTATAAATATTGTTAATTAACAAGCAAATAATTGGAGTCACACAGAATCTAATAGTGGTCAACTTGCCCAAATCCTAATTCCAACTAGTGAATGAATCGGCGATTGATGACTTTGCTGAGTGACTAGTATAAGCATTATAAAATTTGCTAAATGTAAAGAACATTATTGCAAATAAACTGCCTTGTAAAAGAGGAGTCACATGTAAAGCATGATAGGGAGCTAACTGAATGGTTAGTACATCATATAGGACGAGTTTAAGCTGAATGTAAAATTTGCCTCAAAAGTGTGAACTCACAGTATTCACAAGTTTTTGGTGCCCATACATTCTTTTGAAAGGGACATTACTTTTTCAAGTACTTTTATTACATTGCTAATGATACAATTAAAAATGGAGTACATGAACCAAAGGGCTAGTTGATTTAAAAAAACTTAATCCTAATTCTCTTATGAAGCATAGATAAAATAGCAAGTTAGATCTTCTATTGTTACGTCTTTTATAATGTCTGCAAGACTTTGTTAGATTTGTTTAGCGATGGTATGCCCAAATATGATCTTTCTTGAAATCCAAATAATTTTGTTGGTAATTTAGTAAGCAAGCATACTAATCATACTTTTGGCTTATGTGCTGTTAAACAAATTCTCCGTAGTTGTATCAGTAGTCACCCAGGAGTTATAACGATATTGTTTAAGTCTGATCTTCACTGGGAGCTGTGTATATGTCTTCACTCTTCAGATTAGAACTGTGATTGTTAGAATTACCAAATATTATGAATAATTACATGTGAAGACTGCATATATTGTAATTTGACAATAAATTCTACTGTCAAACAGTTCATCACTGTCAATGCTATTTTCCCTATTTACTTTCATATCTGAAATATGCCCTGTACGTCAGGCATCATTGGTACCAATATGATTAGACATTATTTCCTTTGAATTTGAAGCATCTGCTGTGGAAATTGTTTCTTCTTTGCCTTAAATTGGTTTTTCATACACAAGGAAGCATTTAAAAAAGTATTGGAAATTCCATGTTATAAAATACAGTACTGGTGGTTCCTTTTACTAGATCCTTTGTTTGACTACCTTCAAGGTCCTCTGCTTATAATGTTTGTTCTTTAGGTAAGAGTTCTAATCGAAACATTTCAAAAAGATTATTATGAACATTAATCATAAGAGGTATTCATGCGTTTGAGAATCATCAGTAAGTTGTTGAAGTATGATTCTGTTATTTGGAATACATCTATTAAATGATTTTCCTTGAGATATCCTGTACTTTTGAGCACTGAAAATTCATTTTGTCCGATTTGCACTTAATTTAGAAACATGTCTTTGTGTTTTTGGCAATAAACACCATGCATGGCGAAACTAGAAATCAAGTATCTTGATCTGTAATGTGGTAACTAGGACCATAAATTAGATAACATAAGCTTTTTTTTTTTAATTATTATTATTTGTTTTTTTTTTTTTTGCTGCAACTTTTTTACTGTTTGGGTGTTGATGCAAACACAGCATCAGATATGTTCTTGTTTTTTATGATGGGATCACATAGGAACATAATATCTTACTGAAATTTCTTTCTGGAGGATATTCTTGGAAATGCACCTTGGTTAGGCATTTAAATCTTAAATTGAAAGGATATTCAGTCTCCATGTAAATTTGGAAAAAGATGAAGAGATCTGGAATCCTGGTGAATTGCTGTATATGCGAGTAATATACAGTAAATGTTGAAAGTTGCAGTCAAGCTTTGTCAGAGTGCTAGTCATAGGCAAAAGCTTTGGTAGAAGATACTTAACTTTCTTTAAATAGGAGAGATGGAGGGCCGAAGTATGTTAAGGGTTGCGACTCAGGTTGAGTTGATTTGGTATGCGACTCGTGCCAAGTTGATTTGGTTTGAAAAGTTTCCTATAGCCAACTCAATTTATTAGTTAGAGAACTTATGGCCGCAGCCAAACCAGCATATAAAGGATTCTTCCCAAATCGAGCCTTAGGTGTTGGTGGTTGACTTAGGAATTATACTGCTTTCACAGTAGTAGTTAAAGTGAAATATGAACTTGCTGCGGAGAACCTTAATTCTTCGCTTTTATGTTCATGACATCATTTTCTTAGAAATATCTAAGCAATTAGAGAACTTCAGACCTGCAGCCCAATCAATAACAGATATCTGCCCAAATCGAGCAATGTTCCTTAGGGTTGGGGGATGATTTAGGAGTTATATTAATTTTCACAAGGACGGGCATAGTAATTACAAACTTGTCCTTGAGGTATTGGATTCTTCAATTTAATTGTCATGATATCGTTTTCTTAAAAATTTCTGATCATTTGGAGAAATTTTAATCTGCTGGCAAGCCAGTATGGGGGCATCTGTCCAAATCAATACAAATTTGTTTGGTCTTGGTGGTTAATTTAAAAGTTATAGTGTTTTCATAATAACGGGCAAGTGAATGTCAAACTTCACTTGAATTCTTTGATGTTACAGGCACATCATTATTTTCTTAAAATTTCAAATCAGATATGAACTGTTAATCAAAATACCATATCAAATACACAATCTTCAATTGGTCAGTTATGATGCCGAATGACATAGTTATATGCTAATTTATTTACAAAAATATATTATAGGATTGGTTCTGAGACCAATTAAGCATTTTGGCAAGGCCCCCTTGTCCGTTTAGGGCCATACCCAACCTGGCTTTTGAGATTCACATTGAAATTGAACCAGATTCAAAGTCCTAGCTTTACCCACTTCAACATTGACAGAACCAGCCATCGGGTGCTGATTGCTCACAGACTAATCTCATGTTGCAAACCATGGCAGTCTTATTTCAAGCTCTTTTACAATCTTAAAAACTGTTGTTTCCTTGGAGAGTAGGGATGTAATGTTTTTAAACGAAGATGAATGTTGCGTAAGTAATCCAGTTATACAATATTGGATTTATCACACAATACAATCCATTGTACCAGCTGTATCTACTTTAGAATGTCTTGCGAATAGACCTTTACCGTTTACACTTCATTTTCAATGAAGCTTGTATGCTATATGTTATTTTTTGCCACTGATGTTTTCCTCTTTACCTACAACTTACAGTTTTGGTGTACCATTTTGGCTTGAATTCCTGAAATGGATGGATTCTTGGTAGCATGTGGATAAAATGGATATAAATGCTGCATTCTTTTCCTTGCTGCTTTGTGTAATTGACATGATTTTTTTTAATTGCCACCTGTTCAAACCCGCCTCTATGCCCTTGCCATGTCTTATGGGCCCACTCCCTATAAACTGCCCATCTCATGAATTGCACCAAGCCCCAATAAGGATGGTTGTAGCTTATGTGGATTCATGCCCATTGGGCATAAAAAGTTTTACTTAATTCACACCTAATGGTTTATTGGTCAATTGATATTTCGATTTCCACCTATGGCTTGTTGGTCAATTGACATATTATGGGGGCATTAATGTCAATTTCTTTTATTTTTCCTATAATATCATCATATAATGAACCTCATTCTTTCTGGCAAAATGAAAAGGAGATCTTTGCTCTGTGCTAATATATGAAATGTATTTCTCCCCAGTTGTTTCCCCATAAAGAAACAAGTAACTAGATTAAAAAATTCTCATATATCACCTGGTGTTCTTGCAACAGCATGCTTGCGGAAAAGCTTAACATGAATTATGATGAGGCGGAGAGATGGATAATGAATCTTATTCGGAACTCGAAGCTGGAGGCGAAGATTGATTCAGTTGCTGGGACCGTTATAATGGGATCCAATCATCCCAATGTGTAAGTTCATTTCTCAATTAGGGGGGGGGGGGGGTCTTATTTTCCTTGTATGATCATGCAAAACATTTATTCACTTTGATTTCAATTCCTGTAGACCTGTTTCGGTCGAGGTTTGATGTTATCCCGTAACCTTGTTCTTTTAGTCTCCTTTAATCTTTTTCGTTATTAGTACTCGTACTTTCGTTTTGAATATTAACTATATCCACAGTAACAGTCTATGTTAAACGATCTCGCAGGCATGAGCAGATAATTGAGAGCATGAAGAATCTTAACATGCGGACATATGTATTGGCAAAGAGCATCCTAGAACCTGCACAAGCTACACAGGCTGCTCGTTAGTGGAAAGTGCTCCCCTTGAAATTTTGTACGGTATTGGAGTGGAAGTTCTGCAACGTTAAGCCTTAGCTAACTTTTAGAATCAAATTAATTTTTCTCTTGGCACATCTTCTGATTTCTCATTTATTTTGTTTCATCTAGCAAGAGGATCATATGGAGATTTTGTGCATGTTGCCTAGTATTTAGTATTGTTGCATGACATGCTGTTATTTTTCTCTTGACAATGTAGTTTGTCATTATTTTTCTAAGTATCGCACTGCGTGCCGATGATAAAAGATAAATTCTGTTTTTTTTCACGGGGAAGTAACCTTAGACA
The DNA here is from genome assembly GCA_036321105.1 of Dracaena cambodiana. NCBI lineage: Eukaryota > Viridiplantae > Streptophyta > Magnoliopsida > Asparagales > Asparagaceae > Dracaena > Dracaena cambodiana. The sequence goes on along the minus strand of JAYEPQ010000001.1, from coordinate 39,727,808 downwards.
TTGCACTGAATACCTACGCGAATTTTTTCTTTGAATGCAAGGAGTAAGCTGGTATGTTTTGCTAATGGAATCATGAAAATGTTTTGCTTGGCTTATCCCAACCATGCTCTTTATAAGTTGGGAATTGTTCGACTAAGAAATATAATTAAAAGTGCAAAGAAACATTTGAACTTGAGAAGCATTTGAAACAACCATGGCGCAATTGGAATTGTTGCTGAAGAGATGGATATATTCAAGCACCCAAGCACACAGAATCTGTGTGTGGGCACGCGGACATTGGAACTCTTTTTTTTTTTTCCCCTGCAGTTATTTTGTCATATAAAAGGAAGTCACTGTTAAAGACCATTGTCAAGTATAGCAGAATTTATGTTTTCAGTCCTTGTATCAACTTATTCGGTATCGTATAGAGTCCTGATACCGATACAGATGAAAAGCTACAATAATTAATGTATAATGAATATACAATAACTTGCCCGTTGTCAAATATTCTACAAACCTGGTACATTTGATAATCCTAGCACAGGAATTGGATATATACACATCACTCGAAGGATTTCCACATGAACTCTGGTGGCGTAGACAAGTATACTGACCAAGCAACACAATTTGAAATTCTGATCACAGTTGCCTGTTCAAAATACATTGTAATTCTTACAACAAAAGTTTCAAGTATTATTGAAAATTATTCACAAAACATGTATTATTATTGAGAATCAACAAAATCCCTGATACTTCGACAAATATAAGTACCTTCTCTTAGACCTGAACAGTAATAATCAATACCAAAGCTAAGAGCCTCTAAGAACTGCGTACAAATCTATTGCTGGCAAAGTTTGCAGGAAAAACAAAAACTTTTGATTTGTGACAAAATTTCAAAACAAAAACTTTTGATTTGTGACAAAATTTATTTTTCCACGTGCAATGCCCACACCAAAAACTAGTTTATACAACCCCTCTCTTCTCTTTTGCCACTTCAAATTCAAATTCAAATTCAAATTCAAATTTATAAACATAATTACAAAGTAACACAAGCTCACTGACAAATATGAAAAATATTTCCCATGATAAATCCTTACACCATCTTGAAACTAAAAAAGGAGTCAAAAGCTCAAACCAGCACAACAAGACTAGGAAAAAAAAAAAACTGTCAGTTTTCTTATTTTATATAAGCAAAAACAATGGTATTTATGTGTTTTTTTTTTTTTTTTTTTTTGTCAACATGAACCCCATTAACAAAATGTTAAAGCATGCGCACCCCACAAACAGACAAAAGGGACTCCGTATCAAATTATGCATCAAACTATGGAGGTCAGCAGATGTAAGTGGCACAATCTCCATTGGATCGGATCACTTGCAGCATCTCCTTCGATCCTTAACTGATGATCTGGGTGCAAAGGATATACATGAATCTGCAAAAAATACGATAGATCCCTCAATATTCTCCTAAAGAAGAAGCAATTTGCATACATACCCCCAAGAAAATACAAGGTATATATCCTGTACATGATTTATTGCACTTGTATGGGCAAATAGATCTATGTATAATGAATGGACCTTGTGACACGATCAAATGCATTCATCAATGAGTAATAATGCTTGCCCTGAAATATACAATTAAAGGGCAGAAACTATAGAATATAGAATCGGATTTCTATGATCTAGTAGCTTAGCGCCCATCCATTTATCCTCATATACGGCCCTCACTCTCATGCAAGCCTGCCAGTATAAGCACATACGAAGTCCGTGTCAGATGTTTCAAACCCATGGTAGATGCATGTCTTAAAGGTCTGATGTGCGCGAACGATATGAACACCAACTCATTTTTCCTATTGAGAAATATTCTATATATATGAAGTGGAACCAACAATTAGATCATTGCAAGTGCCAATGTGGGGCAGTCGTAGAACCTCTTCGAGGTCAGTTTTTCAGACCACACTTGTATTAGACTATGGGGAGAGACTGGGATAGGGATTTTTACGGCCATTGTTCACCCCAAAAAAAGAAAAAAAGAAAAAAAAACAGATAGAAGAAAAACAACTAGATCACATACTCTGAAATCACAACTATGTGATGGAACTAAGGGTCTGTTTCTCAAGTAAAAACCCAGGATATAGTGATCAAAGATTCAATTTTCAATATCACTCGGACTAGTACTTATGGTTCTAGACCATATTAAATGATGCAAAATACTCTTCTTATGAGATGACCGTATACTTTATAAGTCAGGAGGAGGCCCTTAAAACAGGTGCACGAATGAAAGGGATTCATGTAGCTAACCCTAAAAAATTGACATAAATTCTGTGTCGTTGTATACAGCAAAGAACATTATGGTTAACAGTGACATAACTATCCAAAAATTCTTTAATCAAATGTCCCATTGAGCGACTAAGAAGTGATGCTATCGTGCTACACAAGATGTCATTCACACATATTAAATTCTGTTGCACCCTCGCTAGGTGGACAACACTATAAATACCGACAAACAATCAATCAACTGCACAAATTATAAGATTCGGGCAAAATGAAATTATGGTAGATTTGGGTCACATACATGGTCTACTTGATTTTCATTTGGCACCATATGACACCCATATCAGTCCAAATTCTAAAGACTGAGGTTTCTGGCTTGAGCCTTACCCTTGCCCTGCTTTCAAAACCAGGTCATTGTTTGCTTAGATTTTGCAAAATCCTCAAGTATTTTACAAACACTATTGTTCCACTTCCTCACCATCTGAAAAGTAATGCAGAGCTTATTTAAGGTTAGAGAGAAAAGCCATATGACATTAACTATGCCTAACTAGCTCGTGTATGTTGGGTCTCTGTTGAAGGGTTCATTCAACAATTGAGGTCATGGAGAACTAGCAAGATGCATACAGAGCTTATTCCATGAAGAAGAAAACTAACAAATGAGGTAATAGTGCAACTATAAAACCCACAAATAGAATGGAAAATTTATGTCCAAAATAATAGGAAGTTAACTATGAAAATTTTGATAAGCGACAAGTTGGAAGTATAATTTGCTGAACTTATATAATGCTAATACATTAAATACGCTCGATCCCACAGCATAAACACAAGCAAGTTCCTAAATTATATGAAGCTAGACAATTCAAGAGGCTACGAATATTTGAAGAATTGCAGAGATAACATCCATCCACTACTATAAGGCCATCACGGCATGAAGATGAACACAACTCAAAAGAGATGGAACAAGGAGTACCTAGCAAAAAAGTCCTTTCTAAACTTCTATCCATTCAATATTTTATTCATTTTGCTCCCATGTAAAGAGCACACATCTCACTTCTTACTTCGTTATACTAACATCATTACGTTCTGTCTACACTAAAGTCCTTTAACATATATTCTTCAACTGGTTTGGTTCACCATTATCAAAAAATCACTGTCAGCATCAGTACTCATTATCAAAGCCTTTTCTATCAAAATGAGTTCCAGTATAAATAAACTTATGGATTGAGAAGGCTCCACATAGATTGACAAAATTTTCTATCTGAAGTCCTTAAGTGCTGAAAGAAACCATGTTAAGCAATCTAAGGACAAAAACGGAGCTTACCTTAAAACATGGCAGGACAAAATTGCTCAAAGGAAAGCAGGCTGCACATTTTGAGCTCATAAACAAGGAGGAACATCCCACTCTCCCAGAATAAAACGGTTCCAGCAGAGGAAACAGTTAGGTAGACAAATTAATTAAAATACAATATATCTCATTTGAAGCCTTTCATGGGAAAAATCAATTAAGGTTTAATTTATAATTAGATTGAAGTCCTTTTCCATATATAAAGGAGGGCAAGTTTAGACTTATGAAGTTTGCATGGAACAGTTTGCCATTATTCTGGAAAGAAATGGATGAAATTCCATCTGAAAGAACCTTAAGAAGCGCGGGCATCAGGAAACCAATTCACCCAAAAGCTTAAAATGTTCGGTTGTGAGCTAACCAACAATGAACAAGCTAGTGCTTGACAGAAGGAAAAGATAAAAGACGGTGCTCCCCAATTGATTTTAGTATGATACTCCAGAGCCCTGTGGAGAAGCTTCCCAGGAGTTTACCTTTCATGAAATTGCTCCCAGCTAAGCATGCATAACCATACAGTTCCTATTTATTTAACCACAAATTCTTTCCCAAAACGATGCCAACTATGTTTAGTTTTTGGCTCGGGTAATATCATAGAATACATATCTTATGTCAATACCCTATGAGAGACAATCCCTTTAGCTAGGCTCGCTTGATTCTAAGAGAGTGATGGAAGGAAAAGCCATATGTTCTCAGTACATAAACCTAAAAAATAACCAATACAGATGACTAACATAGCATAAAGTAAAAGCAAAACCACTTCAGTAGTCAAATTTAAACCAACTATTCAACTCCTCTCAAGCCAAAAATATGCAAGAGAGAGCTTTAGTCTGACCGAAATCAACTTCTCTCAAAATCCAAAACTTCAAGCCATTTGGATGATGATAAAGAAGGAGTATCACAATAAAGTAGTTACTTAACTGACAGTTGACGAATGCCCCTCTTATTAATGAAAATTAACAAGAACCAGGAGTTTCACATTACCTGATCCACTTTATAAATCACAATGCAGCAGCTACATAACCATTGTTGATGCAGGAAACAATCTATCCAAGAGAGTGTACACTCCCCCTCCCAGTAAAAGAGCTCCACTGCAAAATCAATAATGATTTAAGCATTCATATTACCAGAAAAAACAACATATAAAAGAAAAAAAAAAAAACTGAAAGAGTACATGTTCCATCCTAGAGATATCCCTAAAAGAACCTTGGCCTAACAATGGCAAGTTAGTTTTGGATAAATCTAAGGATATTTGTTTCACCAACAATATCGAACCAACATGCCATAAATTTGTGAAAATATTTTATTGTGAGCCCCTATTCAAACAGATGAATTGACACTAATGAAAAGATCTGTATGATTTATACTGCAGTGTAGTGAGTATTTTGCATTCATGCATTTTGGAATAAGCACGGTGCACCCTGTAGAAAACTCATACCTCATAGGGTTAATCCAGGCTGAGAACTTCCGAAATGAAAGCAGGCTCTGCAAGTAGTTAAGAATATTTGTCACAAATGGCATGGCAAAATATATCAAATAATTTTGACAAGCTGATCTGAGTAAGTTTCCTTCTTCAGCTACAAATATTTATATATCATGTGCTTTCTTCAACTAATAAAGTATATGTGTCATGTGATTAACAACTACAATGTAAACTAACAGAAGTCTTGGCCAACGTAAGGCTCAATTGATTGCTGAGAACGTCTCAGCTCCAAAAGGGTAGAGAAAATATCTGAACCTGCAAGGCACCAGCAAAAGAAGCTGCAACCAGAAGAGGAGCAACATAGCCAGTTGTATATGTCAAAAGGAGGCTCCCCCCAATAATTGGATCCTGATACAAGATATTCCCAATGAATCATTAGCTGCTAACAAAGGAAAGATCTGATTTTGTACTTTGAAACGAGGAAGTAAAATGATCACAGAAACATTAAGGTGAAGCACATTAAAAGCTTAACTGATTATGCCATGATAATAGAGCCTTTACCATCTTATATCAAAAGAACCATAAAAACAAATAAAGGATCAGAAAATTAAGATTTAGATTCAAACAATAGAAACTTATCTTATTCAACTCATAATTGTCTGAAGAAAATGCATGAAAAAGAGTCCATAGAAAGGGGGAAAAAATGAAATTGATACTACAGGGTCATTTAGGAAAAAGACAAGTGGAAGAACATAAGGCTTCTTGCTATTGCTTATGATAAAAGGGCTCTGGTTCCTAGTGAGGCCTCATATCTGAACTCTAACAAATCTGAATTTTTTTTCATACTACTGACACCATAATATCTATAAACTTACTCAGTGGAGGGGATACGGGAATTAGAATGGTTCTATGTGGGTACGTTAAATCGCTCAATCTAGAAACTCTAAACCCTATACATGTCTCGATCATGAATTTATGAAGGCACTCTTTTTCAAACATGTTATATGATTGGAAAAAAGGGTAACTTTCTTAACCTGATTTTTTTTTTTTTTTGTCATGCTGAAATTCTGAATCCTCCTCAAGAGCTGAAAGCAATGTAGATGTCAACATTAAGATGATATCTTTTCTTTCTTTTCTCTTTTTTTTTTGGGTTACAAAAAGGGCCTATGTAGCCTTTGATATTCCTACTACACTCGTATCAAATCTCAATTAATTATAGGTAAGCTCATTCAACTGCTCCATTAGAGCCACTGCCAGCTATGAAATTAGTAAGAACATTCCCGTCCCTAGGAACATGCGGGGCTCTGAGTTCATTAAGCATATCTAATCAGATCAAGTGCAAATAGCCTCCTGTAACACGACCTTGCTTGATCACACCACGCAAGGCTTCATCCCATCGAAACCACACTAGAAGCTATAGATTTTGCTATGATAATGAAATCTAATGGATTCTACTTGGTATTAATAGTTATGTTTTGCTCCCAGCCTCCAGACCTATTAGTCTTCGGTAAGCATGGAATTTAGGTATCCACAAATGGCTGGGATAAAATTCTCTCTATACAGGATATATTCTTGTTCTACTTAACCCTCCACTAACAACGCCTTTGATAAATTTAATCATCCTCATATTCCCTTTCCTTTTGGTTGCATCCTCCACCATTACCTCTCTAGAAAATTCAGAAAAGCTTCATGACCGATCATTCTCTCAATTGCGGAAGGACATTAATTCCAATTTTAGTTGCGTAATGAACTCAAGCTTCAACTTATTTGCCAAATTTGTTATTTATAGGTTGCTGCTCTAAGAATATGGTTTAATTTGCCTCTGCCATGTATTTTGAATGTGAATGCAATTCGTTACTACAAACCTCGCCATCCCCATTTCGACTCCCCACTGAAGAATGTACATTGAACTGTTGAAGAAGTTCTTTTGGCTGTGTGAGCTTAAACTATAAGACAACGAGGTATGTACATTAAAATTTGGCAAATCTATGTTATGATTATCTTGGTAGAAGGTTGTCAAGACCTGAGATTTGCCACCATTTTAAATAATTGTCTACCACAAAGTTGAGTGTGATTCCCTAGAGCGGACCCATCATCTTTTCCCTTCTTAGATATTTTTCCAAGTCTAGAAGATTATGGTGGATGCAAACTGACCATTTTTGTACTATGAGAAACCCCTCTCATGTCCACAGTTTTCATCTAGGAGATCAGTGCTGATTATAGGAGGTGACATTAGGTTGATAGTAGCCATAAGACTTTGTCAAATCTTTTGTGAAGTCTTGCTCCATAAATAAATTTGATGGGAAAAGGCTTTAAATAATGATGATGATGATGTTGATGCTGGTGTTGGTATTCTAATAATAAGAAAATGGTCTTGGATATAACTTTCAATTCAAATTTTCATAGCATAGTTATTTGGATGTGAAATAGCTTGCTGGATGATCATAAAAGGGTAATTACCTGTAGCCTTTTTTATCATTTAGAAAGTCACTCGATATAAAAATGAAGAAATGAATTTATTTCATAATTAGTGGTAATATTAAAATTGTTATACCCTGGATGCTGCCACATATCCCAGAAGAGTAGCAAGCACAGGAGTACTGCAAGGTGATGCAGCCAAGGCAAATGTAAGGCCAGCCAGATATGCTTGCACACCTGAAATTTCATTTTCCCATACACATCTGTCATCATTAGGGATGGTAATGGACGTGTCCATGGATTAATTTTTGGCCCATTCTATACAAAATTTTGAATTAAAAATGAAAATTTTATTTTTCTAATTCAAAATTTTGTATAGGATGGGCCAAAAATTGACCCATGAGCATGTCCATTACCATCCCTAGTCATCATCATGTCGATTAAAAAAGTGTTTGACAAATAACAGTTTTAACAAGACAGCTGATGTGCAGATTGAAGGAAAAGTTCAGTTACTGGAAGGAAAGTTAGCTGCAGCAGCACGAGGATCGAAATTGTTGAAGAATGAAGGAAGTTGCAGTTCAATTATCTGAAAAATACACAGCCAATAGAGGTTAGATGGCTCCAAGATAGGAACTCCATAATATATTCAAGAAATAACAGTGCCTATATTAAAAGAACTATGGTACCCTTGAAGAAATGACTTGAAGCATGACAAATAGATTAAAGAACTGCATTTTCTATTTGAACTAACAAATTGCAATTTATGAGAGCTTTTTAGCTATATAATAGATCTGGCAGTAATGTTTGTGGTTCCAACTTCATAGGGTGGAAAATTAATTCGGACCCAGAGTTGTGGTTGATGCACATGCACATCAAGTCTATCAGTAAATATGGACAAAAGACATGAAACAGTAAGCAATTACTCCCTCCGTTCAGAGTCATCATACATTTTTTTGACCAAACTCACACTTTAAAAAAATCATTTTAGGCCCAGGGTTGCGGTTGATGCGCATACACAGCAAGTCTATCAGTAAAAATGGACAAAAGACTTGAAGCAGTAAGCAATTACTCCCTCTGTCGGATTTGTCATACAATTTTTTGACCAAACTCACACTTTAAGGAAAAGCTATCAATATGAGGACAACTAATCGTTATTAATTATACCACTTTTACCAATTGGTGAAATTTAAAAGTTCTGGTATTTTGGTAATTAAGAGAATGTATGGGTATTACTTGTATGATATGCATTAGGAATGATAAAAGTTTCTTTGGGAATGATAAAAAGTTGGTTTGAAATTCAAACATGACTACTTATTTGGAACAAATTCTTGGCTAAAAAAAATAAGACAACTAGTTTTGGATGGAGGGAATATTTTTTTTTCCTTTTTTGTTTAATTTGTATTAGCTTTATCATAGGAAGGGTAGCTTCAATAAGTTAAATATTGTCATAATCATCATCGCTACTATAAAAAATTTTACATCATTGTGAGGTCTATGTGAAGCAATATGAAGGTTGAAAGTTAGAAATGTAAAAAAAATATTCAAGATTGTTTAAAGATGTGTAATGAAGATTATTAGGTACATGAGAGTCCGAGTGACTAGCTAATACTAGAACAAGGGTAGAAATGAAGAATTTCAAATGGTAGGTGTAAACTATTTCAAATTTAAAGATGTCAAATGGTAGCTAATACTAGAACAAGGGTAGAAATGAAGAATTTCAAATGGTTGATAAACTATCTCAGCCCATGGACATTCCAAATGCAGGCTGGAGAATGAAGTACAAATATAATTGACCTCTTTTTTTACTTTTTATAGTTTCTTTTTCTGTGCTTCTAATTTTTAGGCCACTTGCTCATAGGAAAACCTGCAGAGTTCGGGTAAGATAACAATATGTAAGAAGAAATCACTTGGTGGTTAATCAAGAAAAGGTCCACTTTGATAAATGTCTGCCATATTTAACTGCAGAAAGAATTGGGGTGTTGGTTTGTGTTTAGAGTCGCAAAATACCACAGTGCCCCAGACTATACTGCTTATTGTTAATTAATTTTCTTAGCTGAACACTAATCTGCCATTTCAGTAAATTAAAAAGAGATTAACAAACCTCAGAGTTAATGTCCTAATCAACATGTTTTTATGCTTGCTGTCCTTCATTAGGTGGGACCAGACGCAACAAAAAGTTGTCGTAGTGCCCTTCCTTTTACTACAGATCCTATGATTCTCATTCTTTTCTTTTTGCACAAACATGTTTCAAGTTATAAATATGCATTTCTGGTAAGAATTATGTATTATGATTCCTGTTGTACTCATAGATAGAAGAACATGTTATCTTTCTTAAGAAGATCTTGTACAACTCAGTGTACATTATAAACTTCGAAATTATTCACAAGCATAAGCATGTACCAAAAGATCTACATTGCTATGTTAAGGCAAAATTAGGTGGGGCTTTAACTGGATCGTTTGTTGTATAAGGTCATACTTAATTTGGAAGTATGGTTGCTTGAGAAAATTTCCAAAAGTGCTCTTCAACTGATCCATTCAGGTGCTCTTCAACTGATCCATTCAGCAAAGAAAAATTGCTTGGGTCCATTTCAAAATTAATTTCCATATCTGTGCTGTTAGAACAGGCAAGTAAGGTCCCACAAATTTGTCTTTTGATAGTTCTTTACTTCTTTAATTATGTTTTTTTCCCCCAAAAGACAATATACACAATCAAGATTTACAGATATTAGCTAAAGGATAAACTAAAGATTACCCCAATAGCTACAAATTAAAATTTATAATGGATTAAATTGAAAAAAAAAATTACTATAAAAATTTACTAGTTTGATTTGGGCAGTGAGTACAACCTGATTCTGATCAGGGCCTAGAAACCAGATCTCTTTTGGCAGATGGGGAAACTAACTGAGGGTAGTCTCGCAAAGAGAAACTGCCTATAGTGCAAATGAAAAAGTTTTTCAACTCTTGCTTGATTCTTTGACTTCTGAGGGTTTCTGAGGATAAGGTGGTCTCTAAGAAGCATGACTATGAACATGATAAGTATAGGGACATGTGACACAATAATTCCATTGAAAGGAGGACTATGTGACATAAAGGTTTGACAAAAGAGTATACGTAAATCATAAAAAGCATGCAAACATAAATACCCATATGCACACATACATGTACATACATCCAAAAGTCCTCACACATGCTTGTAGTAATAGTAACACATGATAGTTATATATCATAAAATTTTCTCTCTCAATTTTATGACTTTAAAGAAGGAACGTCTGAGTCTTCAACTTTTCTATTTTGGGCTCAGTGCATCTCACTTATATTGGGCCATATCTAAAGTAAGTCAACACTTTGACAACCTTTTTCTACTAAAGTACTGTCTTTGATATATAAATAAAATTACATAAATACCTCAAACACATAAAGTGAACTAAGAAATATGTGAGAAATGCAGCATAAGATGTGCAAGTGTTGAAGACACACTTGAAAAGTGTTCAGCACAAGTCCAGCGAGTTGTCCAAGAAATGACGGTGCACACACGGTGTCAACATGTCAGACACACATGCAACCTTCTTACAGAAGTATATCTGTTACATCAATGGTCACTAACAGTTTGTGGTGGGGCAATTGATGGCATGACAACAACTCAAAGGGGAGTTGTCAACTAAAGGCCACCAGGGGCAGTACTAATAATGGAGGGAGCTTGACTACCTATGCCCAAGGGGCTTATAGGCCACGAGCCGCCACAAAAATTACATAGGCTGATGACATTCATCGTCATCATCAAAACTTTTTTCCATTAAAGTGAGGTCCAACATGGAAAAAGGCTACAAGAAAGATATGACTAAGTTTTACGACCGACTATTGACCCGCTTCAACACCACATAGGCTGATGACATTATTCAAAAAATATACCTACAAAAATGATACAGGCTGGAGACAGGACTAGTCTCACGATGAAGCCCGCCAAGGTGATGATGCATACTAGGATAAAGGCAAGCAACGGCCTAGATGGGGCTATCAAGGAGATATGGGCATATCTTATCCAATAATAAATATTCCACAGCAGTCAAGGGTGGATCAAATTATTCCAACACAGACCAAACTAGGAACCAAAGACTAGTACCTGGCCCATGTCTTACGAAGGCTACTGAATGGTCCCAACTACCAGACAGAGAAGGCTACTGAATGGTTGTGATGCAATGTCTGCAAACATTATAGAATAGCCTATAAGTAGGGCAGAGCATAGCACCATGGATCAAGATGCATTGAGTTGACCCTTTAAAGGATGCTGTATAAACATCCATTGATGCTCTCTCTCTAAAAGAATTTGGTTGAACTCATGATTGCTCAACATGAGCCCAAGTTGCATCTCAAGGTCCACGATCCAACCTGTTATGAGTTGGCGAACAATGGATAGGACGCAATAGGAAAGGTGATGAGGATTGAGGCACTTTCAAAGATTATTCAAGGAAAAGATCGAGAGCATAAGCTTCTATGCTTGATTTTAGGGCTTTGATTGTTGAGCCCATATATTAGTTAAGCTCATAATTTAGGTTCTGATTTGGATAGACTTTAATTGCTTTATTTTCTGTTTCAATAGGCTTGTGGACTGCTTTAGATATTTATATTAACTTCTGAAGGTTTTATGCTATTGTGTAATGAGCTAGCCCCACACGTATTCTACTCGAGGAGTCGGTTTTAAGAGTTTCTTGATGATAATAAATATAAGTTTTCCTTGGATAAATCTGCTTCTTCTTTTGCTAGGGTGTGAAATCCTAAGGAAGCAGGGTTTGAATTAAGGTTCTAAATATCTGCCAATAGTAATATATTACATTTATTACATTGGATTTTGAGGTACCAAATACACGATGTACCATATACATGACATGCAGTATAATATTGGCTCAATATTTTTCGAAATTTTTAATATCACCAATACAATATACCTGATATTGTTGAATTTCATACCATAAATGATCGCTTAATACAATTAATGATTTTTTAAACCATAGTTTAAAATATTGAATTTCTATCAGTATCTATAAATAATTTATGCTATCGGAATCAACAATATCAGGCATATATATCCACAATATTAGAAATATTGGCAATATTGACCAATTTCTAACAATAGCGGACCAATATTTTACACTAGATCACGCAGCAGGTAATCAAGATATGACGCAGCATTTGTGATATATACTACCTGATATTTAAAACTTAGGAAGGAAGATGTGGAATCTACCCCATATATTTAATTTTGATCCAAACCACATCATCTTTTAAATTTTCTTTCTGAACTGTCACTTCCCAAAACTCCGTATTTTAATCCCAAATTAACTGTTATCACCTTCAATCTTTTCTCCAACTAAAATTTACCCATAAAATCCTCAGATACTTGCAGCCTATCATTGAGTACCCACCAAACTCAATAAAAGCCCTTTATTTCCCCTGAAAACCTGAAATTAAACACTAAAATCCTCTTCTAATAAATCCAGCTAGCCCTCTTTGTCATTTTCAGCCAACATCATCCTTTCCCTAGAATCCAAGCGAAAAACCTTCTAAACACACCAAACAACCATCCAAAAAGAGAGAGTAAACATCCCAAATTCCCACTCACCAAGCACAAAATACCCAGGAAATTAGACCTGAAATATGAAGCAGCCTAAAGCATTGATATTCATATTGGTTATTTCCCAAGGTTTCGATGAACTCGTATTTGGATCGAAATGTTGATCATTTATATTTCTTTGGTGACCTAAACTAGGCGTTATGCTACTTTGAGACCTGAGTAGGACTCAAGGTAATTACTGCAAGTGCAGTCTCTCCAGATTACTGTGGTGGTAGAAACTGCTGTGTTTCATGTTTCTATTTTGAATTGTAAGATTTAGGACTTTCCAACCACATATTTTGTGGTCCACTTCAGCCAGAGCGAATGGCTAAATGAGATTGGTTTCCTCTCATCATCAAGGTGGAGGAGAAGCAGGATGAAATTATGAAAGATAGTACCCTCACTCTATGTCCTATGACCGAGCTCCCCAACTGGGTCATCCATCGTAGGGGATCGAATTCCCTCAATCCAATCTCGAAACACCACAAGGTCAATACATAGAGCCATACTATAAAAAAAAAAAAAAAATTCAATCATCATAAGATGAACACAAAGATGTAATATGGTTTAGCCGACTAAGTTCGATCCACGTCCATAGAGCAACAATGAGAAAGATTTACCATGTGGGAATAAGGTTTTAAGAAAGATCCAAATCCTTCTACCTCTCTAACTCACTGTAGCTCTCCTCTCTCATAAAAAACAAGCCTATATCTCTCATGTAACATATAATACACACACACATATATAGTGCTATAATTCAAATAGTATCAGGATAGCATTATCATCGTCTAAATGGTGTTTCAAATTAATCAAAATACTGGCTATTTGACCCAAGTCCAACTGGGACTCGGTGTAATCCTTGATTACTTCTATATACTCAACGGATGTAAAACACAAACCCAACAATCTCATCTTGGCTCATATCCATGAACTATGCAACTTGGAGAAACTTTGTTATTCCACTCATCCACTTTCCAAACATCCATCACACATGCACCCAATGTTGAAAATAACGCGTATAAAACCTGTTATATTGCGTTATGTAACCTAACGGAACCAACGCTACGTAACAACTGAAAATAACTCAGTGCATACGTTTTTTATGTTATTGTAAGTTATATTACGTAACGTTACGTTAAATTACGTTATTTACAATTATTTTTTTAGTAATTTATACATTGTTGTTGATTATTATTATAATTATTAGTGAGTTGTTGTAATTTTCTTACTTGATTAGTTATTGGCATATTTGATTGCTTATAAAATTGCTAATTTGTTAATTTGCAATCGTTTACTAAATTTATACTCCATATACTCTGTTTTAGACCTACACAATCTAAACCTCTAGATTTTAATGTGTGCCTTCATAACTCTAACTTGACATTCATCCCTGCTCTTGTTTTATCAACTAAGACAGCATACACCAAGATATCTCATTCTAAATAGCTCTAATAAATTCATCTATCACTATAGCAAGTAAAAACGGGCTGAATGCAGATTCTTAATGCAATCCAATTGTGATAGAAAAATCATTTATTAGACCATCACATGTTCTAACATTGGCCACTACTCCATCATATATGTCCTTAATTAAGTCAATATACACTACGCTCTCTAATGAGTCCTCATAATCTCTACATCAAGCTCCATTGAATACTCATGACTATAACACCAGACTCTTTATCGAGTGCCCATAATTGCTAAATCACCTCAGCTAAAACACCATGACCATATGAGCACTCAAAATCACTTCTCATATCTTGCACCAGATAAAGGTGATCTATACACCATACTCCACCTTGATCGAAAAACCATGGCCATCTCCAGAGACAAATATTGACGATTATACACTACCATATGCTAAACCATGTCAAGGAACAACTATATCTATCATCGAACCTCATTATCATACAGTCAGCTATCTTCCTAGTAACATTGACTCCTCATCACCGCCAATCACTGCTGATCCACACAAAATATGCTCCAAATATTGAATTTTGCCCAATCTACATCTACCACTGTGTCCGAAATACTGAAAATTGCCCAATCCACATTTACCATTGCATCCAGAAAATATACGATTTGACTCTTAAATCACCTTAATCGGACATCAATTTCTCAATCTACACTCAAATCGACCTCAGTCGTCGATCTGAAACTCAGACTCCTAGTTTAGTTTTTAGCCAATCCTGTTGGTATTTAATGTTATGGAGCCAACAATAAATCACACCATCCATGTTTTATATGACTTCAAATAGATTTAGATCATTTATTTTTGGCCCAAAACCATAACCCAATCCAATAAGAAATTTTCATCTTCCAGATTTTGGTCATTTTCCACACAATAGAACCAATCCACGCTAGCCACCGTTGAAAAGACCGTTGCTACCTGAGCCACTAGACCATCCGCCCACAAGTGTGTGCCACTCAGTGTGTCACCCTCGCACCATGTGCACCCACATGCGCGCGTTGGTATGCACGCTTTGCGCACCTGATGCGCACGCCTGCTGTAGGCGCGGCTGCATTGCCAGCCGAGTGCGTCGATCGCCCGCCATTTGCCAACACTGTTCGCTAAGGTGACCACCTGCTAGTCCTTTTTTCTTCCTCTTCTTCTTCCTCTTCTTCCATCATTGCCCTTGACACCTCTACCAATTATCCTTCCCGACTGGGCTTCGTCCTGTCCTCCATCCCATGAGCTCAATTTTGGATCCAAACTCTGGTTCTAATACCAATTATTGGGAATCAAATTCCCTCAATCGAATCTCAAAACAACACGAGATTAATCATCGAGTCACACGATAGATAAATACAAAGAAATAACATGATTCAGCCGACCAAGTTCGACCATATCAATGGGGCAACAATGAGAAAGGTCAAAGTTACAAGAAAGATCTAAATATCTCTCTACTTCTTTAATTCACCATACCTCTCCTCTCATAAAGAACAAACCCCTATATCTCATGTAACATACAAGAGAAATATATAGTATTACAATTCAAACTCTATCAGGATAGCACTATCAACATTTAAACGGTGTTTCAAACCAATTAGAATACTGACCATCTAACCCAAGTCCAAGTAGGACTTATTATAATTCTTTGATAACATTTGAATACTCAAAGGATGTGAGACACAAATCCAACATCATCACATAGCTTGTGCTAATGCCAATAGGAAAGTTATGCCTAGTGCAATGGTCCTAAGCAAGCAAGAGAAGGGAATTTGAACCATGGACTTCATAGACCTAAGCGACGTGAATGTGCCCAATTATGCCCAGGTGGCCGCGGAAGTGTTGCCATACTGGCTAAGAGGAAGGTTTCTCGTATTGAAACAACACTTTGGGGAAAATGAGTTGCAGTAATATCTAAGAAACCAAAAAAAATAAAAAAAAAATTACAAAGCCAAAATGTTTGCTACCCTGAAGTTATAAATTATTATATTCATATTTAAACTTATCAAGTAATCACATTCTAATTTTGGCTCTTACATAAGTTATTAACCGAATCGTAGGTTGCGTTGGTCCAATCATGGGAATTACAGAAGATGGTTGAACCTACTGGAGATATAAATTCTACCATTAATAAACATCTACTCTTATATACATGATCCTGATCTTAGGAATAACACCATAATTGCATTTCTTGTATTTCCAATTAATTCCAAAGGGTGTACTCTAACGTGATATTTGTCAATACAATTAATGCGTATTATCACCTAATGTGAAGCACCTAATCAAGTGGAAGAGACCCACACAGACTCAAAGTATGAACAACCAGTAACAAGTTTCAAATCAATGAGCAACAAGTTTTGATGCATTGAGGAGAATGCGTGACCAAACAACTTTGGCTGTATATCCAAGGCTCATACTCATTAAAACCTGTTAGTAGAGGATGCTTTGATAAAGAGTTCAAGACTACCCTAGATACTAGATTCTTCTTTGATATATAGACTTCTTGGGAAATGGGGACAGTCTCTTGGCGTCCAGAAAGTATACAGAAATACGTAAGCATCTTGTTAAAAGAATATCTCGAATTCTAGAAGTCATGAGACAAATGACAAGTCACACTATCATAGCCACTCATATATAGTGTTTGATTATAGGTAGAGGGTATGTTTCTTGCTTTGAAACAACTGCCCAAGAGTTAGTAATTCATTCCCCTTGGTGAAAGCGAGTTCCTCCCATATACATCTCTCTCTCCTCTTGCATTACGTTCTTCCATAGAAATGGTCCAAGTATTCTTCCTTGGATATGCATACTGTTCGGGGAGATGGTTGATTCACTATGATAAGGAAATCAACTGCATCATTGTCAAAGTAAAGGTCAAAATACTAAGCTACACTGCATTACTGATCAGGTGGGTTTTCCGACGACCTTCTGACTGAGCTGCTAGGTCTCAAAATGAAGACTCTTGTCCAAAGGTCCCTTAAAATTTGGTACCAAATTAACTCCAGGATTGGCATCAAGTTGACGCCAGCTGCCAAAGTTTGTAAGCTTTTCCTTGTAGCATTTTAAACCTGTAACTTCTTCCATAGCCTTCATGTGGGAAATGCTTGGACGATGTCATTGGAGCGGACAGCCTCATCTAAGGGTCTCTAACATGGGACTGGAAAGGTATATCCAGACGCTTTGAACAAAGAAAGAAAAAGCGTCATTCCAAAAACTCAAGGAAGTCTGATATTTTCCACTAAAGTGAGCAAGGTTGTATTTCCCCCAAACCCACCTTGAACCCTGGCCAACCCTGATCCTTCTCCGAGCATTATGACCAATCATTCACATCTCTATATTTATCATTAATTGGTGGAAGCCTAAACATACCTCTGCCTCTTTAAGTTCTGCTAAAATATTTCTACTGATATATGATACCCACATGATCAAAATGCATTGATCTCCTACAGTAACTTAAATCCGCATGTACTAAAAAAAGAGAGGATGTCCTCCAACTTAAAGTACAAGTGTACCTGCCGATGTGCTGCTTGTTAGGGATGATAAACATGGAGTTAATTTTAAGTGAGAAATTTGAATGTGGGTATAATGATCCAGAATTGACAACACCATAAACTTCATCGGTGATTGCATAATAACACTCAAATTAACATAAAATTTTGAGTATAGATCCTATTTACACAAATACGCTTCAGATTTAAGAAAAGCACACAGGTAAGTTCATTCCAAAAATTGATAGTCATGGACCTACCTCCAAGAGATTCAGACCCATAAGAATCGCCAAGCCTGAGGCAGCCAAGGGAAGTCCTTGCCCTACTTGCCCATACGCCTTTCCAGCAAAGGAAGCTGCAATACCAAGGATAGCTAGAGTTGTCGCCAATCCCAAAGAGAAAGCAATAGAGTCTGAAATAATCTGAAAGGATAGAAGAGAAAGATATTAAAATTAGAAGAGAAAGATATCAAAAATTAGAAGAAGTGAAAGCTATTAAAAGTAACAACAATTACAAAGATTGAGCATGAGCTAGCAAAAAGAACAAATAAATGCTGATAGATTCTTCTATATATAAAGAAACCTATAGAACAGAAAACAAGAAATAAAAAAAGATGACGTTTAGAAAGAATTATATAATTAACTTGATTTATATTTGGTGCTAAATTTTGAGGCATGGGGATTTTGAGTAAGCCACGAAGATGGACGTAGATAACATTCTGGTACTCATGTTCGCATGAGACTTGTTGAGATGTGACCAGATAATAATGAGAAAACTCAACTAACTGCAAATCGACAAGCTCTTGTATGATGTCAGATCAGTGTTGATAAAATTCAGAGTGTACACGGAACCCAAACTGGGTTGTCGTGCTATTTTTATAGACTATAAGGAAAAAGAAAATAACAGAAATACCATCAAACTTTCAAATTCACCCCCGCAAGCTGAAGCATATTTTACCAATCATGCCTTCGAACTCTCTAATTCTCCCTCTCATGTGAAAGCATAATATACCAATCATGCCTAGCTTGTTATAAGAGACTTTTTGCAGGGAAGATTCGGATAACATATCTCCAGATCACCAAAATTAAAAAAATGAAGTGATATCCTCTTGGCAAACACTATCTCTCTAATAAAGTGTCAGTCCACCTCAATCAAATTAGTCTCATGAAAAACTAGATTGTTAGAAACATACAGAATGACCTGATCTTCACAACTCATCACCATAGGTTTGGTGCAAACAACACCCACCTCACATATAAGAGGCTGAACCCACACTATATCAGAAGAAATATGAGCTTTAACTTTGAAATCAGGTTCAGTACGAATTTAGCATCAGTAGATTGCTTCTTACTCCTTCAGTTACTAGACTAACTCTAACAGTCATACAATAACTACTAATAGAATGTCAATCAAGTGATCACCTACCTAATCCGCATCAAAATACCTGAAACTATCAACACGAACAGAAGATCAACACTATACTCTGCCAGGTGCATCTTTAAGATACCTCAATATACGACAGTTAACATTCCAATGAAGCTGATACAAGAAGTAACGTTCCAGTGATGCATGGTCTAGCAATGGTCAAGTACATGAGTTTCCCAATCAGATGCCAATGACAACCATGATCAACAAGAGCATCTCCAAGATTATAATCGAAATGAATAGTAGAAATGAATTGTCAATAAGCTTAAACCTTAACAAGATTCTGCAACAACCTAATTTCATCATAACTTACATTCTTGATATCAGATTAATCCCAAAATGAATGTGTTGTGTTTGTCTCATTTTTCTATATTTTTGTGATTTTCTTAAATTTTTTAATGTAGTCACTTAAAATAATATTATTTTAATCATCGGTGGGTCCTACACATATTTTTACTAGTCTCTCTTCTTTTGACTTGTAAAGATAAAGTTTGACTTTTTTTTTGGATTAGTTTAATTTGAAATTATAACTTTAAATAACTCTAATAACCTATTATTAGTATTCATTTGTCCTATACCTATTTTGTTTTATTCACCCGTACCTTACTTTACCATGCTTGTCCTTTGGACAAGCATGACAAAGCATCATCTAATCCCCCATATCCCTCCTTTATTTTATCTTTTTCTTCCCTTCCTTTCATTTGTTTTCTCTCCTTCATTTTTCATTCATCTCTTCCTTTTATTTTTTTTTTACTCCAACTCAAGAGAAGAAGAAAAGAGAAGAAGAAAAGGAGAAGAAGTTATTTAACCTCAAAATAGGCTTATCTTCCTCCCCATCAAGGCAAGTAAAATCACATCCACTCTCATGTTTTTTCTAACTCTAATTGTTTATGGTTAACTTAGAATTTTGATTTGTTAAAACTTAAAAAGATAATGTCTCTATACAAAAATCTCTATGATTATTCTAGAAAAATAAAAATATGATTTTTACACTTTACTCTATATTTATATATCAAATTTATCATTTTATTTATAATCTCTCATTCTTAAATTATAAGTTGTAAAGTTAAACTATGTGCTTAATTTTTAATTTTATTTTGTAACTAAAATCTTTTATAGCCAATTTAGAATCTTGATTTGTTTAATTTTAGAATGTGATATCTTTATACAAAATTCTCCATGATTATTTTAAATATAAAAATATGATTCTTACACTCTACTCTATATTTATGTATTAAATTTATGATTTTATTTATGGTCTCCTATGCTTAAACTATAAGTTACAAACTTAAACTATATATTTTATTTTGAAATTACAAAGAAACCACTTTTATGAATGTTCATCATATTGGATATAAATTTGAAGTTTCCTACATAAATTTTTCTTGTATAATGCAATGATTTTAAAATCATTTTCCACTTGCCATTAGAAAATATGTATATATATACATTTATTTATTTATTCATTATCATGTTTTAAAGAGAGAGTTTTATATAAGTTTTACATTAAATTTACTAAAATATTTCTTTTATGCAAGCTATTATATTAGGTCATAATTCTTTTATACTAATTCATGTTTACTTGAAACATATATATATTAGTAAGGTTTAATAAATTTGCTACTTTCCATACCATGAAATCATTCTAAAATTTGGAAAATTCATACATTGTTAAAACGATTGTTATAATAATGTTAAGCCTATTTAATTTCTATTTTTACAATTTAGTACCCACTTACCTAATATGTATTTATATGCATAATTGTATATGTATGATTCACATGCATGATCATCAAAAATATTTTTACACCCTAATGCCCACTTACATACATGTTTATATGTATAATTATATATATGTATGGTTTACATACATGATCATTATTTCCATAATACATTCTAGTGTTTCATAACTATCATGCTTGCCTTAACATATACATACTAATCACTTGTACAACATATATGAAAATATGCCGAATTTTTCTTATTAGTACATACACATATCTTGACAATGTCATGGATCCTAACTTCCCTGTTAACTTGTTTATAACACTCCATCATACTTGCCTTGACATATACATACCAGTCACTTGTGCAACATACATGAAATTATACCGGATTTTCCTTATTAGTACATACACATGTCTTGATAATACCATGGATCTTGACTTGATTATTAACTTGATTTTGACACTCCATCATGCTTGCCTTGACATATACATACTAATTACTTGTACAATATATATGAAAATATGCTGGATTTTCCTTGTTAGTACATACACATGTCTTGATAGTGTCATGGATCATGACTTGCCTGTTAACTTGATTTTGACATGGACCACATCTTACTTGTTACTAGACATTTATATGTATTAATCTTAACATGATTGGTTCATCATATTCTGCATTGATTTCCATATAACATAACTTGAAACCTTGGGTTATGGGAGAACTAAAGGATGGACAAATATTGTATCGTGAAAAATTTAGGATAGGTTGCGCAACCGAAATAAGGACCCATTCGCGGGGGCGCCCGGATGGTACTGAGCTATCATCTCTTGTTTAGTCCATGTTGATGAGACGACCGATTACTCAGTAATCGGTATCTACTTGAGTGCTTAGCGGCACGGCTGGTTCAGCGCGAGCATCTTGGCCGGGTCCCGGATATGCACGGGTACTTTCACGATACAGGTTTATTTCTTCACCAGTTAGTTCAAGATAAAATAAAATATGATATTAAGTTAGACTTGATATGCATGTATATCCATACTTGATATTGTTACTTAATCATTATTATTTTCCATGCATGTGCATATGCTTTTTACATCAATTCATATTTTACTTGTTAGTGCATATTGCACTCCCTACGATACAGATTTATTTCTTCACCAGTTAGTTCAAATATAAAAAAAAATATGATATTAAGTTAGACTTGATATGCATATATATCCCTACTTGATATTTTTACTTAATCATTACTCTTTCCCATACATGTGCATATGATTTTTACATCAATTCATATTTTACTTATTAGTGCATATTGCACACTCCCTATGATACAGGTCTATTTCTTCACCATTCAGTTCAAAATATAAAATAAAATATGATATTAAGTTAGACTTAATATGTATGTATATCCCTACTTGATATTGCTACTTAATCATTACTGTTTTACATACATGTGCATATGCTTTTTACATCAAGTCATATTTTACTTATTAGTGCATAATGCATGCTCCTTACGATAAGAGTCTATTTTTTCACCATTCAGTTCAAAACATTAACTAAAATAAGATATTAATTTAGACTTGATATGCATGTACATTCTTTCTTGATATCATTACTTGATCATTTAATATTTTCCACACATGCGTATATTTTATATCCATACTCATATCTAACATATTTGTTTATATTACATGCTCCGTACTTCTTATTGTTTTACTTACCGGATTTGACCCTGAACTCCCCTACATGCTCAGGTACTGAAGATGTGAGCGAGGATCCGTCATTGCACGATTCGTACTTTCTAGAGCAGGTTGAGCAGTAGTAGATTTATAGGCCTACGCTTTTGTATTTTTGGTTTAGTATGTATCACCCATTTTGGACTTTATTTTCAACTTTTATATCAGTATTGTACTTGTTGCTTCTTACGTTAGACATGTATATCTTCTTTTTTATTTGGCAGTAGACTAACTTCCAAGATCCTGGTTGATGACTAGTATTCAGTTCCATTCATTTCTTCTTTTACATACTTATACGCCTCGTGCACGTCGACTTACACGTGCCCGCCGGTAACGCACTCCGTTTTCGTATCCCTCCGGAAAATGGGGTGTTACATATTCTAACCGCAATAACCCTTTTATGTGACAAAATAACCTAGAGATACACACTCAATTGCTCTTTGATCTAGTTTATCTATCCTTTTGCCAAACATGAACATAATAAAAGACATCCAAATACTTTGTGATGATCAATGATTTTTCTGTATGCAAAATAGAAACTGGAGCTCTGGCACTTATTACGAAAGTTAGAGAAGGAATAATCAAATGAAAAACAATTAAAACGGCATCACCGCAAAAACATTCTCGGGACATGCACATGTATTGTTAATGTTTGAGAAAATGATTCAATCTTTCACTCAACCAAACCATATCCTTGTGGTGTAATATGCACACAATTCTTGATTAAATATATCACTAAATGAATAATTACTCTTGGATGACATGTTAAATATATTCCAAAGCATCGAGTGTAAATTTTAATGGTAACAATCAAACTGGTTATGTAATCTTCACATAAACATTTTGAAAATGGAAAATTTTCAAAATGTTCTTTTATTACAATCATACCATTCAAGAATAATCATCAGAATCAGTAACCCACGATGAAGAAAACATACATGCAAGCTAAGAGATTCAGGAATAGACAAAGTTACTACATCCAAAGTGGAGGCAGACTGCATCACTACTATAGTAAGAAGCCATAAGAGTAACAGAACTATCATAGATACTAATACAGTTGCATCCTTTGCAACAGACTATACTGAAAGGAATATCATTATTAACATAGCAAAGTAGGCAGACTAAGACGAAGAGGCCCATGATTTTCCATTTATCTCTAAACATCTGTCTACGGCATGATTAGACTTGTTATACATTCGCACGACCTTCCTTAGCCATGAACTTCGAAATTACCAAATAATGAGAGAAAACCACAACCTCTAGTAGTTAGACCTATCAAGTAAAGAAGAGTGGAGCATAACCGATGCAGGATGAAAACGAAACTAGGGTTTGCAGTAAAAATTTTGGTGGATATGGAAAGAACTAAATCTAAGATAACTTTGGGCCTTACTCCCAGGCAAATCACATACTTGTGTTCATGAATCACTTGCAAAAAGATTTCATAGCAAACACATACTAAGGTTTCTCATAGGAATAACTTCCATTAATCAATTCTCCATAA
The DNA here is from genome assembly GCA_036321105.1 of Dracaena cambodiana. NCBI lineage: Eukaryota > Viridiplantae > Streptophyta > Magnoliopsida > Asparagales > Asparagaceae > Dracaena > Dracaena cambodiana. Next base: position 39,703,448 of record JAYEPQ010000001.1, on the reverse strand, counting down.
CTAAAAAAGTTTCATATTAAGTCTATATATAGCCAAACACTAAGTGCACACTACATGCAACAAAAAACTCACTAAATTGACAAATAAAATTAAATAATAGTAAAAAATCAAACAAATAATTTTGGTCCTTATCAACTTTCTCTGTGTTTAAAGCCTTATCTCAGCTGGCCATGGCTATGTAAGTGTCAAAAATATCCAGGTTGACTAGTTCAGTCAACTAGCCTGAAACATGACAACTGAACCATGGCCACAGTAGAGAAGAAACTAATTCCTTTTCTTCTCCGAGTCAAGGTGCTAGTGAAAATAAGAAAATCAAATCATCTCCATTGAAAATTGAGTAGATAAGAGGATCCCATGTGATGTCCAACTCATAGATGACGATGGAAGAAATCTTCCTCTAAACTCTAAAGACTTGTACGTCGAGCATGCAACTTCTTCAAAGGTCCTACATGAAACCTCTCAGTGCGAAATATAATCATCATCTAATCTTTAATGACAACTTCCCAATATACTGTGTGGATCTGCTACAAATTTATAATCATCATTGCACATTTCTACGGATCTAATCATGCATAATAGGCAATTGTGATGCAACATACTCACTAGGTATAATTTTTAAACAAGAAAAAGAGATATATAGTCTTCATAGGAGGACATTGATCAAATATCACTATTGATACAATACTAAGATCAACGAAAACCTAACGAAACCCAGAAAGAACTTCAAAGAAACTAGAAGAAATACTAGAGTAATCTCAAAACTGTAAAAAGGAACATAGAAGACTTACCAGAGAAGTAACACTAGGAGTATCAGTAACAGTTTCAATCTTTGTCTCTGACTCCCTTTAGGAAAAGAATAGAAGTTCAAGAGATTAACTGACTTCTCCCTATGTGTGAAATATGCAAGAATCTGATAATCCTCAAGGGGGAACTCTACTAGGAAAAACAACCCAACAACATCTCATGCTCAAATCTTTCCTCTATTCTAGATGCAGCAAGCGAATACATAAGGATATGTATGGATGTACTAGACTACACTAATGCATCCTCAACATCACTAATGCGCTCCTCATGAACATAGACCTCAACAAGCACAAATCTACTAGGCACCACTAATGCAACCTCAACCTCACTAGAGCCTCATGAACATCGATATCCACATTAATCCTCAACTCGACAACATTGTTAATATGAACAATATCAATAAGAAGACCCTTCGAGGAGCATTAATAAGCATGAAGTTCATATTCCTTACTTTAGAACACTTGGTTTTTTTTTCCTAAACCTACATTGACAACTTACCAATCATAGATTTTTCCATTATGACCTTAGCAATAGTATTATCAAATTTGGCAATTTTGTTAAACTGACGCTTAGGTTGTTCTCTGGCATGGGAAGAGAATGTCTTATCTAAAGGCACATCTAAAGATAATTCTAGCTCTAAAACCAAAAGGAATGCCTCTCTGATGGAATATGTAGTATGTACGACAGTATGACATAAATCTATGTATCCACATAAGCATGTTAGTGAGCTTGCATGGAAAAAACTCTCTTTGTATTTTGTCCCCAACAAAAATATGGAATATTAATATATTATGATCACCCAAATCAGATCATCCTACAAAATCAAAGAAGGCAAGAGGCTAAGCATAGATAAACGGTGCATGGAGATGAAAGATGCATGCCATTAGATGGCCTTTAAATGGAAGATGAAGGTAGTTTATTGCTTCCACTGGTACATCACCTTTGGCATCTGTACATTGCAAGTCCAATTTCCAACCAATATAATGCCATAGCATGCACGTAAGCAAACATCAGCCATCCAATCACCTATAAGAACTTGTACATGCATGCGCACACGTACATGTATAGACTGTTGTGCATAATACACTTACCACATGTGACAGAAGTATTTAACATTCATGTGCTCCGTATCCACATGCATGCGTGCGCACACAAACAAAAAAATTACCACACACAAAGTACCTACTCTTTGATTATAAAGATGCACTAAAGATTGCATTCCCAGTTGTGTGTTAGTACTGGTTGCTAGCAACAGAATCCATAAATTGGCAAAACCCTGTTAAACAGAAATCTCTATCATTAAATAACAAGATATCTGATATTTGATTGTTGGTTAACTGAAGTGCAAAATTGCACTGAGATTTGAATTTCAGAAACACATGAATAATTCTGCTGGCACATAATATACATAATGTGAGATGTTTGGATGAAAGACTTGAGATCTCTTAGAAAATATATGAATTGCATCTTAAGATCATTCTCAAGTATTTTATAGTGTTTTTGATATCAATATATCCATTAGAAAGGAAGATGGTAATCAAGAAGACTAGCTACCTGTGTTCGGCTTTTTCCAGAACCAAAAGCTCCTGAAAGATTTCCAAACCACCCATCAGCCCTCATATAGTTGTTTGATTGTGTATTTGGCAGTGACACAGCATGAAAAATAACTTATCAGTTCGTACCGATATAACCTAGTGTCAAAGGCAAAACACTCAGAGTACAAGGAGATAAACTAGTTACAAGGCCTGCACCAAAAATAACAGCTACACTGCAAAAAAACAGCAGAAACGAAAAAGATGATTTAGAAATGGACTCATTGTACAGTAAGATTTTCACAGTTATGATGGTTGAAGAATATAACATTGAACCTAGTGAAACTGAGAGCTGATAACTGATCCTGAACAGCTTCATTAGCCTGTTGTCCAGCCGAATATAAGAAACCTCCAAGCCAATCTCCAAAGTCTACATCTGCCAGAAGGGGCAGATATACTCCATCCTGGCTCAATACAGAAAGATAATTAATATCATTTACTGCACAAATTTTGTTTTTAAATAAAAATAGTTAACTAGATGTAACCTACTGGATATAACTGTATACAGAGTATTCATGACAACAGTCTGTGCAACAAAAGAAATTTGGAAGACATTTATTAATAAAAATGACATAATTTAACAAAAATTATAGACTAGAGATCTAACTTACTGTTTGATTAAATAACACAAGAAAAAAAGAATCTATAAATAGATTGCTAGTAACTCAGTGTGATCAGTGGCAGTATCAGAATTCCTAGTTTTAGTACTATTAGATCAAATCCCATTTCTTTGCTTATGGATTGAGTAGAGATATGGATGCTACACATACCCAAACTTGGATCTTCTAGTCCTGAGCCACGATTCACCACATTGCAGACCTCTTAGCGAAAAAGAAGGGTGGGGGGAGGGGGTGTGGAGGAGCAAGATCGACAGAGATTGACAGTAGTATTTTTCCTTCAAAGTTATCATGGTATCAGAGCCATAGTACTCAGATACACCAGCATCTCTGGCCACCACCCTCATCGTATCAACCTTTCTATCTCACCGCCACCCTATCTGCTCCCTGATGCTTAGGAGACGCAGCTCATTGTTGCCAATCACCATGTCTTGATGGGCTTCGTACATGAACTTTCAAGTGGATCCTACTTCTCAAAAAAGATGCAAAGCCAAGGGGGACTGGAACTCTTTCTCGGATGCAAAGAAAAGACTCACCATCTTCAATGAGGCGTAACAGAGAAAGACCATTGCCTTCAGTGCTTCGGAGCTTAGGCAACACTCTCATTGCGCTCACAGGTCGTAGGGGTGCTTGCTGGTGAGGGATAGACGAATCCCTCCACCCCCAAATATTGAATATCGAGATCATATAATACAGAAAAATTCCATATTGGAAATGGCATAATGGGTGACATATCGAGGTTATTAAGTAAATATCGAATGTCATATCACATGGGAAATATACAAGTTCTAAATAAGATCTGGATAAGGAAATACATACATAAATCATGTAAAGTTATATTAAATATGTTTAGGGTACACCTACATGAGCAATATTCATTAAGCCTATAAATTTATGATGACTAATCACTTTAGAAGCTTGCAAATATCTAAATCATAAAACTAATGGAATGTCCAACCTTCGAAAAGTGAAAATAAACCCGAATTAAAGTCTTGTGCCATTAAAGCTCAATAGTAGCAAAAGTTGGTAGACGTATAGAGCCTAAATAGCTACTAATATATCAAAGAAAATTGACCAAAAACAATATGGGATATCAATTTCCTTATAGTTATGGCCAGGCTTCAAAAACAATAAGTAAGTTGATATATTAGTTATGTTGGACTACTAATTGATATTTAACATTGGGAATATCACCTTCACTTTCCAACGCTTCGCTGTGACAATAAACCCCAATAGGCTAGGTATTCGGAGTGAGTTGGGAGTGTTAGGTTAACATTTACAAATTTTCGGCCAAAAGATGGAGAGGGAAGCAAAGGTCATTCTCTAAGTACAGCTAATAAACAGCCATCTTAACCTTCTTTTTTCTGAATCTCTGCCAAACCCAATTGAAGTATTTTCCAAAACAATAGATTTCTCTAAGAGTCATGACATAGTTGAAGGACAACACTAACATGAATTATCCAAGTAATATATTATCCATAGGATTGAGATTGGCACTGGCCCAGTTGTGCCCCAAATTCACTAAACTACGACCAAACTAAGAATTCCCTCATCTCCCTCAAAATAAGCAAGTGTGTGTGAGCTCTTGCATGAGCAAAAAAAGAAAAGAGCAGGATTCATCATCCTTCACCATCAGATTGTAAGGTTTGGAGTCATCAAGATCAAAGTTTGATCCCAAATCATTGCATTCCTATCCATGGAGTGCAAGAGTGAAATGACACCAGAGTACCTAAGAAGCAAGACGAGCAACATGGCAAGCGAAAATGTGCGAAAGACGAGGTAACCTTGCATACATGTCGAAACCAAGAGTGGGAATAATAATTAGGAGAGGCTAACCCTATTTCATAGCATTTGGGCAATGAACAGGAAAAATCATGTTCAATCTACAAGGCTCTAATAAAGAAATGAGGCCTCATCAATGTGGTGGCTCCCCCCAAGAAGTGATGGTTCATCCCTCAAGCATGGATGAAAGAGAAGAGGATTGCACAGCTCGAATAGTATCATGCCACATGTTCAACAAAGAGGCGAACTAAGGCCAGATCCAATGAGTTCATGGCTACCCCCCCCCCCCCCCCCCTCCTCCCAAATCCCAATCCTTGTGGCCTTGAAGTCAAGGTAATTATTACGTCCTATGTTAGCAGCTACTCCATATTTTAATTAGAAATTATCAAAACTTAAATTAGAGAAAGACTGGAACTGTATGGAGATAAATGACTACAAGATGAATACACAATTCTTCTTGCAATCGAATCATAAGGATTATAACTTTGTAAATCTAAAGAACCTATAACAATGAGAGCCTAGCCAGAGCGGTTCCTTGGTTCCATTAACAATCACGTAATAACCTTGACATGGGTTGCTTGCAAGGAAGATCAAAACAAGATAATAAAAGGGCTTACTTGCTAGAGGCATACTATGAGAACATAGCAAATAGTCTTTTATGGTAATATGGACCTTATCTTGAGTGAGCTTGATGTAAAAGCTATCTCCTTTGTACTTTACAATGGACATCTTGATGAGAATGATGAAGAAAAGAGAGAGATTGTTGACGTGAAAATTCTCTTTCTTGACGGCTTTTGCACCCAATATGATCTCAGATTTGTCTTTTTGGATTTTTGGATCCTTCTGAAGACTAAATAGGAAAATCCTCTCCTTTATACACAACAAAGAAGATTTTCTTGAAGATAAGGAAGACGAGTAACATGAAGACCCTTCTTTGATGACTTGATCTTCAATATCTTTAGATTTGCTTTATGAAAGCCTTTTCCTTAATTGTGTACTTTAAATCAAAGAGAATCACTCTTTGGTATGGAAGAGTGGGCGGAATTGATGAAGAAGAAGAAAAGGTTTATCTTAACTATTCTCTCTTCTTTTCTTTAATCTTCTCCAAAAAGGAGGAAAGATCCTTTTGATCTTCTCCAAGAAGGAAAGATCCTCTCAATGTAGGAGTTGATTGGGTATGTATAGAGCTCCATTAAATTTAAAAACCATGAATTAGTTTTATACTTCAAACTTATAGAAATCGAAATCAATTATTGCAACTAGAATCCAAAATTAACTCAAATTCAGGCCTAAAATTTAATTCTATTGGTTAAGCTATCGGTAGTTCCACCGCTTTGAGCTCTCTGTTTGGTCTAGGAAATGGATCTACCAATAGTTATGAAGCATCAGCTCCAAATATTATTCTAAATTGTTTGACTTAAAAAAACTGTTATATTTTTTGCTCCAAACTCCAATTGAGGTCCTTCCGGAACCGTCGGAAAAAGAATTTAGAGTTCTACAACTTTCTCTTACATGAATTTTTTTCAGTTCGAGTTTGATCTATATAAATATAGCGTCGAAGTTATTAATGCTGCACAACCTTTAACAAAATCAATTTTGTTCTATTTTGATATCCGTTTTGACTCATTCTTTGACCAGATATTCTTAATGATTTCCAATCATCAATTTTTAGTGTCAACAGTCAATCAGTCCTAGCTAAATTGGCCCAAGTCCCCAGCTTGCCAAGCTAATATAAAGAAGTGGCGAGATTCATCCTTTGTTAATGCCGAACAAAAGCCCAATTTTAGAGCCAAAAATACATCCATGTTGATGTAATGGTGTATCTAAACCCCTTCCCTTACAACTAGATCCTCACCTAATCCAGAAGTTGTACCATTAGTACCCTAGACAGTCACCTCTTAGAAAGGGCATCGTTCCGCAGGGGAAAAAGTATATTCTATCCCACCCTAGACTTGAATATTCACTCTTCATTGGTCCCTAGGCAAATTCTGCTCAATAATGAGAAACGGACTTAGGCATCAAAGGTTTTTTAGTCAGGGCTATTCCAACCAAGTCTAACGAGATAATCTCTTGTTTTAACCTTTTTTTATTGTTATGGCTAGCTTAACCAAAACCATTTAAAATGTGTATATGTATAATTGTATGTATATACATACATATAAATACACACACATATATATGAGAAAATGGGTACCAAATGTCATAGAAAGAAAATTTTCCTCCTACGGTGGCAAAATCTGATCTTCCCCCAATTTTTATTTCGATCGGACTAAACATTGTTGATCTTCACCTCCTAGGGGATTACTTGGACCCAAAATCTTGGCGTTTAGTATTTATTTAACCATTTTGAAGTTCAGTGTTCATTTTAATCATCAATCAATGGGATGCAAAATTAAATAGTCTGACAACACAACATTTGATACACTCCAAAGGATGGGAAAATGAGCATTAGTCCTAAGATTTTTGGTATGAGTAATCCCATAAGGGTTATAGAGAGAGAGAGATAGATTACCTTTGGCACAACAATCTATCAGAGCCAGAGCCAGAGGACAGACTTGTTAAGATCTTATTGGGAAGCACAATATGGAGTATTCATAGGAGGGAAATAAAAAAATAAATATTTAAATCAGGATTTTGTGCAAGCTGAAGCTAAACAAATTCATGGAAAATATTATCAGAATGACTATTATATAATGCCAACCTATCAAAGATGTAAACAACCATAAGAGGGAGGTTCTATAAAACCGGAATATCATCATATGATGATATTCTTTTAGGCTCAAAGCTCACTAAGTTGGTAGATATTTCACTTGAAAATTTCAAAACTAAAAAAGAGCGAGGCAAAATTGTAACTCTATATAATTGAGGATTACAAGCGAAAGAATATACGGTTCAATTCTTATAATAGATGAAAATAGTTCATTATTACAATCACTCAATAAAAATCACAATTTTCATCTATGAATCTGGAAACCTGTAATGATGGGAACATACACGGAGTGGCTCCTTGGCTCTGTTGACGTACGCCAACCACCTTAACGTGGAGATTATGGAGAAGATCTCAAAGAGGAGATGAGTCTTGCTTGCTCGAGATGTATTGTGAAAATATAGGAAGAAGTCCTTCACAGCAATGAGGCTTCTCCTCAATGAGCTTGATATAAAAACTCTCTCTTTTATACGTAGGAATGGAGATTTCATGGGAAAAAACAAGGATCTTATTGATATGAAATCTTTGTTCTTGACAGCAGCTTAGAAAATTCTCCAATTTTTAGGACTCTTGGAGCCCTCTCAACATTAGATATCATAGTTTTTATAAAATTTCATGAATTTTCAAATCCTTCAATTAATCTTGATCTTGGTCATTAAGATAAATCGAATCCTAATCCAAACCCTCCAAAGGCCCTTCCAAGTATCCCTCTACCTAACTTGGCTAGACGGATAATATCTTTTTCCAACTTTTTAGATTATGATCTTAACCCCTAGGTCCACTAAAACTCAATTTCTTGGGTTGGATTTTAGTTTCAATTTGACCTTCCATCAAGTAGATCCAAAATTAACAGTTTATAATTAGTAGAATATCTTATATCCATTTGAAAGAACGATAAATATTCAAAACCAATAAAATTTGACTTTAAAGAAGTTAAGGAGATGAAGATCATGATCCAAAAATACTTTATAAAATAATGGGATTATTGTGTTTTCATGGACAGCTCATCTAGGTTCTTTGTTGTTGTTGTTGCATGGTAGCTCATTTGCATTAACACGCGCGCACACACACGCGAGCGCGCACACATACACACATATCATGTTTACAAACACATATACATGTGTGTATGTATAAATGTATATATACACATAGATATATACATGATATAAATACATATATATAAACTCACATAAGTTTCCTACATTGACAACTCATTTATTGTGATCTCATACACATATATAGAATTTGAGCCATCTTTTGAGACTTAAGGTGCAATAGAGATAAGGAATAGAGCACTCCCTCCATCAAATTTGTGCCTCATTGGTAAAATCATCTCCTTCTCTTGTGGACGTAATCCAAGGGCCTTGGATCAAACTAAATAATTCTTTTTGCGTGATTGCTTGCATATGATCTTAATTACATGTGATAGGCGATATATGGAGCGAGAATTTGAACCATAATAGTTTTGCACACCTTGTAGATTGACAAACTAGGTGTGTGGTTTACGACTATTCTAGCCCACCAGTATTCAAGAAGGATTCTATTTTTCTTGAGTCATTCTAGAAGGATACTATTATCATGTAATATTTGACAGAAATATAGCTATTATGAAACTATCAACGATATTGAAAAAATCAAGGCCAGCTATTAGGCTCACTTGTGAAGAACAATACATTAATCTGTTTCTTGTGCATGTGATCACCTTTAACACTGTCAGGGAACTGAAAATATTAATCTTGAGTTCCTTTTTGACTCACCTCCCTTCTTTGATTTTATTAATTTGTTTCCTCCTACTTTCTCTAACTTCTTATTGTAGTTTCCTTTTTTCTTTCTTTTTTTTTTTTTTTTGGTGAAAAAATAGGATTAAGGTTTCCTCAAAAATACACACATTATTCACATTTACCCGTCAACTGACATCGGCGAGAAATCGAACCGGGCACTGCCCTCTTTGAAGGGAGGGGGTTATATAACTGGAGGGCTAATATGCACGGTTAAATGACCATATGAAACTAATAGCGCAGCGTGGTTTGTAACGGTGTCACCAGATTGTAGTTGTGAGTAATATGATAAGAAGTGAGAACATTTGAGAAAGGTGTACGAACCCGAGCAAAAGCAATAGCCCCAATTTATGGTTGCAATTAGTGGAGTAGCTAGAAATGAGGGTTATTAGAGCAGTCTCCAAAATTTTCAAATACCCAATACTCTATTCCCTTTTGACCCAATTGTAGCCACCAAATAGAAAAAGAACAAAGATATCAGACACTTACCAACACATTTCCAGCAGGCAAAGCGTTCGCCGAACCAATTGCAGCCAAAGAGCCAACTGAAATTGTTGGGAGCCAAAAAATAAAATAAAAATGAAAGCATTTCATCAAACACCTTGCGTTCAATTTTGATCAGAAGCCAACCTGATACAGTGGCTGCTATTGCTAAAGATGGCATCTTTATGGGCAATTTGACCTCCCCTTCTCCCTTTCCTACAAAAATAAAAATAAAAAAATAGAAGAAAAATAGAAGAAAAATTCAGTAAGCGAGAGAGAGAGAGTGTGAAAGGATTAAGACAACCTTGGGATTTTGGTTCGTTTTTGATAGCGGAGGCTCTCGCCGGAGCAGAAGAGAGAGGGAAGAAGCGGCAGCAGCTCATTTTTGTTAAAATTAAATTCTGATGGATTTTTTTATTTTTATTTTCTCTCTTTATATAAATAAATAAATAAAAGAGGGGAAATGTTGGAACCAGATAATTAAACTGGAGAATCGAGAGGAACTAGATGATGCTGTCGTGGGATATGCAATCGGGTCGGTTCGGGTCGGCTTGAAGCCCAACCTCGGACCCGATCCTGACCCAGCAGCATAACACGTGTACCCTACGTGTGACCTTCCACAGAGATAAGAACAAAGCTATATGTTCTTTCGAGGGAAAAAAAATAAATAAAAAGGTTCGCGCAGAAATTTCAGAGCTCGCTAAAGACGAAGAAACGACTCTCAGGTGATATTTTTCCTAATTTTATTTAATTTTCTTACATTTAAACTTTGTGAAAATCTCAGTTTTTTTCTAATTCTACGATTGTTGGATCTTGCTGTCGTTTGAATCTGTGAGGCAATTTATCAAACAATGTGTGTGCAAGCGATCTTCTGCAAGAAAATGATTAATTTTTGTTTTAATTATTGAATATAATTGATAATTTAGTTGGTAAATTGGTGCAAGGACTTGAATAAAGCTCGTGTAGGCTGTAAATTTAGTTAACTATTATTATGTATTAAATTTGGTTGATTTGTATGAGTATTTTAATTATTTCGTGGGGACTTTCATCCTTGCTATGAGAGTTCATTTTATTAGGTTGGACACTTTACATGAATCTTAGAGGATCTGATCAAAGTTGTCAATTGACTCGGAAATACAGTGTTGCACCGGACCGTCGCTGAAAAGCCATGTAGTGGGAGCAAAGACCTAGGTGTTGGAACCTGTGATTGTGGTTTGCAGCAGTTTAAGGCATCACTGCATGACCCTTTTATAATCAAGGGGACGAAGAATGGGAGAGAATCATTTAGGTTCCTCGGTCCATGGTATTATCAGGTTTCCTAAGCTACTTGGAGTGGTTGAGTACTGGTGATAAATGGCTGGACAAATGGTAGAGACAAGCAGATGACTGGGAGGAGATCCCCAATTAGGGATGAGAAAGGGCAGATCCAACGGCCAGTCCTTAGCCCCCACCCTATTCAAAATTTTGAAAAAAAAAAACCATCCTATTCATAATTTTGAATTACAAAAAAATAAAATATTCATTTTTAATTTAAAATTTTGAATAGGACAGGCTAAGAATTGGCCCTTGGATCTGCCCCATTCTCATCCCTAGCCATAATATGTTCCGTGAAAAGAGTTTTGCGAGAATTACATGTTCTTCTGAGTGGTCTAAGAGGGCAACATTGCAGCCTAATGTGACACTGGATTCGCAATGTTAACCTTACTCCTTGTCTTTTAGTGCTGGATGGCCAAGGTGTTGGGAGTGATCAGTGCATGACCATCAGGATGTCTACATTCTGAGATCTAAATCTTCTTTTCCTCTACCTATGTATAGATATTTTGGGGAGCCCAAAGCCACTGAGGATTGGAAGAGCTTTGAAAGCAGTTGGGTGCAAAGAAAAGAACAAAGCTTGAAGCATCTTAGGGAGAGGCTAGTTGATGGAGTTCGGTAGAGGCTTGAACAGATATGTGTCTGGATGGAGCAGCATTTAGATATCCATTTATGATAGCTCTGGCTCTGGGAGAGATGTTGAAGGTGTGGTAGCACAGGTTGAATTTCTTAGTGAATTAGTCTTAGCAGTACGTGAATGAATATATATTGATGAGAGTTCTTCTGTTACTCTCTGGTATTATGGAGTTGTGAAGTCATGGTAGATACTCTTTTTGCAGGTTTTATTGCTCTCTAATATACATTTTTTTTAAAGTCCCTGCTACTACACCAAAACTCTGAAGTTATGATGAGGGTCGAGAGAAATTGTTTTGTATTTTAACAGGTCCTTGCAGGATGAAGGCCTATTTTAGGACTGAAATATGGGCTTTACGAAGCGGTATATATATTTTTTTAAAAATCTGCAATTAATTGCGCATCCGGCAAGATTTGAATCTAGGTTATTTTGATACCATTTTAAAGTTCTTGCCACTACCTAAACTTAGAAATTATGGTGAGAGTTGAGTGAAATTATTTTGTATTTTAACACATCTCTTGCATAGGAATTTGTTTCTTTTAAGCAAAATGCACAGGAATTTGTTTGCCTGATCAGTAGCACTGTTTTGAGCAATGTTGTGAGCAATGTTGTGTTCTCTGGGCTTAAATGAGCAAGTTTTGCAAGTAAGGGCCAATACTGGGGTTGGCTTAATGTTAACCATAAAATAGCTCTTGAAACTTAAGTCACATACTCTTATCTATCATCATCTTCTTGGTCTGATTATTCTCCACATCTGCCTCGGAGGCTAGCAGTAGGGTACCAAAAAATTCATGCTATTATGTGCATAAAAAAACTAGTAATTTTTCATCTGCACTTCTTATCGTCTGCATCCAACGTTATGGGATTAACGTACTAGCTTTAAAAAAAAAAATCCCCACTGCTCAGCAGGGCAACATCGTTAAATTTCAATATCTGTCCACTTTCCTTTGTTATCTGGACTCTCCAATTGCTGTTAGTTCACTAGCTAGGCATTGATGACCAAGATCTGGCTTAGTTTAAGAGGTGGAATTGGATCATGGAAGGTCTCAAGTTGAAGCCCACTCTAGCGTCTTTTCCGATATCTGTAGATATGATTCTCTTAGTTCTAGTCTTTGTTTCTAATTAAGATTTTCTTACTTTCCATTCTTGTTTCTAATACTGCCAGGACTACTACTTTCTAGGGCTTGGCTGCTTGTTTGTGTAGCCAAATGGTTTGTATCGTCACATTAAGTTTATTGTATTTGTTCATTCTTTCTTAGTATATGAAGTTTTGATAAATAGATCAGTAAATGGTGGTCTTATACTTCAAGATATGTTATTGACGCATACAATGCCTGGTTTTTTTTCAGGAAATTACTGATAACAACCATGCTGCTAGCTACTGCCTAAGCTTATCTAGAGGGGCTTCAGGAGTAATCTGGTACAAAATAAGATACTTACTCGGGTTGCAAAATGGCCGAACCTAACACATCTATGCATTGTGACTTAGAAGATAAAGGTGGTTCAAATAACACCTGAATCTCTATTTCCATTTTTTTTCTTCAGATAATACTATTGAATGATCTCTTTTGGTGTAGTACATGATACTCCTGATATACATATCCTGCTTGAGTTATCCTTCAATGGTGTTCCCTTATTTTCCTCAATACCTTCTAGCTAAATTAATAAATTCGTTCAAAGAAAAAAAATATATAAGGACCAATTATGCCCATGAGGAAGGAAGGTCCAACTAATTGAAATTTTCAAAATATAAGATAAAACTTTCAATCTTAACTTGAAAGTGCACTTAATGTTTGCACGACACAAATTGCGAAAATTGCTGTTTGGCGTAAATCCCACCATTTTGTTCGTGTCTAATCTTTTTAGCCATGAAAGTTGGGTAGTTCCTACCTTTTTTATGATCTTTTCTTCTCATATCACCCATAATAAGGGGTCTTGCGCTGAATTGTCTTTGCTCATTTGTAAGAGGAAGTCTGGCAGTGAATCAATACTGGAAGACAATCTATGGGATCAAAATAATACAAGGGATGTTATGGTAATATTGCACAAAAATGGGATAATATAACTTGTACTGTATGAGGAAAGGCTATACTGGTTTTCCCTTCAACTCATACTCTCAATTAAGCACGGCAAGCGGATGAGAGAAAAATAATTTGTATTGTGATACTGATGGGGACATTGAACCGCTAGGATTAGTTAGGATTTATTATTTAGATTTTATTTGAGATTTTAGAATTTTTATTTTATTTTTAATTATATGTGTGGTGCACATATTGTAGGTTATATATAGTCATGCATTGAACCTTTTAACTTGTGGAAGATTGATTATGAAAAAAAAATAATCCGTAGGTATGTTGCTTTGAAAATCTAACAAGTGATTTTTAAAAAAAAAAAAATTAGAATGGACTACTTGCATAAGTATGAGGCTCAAATTTCTTCCTCTTTTGATATTGTTATCAAACCCTGGATTGTTGATAGAGATTTGATTAGGATTTGATTAGAATTTGGTTAGATTTAGTATTATCTTGTTGCATTAGGATTTGATTAGATTTGATTAGAGATTTGGATATATTTGGTATTTTGTTACTTTAGAATTCTCTATATATATGGCTTGTAAAACTCTAATTTGAATATAGAGTGAAATATGATTTTTTTTTTAGAACATGTGATTTGCTTTATCAAATCTTTACTCGAGTGATTCGTGACAGAGTGGGCGTGTGATTCGGCTGGACGTAAGATTCAAACCTTAATTTATCCTCCAAAACCCTAAGTTTTTCCCCAATTCATCCACCATAAACCCTAAATCGCTTTCGTCCGCCGTCAAATTGGTATCAGAACTCAAGATCCACATTTTCAGGTATCAGAGTCCAAATCCATCTCCATCTTTTTTTTTTATTTCTAGATTTGAGAGAAAAAAATCTGAAAAAAAAACTAAAAAAAAAATCTGGCAGTAGATCAGATCTAAAAAAAAAGGAGCAAAAAAAATAGAAAAAAAAAGAAAAACAGATAAAAAAAGAGGGAAAAAAACGAGTGAGAAAAAAAAAAGAAGAGAGAAAGAGATAAAAAAAAAAAGAGAGAAAAAATTCGAGTGAAAAAATGTAAAAAAAGAGAGAGGAAGAAAAAAAAAACCAAAATTCCCCTATCCTCCTACAGCAGGCAGCAGCAAGCAGCAGTTGTTCCAAACCCGTTAAGGAGAATCCAGACCTGTTAAGGGTTTTTTGGGTGATTGTGAAGTCATTTGAAGCCCGGTTCGTATCGGATTCGAGATATAATCGACACATTCCAATTTTGGTATTTTCTGAATTTAATTTAAATATGGGATTCATATTTTGTGAAAAATACATCAATACTGATATCGATTTCAAGCAAGTGGAGTGTGATATATATGATGCAGTCCCATATTTTCATGGTTATAATGATCCTAATGGTTATGATAATTGGGAAAGCAATTTGAAGCAATTTTTTCGTTACTTTCCGTTGACTTCAAAGCAAAAATACAATTATGCAAAATTAAAGTTGGTTAGAGAAGTTTCTGATTGGTATCTCAACAACTATAAATCTCGTCCAATTTGGAATCGTTTGCAGTTTTTTCTTCGTGCACGGTATGCTCCGCTCTTGTTTTTAAACAATGTTCAAAGTGTGAAGGATATGGACACTCTGCTCATTAGTGTCCTTCTATCAAATATTCGACATGTGGAGAATTTTGGTATTATGAGTATGAGTGCCCTAAAAAGAGTCTAGATATCGATATATCCGCTTTCGAGATTTTAGGCGATGAGACCGAGTCCAGCATACAATTTGCTACAGATCTAAAAGTTGATGATTCGATTTTTCTGCCAGAGTCAACTACAGAAATATTCATTTGCCCTGTTCATGAAGATCGTGTTTTCAGTGACTTTCCAGCTCACATTCCAAATTCTTTATTTTCTACAGAAGCGATAGATTTTGACTTCTCTCCAGATTTTCTACAATTGTTATTGTCGTCACCATGGAAATGTCAGATAGCATACATTTGGCTTCCAAACTGTTCAATTTTCTTATATTTAGTTCGGTGGAAAGGTTTGCCAGATTTCGAGAAGATTGACTAATTTCAGTTGACCGTGCTTGACTTTCTTCTTATCGCTATTCACCAGGTGGTGAATATTTTCAAGCGCGGGAGAATTGATAGAGATTTGATTAGGATTTGATTAGAATTTGATTAGATTTAGTATTATCTTGTTACATTAGGATTTGATTAGATTTGATTAGAGATTTGGATGTATTTGGTATTTTGTTACTTTAGAATTCTCTATATATATGGTTTGTAAAAATTTGAATATAGAGTGAAATATGATTTTTTTTTTTTTTTTAGAGTATGTGATTTGCTTTATCAAATCTTTCCTCGAGTGATTCGTGAGAGAGTGGGCGTGTGATTCGTCTGGACGTGAGGTCCAAACCCTAATTTATCCTCTAAAACCCTAAGTTCTTTCCCAATTCATCCACCACAAACCCTAAATCGCTTTCATCCGCCGTCAATTGTCCTTTCCCAAGTCCACCAAATTCTTACCAGAAACTTCTAGTTTCGCTTTATCCCGCATCAAATAAGTTAGCACTCGACCACGAGTGATTAAAAATGAAAGTAGCTTTAGTATTTCGTGGAGGTACCAGATAAGCTGCGTTTGGACTCGCCAACTAAATCACAAAATTATGTGATATTTTGTGGATGTTGGATAACAGTATTAATACTTTAGTATTTCATGGAGGTACCAGATAAGCTGTGTTTGGACTCGTCAACTAAAAATCACAAAATTATGTGATATTTTGTGGATGTTGGATAACAGTATCGATTATATTTTTCAGGGTAGTTTTTGGAATGGCCTTGAAAATATGGAATCCCCTAAAATCATGATAATTCTAATTTATATTATTGATGGTTTTCGCTTATGTATTAGTTATGTTTCCTAGTTTGACTAACTGTTCTTATGAAACCAATCAATCAACCAATATTAAGATTCTTTAAACTCCTGTAACTCTAAATCTGGGAACTCTAAAAGGATCTGGATTTTTTTTATCAAAACATGCATTTCTCTTAGACAAAGAAGGGATTTTACTCTAGTATTATATGACCCATGGAGGTAAGAATAGTCGGAATTTTCTGGATGCCAAATGTGGTATCCTCAAAATTGTTTGCAATGTATACGGAAGAGACGAGGAAGGGTTAGTCAGATCTAGCCTTTTGAAAATGCCTTGACTGCCTCTGGAACTGTATTAGATGTATGGCCAATTGGTAAGCAACGTAGAAATCATAGTGACTTTAGAATCATTTAGGCTCTGGACCATATGTCTGAAAGCACAAATCAAAAGTCAGTTAAATACAGTTTCCTCATGGGAAACAGGAACGCCTGATATCTTATAGTTAATACAGTTCATATTTGGCGACTTGACAGGAAAATTTATGTCAAGAATGTTATTGAGGCCCAAATCAAGAGAAGTGCACGGAGATGGATGATTAATGAGGTCGAACCAATTTGGCCCAAAGGGAAATCCCTTTAAGGAATCTTGGATCCAACATTACTTTAACCTATACCCGGTCACCTCCAACTCAATATGGAACTTGTCAGAGATTTTTTAAAACTGTGGTGCAATAAACAAAGGTTTTTACCCATAAAAAGGGCGGTCCTGCAGGGCCTTATTTTGAGCAATAGGTAAATTTCATTGATGAAGGGAAGGGGGAAAAAATGATAATTCAATGCACACACCTTACCTCATATACTGATCTTTGTTTGCAGTATGATACAGTTCCCGCGATGTCTGAGTCATCACTTTGAGTTCAGGCATATCATTGGTAGTTAAACACCTCGTCAGTAGTGAAATAGATTGATTGTAACTTACAGCTACATCTTCATTATCTTGGGGTCAGCCACCACTCTTCACTATCACCATGTGGATAGACAAGCCACCTGGCTCCTCCAGCCCCCTCCACTTTATTCATCTCATAATTAGGTTGAATCCCAGCAGTGATATATGTCAGATTATAAAGCTATCTTGTATTTGGATTTAGTTTAGATTTTGTCCCACATTGCCTGTATGATTGTTTATTTGGTGTTGAAACACCTATAAATATATGTATCTCTTGACTCATAATAAATAGATTGGTTGGTTCTTATTATTTCATAACAATATACTTCCTCTTCTGATGCATTTTCTGATTTCATTGTGATATTATAACTTTCAGCCCTCACCATAACTGTTGGAGTTTTGGTGCAGAGGGAGAGATCCATACCTATCCTTTTTAACCGAATTCATCAATTTGTTCAAGCTGGGTCACTTTCTCATGTTCAACTTGAGAAGGGTCCCGTTCGTTCCTAGTTAGGGGAATATGTTCAACCTGGATGTCCCTTTTGTTCTAGCATAGTAGATTGTCAAAACATATCTTTGTTGAGGTGAAAACAAGCATGTCATGTACTCACCATGTCAAAGTTTAACTACTGTTGTGTCATACTCCTAGTACCTCTTATGTCTGTTCGCTGAGTTCGTATCAAATTTCTGATGTATTTGACCTTGCACGGTGGTTAATTTTGTTATGTTGTCTTAATTCTTAATCAGTCCCCAACTTACGTTGGTGAGCTCCAATGCTATTTAAACCACCAGGCATCATTGTTAGAATTATTTCTCAAGTAAGTTAAAAGTATTTCTTTTCTCAGGTCTGTACAGAGATAATGTAGAAAAAGAAGCTTCAGAAGCAAATAAAAGTCTGGGCGGGACCAAAGATACTCCGGAGCATGGAAAAGATATCCTGCAGCATGCAACTGATAATAATGATCAGAGTATCAAAGATGAGGTCATGGAACAACATATAGTCGCAAACAATGAGGATGACACAGGAGAAATCAATATGGAGGCTGCCATAAAAGCTGATGATGTCTTGCGAGCTGGAGGCTATGGAGCTCGTGATGATATAGGCAGTTTTCTTCCAGTTGCAATTGATTCTACTGACTTTGAGGCTTCACTTCGTGATGCACGGGATTTTGAAGAGCCACAAGGTGAAACATCAAGGCCAGGCCTTGGCTGGCAAGAGTCTATGGATGATAGCTCGTATCGACATTGAATCTTTACTGTTCTATGCCCATGTGTTGGAACATCTTGATAATGCTGGAATATGTGATGTGATTAATGAATATTACCTTCTAGGTTTTCTGTTATGTTGCCATTGTAAGCATTTGTTTGTGACAAATGTTGTGTGGCATGTGTTTGTGACATTCTCAAGGATCTACATATATGTAGAGCAATGACGCAAGCATGGAACTCTTAAGTGGCCTGACTTCGCGCCTGTAGGGATGAGAATGTGCAAGTCCAATGGTTAATTTTTAGGCCGTTTTATTCAAAATTTTGAATTAAAAACAAAAAAATTTTTTTTTTTTTAATTTAAAATTTTGAACAGCCCAAAAGTTGGTCAATGGACCTGTCTATTCTCATCCCTATTGCTCTGTTCTGATTGCTCTGAGGGTCACTTCCAACATTCTAGTTACCAGTTCAATTGCTTTTATGTTTGTAGAATGCTGTATGAATTATGGACATGTCTTCTTTGTGTAATTGTTGATGTAGGTGAGAGCATCTCATGTCAACTTTATCTTATTGTACTGTGTTCTTAGTTAATAATCTGTGTGTTTTTTCAATTTCTGGTTATGATTGCTTTAACTTGTACTTACTTTCTTTAAATGATGATATTTAACTTCATCCTGTTTTATCCTTTTTTTTTTGTCTTTTGTTTAAGTTGTATTAGATATTAACAGACTATATTTCCATTTTTTGTTATATGTATTTGGCTTATTTGTTTATTTATTTATGCTGAAATGTTTATATTCATTATTATTTGCTTGACTGATTGAATTAGTGAGTAATTGATCCCTCTAGGTGTGTAACCTCCTATCTACCAATTCATTCTGAGACCAGATATATATCCCTACCTTTCTTTTCTATATTTTTTTAGTCCTTTTCTCGAAATTAGCTTTAGAGCCATTAGCGAGTGAGCTTATCTTGTTTCTTCTGAAGTGAAGTGAGTAAGCTCTAATTCTCGATCTAGTGAACTTTTTATAGCCCAGTGCTCTCTCTCTTCCCTTACTTTTTTGAGTGAGTTTTTTCCTTTTCCCCTTCTTTAATTTCAACTTTTTCTGCATGGTACTCTCCCTACAAGATTAGAAAAATAATCCAATCTATTATTAACTCTTAAGGGAAATTCTAAATATGCCCACTTTTTTCTAATTACGCCCACCTTCTAAGTATTAAAATTAGGGATTTTTTCCTAAGTACGCTCTCCAATATTGGAATATTTTCAATTTGTTCTTATTTTTTTCTTCAATCTCTTCAAATCTTTTTGAATATCCTTACACATTTCTAAATTTCAATGATGATTTTTCAAAATAAGCTTTGATAATAGATTTTGGGAGAAAAAATTATTTTTTGAATTTGATAATTAAGATTGAGACAAAGAAGACAAGAGAGAAATTTCTAATTAAGATTAAAGTTAAGTATTCAGGAATAGAATACAACTGGAAAGAAATAACGTGGGCACAATTAGAAAAACGTGGACTTGGTTTTTGATTTTTTTTTTTTTTTTTTAGCAATTACTTTTGGTTGTCCCCATGTCCCCCATCAGCTAAAGCCCAGCGCAGGAGGGCCCTTTTAGGTTATAGGAGTACAGGATGAAGAGTAATAAAGATAATTATTAGCTTAGTATTATTTATTTTAGAAACTGGGGTTAATTAATAAAGAAATTTAATCTGCATAATGTTTTTGTTCTTGTTCCGTGGGAGGGGATGTCCAATTTATAGAAGCTGAGTTGGAAGGGCATCATCGTAATATTTTGGGGGTTTGGAGTATGAAGGGCATCTCGATAATATTTTGGTGTTTAGATAAAATTCTAGCTATAAAACAAGAATTTTAACTTAATAGTTTATTTTTCTGGGTAATAAGAGGGTACACCCAATTCTAAGGGCGCCATATTTTTTAGGGCACACCCAAACTAGTTCCTGGACCTTTTCTAAAGTCACATCTTAATTTTCTAAAATATCCTTAATTAATATTTCCCGTCTCAAGTTCTTAAGCTCGAAAAAGGGCACAACGATGACAATAATAATAAAGAAAGTGGAGTAAGTGATTAGATTGGGTTAGTAATTTTTATTTTGGAATTTGGATTTATTGAATAATAAATAAATTGGTAGATAGATAAATAGGTTAACTTATTGTTCTTGAGAAGCAGTAATAATAATAATAAGGGTAATTAATAAATTCATAAATAGATAATTTTGGTAAATTGAATTATTTTCCAGGAGTAATAATAATAAGGGGTATTTACTGGTTTGCCCCTCAAATCTTTATATATTATGATTTTGCCCCCAAAATCTTCATATTTAGAATTTTACCCCCCAAATCTCATAAGTTACAACAATTTTGTCCCCTCTCTAACACAGTTAAATATTTGACCATTTTACCCCTCTTTTTCTTTTCTATTTTCCTCTTCTCTTCTTCTTCTCTCTTCCTCCTCTCTTCTCCTTTTCTTCATTATTTCTCCTCTCTTCTTTCTCCTCTCTTCTTTCAGTATTTAACTGTGTTAGAAAAGAGAGAAGAAGAGAGGAGGAAGAGAGGAGAAATAATAAAGAAAGGAGAAGAGAGGAGGAAGAGAGAAGAAGAAGAGAGGAGGAAAATAAAAGAGAAAAAGATGGGTAAAATGGTCAAATATTTAACTGTGTTAGGGAAAGTTAGAAAGAGGGGCAAAATTGTTGTAACTTATGAGATTTGGAGGGCAAAATTCTAAATATGAAGATTTTGGGGGCAAAATCATAATATATAAAGATTTGAGGGACAAACCAGTAAATACCCCTAATAATAATAATAACCATAACATAATAATAATAATAATTAGTTTAACTTAATTTTGTAATTAAGTTAATAGCTTGGTTTTGCAGCACCGCCCGCCAAAAGGGAGGTCGGGATCTTATAAATACGCTCGATCCCCATTCCCATCTCTCTCTCTCTCTCTCTCGCTCTCAAATCTCGATCGCTCTCCGCCAAGAAACCCTAAACCTAACTTGAACGGACCCGATTTCGATTACGATTCCGTTTCCGATTCCAATGGCGTCACTTCTGATGACGGATGATCACCGGCTAATGCCGGGGTTGCGCTTCCACCCGACCGACGTGGAGATCATCGTCGACTACTTGAAACCTAGGGTTTCAAGCCCTAAATTCAAGGTCTCCCAGTTCCTCATCAAGGAATTTGATGTGTTCTCGATGGAGCCATGGAGACTCCCAGGTAATTTCATCTTCTTTATTTAATTTCTTGCTTAATTGATTCTTTCTGACCTAACACTAGGTAATGTGATCGCATAGGTGATGGTTATTTGGGAAGATTGAAATTAAAAACCAATCTTGATAGTTTTTGGATGTATGGGAACTAGATTCGATTATATTTTGTGGAGGAAAAAGAAAAGCAAATCTTTATCCTGAATAATGTGATCGGTGTTGATTTTATTTGGAAAAGTTACATTAAAAAGCCAACATTTGAAAGTTTTGGCAAGTAGAGGAAATAAAGTCGAGTATAGTTCTAGGAGGAAAAAAACCAATCTTTTGCTTAATTAGCATTGTTACTGCTATCAAATTTTGCATAGTTTCTAACTATTTCGATATTATTTTCTCTGGCCCATCAACTCTAAGGTTCTTAAGATGATAAATTTTGCTTATTTCTCTTGTTTTACAGTCATCTTTGTTTCTTTGCTAGTTGCTATTCAGTTTGATCAAACTGTCTTCGTTAAGGTTCCTAACATGTGACTGGCTTGCAGGTGACTCCTTCCAGTACCAAAGCGAACAGAAGGACATGTATTTTTTTACCCCGAGACACCCAACCAGCAAGGGATCTCGAAGAGCTTCGCGCATGGCCGGGAGTGGCTTCTGGCTAGGCAATGGCGCAGATCACCATATTGAAATAAAAACTAAAGTTAGTGGTAAGGTAACAACTAAAGTCATTGGGCACAGAACCCAATTGACTTTCATGATCAGTAAGGGGACTGGCTTTCAAAAGACTGACTGGATTATGCATGAATTCCGACTTCCCTGTCGCGATGCTACCAAGTTCGATGATCTCGTCCTCTGTAGAATCCACAAGAAAATGACTAAGAGGGGTAGCAAGGAAATGTCTGACAGATATATTGGGGAAGAAGAAGAGGGGGAGGTAGTAGAAGGAAGGCTGGCTAAGAGGAGGCGGACTGAGGAAGAGTTAGTACCTATCCTCCACAAACCAGAAGAGCAGCAAGTGGACGATGAAATGGAATTGGAAAAGCTGATGGAATTGGAAAAGGTGATCCTAGAGCTGCTCAATGAACCTGACTTGATGGAAGCCAATGGATGGACAACGCCATGTGGGGCTGTCGAGGTTCAGGAACAAGAAGCAGCAGCTGACACAATGACGGGGCCGGAGATGGGACAGCAGGTCCTTGGATATCGACAAGGGTTGGTGGGCGATTCTAGTGTAGCTGAAAGCTCTGGGGTGGACAATACTATGTCAACGAACCCCACATGGACGCTACCATATGGGTTTGTTGATATTCAGGAGCAAGAAGCAGCAGCAGACGCAATGGCAGGGTTGGAGATGGGATCTCAGGTCACTGGATATCAACAAATGTTGGTGGGTGATTCGAATGAAGCAGAAAGCTCTGAGGTGGACAATACTGTGTCAACAAACCCCACAGGGATGCCGGTATGTGGGTTTGTCAGTATACAGGAAAAAGAAGCAGCAGCAACAGACACAATAACAGAGTTGGAGAGGGGAAGGCAGGTTCTTGAATATCAACAGGGGTCAGTGTGTGATTCTAATGAAGCAGAAAGCCCTGGGGTGGACAGTACTGTGTCAACCGACCCTACATGGACACCACCTTGTGGGATTGTCGATATTCAGGAACAAGAAGCAGCAGCTGAAACAATGACAGGGCCGGAGATGGGATGTCAGGTCGTTGGACATCAACAAGGGTTGGTGGGTGAGTCTAATGAAGCAAAAAGCTCTGGGGTGGAAAATATTTTGTCAACCAGCCAGCCATGTTCAGTGAACGATGATTTTCCTCCACTTGAAGACCTCTTTTGCCTTGATGACTTTCCAGAACTCAATGGTGATTGCTCACGATCCTGTCCGAATGTTGAGAGCATTCCAAGTCGTGCTGATTTTTACTAGGGGGTGAAGCTTTCGCCCTGAAAGATAGGCTAGCATTCCACCACTAATGCTGCTGCCTCCTGAAGATGGTCCTACTCCGTGAGCTTCAGATGTTTTTTGTGTGATGTTGGTAGACTTTTGTCTTGGAATGACATGCTCAGTGACTTTCTTGTCAATGAGTTGTAGATTCTAATGTAAACCTTGAAAAGGTCGTAGTTTTTTAGTTTGGTTGCTAAAAAGGTTCATTGTTGCATGAGGTAATGATCATATATTATACGATTTCTATGTTTGTTTATCTAGTTGTAAGTCAAATTGTTGTTCACTTCTATTTATAAAATGTTTTATTTTTCTTGAATTACAGTTCTCACTTTTTTTTTTTTTTTTCCCTCGTCATTTTTTCATTGTTTAGAGGGAAGAAAAAAGAGAAGCCGGGCTGGGCTGTAACCTGTTCTTTGACATATTCATTCTTATAATGCGTCTTTCGGTTCTAACTGTTGGAATATAGATTGTTCTTATTGAACTATGACAGTGCAGACAACATTTAAAGGTCTGGTGCTGATGCTTTCTTATCTTGCAGCGACACTGGCTTATCGTTTGTTTGATGGTTTAATCGTTTTGTGAATAAATAACAGTTTTCTGCAGGGGTTTTTGTAACACCCACTTTTTTTTACATCGGATTTTCAAATTTTACAATTTATTAAAAATAATATTTTGTTTTAAAAATATATTTTGATCATATGACACTCACTCTATAACCAAATCAAGTTATCTAATCATGTAATGTAATTACGATTGAGAAAACAAGTAGGATTAACTAAATTAGATTAATTCTTATCTAGAAAAAATTAAGATAAGAATTTATTTGATTTTTTTAACTAATTAGATTCTAATTTGACTAGATATTGAATCTAAATATTAACCAATTCAAATCCTAGTTGAGATATAAAATATAGTAGCCTAATTAATATAGGATTCAACTCTTATCCAATTAATTGGATGTAATTTAATTTGATTCCTATACCTATTAGAATTGGGATTCAAATTTGTTTCCTATATCTTTTAGGATTTCTATTAAAATTTGATTTCTATATCTTTTAGGATTCCTATTTAAATTTGGGTTCACAACTTTTGGGATTCCATTTTTAATTAGGATAGTGAATCCGATTAGAATTCATATTAGACTTTGCTATTATGAGTAGGAATAAAACTCTTAATTTCCTATAAATAGACCCCTCAAGCCTACTTTTCCTAAACCCAAAAAAAATAAGAGAGCAAAATATGGGAGATAAGAATAGAAGTAGAGAAAGAAAAATAATAGGGTTCAATTAAGGAGAGTTTTTGAGAATCTTGGAAGATTTCCTCGCTTAAGGCAAAAACTTTATCTGAAATCAAGACCAAAGTGAGTCATTTGACTCACTATAAATATGCTAATGATTATATTTTATTTTAATGTGAGTTTTATAGCTCACTATAATATACTACTGTTTATATTTTATCTTAAAGTGAGTCCAACTTACTCAAACATATGCTATTAATTACACTTTATTTTCTATATTTTCTGATTTATTTTATTAAATATTTAATTATATACGTAGAAACTTAATGAATATCGAATAAGACATGATAAGATATGATTGAAATAATATGTGATAGGTGATAGAATATTAATTACTAAACTGTTACATTATTTCTTAATATTACTACTACTATTACTGAATACTGAATTTTATTAATGATCACAAATCCATATAATGAATTGAATTTACTGAACTGAACAACTGACACTGAAATTGATATGAAATCGACATACACTGGGTTTATTGGATAAATTGAGAATCCATATGATTTGATGGCTGAACGTAATTGCACTACCGTTTTTCATTTTTTGGAGGATCGGGATATACTCCGATTAAAACTGTCATTATTTACAATACGGGAGGATCGAGATAGGCTCCGATCAAAACTGTCACTGTTTCCCTTTTAAGAGGATCGGGATAGACTTACTGTTTCGTTTTTCTAGGGGTACACGGAGATGCGTTTAGACCAGCCAAGTTCATATTTTCCTAAATTTCTAAATACCGTAATTAAAAGACATTAACTGAAAGATTAATGATAAACTACATAATATGTTAAGATTTGAGATTTCTTACTTATTTTAATTATACTGAATTTTTTGTATTGCCGAGATATTTTCGTTTCATATATTTCTATTATATATTTTTAGATCATTTTACTGACAATTCTGGTTATGCATGGCCAGATGCAGATTATTATTTAGAGGTAGACTTGACGGAGACAGAACATGATACAATATATTTTTAAAAGCAAACGAAACTACAAGATTGATGGCCTTTCTACTTTATTATTTTCTTATTTAATATTATGTAAGGAGGAAAAATATTATTGTTTTAAATAAAAAATTTATTATTTATTTTTATATTTTGTCCATATTTTCGCTGTAATATGACTGTAATATTTCCTGAGTTTTGTCAAGTTATCATTCGTCACCGAACGTTCCAACTTTCCATATTACGGAAAATAGAGCTTTACCCAATTTTGTTTTGAGTTCATAGAAGGAATGGAGAGAAGTGACAGATTTCACTAAGCCATGGCAGTAGAAAAGCGTGCATCGAGTTTGAGGAACCAACACGACAACGAGTGGTCATAAGGTAAGCTATGGTGATATATTGTGTCGATTAGTCAATTTGAATTTTTATTATTTTGCGGTTAGTAATGCATTTCATGGCTGATACCATGCTCTCACCTCATAAATGAGGACGATCTGCTAAATCTTTACAGAATATAAGCATTAAAGTTAAATATTTAGGGGTGATAAATTATACACCTCTCATATTACATGGAGTCTGATTGTAATTAACTCATAAGTAAACTAGTGCGAGAAAATGTATTCACTTGTAAGTTGAAATTGTTTGTTTACGAGAGTTTAACATAATATAATCCTCTTTATTCAGCCTTATCAATTGTCACCTTATATACCATTTGCTTTGTACTAGAATGAAGGGTCAAATGGCAGTTTAATGAGCAAATTTATTCGATTCTATTTTAAAAAATTGGAAATCTAGAAACTGCATTTTAGGTTATAAAAAATAGTAAAATTTAAAGAATAGAGTTTTATGTTAGAGCTAAGTAAAACTTCAATTTTCTTAAGTGAAAATGCTTGATTTTTCGTTTTTCTTATCGTTATTTCTTTTGTTTTCCCTCTTTCTCTAAGTAGTATAAGTCGGAGTATTGTCTGTGACAAAAGTAAAAAAGAATAATATAAGTATGCCAAAAATCGTAAATGGAATGTATAAGTGTACTAAAAAAGAGAAATAAAGAAGAAGGATAAAGAAGAAGGGGAAATTATCTTCGTACCTCATTTGAAATGGAAATTCTTTTAACGTTTCAAACTTATTTTTATTTTGTATATGTCCTAGAAGGTATCTATATTTGATGTCGGTAAATATACATAGTAATACAGAGTAAGAGTAAGTTTACCAAAATATCCCTCCATTGTCTTCTCCTCATCCCTCCTCGATCGTCATAACTCATGGAATACTGCCTCCCCTATTCACTCTTTTTGTCGCCTCCTCTTCATGTGCAGAAATCAGATTTGCCTACAAAGGCAATTGATGAGATTAGATTTTCACTTTTCAAGCGAGACAATTTTAATCTATAAGATAAAACTATGAATATAAGAAGAGAGACAAAGAAAATAAAAGAAACTAATAGTATGTTTTTTTTTTCCTTCTTCGAATCTTCACGAACATTTTCAGATCATCAACAGGCCAAAAGATCATGATGCTCAGAGAAATTCTAAAACATGTAATCTCATTGGATTGTCAAGCAAACATTATTCTTTGTCGGTTAAAGTAAATCAAGAAATTCAAATACTTTTCTTAAGTTTTTCTTGTTAATCACGGTGCACACAAAAGGACAAACATGGGGATTGACTTTTGATTTGCTTCTCCATAATCTAAACCAAACTGCAACAACCTTTTTTTTAAACAATTGCTAGGATACTTAAAACTCATAAGTTGAGTGGATCTATTATAGATGCTCATGGATTCTAGACTTTATTAAACAATATGAGGCAAAAGTAAGAGAAAAGGAACCTACGAAAATTCAAAATTCCACATTTTTTAAACAAAAAGGAAGAGTTTTTTCTTCAAAAAATAACCTTCAACAATCTCTTAATCTCCCCTTTATTTAAAGAAAGCGGACACCAAGATTATTGAGAATTTAATTAATTTAATTGAGTTTTAGATAAATTTGGATATATTCGGAGTTATCTTATATATGAGTATTATATATTTTGGGATACTAGGAGACAAAAGTAAGACCACATAAATTTCAGGGCACACACAATTTTATTAAGTTTGGGATATATATATATATTTTTTTGTTTTAAGATGGGATTAATGGAAATAAATTACCAAAAAAGAAACAGTTGGCCCTGAGATTTTTCCTTCTATGAGCCCAAGCTTAGAGTGTACCATTTGGACCCAATTGATTCGGGTTGGTTCATAGCCCAGGGCCCAGACCCAATCCTCAAATATTCTCCATTTTTTTTTTCCTGAACCCCTTTAAAACCCTTCAGCGAACCCTAGCAGCCACCACCCCAAAATCCCAAATCTTCAGACCCTCGCCGCCTCCACCACCTGCCCGCCTCTGCAGCGGAGAATTTCTCCGGCGAACCACCAGTGGTATGTTGGGTTCTCTAGTCTCCAGATTCTTCATTTTCCTTTTTTTTTAAAGATTTTGTTGGTGAAATTGGGATTTGGGCAAGTATATCGCGAGGGAACAAGTTTGAATCTTCACTGAAATCTGCTACCAAATATATTGAATGAGGAAGCAAATAAACAAATTTAAGATAATATTCACGAATTTAGGAATTAGTTTTTTATTTTATTTTAAATATTATAACCTATGTCTTTTGCCTCTTCTGTTCATTAACAAGATAAATTGCTTTTAAATTAACAAAATGGAACTTTAACTGTCGTGACTATTCCAGAATATTCTTTTATATAGTTCACCCAAACCCTTCCAACTACATATTCAGTCCATTTGTAGGTAAAAACTAAGTGTGTTCGTAATATGATTAATTCGGTATCTTTATCATCATTCTGTGTGACATGTCATTCATAGTATAATGTCTTACCTGTTATCCTCTTTCTTTAAAGAATTCCGGGCAAGTAGAATGGTTATAAGCAGGAACGAGAATGGGTGGGTCAATCGGCCAATTTTTGGCCCGCCCAGTTCAAAATATTTTGAATTAAAAATAAAAAATTCATTTTTCTAATTCAAAATTTTGAATAGGACGATATGGGACGGTTTCTATAGTGAATCCCCGTTTGCATAATGAAATGTCATTTTAGATTGTGCTTCACGTTCGTCTTCGGGCCGTTCAAAGTTGAAAATGAATCTGTTGGGAGGTGACTTAATTTAAACCATACCAGAATAGATTGGGCATGAGTTTAAAGCATGGATTTGATAGTTTCAACGAGAAGAAAAGTATCATAACTTATTAAAATTAACTTTTAAAAGATGATGGACAATCTATGAGTATGAGAGTATCTTAACTTGTATGTGACTTCAAGAGATATCCCCTTCCCATGGATCATTGGTGTTCCTCTTTGTCACTCTCAAGTTATTCTGATCAATGTTCAAAAAAAGGTATGCGCCCGCATAAGCGAATGCGGACTGAAAACGAATGGGAAAGTGGAAAACCGGACAGGGTGATTATGCGCCCATTATTCAGGCTATGCGGATTATGCGGCCGTATAATCCGCATAGCCCGATTAATGGGTTCGCGGATTATCAAGTTTCAAAGCAATTAAAAAACCTGATCCGCACCTGACCTGCACCAATACTTTTAATCCTTAGTTCCTCCTCTCTTCGCTTTGAGCCGAACCTGAGAAAAAATTTCACTCAAAACAAAACCCTAACTCCCAAATTCCTCTCCGATCACCCGATCCCCTCCCCTCTGATTGCCCCTCGCCGTCGACCATCGACCATACGTCGATCGTTAGGCCCGATTTCCCCTCAAATTCTTTTGTACGCTGATTCTTTTAATTGATCGGTCGATCGAGTCGTCCACCGTAGCAATCAAGTGCCGAATCCCCCTCTGTCCCCTTCGATCGTGCAGCTGACACTCCGAGCACGTTCCAAGGAAGTCCAGAGCACCCACAAGCTGGCGAACTCACTTACCCCTTCCAATAGTATTTTTTTTTCCTTTCTTCTCTAGTTGCGATTCAAGTGTCTACATCTTCAGTTACATGTAATTTTGTTTAACTTTATATGTTAAATGTTTTTGTATTTCTTTCGGCAGGAATCAGTTTTATGTTTTTTTAATTTTATACAGATTTTTTTTTAATATGACATATCACACTTCACAGATCACAGTAGTAAGTAGGAGAGAAATTTGTAGGATTAGAGTGCTTTTGATTTTTTTTAATTGGAAAGTATATGGTAATTATGGTTTTTTAATTGGACAGTAAACAATAAGGTTGGACAGTATATAGTATAATTGGAATTGATTTTGTTATCCTAATTTTGTTAAGGTTGGATCAGTATATTAGTATAATTTTGTATATCAGTATATGGTGTAAGGTTGGATTTGATTGGTGTAAGGTCGGATCAGTATGTTGTATAAGGTTGTATAAGTATATCACTATATGGTATAATTTTGTTGTCAATGATCTAGATATTCTGACTATAGTTGAAGTCTTCAATGGAAAGGGGAGTATAGCACCCTGATTCTTGTAAATAGATTGAAGGAATTTACTGAAAGAATTTATTCTTAATTGAAAGAATTTGTCTATTTGTCTCTTCTTAATTGAAATTTTTTATTTTTCTAATATATTTACTCTTTTGTCATTTCCATTTGTCTATTTGATATAATCATATAAAATTATTTTTACATAGATATAATAGAATATAAGTTTATTTGAATTATTTGTCTATTTGATAATTGTATGAATTATTTTTTTGAGTGAGAATTAATTGTTTTCCTCAATGGTGTTGTAGGAATTTCTTTAAGGCTGTTAATTGTATTTATATGTCTTCATCAATGGCTTCTAATTCAAGTAGTTGTGGACGGTCAAATCCATCTAATGAGGAAGATAGTCAGATTCCATCGAAGCCACCTGGATCGAACGATATTGGGTGGAATTACGGAAGGCTAATAAAGAGGGAAGGCTACAATTATGTAAAATGCATCAAATGTAATATGATTGTGAAAGGGGAAATAAACAGATTGAAGCAACATATTGCAGGAGTTGGAGGAGAAGTGTCAGCGTGTCTGCTTGCCACATATGAAGAGAGGCGCATATGTAGGGAGAATTTGGAGGGAATAAAGAAGCGAAAAGTTGATAAGCGAAAAGCTTATTACGAGTTTCGGGAAGAGGTGCAAATATCAGTAAAAAGAGAGACAACAGAGCCCGACTTTACTGGCGAGCATAGGTCTCGTGCTAGTGGTTCACTGAATAAACTGCTAGATGAAGGTAAATGGAAACAAACAACTATCAATGAAGAAGAGAGAAGGAAGTGGAAGGAGTTGGCGCATGATTATGCAGCCATGTGGGCATATACCAAAGACATACCCTTTAACAACTTTGATTGTGAGGAGTTTGATCTGTTTTGCGAGGCTGTCGGCAAGCACGGTCCAGGGTATAAGGGGCCCAGCCAATATCAATTACGAGTACCTCTCTTAAATAAGGCCTACAAGAAGATTGAAGACAGTTTGGAGAAAATAAAGGAAAAATGGGATGAATATGGTTGCAGTATTTTGACTGACAGATGGATCGACAGAAAGTATAGAAGTGTCATGAATTTATATGTCCACTGCAGGGAAGAAACAAGTTTCATTAATTCTGTTGAGGATTCAACCAATGCACACACCGGCGAATATATACTGAATTGGGTGGAAAATTGCATTAAGAAAGTTGGAGAGAAGCGTGTGCTGCAAGTGGTCACTGATAACCATCCTTCTAATATGGCAGCGAAAAATATGTTGAAAGAAAAGAGGCCTAATATATTTTGGACCAGTTGTGCAACTCACACTATAAATCTTATGTTGGAGGGTATCGGCAAGATACCAAAATATAAAGCTGTGATTGAGAAGGCAAGATCAATAACAATTTTTCTATATGCACATCAAAGTACTCTGGCTTTGATGCGTTCATTTACAAATAGGAGA
Source organism: Dracaena cambodiana (assembly GCA_036321105.1). Classification (NCBI taxonomy): domain Eukaryota; kingdom Viridiplantae; phylum Streptophyta; class Magnoliopsida; order Asparagales; family Asparagaceae; genus Dracaena; species Dracaena cambodiana. The sequence continues at coordinate 39,671,362 of JAYEPQ010000001.1, read as the reverse complement.
GAGCTTATTCGATCAGGAATTACCAGATTTGCCACCAACTTCTTGAGCTTGAGCTGTCTTATGGACAAGAAATCACAATTGGCTACTATGGTCTCTTCAGAGAAGTGGGATAACAACAGATGGTCCAAGTCAGAGAATGGCAAATCAACTAAAACTGCAATATATTCTGACTCATTTTGGAAAGACATTAAAGAACTCTTGAAGGTATACACTCCTTTATTTAAATTGCTGAGGATTGTTGATACTGATCGCAAATCTTCAATTGGTTTTGTCTATGGAATGCTGGAAGATGCAAAGAATGAGATCAAAGTTGCTTGCAATCGAGAGGAGTCTACATTTAGACCAATTATTGATATAATAGAGAAAGAATCTAGGGGCAGGCTCGATAGCACATTGCATTTGACAGCATATTATCTGAATCCCTATTATTATTATAAGGATATGACAGTCCAAGACAACACACTAGTTCGGACTGCAGTTATGCATTGCATCTGTATATTTTATCCTGACCATGATATCCAAGAACAGATTGACTCACATGAGTTCCTCAGATACAAGAAGAAGGAGGGACTTATGGGAAGTGGCATGGCGGATAGGTATCGATCGAGTTTTAATGGCATGAATAATTTCGATCCAGGTAATTTTTACGTATGAAATGTAAAAGAGTTGAATATTAAGTTCTATTTTTCCTAGTTATTAACATATTGTTATATGTTGCATTAATAGCTCATTGGTGGGATTTTTATGGAGATGCACCCTACCTTCGACAAATGGCAATTAAGATTCTAAGCTTAACAAGTAGCTCTTACGGGTGCAAGAGAAATTTCAGTGTATTTGAAGGGGTAAATACTACTAAAATGATTATATAATTTATAATTATAAATTGTATAATTTATATAATTTATAATTTTTTAAATTCACTCTAAACTTCTGTTTTCTCTTGTGCAAAACAATATATAAATTTGCAGATACATACTAAGAAGAGCAGGTTGGATGCGAAAAAGTTGAATGATCTCGTTTTCGTTCAGTTCAACAAAAAAATGGCACAGAAAAGGAATGCGAAGAAGGATGGAAATGGTAAGGATGTGCTTGTTGCTCCAGATGATTCCAGAGCTTTGCACTGGAAAGATGCATTTGTTAGAGAAAAAGAGAATGATGACGAGGTTGAGATTTTCTCCGATTCTGGCTTGACGTGGGATCTTGTCGTTGCAGCGAGTGGAGTTAACGAAGATAGACTCAGGAGAAGTAAAATGATACTAAGAAGGAGAGCACAAGAGGGTTCGTCCAGTGCGGTTGTTGAAGACCTTGCCGAGCATGTTCTCGATAGAGATGCTTTAGATGAAGATGGTGATGATGATTTGAATGAGGATTATGATGATAGCTCCGAGGAGGAGTTGGATAATAATCTTCATTATGAAGATGACGATGAAGATGAGTAGAGAATTTGGTGATTGGGATGAACTGTTTTTGACATAAATTTATATTATTTTTTGAACATGTAAAACTAATTACTTATGTAATTGACACAAACTTGTATTGGCAATGTGTGGATTATTGTCATATGTTCATTTGTATATGCTAAAACTAACTTTATTATGGTTGTATTTTTTTATATTTGCTTTTTCATTGATCCTTATTCAGTTATTCTTTTCTATTTGTAGGTGAGCGTCGGTTTTGATGCATGCATGCATGCATTGTTCATTCTTTTACATTGCGAGTTAAGAGATAAGTCTTTCTACTATTTTAATTTTTTATATAGAGCCAATTTATCTTTATTTTCCACACTATTATTATTTATAATTTTTTAGAGTTTTATAGCACTTAATATATCCATTTTTAATAATTATTACATTAATATATATTAAAATATTAATATCCTGCATAATTCCACGTAATCTTTTAATCGCTGTATAATCTGCTTATGCGTTATGCGGTTCTCGACCGCATGCATACTTAAAATGCATTTTAGAACATTGATTCTGATAGAGATCTGCTTTTTCTTGAGTTAGCATACCCATAGTTATTTTTGAAGATAGAAAATGACAGAAATTATATGCTTTTGATTAGTTCAAATGCAGGTATAGATAAATCAGCCTACATTTGGACATCGATGTAAGAGTATGATTTAACCATATCCTGTATGTGCATCTTGCTCTTCTTTTGTGTGCATCAGCGGCATATAGAACTCTTCTGCAATTGCAAATTTATATTCTTGTCGTATATCCCTGAGATGTGCTGAACAAATTTGCTCCATGACGTATTCTATTTTGTCAAGCTGGATGAAATATCTTCCTTGCAGCTTCCTTTCTGCTACATTATCTACCTCTCTGGGGTGCTTCCTGCTGCGACTTCTTTAGTTTCCAAGAAAGCCTTCACCACTTTCTCTGAGCACCCTTCCTCCTCCCTCTTCCCATTGGTCTAATGTTTAAGGTCATCTCCCACTTTCCCTGTGTTCTGCAGATAATAGCAGCAGTTAGATGTTGCCAAATGATCGAGGTTCATCTCACATTATATTGCATCATATGGAACTGTGCTCGTCCTACCTCTGCCCTTGCTTGTGCTTATAGAATTTTACCCTCCATGTTTCTACAAGAATTTGTTCTTTCCTGCCTCAGTTTCCACCATTTATCTGAATGGGCACAAGTTTTCAGAGTCAATTTCTAATTTGCTTTGCTCAGGTAGAGCCATCCATCTATTAAATCTTCCTGCTTCAAGACCACTTTTCTTTGATCGCAAATTTTTTTTGTGGACTTTCTTAGAGTCTCTTACCAATTCCTACTCTGTTTGCTCTTGCTCAACCTCATTATGATCTCCATAATGTTTAACTTCCTCGTTATGATCTCAATTTTTCTGATCTCATATTTTGTTCAATTTCATCACTGTCTGTTTTCTATGAGCTCTTACAAAAAACCAAACTTGTAAACAGTGGATTATTTATTTACTAATTCTAGTGTGGTCCTTGGTGGCATAAAGGTTATCAGGTATGACTGTATAAGGATTGCATCCATTTTATGTAGTTGATTTGTTTTGGTCTTTCAGACTTGAAATTAAGGCATCATATCCTTTGATGATAACTTATTACTTATTATTAGCATGTATTACTTTGAGTTTGAAGTCATTTTATTGTTTTTTTTTTTTTTTTTTTTTTTTTTTCGGGGGGGGGGGGGGGGTGTGGGTTACTGGAGTTCTGTGTGCTTGACCATTCACAGACATAGTAAACGTATTGGCAATCATGGATGCTTGCAGGAACATTAAGGTATGTCAGTTTAACTTAGTAATCATGTTCACGTGTTATGGTCTTGTGTTTTCGCTTATTAATTAGTAATTTGTTTTCGCCTGAGTGTAATTGTTGGAATTACTTAGTTGTTAATATGGTGTTTCATCTCTTTTTTAGTCTAAATCCTATGCCTTCAAAGGTTGTCAATGGTAGGCACTGAATGGATGTAGGAACTCTCCAATATCTTCTGAACTTTCTGGAAGGTTTTGCTTCATATGTTCTATGCACATAGCAAACACATACTAGGGCATACTTAAGTTTGTGCGGTGGCGAAACACCAAGGAGAGGCTTCTAGGTTCTGCTGCTGGATTAATTGTTTGAAAGCCATACACTTGAAGATATTATCTTTCCTCTTGGTAAACCAAGTTGTGATCTTCTGGAGAACTGTCATGTTGCTCAGTCATGCTGCCTCTCTTAATCTTGGCCTCTTTGCTTCTTTGGGGTTGGTCATGGTGCCATTTTCTGTTCATTGTTAGCTGTCTTACTCCTTTTGGTAATATCGTAATGTTGTCTGGGCGAATGGGCATGACCTGAAGGATAGAATCGTGATTTTCCTGTTCAATTATTTATTCTCTCTCTCAAGGGTTTTCGTTTTTATTTTTTAATGTTTATTTTTTTGGTTTTAATGAAGAAATCATTACTGGTGATGATGACAAAAAGGCCGAACTCACAGCTACCCTGAAATTATATTTGTTGTTTCAGTTGGTGGTAGAATGATGCAGCTTGCTGTAAAGGTATATAGCTGAACCAGTTGGGTGGTTTAAAATATTAATACTTTGGGAGAGTTGCATAGGTGCGTATCTTTGTTTAATTATTTTTGAATTTCCTTGTGGTTTTCTTTTTTGTGTGTGTCTGTTTGTTCATTTGTTCGTTTTTTTTTTTCTTTTGTGTTTGTGTGTGTGTGTGTGTTTGGGGGTGTTTTGTTGGGGGGGGGGGGGGGGGGGGGGGTGTGTTAAAATCTTAAAGTTACATATACTTCTCTGTGTAATGTTATATGTTAGATGCTAATGGTTAGTTTTTCAATGCCTGAACTTGAAAACAAAATATTTGCTGTTTTTTTTTCCCCCAAATAGCCTACTTTGTTCCTGTAACTTTACTGATGATAGTTTATTTTTTCTGCTCTTTTAATATTCTTTCGACATTGTTTTCTTTGTCCAAGTGATACCCATTTTTATGGAATGGAGTTCAAAAAGCTATTGGATCTTATTTTGTACAGAGGAAACTAAGGAAAGAAACGCTTTGAGTCGCGCAGGATCATTTTGAAAGTTTTATGTCCTCAAACCAAATTGTTTTTCTAGCTTTGTTACCTTTATACGCTACTTTCAAACAGAATGCCGTACATCTCATTTTCTCTTGCCGCTACCAAGATGAAAGTAACCTTTTGTTGTATGTGGTTTTTATTTATTTATTGAGATATATTATAATTGTATATTGAGCAAACCTTTCCTATTGATCAAGATTGAAATAGTTGCTCTAGTCATGGTATATCATAAGATAACGTGGTCCTCTGTAATTGCAAGAGCTGCAATTCTGGACTCACCTGAACTTTGTTTCTACTTAAAGTCATTATTTTGCCATAACAAATTGGGAATGTTAGACATTCCTCAGATGGACCACCAATTATTACTTTAAAAGGTTCTCCATGAGACCCTAATCCAGTAAGTTATATCTTTTCAAAATTAAGGGCTTGGCATTCAAAATTTTAACTGGAGGCAACACTAGTCAAAATTTTTTATAATTTTGGCTTTTTTGGGGCATTATTTAGCTGCTGGCTCCTTTGGTAATTTCATGATGGTGTCCAAGCGAGATGGATGCTAAAGGAGAGAGCAGTGAATTGTGCACATATTTTGTTTTCTTAGAACTTGTGACTGTCTAACAGGTAATTTTTTTTATTGTAATTGGATTGCATCAAGGATCTGCATGGAGTCCATTCTTATTTTCCATAGTGTTAGATAAGCTTACTAGAGTTATTCAGGATGAGATATTTTGGTGTATGCTAATTATTTATGATATAATCTTATTCAATGAGAGAAGAGTAGGGGTAAATACCAAGTTGGAGTTATGGAGGCAAACATTAGAATCTCCAGTTTTAGATCAAGTAGTTCATTAGTTCAGATTTTTACAATTCTCTTATATAGAGATCATTAATGATTTAACTATACACCTTGATTCTGTACCTCTTTCGTAGTAATAATTCATAATCCTTCTGTTCTGTTGGGTTTATCCAATGCAGCATCACATCAAAATAAATTGTTATATTCATTGTAATGAATAAACACAAAATACCTAGTATTTCTCAAGATATGCTTGATCTACTTTTGTCAATGTGCTAAACAATAGGTCTACACTGATTGATAATTATGTACCAAGTTTACCACAATGACATGATCTCTATCATCATGCTGTATCTTTCAAGGGCTCAATTATTTTTCTTCAACAAATCTTTTATTTGTCCATGATAACCTATATTAGTAAATTGGGCACAGATGACTTTTTCTCATTTAAGATTTTGTTTGAGGCATCTTAACCATTTTTAGCTCATTTCTCTTTCTAGTCGTTTCCAACCTTCTTTTCTTGATGGCATGGATTTCATTTTTTGATCATGAGATTGATCATTAGTTTCAGTGGGTTCTAATATTTGTCGAAAGCTTGACGAAGTATAGACAAACAGTATTCATGTGTGAAAACATGCAAAAAGTTTAGCAATGACATGTACTTTTTGACACAAAGTCATAACTTCTCATGGAAAATTTATAACAAACATATGCAAAGTAGGTCAAAATGGAAGTTCTTTGCTTATGCATTGGTTCACCCTGAAAGTGAATTTAATTCAGACATTATCCTCATCACCTCCTTTCACTAAAATTGGTCAGATATGGAGTGCACATGTGCAATTCATAGTTAAAAGTCCCGGAACTTTGAATAATTCCTGACCAAGGTTGCTATTGGTAGAAGATGGTTTGTCATTAAAGCTCCTGCACTATTTGCTGGTGCTTTCTTCAGTTCTAGGATATTCACTTCAAGTTTGTAATTCGCTTAAGATAAAGAAGGAAGGTGTTTCTATACCTGATTGCATTCATTTATGAAGTAAAGTTTGGGCCCTTGTAGTCCATAATTTTATGTATTCAGTATGTATATGTGCTGTTGTACAAGTTATCCACCTCAGAAATTGTAACTTTGTCATAATTGTAGGCCATGCTCCGTAGGCCACACTCACTTCCCAATAATATTTTCTTGCCTTTTCTCTCTCACTGTTTCACTTTGCTGAGGTGCAGTTCCTATCAAGACTCTTGAGGCTTACATGGATATAAGGAGGGGACTTGAAGAACAAGTTCAGGTTTTGTAGCAGGTTTAGTTACTTAATCTTAAAAATAATTTAAGATTGATTTTCTTCAAATGCAATCTCTTTTTGACTTAATCTGAAATGTCTCTTAGGGCTTCACTGAACCATCATCTGATAAGCTCTGCCAGATTTGCATCCTCTAGAGCAACATGTATTTACGCGTGTTCTCGACCTAAATGAGGTACTAGTGTACTCAGATTGGAAGGTGATCTTTTATATCTTTGTGATATTTTTTATACTATATTCTTGTTCAACAATTTTTTTCTTGATGCTAGTTGTTGGGATGCTGGTTTGATTTTTGGAGTTTTTACATATCGATCCCTTAATTCTTTAAAAATTGAATATCGATCCCTCAAAACTCCATATTTTGATTTTAGTCCCCAAAACATTTAAGGTACCCAATTTAGTCTCTCCGTTGTCCATTCCATCAAAATAAACCATGCTTTATTTTTTTAATTTTTTACATATTAGTTAAATGACCTAAATACCGTTGACCTAACTACTAATCCCCAACCACAGACCCAACTTCACCCTCACTCTCACCAACCCTCTCCTCGCCCTCCTCGAGCAATATGCCTCCATGCCCCACCTCCGCCCTCTCCCTCTCCAACGACCTCGACTACACCCTCGTCCTCTTTGCCCGTATGATATTTGCTGCAAAAGCCTCCTTTGGCGAGCTGTGCCTCCTTGTTCTTGACCCCGAACTCGATTGGGGAGTTCAGGGACTCAACCAGACCGTTTGACAATACGGACTGGATCTGTATCTTGAGTTGGGACCCGAAGAGGATCATTCTTCTATCAGGCTTCTCCGGCTTCTTCAATGAGTTGACGATGCCGAGCTCGATGGGCTGACGAGGCTGTTTGGTCTCATGGGTCTATTCGGCAAGCGATTTTCTTGAGTTTTTGTCTGAGGAGAAGGGGTTGGCAGTGGGAGGGAAGGGCTTGGTCTCGAGAATGGAGGTCAGACTCATCACAGCAGTTTCAATGTCTGAATAGCCCTTCGGTGAGAACTTGACGAAGACTCTAGGGGACAAAGGGAATATAGGTGAAGGAGCAGGGGGTTTGTTGTAATTTTGATTTTAGCCCACCAAGTGAGCAAATGCCGATATCATGCTGCAAAAGCGCAAAAAAGACTCATCCACAATAAGTGGCCGCGGTTGTGGCCTCAACATTGCCGATCGGGCAAAGAGGGGTTTTTGCTCTGAGTGAGAAAGCCATACTTTACAAGATGAGGGAGCTAGGGTTTGGATTTGGTAGAGAGAATTTAGGGAAAAACAAGAAAAAGGGAGGAGAGAGAAATTAGGATTCTTAAGACGAGAGGTTGTGAGTATGAGTAGATAAAAATTAGTCATTAATTAAAGAGCCCATTGGGGGGAGAGAGAGAGGGGAAGAATGGAGAGGGGAACCCAACCAACAAGAGGAGAATGGAGAGGGAAACCCAACCAAGAAGAGAGGAAGAGAGGAGGAGGGAAAGAAGGGAGGGAAATAACTGACTTTTCCCTTCCTGTCCAGGGGTATAACGGTTATAGAGGGCCAAAAAGTTAATTTGGCTAACGGAAGTGATTCAGGGGACTAAAACGGTATAACCTAAATATCTTAGGGGACTAAAATTAAAATATGAAGTTTTGAGAGATCAATATTCAATTTTTAAAGAATTAAGAGATTGATATGTAAAAACCCCTTGATTTTTATGTAGTTCGTACAGAAGCGTGAGAGGGAGTGGGTAACATTTAAACGTTCTGGTGGTGATGATTTCTTGGAACATCTTGCTACGTTCTATGAAATTGTTCTGTATTCAGATCAGCTGTCTATAGTGAAAATTGGTTTTTTTTCTTTTTGTTTACAGTCTCCAGTGACTAACAACCTTATATTTGATTAACTTCTCATTGCTACTGTCTGAGCAGTATGTTGGACCTGTTCTTGAGAGGCTTGATCAGAATGTTCGTGTTCGATATAGGCTGGCAAGAAATGCAACCAGATATCAGAACAGCAAGCACTATCTGGTATGTGATGTTTGGGTTCACTTCTTTACCCTCAATCTTCTGATTTTACTTTCTTGAACTTCATGAGTGTACTTTCATCCTTTTCTCCGTAATCAATGTGTTTTGACTTTCTTACAAGATTAGTAGGCACAGTAACTTGTGTAATATAATGTAGAGTTGTTATTGTCTGTTTATCCTTGTCTTCTTTGGGCTATCCAGCCAAGTGGTTCTGTAAACTATCTGTGAGGGTTTTATATTTGGTTATAGTTCCAATCAGAACTTCGTCATATTTTCAGCAACACCCCCCGAACTAGGTGATTAGCACACTCACCCTGAATTAACCGTTGGGGTTAATTCATACAAAACGATCTTCCTCTCGCCCCTTTCTCTTCTCCCCCCTGTTATGCGACTGTCAAAATGGATATACCTCGCCAGTTTCCTGAACCACTTGATATGCCAGAAATGAGGTGATCTAAATAAACTTTCTAATGTATGTGGCACATGTGAAAAATCACCAACAAAAAGATATATTGATTATTTAATTTAGCCTTTCACTTGTCAGGTTATGTACTAGCGTAGAAGATCACACTTTATTGTAGCTGGCAGTAACAGCTGATATTATATCCATTATCCTCTTTGTTATAGTTTAAATCCTATTGTTTCATTCTGTTTCACTTGGAAGACGCATCTTATTTAGTTTCCCTTGTCAATGCTACTGATAGGACCTATACGAGCTGAATAGAGATCCTTCACGAATCCTATATGTCAGTGATAGAAAGCAGCCTTCAGCCGGAGAATTGTGCCAGTTAAACCCAGGAAACTTGATAAGGATGATACTACACTACACTTCTGGACCTTCTACCATTTCTTGAATGTGAGTTTTTACCCAGTTATTGACTTTCATGAACTTTTGTGTAGGTTGAACATTTGCAATTTTGAATTTCTGTGCAGATGTGGCTCTTCATAGACCTGTTGCAGATATAAGAACTGTACTTGAATCTTACAAAGGCAGTGATATAGCCACTGAGTTTATAAAGCGGTCAAAGGAGCACCGGAAGTAAGTTTTTGTTACCTCTGCTTGGACTGAATTGATAATTTTTTATGTTTTGCCACAAAGAGGCACATTATACCTATTTACTTCTCTGTGATACTTCCGAACAAGATGTCCAAGTCTGATGGGGAGATCGAAAGTTAGGCTATATTTTCTAGATTTTATTAGTTAGGATAAATATTTAGATTTTATTATATTTGTTTGAGATTTTATGAGTTATTAGTTTTATCATTTTATTGTATATGGTGTTCACATATTTTGGTTATGTATAGTCATGAATAAACTATCAGTAGATTAAAGAATTATTATGTAAGAAATCTTGTTTTCTTAGAGCATTATTACTCAATCTTTTGTGTGTGTTACGTGAAGTAGGAATGTGATTTGTCTGGGTGAGGCCCTGTCTCTTTGTTATCTCTATTAAACCCTGCTTCTTGTTCTTCCCCAGCTCCACCAAATCTCTACCATAAAACTCTAACTCATTTTTGTTTGACATCGTATTTTGGTATAAGAGCCCGGAAAAAAAGATATAATTTTTCATTTTCTTCACCAAATCCAAAATTTTAGAAACACTAACCCTAGCTCCCATTGTTGTCTTCTTTCATCTTCATGTTGTTTTGAATTTCTAGTTTGAAAAAAAAAATCAGTAATAAAAGGAAAAATAAGAGAAAAAACAGAAAAAGAGAAAGTTAAGAAACAAAAGAAATTTAAGGTTGAGACCCTATCAGCAACCATAATTGACGCCAGCAGTCTCTAACAGTCGACCTTGCGATCGTCGTTCCATATCAAATTCGATCGTCGTTCCATATCAAATTCAAGGTCGATGATGCCCTCTTGCCACCCAATAACAGAAGTTGTTGGAGCCTTGTGAGCGAGATCCATCATTGATTTTGCACCAAATCTGCTCTAGCTTTGTTGGTTATTGAGCCGAGAAGAAGCTGGATAGTCCTTGAGCCGCATCGGTGAGATGAGCTGTTCAACCAAGCAACTCTAGCTTTGATAAACTCATCGGGGCTGATCCTGAGTTATCTTCCAGATCGGGTCAAATAGGACCTGATAAGAGTTCAAGAGCAGCTTCAGGCCCAATTTGAGTCTGACTTGTACTGTTTTTGTTCATCTTCGCGTAAGCATAAGCAGTTCCAAGTATCCTTTCGAGCTTCTTGAAGACCAAAGTCATATCTAATTGTAGAACTGAGGTAATAAAGCTTACATAGGATGATAATTTTTCTGTTATTTCCTAGTCTTAGGCTTGTCCAGATCTAAAATCTGCAGTTGAGCCAGTTCCAGAGTCTACCAGATGACCAGACTTCCTATTGTATAAACCGAACACACAAATTTTCTGTATGTCCAAGCAGGAAGTTCTTATTGAGTCACTGTTATTGCTAGAAGAACCTTCTTCACAACCCACGGAAGTTGAGCAAGCCCCTATTGACTTACGTAGATCCTTTAATGGAACCAACTATGATGATATCATCATCTTTGCCAGTTACAAGGTTCTAATTATCCATGATTTGACCCAACTTCTTTGACTCTTTTCAAATCTTTTAGCTGAGAAAGCTGATTTACATGAGATCAAAGTACAATGAAGTTGGATGGTACCAACGTCACTATACACACTGCGTGTCTCGTCTTTGGGCTTTGTTTTTGCTATCAAGGTTCTCATTCGGTAAGATCAAGTCACTGACCGGAGAAGAACTTCTTTAACTGTTGGAATTTTGAAGTCTTTATTCATTAGAGGTGAATCTTCTCCGAAGCCGGGAAGATTGATGGATTGATGGGGCTATTGATCTTAATCCTATACAAGTTAGGATTCAGTTTTCCTTTCCAGTGTTTACATGGGTTTGAGTAGATTTCTTGTTTATGCCTTAAATCTAGAGGCTTTTGTTGGGTGCTAATGGGGCAACTCAGATCCATTTAGGTTGAAGGTCCGTACGATAAGTGTTGGTTTGTTTGGTCCCTTTAGGGTCTTAGTTTGAATCGCATACACTGTGCCTAAGTCTTAATTTTTTGTGATCTGAATTTTAATCGCCCGCTCTAGGTGACTTATCGTAGATCCATTCTAACAGAAATGTTGCATTTTTATTAAATACTTATATTATAGTTGTAATAAGTGAAGAACTTCTTGATGTAGCTGACATGGCTTTTCTATTTTCATTGTCAGGCCGTTTCCGGCAACGGTGAAGTTGGGATTGCCCACTGCAAAGATAATGTAAAAAAGTTCATACAAGGGACTTCCTTTTTCTTAATGACTCATTTTAAGGCTTTCGGCCTTCTCTCAGTCGAGGTTCTAAATATCGGATATCGGGTTCGTATTGGAAGGACGGTTTTTATATCGGATAGCAGGATACCTGGCAATATATCGGAAACATGAGCCAATATCAGGCTTTTATATCATATTGGTTTGTTGCGACCGATATTTAGAACAATGTTCTTAGCTTCTAACTATCCAAAACCATCCAATTTCACGTACATGGGTGTGAATTCTTCCAGCAGTGATAACGATCTCATGTGACTGAAAGGGGGAGTCTGTATAATTTCTTATCCCTAAATTTGATTGTATGTTTTGCTCATTTGTTGATAAAAGATGGTTATTTGCCCAAACTTAGTTTAGTTGGTTATCAAGGGGCAGGGATCAGCAAGGGTTTGCTGTTGCATGCTTCTTGGTTTGTGCTTGTACCTGTAATAGTTCACTAGGGATGGTTCCATATTTTGTATGTTTGTTTTGATCTCATGACTTGTTCCTGTATGTTGCCTTTATTCTCTCTTTTGTGTTTAAAATGGTTGTAATGAAAGAAGTGAGCAAATGGCTTTCACAGTTAGAAGCTATGCGTTTCGATTCAAATGTCATATATTGTTTGTTTCTTGGGTTAATTACATGTGGACCTCTTGTAGTATTGGGGATGTGTCACTTACCACCTCTGAAGTTTGAAACTCTCAAAAAACTTACTGGACTTAGTTATTTTTACTTTCTTTTTTTATTAAAGTGCACTCTTATTCTTCAAATTTTTATTCTACAATTATCTCTCTTTTTAATAAGTGTGCCGGTTAAAAGGAGGGATGAGAGTAGAATAGGAATTTGAGGGAAAAGAGTGCATTTTAGTAAAAAAAAGAGAGTGAAAATAATTAAGTTCAGGGAGGTTTTTGAAAGTTTCAAACTTCAGGGATGTTAAAGTGACACATCCCTAATAGTATAGGGGGTCTAACTGTAATTAACTTTTATTTCTTTGTTTTGCCGATAGAAGACGTGAGTTGGGCATTTTCATGTTAGGACGGATTTAACTTTTGTGGTATTTTGCTATCATATATTATTAGTTCATAGAAAATGAACGATTTTTCAATAATAGGTATTTCACAGAATTACTTTAAAAGTTGAACATAATTCATAATATTTTTGTAATTTCCTCAAATTTATAATATATATTGGGTTTAATTAATTTGCACCTACCATCAGATCGATGAAAATATTTACGGGAAATGCAGAGACAAAAAGTAGGGAGTGAATTATTTACATAATTTTTGTTACCAGAATTATTTTCATGAATTTTTGAGGATTGCGTTTGACTATTTCATACAATGTTTAGTTTAAAAACTATAAATCCAAAAATATGTTCTTTTTTTAAATTACTCTGCGGAGTTGAGTGTTGTTAGAGGATGAAATAATCAAAACCTTCTCCATAACTTTAACTATGTTCACAGCTTTGAAGTTTTGGTATAAGATTTAGACTAAAATGCAGTAGGCAACCTAGTTTCTATGTTCCTTGGGCACAAATTCCATTGGGTGCGTATTTAATTGTTTATTAAAGAAAAAAAAAATTAAATATTATTATGTAAATTACAGATTTCAATCTAGAAAGAGTGATTGACCTGCGAGGGGGTTGTCAGGATGTGCTAGAATATATAACATTATATATTACCAACTTTAAATTTTCTTTGTTAGATGGTTCTCAAGTTCTTTTTCTCCACTTAGAAACTATTTTTTTGTTAAAAATACTAGAACGGTTTTAGATTTCGGAGGCTCTTAAAGTTTCTCATACTGTGAAAAAAAAAAAAAAAAAAAAAAAACCTCACTTGTCCATTTGTATATACACAACTTAGTAATAGCTGTCGATATGAGCTACAATAACGAATATAGATAAATATATTTTAAGTTCTCCGAAAAATATCCAGCTTAAAACTGGACTAAAATTATGAAATATCAGCATTTGATTGTTAACTTTAACATTATTTTAAAAAAAATATTAATTTTAGAAAGATTTTAGACAACCAGAAACACAATAATAATCTCCAAGAAAACTAATGCTATGAGAACTTTCAGATTATTTCGAAAAAGTTGACAGTTAAGAAAAGAAATGAAGATAAAGTAAAACTTTAATTACACAATATTATTATAGGGGATGTATATTTCATATAAATGAATTTTACAGAAACAATAGGGAGCATAAAGAAATTTGCTATTTTTTTTTAATTATTGCATTTATATTCTATAGTATTTTTTTTTTTGGTAATTACAATTAATCTTTAATAAAATAAAGGAAAGCTCAGCAAAAATTCGATGTACAGTGAATCTTGAAAAATTGCAAATCTTGCCACGTATAAGGTCTGCTACATCCCCCCTAACCCGAAACCGCCTCGCGTGCAAAATCCCTCCCTTTTTCATCTTCTTCGTCAATAAGATCCCTTCTCTCTCCCCCAAATCCAATTCAACTCCCACACTGTTCCATTTCTGAAACTTTTTTCTCAATTCCTTGTGATTTATTCAGCGATTCTCTCTCTCTCTCTCTCTCTCTCTCTCTCTCTCTCTCTCTCTCTCTATTTTCGGTGGCGGCGATGGGAGGCGCCGGTTGGGGATCTTGGGACGCCCACAGCCGACCGCCCAAGTACGGGAGACCCCCGCAGCATCCTGGTATTTCTTTTAATCTTAAAATTTTAAATCCCTTTCAATCGAATATTGTGATTCTTGGTTGATTTATTTATTTTGTAGGGATTCTGGTTTTCACGTGGTTTGATGGGGTATTGGGTTGAAATCGCTAATGAGTTTGGACGTTTTTCATGGGTTTTTTTGGGTGATTTTAATTATTCTTTATGAAAGATATGATCTTGTTGCGGTGTATTTGTTACTGGGGTTTCGTTACCTTGATATGTTATTATATATTTAGTTATTATTTTTGAACTGCCTGATATTTTGAAATTGTGTCTCTAATTAGGTTAAGAGGTTGATTTTTATTCATCAGAGATAAAAAAAGGGGATTTAGATTATTAGTTATTATAATTGTGTTTTTGTGGTCGCCCATTTTATTTTTAATTTTTCATATTTCAACTTTTTTTAGGGGGGAAAAAGATGAATAAGGCATGCATTGTTGGTTTAGTTGTTTGATCCTTTTGTACATTAGCTGCTCTCTATTATATTCCCTTCACATCGTCTATCTCATAATAATACTGATCTTTCTTGCTGTTATGTTGAATTTAATTATTTATCTGTATACTTCTTTTTGTATAATTATATGCATTGGCGATTATATGAGGCTCATTACTGTTCAATTCCACATAGGACTGTAAAATTTTGATAGCTGTTGAAGTACATTTTTTTTTCCTTCCAAGATTGAATTTGTTACTGTAGGTGTTGCCCTAGGTTGGATATGGAGACACACTTTCGAACACGATATGACTCACCTTGACACGATAAATCCAAAAATAGTTACGAAACAGCAATGACGTTACAGAAAATGTCATGTTTTACACGGCATGGCATGTAAATGTAAAGGTTCCCGTTTCCTAGATTGCCTTAGAATGAAAAAGTAGAAATAGATGGATAAACGTTGAATGCGTAAAGACGGTTTTTATTATCATTGTTTGACTCGCAATATCATTTGTAGGTTGCCTCATTTAGAAGAATTATTAATTTGTTATATTTTAACATCATTTATGTTTCTATGGTATTTAGAGATCACGATGTCATATGAGGTTAATATTAGAACATTGCTAATGTAAGGTTGTATGTGGCTTTCCATGTGATGCTGCTATTGTATATGTTCCTCTTTCCTTTTTTGCTTGTGATGGTGGTGGATAACGGGAGGGTGGTTATGGGTATTGCATTGTCCCTTATCATTGAAATATTTTTACCAATTCATTGTGCGAAGTTCTTTGAGCATCTACAAGTTTAAATGAAAATGTATTTCTCTTGGATGGTTTTGGGACTTCCTCATTTACAAATTTGTTTGCTTTGTAAGCTCATATTAGTGATTGTGCAATACACCTTTGCTTTTGCAATCTTCTTGAGTACTAGGTCCTTTTAATAAAGGGTGTCAGTGTGTATTCGAGTAATTGCATATGTTGCTTATTAGTTAATTTCTTATGCCTTGTAAAAAGGTGGTAGATCTCTGTCATGTGTTTGACTTGGAGTTACCAAAGATCCTATTTTACTTTCTAAAATGCAATGCACTTGAGAACACGTTTTCGGATTATTCTGGAGAATTTAAATTTATGTCATTATATTAACATGGCATCGTTATTACTTTCTTATGAAATTCAAGATTCCAACATGTCAAGCTATGTTGCACGGAGATGGTTATGGTTGTTGCTTACGATGTGATAAGGGTAGACGGATACACAAAATTGTGAGAGCACACGGACATAGATTCGTCGTGGTTCGTTTAAATTAGTTAAATAATAATTTTTTACGTAATGGTAGGAGTAACATTTTATTTGAAAATAGGATTAATATAGTTAATAAATCTCACAAACTATATAAAGAAACTAGTTAACTCAGTGGTTGAGGCATGAAAATTGGTATGAAGAGGTCATTGGTTCAATTCTTGTTCCCAACATATTTATTTATTACTATAGTAGATTAATTTTTCTGGTTTGGCCTCAAATGAATGGGACCAAACTCATTGGATAAGGCCAAAGCTCTCTTAGTGAGTGTGGCCCGAGTGAATGCGAATTCAATGGGTATTGGATTCAGGTTTATGACCCATATGCACGAATCCATGCATCATTGGTTTCAAGAAACATTTAAATTTTGTACTATACGCCAAGTGGTGGAAGTGATATTTAAGTACTTATTAATGCACATATTTGCATACACTATGCGAATTCAATGGGTATTGGATTCAGGTTTATGACCCATATGCACGTATCCATGCAGCATTGGTTTCAAGAAACATTTAAATTTTGAACTATACGCCAAGTGGTGGAAGTGATATTTAAGTACTTATTAATGCACATATTTGCATACACTATGCGAATTCAATGGGTATTGGATTCAGGTTTGGGACCCATATGCACGTATCCATGCATCATTGGTTTCAAGAAACATTTAAATTTTGAACTATACGCCAAGTGGTGGAAGTGATATTTAAGTACTTATTAGTGCACATATTTGCATACACTATGTGTAATCTTAGGGATAAAGGGCAGAGTTCAATAGTTTTCAGGGTGCGAATGTGCCCCTCCTTAGTTATGGAAAAAAAAATTCAGCAGTCTCTACTAGCTAGCCCCTTGTATCGTCATATTTTCTTTTGTACTTGTGCTGAAATCGTAATTAATACTCAGAATGTCCAGGCACTTTTACGTTGTTATAATCAAGGTTTAATCTGGTAATTTCAGTTTTATTTGCTGCTGAAATACTTTTCAGCCCTGTGACCGACCTTAGTTAGCTAAATCTACGTCCTGATTATTATTTTGCTGATCCGGTTTATATGGAAACCATATACCTAATAAAACATGGTTGATTTATTTATCAGTCATAATAACTATGCCATCCTGTTTCTTTTATTTGTCATTTTGGAGTTTTTTGCATTTTGTAAGAACTCCAGTTTCTTTGAGTGAAGTAAAGACTAATTAATATGATACAACATTGGCAGAAAAGGGAAGAATTTCCATATTGCCTTTCTTTCATCTCTCTTTCCCAACATAGAATATTTGAGGAGTCAAAAAAATTGGATATCATTAATCACTCAGCCTATCCGTTGGCAAAGGATAAAATGGTAATTTGCTTAATTATCACATTTTAAATCTTCTGAATTGTCAATTTTTTTGGACTTTGAGACCCTCTAATGACAAATAGGAGGGAGTACTAAATTACGAATTATAAGCATGGCTAATTAGCTAATTTTAAATTCCAACAGACATTTACTGATCAGATTTATTGAAACTGAATGCCTAATAAAAATATGGTAAATTTCCTGAAAAAATTTGTAGACTATATTAATTATGTGAGAGTTGATAGCAGACTTCTAATTACAAGATACATTGTCTGATGAGATTTGATAGTAAATAGAATGAGAAGCATGCCCTCTAAACCAGAAATAATTAGCATGGCTTATTATCTAAATATAAATTCCAACATTTATTTTACTGATCAGATTTACGAAACTGAATACCTAATAGAATGCGGTTAATTTCCCCTAAAATGATTATATGACTATATTGTTTACATGAAAGCTGATAGCAGACTTCTAAATGTAAAATACATTATCTGATGAAAATTGATAGTAAGTAGGGTGAGAAACTTAGTTTTCTCGTTGGTTATTAATAAAAAGAATTAAGGCTTATAAAATATAGTTATCTAGATGACAGATAAAACAATTCAGATATGAAAAAATAACTATCAAAAGAGAAAGCAGGTTCTACATTCATGAATAAAATAAAGAAATTAATTTTTTTTCTCATTTGCAACAAATAAGAATATCAATAACACCCTAAGATGAAAAATGTGAATGAATAAGATGGTAAGTCATTAACTCACACGATGTGTGCTAATTTTTTAACAACCCTGCGAAAAATAAACACACTGAGTGGATGAAAGCGCTTTGATTTCAGACTTCCCTTCCCACTCCGGCCTAGCTAACCACCTCATACTAAGGTGTTGCCTCCCTGTGTTAAGATTCACTAGCTGAGTGGATGAAAGTGCTTTGATTTCAGACTGAGTGGATGAAAGTGCTTTGATTTCAGACTTCCTTTCCCACTCCGGCCTAGCTAACACCTCATACTAAGGTGTTGCCTCCCCCATGTTAAGATTCACTTTTGTCAATTGATCTGTCATTTTTATTAATGTCCAAGTTCATTGCATATAAACCTTTCCAAATTGTTTAGCTGTTGTATCACTTTATTGAAACTTTCCTTTTGTCAAATGACTTGTCTGATGATCTGTAATGTATCAATGTCTACGTGAAATTCATTGTAGATCAACCTTTTCAAATTATTTATTTATTTTATTAATTAATTTAAAAGAGTTTTTAACTTTTTATATTGAATTTTAAGCTTGAATATCTTCGCTATTGAAGTTTTGGAATTGAAACTGTTGAAATGATTTGAGAGGACTTTTCTTCAAATATTTTTTCCTTTCTGACAAAATTTAAAAACCAATTATTTTTTTATTTTTGTTCATCATAACAGAATATAGTAATGACTGTTAAATGCTAGTGAGCTAAGGTTCACCCTCCTGAGACTCCTTTTCAACTCTGCTTGCAAATTCTCATGTTGGAGACTATTTCATGCTTGGAAACGCGACACCTATTCTGTTCATAATTTGTTTGGGATTTTCCATATGCAGTTCTGCATGATTGCAATTCTCCTCCTCTCCCTCAGCATGTTGTTAGGATTCTGCCATCTCCATGAAACATTGTGATTCCAGTGAATAGGCTCCTGGCTTCCTGAGAATTATATTCTTGCTTATACAGAAATCTTATTGGTTTTCTTCAAATTTTATCTATGCACTTGTCCAATATGGTGTGTAGAACTTCTCGATTTTCTGTACTGGAAGTGCATTAGGTAATTGCTCAATACTCACCATGCAGTTTCCTACTAGGGGGATTGCTGAAATTATTAGTGCCATTAATTTGCTTAGGTATTATCTTTTTACGTTTCAGTCTATTTTTATCAAAGGTACTTTCTTTTGATAGGTGTTTCCGATTCTATCAGTACAATGTTATCCTATGGGATGATGCTTCTGAGCTCGACTCTTTATTCCTTCGGAAACACTTTTCTTTTAGGAATTTGTTTACCATATTCATGAAGAAAAACATAAACAAAAGGAAAAAAAAAAAATCAACAGTTGTTAGGCTGAGATGGTTAGTTCTGCTAGATACTAAATTCCGAATAGATACTAAATACTGAATGATCTGAGTGAAGGTAGCCGTATATATACATATACAAACACACATACGCACACACATATGTATACACATATATACGTATACACACACACACATATTGTATATATGTATATAATAATATATACATATATGTATGTGTGTGTGTGCGCGCACACACACACACACACATATAGAGAGAGAGAGGTGTGGAAATGAGCCACCGAATCACGTAACTTATCTAAGTTGCAGTTCATTTCCACTATCTCTTATAATTTTTTTTTTCAATTTTCTTTTGAATTATGATCTCAGTCTCCAAGGTTCACTCATACCCAATTTCATGAGTTTTAGTTTTGATTTGGTTTTCCATCAAGTAGATACAGAATAAACAGTTTTTGGTGAATTTAACATTTTATATTCACTTGATGAAAGGGTAAATAAATTTCAAAATTCATGAAATTTAATTTTGAAAAAGCTAAGGAGATAGAGATCATAATGCTAAAAGAAATTTTTTAAAAAAATAATGGAATTATTTATTTTTTCGCCGCTGACTCATGTAACTTACCTGAGCTGGCGGCTTATATACAGTAATATATATATATATATATATATATATATATATATATAAGAAAAATAGAAATGAGCTGACAGCTCACGCAAGTTACCTGAGCTGCAGTTCATTTTCACTATCTCCAATAATATTTTTAAAAAAAATTCTTTTGTATTATGATTTCGATCCCCTATATATATGAGAAAAATGGAAATGAGCTACCAGCTCACGCAAGTTACCTGAGTTGTAGTTCATTTCCACTATCTCCAACAATATTTTTTAAAAAAATTCTTTTGTATTATGATCTCGATCCCCTAGGGTTCACTCTTACCCAATTTCTTGGGTTTTAGTTTTGATTTGGTCCTCCGTCAAGTTAATACAAAATTAACGGTTTTCAATTAATACAACATTTTATATGAAGTTGATGAAAGGATAAATGAACTCCAAATTTATGAAATTTAATTCGAAAGAAGTTAAGGAGGTAGAGATAACAATTGCAAAAAAATATTGAAAAAAGATCATAGGATCGTTATAGTTTAGCCGTTAGCTCACGTAACTTTTCCTGAGCTGGCGGCTCACCTACAGTAATCCCTATATATATATATATATATATATATATATATATATATATATATATATATATATATATATATATATATATATATATAAATGCATGTATTTACGCATGGATGCATGTGCATGAGTAAATGGGAGTTAGAATCTCTCTAGCCAAACTTGACTAGGCGGACAACCAAAAGTTCAAATTCCCCTAATTTTTTTTCTTCTATTGGAATATATCGAGTGAGCTCTATCTCTTTGGTTCATGTGCCAAAAATCATGGGAATAAGATTTGGCTTTTGATCAAGTAGGTAAAAAAATTAACAGTTTTTTAAACAAACATTTTGTTTCTACTGATCGATGGGCACCCTATAACTCACGATTTTTGGTATGCATGAACACAGAGATGGAGATGAACATGATAAGGTCAGATTTAAGAAAAAATGTGGGAAGGTGAGCATATATATATATATATATATATATATATATATATATGTATGTATGTATGTATGTATGTATGTATGTATGTATGTATGTATGTACGTACGTACGTGTGTGTGTGTATTCACACTTATACATATATAAATACATACACACACACACACACATAATGCTTAATCTGAGGGGGAAAATGAGGTTCTAGTATAAGTGGACTGATTTCAAATTGAAGAGTATTAAGATAACCAGAAAGGAAATATACATACATACACGCAAACACAATTTGAAATCAGCCTACTTGTGCTACTAGTACCTCATTTCCCCCCCTCAGATTAACCATTGTCGAATTATATTTTAGTATAAAGAAATGCGATTATTGTTCTCTTTCTATTTTCCTTTGAGATTACGAATTCAGGCTCTAATCCATTACTAGAACTTCCACAACATTGCGAGGCTATTTTTTCGTTGCGAATACCTTCTTTTATGTCAAAAAATACATCTTCCTTGCTCCCCAAAACTGAGTATTTCAAGTTTTGATAATGATGCCTTTCCTATTATTCGCCAGGATCTGCTCAATCTGCAGTTCCATCATGGGAGAGGAGGTTTTGTACTTCTGTTTGCTTAATTCCCTGGGGAAGAATATGTGCAGCCAAGGCTTCACTTTGCGCATATAAGAACATAGCCGATTGGGATGACACTGCTGCATTCGAAGCTTTCCAGAATGCAAAGGCACGTTACTGGGCTGATATTAATGGCTTCCCTTGTAACGTCCCTCTGCCAGACCCAAACTTGTATATTCATAAGGTTGATCACAGGGCTGTCATTGACCCGAAATTGATTGAAGATTTGGAAAAACAGCAGCCACCTCTTCTTCTACCCGATGGAAGAAACGAAGGAAGAAATGATCAGGATTCTGTCATCTTTGTAGATAAGCCAGTTACAGCGACAGGATGGGGCAATGCTGAAAATGGGAGTGCAGCTGATCACCATTCTGTTAATTGGGATAAGTTCATTGAACAACCACGCATATCCCTTGGCTGGGATAATGCAGATAATTGTCCGTCTGGAAATGTTGATTCCAGTAATGCATGGAATTGCCATGGAGGTTGGAGGGATGCAACTTTTCAGGATTCTTATGGGAGAAACGATAATTCATGGAATAATGGAACCAATAATTCGTCGAATAATGGAGCTGATCCTTCATGGGGCCAGCACTGGAATAATGAGCAAGGTAGAAGAAATGGTAGGAAAAGAAATGGTAGCCACTATGACCCGAGAGTCTCCAAGTCGAGGCAGATGAATGGTTACATGTCAAATAGAAATAACTGGAGTGATTGCACTGATCGGACTGGGGGAGACTTTGCATGCGAGAAGAAGATGCATGGCGGGCAGCCTATGACAATGAGACAATCAAAGTCTAGGTGGACTAGCGGGCCAGTTAACCATCGAAGGTCAGCTGAATCAGACGGGGCATGCTATTGGGAGAAACCTGTATATTAGTCCGTCTCTGGGAACTGAAACCGTATTTTGCTGGTCAGTGTTTCCTTTTGCGAGATGCAAGATAATTCAACGAACATCAGAAAACGGATATGCAAGTTGTCTTATGTTAAGTTGGAGGAGTGGAAAAGAATGTTTCCACTATATTGTGATCAAGTTTATGTATGAAGACTTTGAGAGCTCTAGGAGCACTCTATTTTTGGTTTTCTTGTTCATTTTGGTGCTTGAATTTTTGCTCCTAAGCAGCAAACATGTTAATGTAACTTGTTGTAGTACGGTTCGAATCTCATACCTCGGCTATATAATTGATCATATTTTGCTGTTGACGTTGCTTGTTCCTTTTTATTTATTATCATCCTCTATTTGAACTCAATCCGTAGCAACAAAGGTGCTAATTTCATATTAAGGCTTTGAAGACGAGCACCTCTTCAGCAATCATATTCGAGAGTCAACAGTCTTCGGATGCCAAACCTCGAAAACTCAATATCAGTGATCACTGGAGAGATTAATTAAGCGAGGAAAATGGAGTTTTGAGAAAATATGGAAAGAACAAACTAGAGGCAAATAAAATCAACACAAGTCCGCACCAAAGAGAGAGAGAAGCAACAAGATACTGAGAAAAGTGGAGGTTCAGTGAATCGTTGAGTCAGAGTCAGAGAGAGACTGCGGATGGAGTCTTGTACTTGGAAGAATATGCAGTTGGAGTCAGTCGGAGTTGGAGTGCGTTTGAAGTTGGTCGGACACCAACTCTGCCGGAGTTCGAAATCGGTCGGACACCAACTCTGCCGGCTGCTTCTCCAGGGGAGTAAATAATTACTCCTGCATGCATGTCATTGGAAATGGAGGATTTTTTTTTTTAACTTGTTATCTATTTTTCCGTACATGCGTGTTATTTATTATTATTATAATAAGTACTCCTGCATGCGCATCATTGGAAGTAATATGTTTCTTTGCTAACTTGTTTTTTATTTTTGCATGAATGGCTCATTTATTATTATATTAATTACATTTTATCTGTCTTCGGACACCCAATTGAAATTTTACCGAGAGACATTTAATTTTTTTAAAAAGCTTTAAATCAGCAATTAATTTATTCTTAGATGTGTTCTTATTATTTTGATTTATTTTTTTTACTGGTCAAACTTTCTTCTTCACTCCTCATCCACTGTCATTGCCTCTTCCCATGCCCTTCCTCTAACGCCTCTGTATGTTACATAATGAAAGGGAAGCCATAGCTACCACAAATCCTAAATTTGCTTTATCTATCCATTTATTAAATGCTATGTTGTTAGGCCAATTTCCCTTTATGAGGTGTGAGAGAGCCTCGTCAATGTTCGACTGCATCTGGCCAATCATGCAACGGTCCGAATTCAGTCAGATTTTGGCTAAGTAAGGCAATTGGATATCTGCCCCATTCGTTTAATTGAGGTTGGTCATATTTTTTCGAAATTCGATATCTCCGACGAAATATTTATCCCTGGTAAAAAGTATTCAGTCCATATTCACGACCAAAGACCAGTTGGAAAATTGTCCACAAATTATATTTACTCTAAGCCTCAAACGGGAACCATTTGCCCAAGGAGTCAAACAATTTATTATATTATAAATTGTTGGCTATATTTATGAGTTTTTTTTTTTTTTTCTTTTTTTTCTTAGAAGAAACGTTGAGATATGGTTGAGTATAATTGTTTTTGTACGATGACTCAGATTATCATAACGTCTATCATTTAGAACCATAATACATTAACTTTCCTCACATTTTTGCACCACTACTCTTAATGGTTCAACATTTTTGCGGATGCAACTCCATGAGGGTACACAATATTAAAGCTAACGCGTTTGCTAAAAATTTAATTGCTTCACCTCCCTAACAAGTTGTAGGAATTTTGTTTTAATCGCAAGTTGTAAGGTTGAGATCCGGAGATGGTTGAAATAAGTTTTTTTTTTTTTTTTTTTTTTTCTTTTTTTTCCTGAGGTAATGGTTGCAAACCTAAGAGTAGGAATAAGAATGAACCAGTTCATGAATCGATTTTTTTCCTCCTTTTTTATGGATCAATTTTTATCGGTGCAATTCAAAATTTTAAATTAAAAAATAAATAAATTTAAAATTTTGAATTGCACGGAACAAAAATTAGCACTTAGATCTTGCCAATTTTATCCCTACTAGAGAGTCAGCATCTCATCTCATATTGACGAGGAAAGAACCTGTAGGTAGCTTCTACTATCACATCTCTCTGGGAAAAGTCATGTTTGGACAACTCAAAACATTATATTTACTTAACCATTTTGAAATGAGAGAAAAGAATATGTTCAGCAGGTCAATGTTATCATGATCAATATGGTAACTCTTCATACTAATCACCACAAATCTTCAGTTGATAATTCTCACAGAAGATGAAAACCCATGGGAGGGTATGAGAAAATGCATCGGATTGTACTCATTATTAACTTTTTCATCAACAAAAATTTATACGAACAAATGTTGCAGTCAAAAAAGACTAAAACTACCAAGGAGGAAAGATGGGGACCACTGGAAGGGGAAAAAGCGACTTACTTGAAACCAAAATCTCCCCATCTCTTTTAGAACTTAAAACATTAAGGATCAAAGTTTCTGTTAAACTTCTTCCAACAATTCTATGCATATATAACTCCAAACTTCGGCATACTTCTTTATGCTGAGTACTTCTTTCACAACAGACCAACTCGCATTAAATTATACCGATAATGGCAAGATTGCTGAGGAGTTGATATATGCTCCTACAACTTTAACCCAGAGTGTATAGCAACCACCCCACCAACCAGATTTTCGTACACAACGTTCTGAAATCCTGCATCAACAATTATTCGAGCAAAAGTCTCCTGCAAATACAAGAAAAGGCTCTCGACATGAGAGGAAGTGGAGGATACAGCTCCAACAAGAATGGAAAGACTATTTTATCTCTTTTACATGAGTTCATACTTATGCGACCAGACAAACTTGTCATGTTTCATTAGTTCATCAATCAGATTTTTACATAAATAGTAGTATACTAGTATTTATAGAATAAAAGATAAAACAGAAGCTACATCTACCGATGCAATCAACTGTTGCACAACTCGCTTTACTATTATGCACCTAACCAACTCGAATCACATATTAAGTTCCTATGTTAAGTTATAGTTGTATGTGTCAATATCTATCTGTGCATGTAATGGAGTTCAAAAGTAAATGTTTCTTGGTACAGAAGCCGAATGGAAGGTTTTCAAAGGAAGACTAAAGTGTATTATCTCTCCCACGGGAAAAAAAAAAAAAAGATTAATAAAAATAAGTTAAAAAGGAAGAAGAAGATGATGTGCAGTGGTGTAAGTGTAATATTTAGACTAACCTGAGAAGGAAACCTTCGGATACTCTCAACCAAATACTGATAAGAATCTCTATCATTGGCTACTAGCTCCCCCATAGCTGGAACTACCGAAAACGAATAGTAATCGTAGCTGCAAGGAAAACTAAATTTTTCAGACAAAATAAGGAAAATAAAGAAGTTGCAGAGACATTTCACCTCAGAACTGCAAGACTTGCCAAAACAAGCAGAAGCCCACAATAAAAATTGAACCAATCATTTAAAGAACCTGTTTCTCACAAGTCATAAGCATGATAGCTTATCTTCTAAGACTTGGAATTGATTATATCAGCAATCATGAGACATGTTCTCGGAACTCAAGTGGAAGACAACTATCTTGTAACTACATATTCCAAAAGACTTACAGCTGTTTGAAGATGGGCACATCTACATGACTCAGTTCCAGGCACAGGAAACGGCCTCCTCGTTTAAGTACCCTGAACAATTATAAAATTATATCAAAAAGGAGAAAATATTACCAAAAAAAAAAAAAATCTATAGCACATGTACAAATGGGGAATAAAATAATTCTCATTCAAGTATAACATTAATTATTGCAACAATCAATTGTTTATTGCATTAACAACATTTTAACAATCTCCCTTACTTTTTAATTAAATCAGAAAAGTATAATATTCAAGATTTATGAAGCATATTCAATAAATAATCCATCATCATGGTGTGAAAAGCTATAATTTGAGAAGCTTTCATAGGCTTGTGATAATGAACTTTTTAATTTTTTTGTGAACCAACACAAAAGGTAATATTTAGCTTAACACTCTTACCTATGAGATCATTACAGCACTAATATACTGAATCCTATCAGAACTTAACACACTTCCAGGCATGCACCAATAAGCTAATATCACCAAGCATAGAGTCCAGAAAATATTAAAGAAGTTCACCTGTAAGCTTCTGAGAGGGATCGCTCTATGTGGGTAACATTTCTGATGCCAAATGCAATGGTGTAGCCATCCATTGATCCATCTTCAAAACTCAAAGATTCTGCATCTCCCTCAACCCAAACAAGGGAACGATCTTCACCAAGCCCTACAAACAAGGAACAGAGTTAATGAAAAAAAAAAAAAGGAAGCCATTTTGTCTAAAGTCCAATGAAAAAGTTTGATTAAAAAAATTTGAGTTTATACCTCTCTCAACAGCACGTTTCTTTCCAACACTCAGCATATTTGGATTGATGTCACATATATAAATTTGTGTATCTTCATGGATGTCAGTCAAACCATCCTTCATAGCACTATAACTGAAGTTATTTATACTTTCCAAAACACGGAAAGCTACATCACCTACAAATTTTCACAGATTTAAAAAGGAGCATGCATTTTAAATATGGAATGAAAGTAAACAATATTGAACTATTGATTTTAAATAAAGTCAATTGTCTATAGGTAGTTAGATATGTAATTTCTATTAAAATAATCATGAGATTTTCTACAACAACAATTATCCCAAATATCTGGGGTAAGCTACATGAACCAAAAGAGAATCATGCCGGATCGATCATGCCCCAACGAAATTTATTTTTTGGCTCATATCATAATATGTGACAATATTTTACGTTGACTGTCACTATCACGGGCCAACCACAACTCTCCTCTTTTATTCTGAATTGGGACAGACTTAAAGGATAAAACTTTAAACACAGCACTGGCAGAGTTTATGGATAAGTCAAAAACCAAAACAGTCATTACTGTAGAGGATCACAAAGTTCGGTCTTGTCGCAACTAATCCAGCAGGGATTTTACTACAATCTCAGCTTTTTCGCACATCCTTTTTCTGAGGTATTCAGTAAGCTCATCAAACTACTCAGTAACGAACATTGGGAGTTTTGCTCTCTCAAGCTTTATTTTCCGAGTGTAGATGAGAATGACAGAAGGAAGTAGCTTTACAAGGCTGCAATGCACTCGATCTCTATCTTAGCGTCCAATGGAAGTGCAGCTACTTGGTAAGTTGAATGTGCTGGAGGCTGGAGCAGGGAAGAAAAAATATTTCCCAAAAGAGAATCATGAGATTTTCTACATGCGTCAAAATATTTGCAAGTTTTTTTTAGCAAAATTAACCATTCTGCATGGTAAAATACCAAAACTCTAGTTCAATATAGCCCTTCTAATATTGAGAACACGAACTCATCTTCTTTCCAAGTAGGCATTAAAACAAAAGGGAAGAGAAAAGATAACAAACATCTTTCCAAGTCCATAATAGTAAGCAAGTTTGAGAATAGGAACGGGTATTTCTATCATCATTTTAACTGTGAACGAGGAAAAACATTGGTCGTTAAAGCATTATTAAGGTACTCATGGTGTGAATGGATAGAGAAGTTCTTATTCCCACTCTGTGAAGGGGAGATTTTGTTCGAAGACCTTGACAGTAAGCAAAAACTAAGCTTTTTATCTCAAGTACCTAAAGTAGCTTATATAAACCAAAAAAGAATTATGCCAGATCAATCACATGATCCTTCTCCGCTCATTCCTGTCGAGCAATATGTTTTCATTTAAACTTTTGCATCCATATCTTTTTATATCCACTCTAACTATGTTTTCTTCGGTCGTCCTTTAACTCTTTTTAAATTCTACGTTGATAAACTACACTCGTCGAACTAATGCATCTATATAAGTGTATGTTGCACATGTCAAAATTATTGTAGGTGGTTTTCGCATATCTTCTTTTCTATGTAGGTTACACTTATCTTAGCAAGAATATCCTCATTTTTTACTTTATTTCTTTTAGTGTTACCGCATACCGACAGTGCATACGTATCTTTATTATACTCATCTTCTGTGAGCTATATCTTTTTATAGCTCAGCATTCCGTGTCATATATCAAAACTACCCTTCAGCCTTCAACATAATGTTATGATTGCAACAAATTTTCATTGTGCTCTACCATTTCAACCACCCAGATTGAATCTTATAATTGACGTCACTATCGATCTCCTCATTCTTTTAAAATGGAATCCAAATACCTAAACTAATTGTTTATTGGTATCACTTGCCCTTCCATATTCACAATATCATAATTTCCTATCCTTATTTATTAATTTTGTACTCCATATATTCTACTTTGGAGCTACTTAATGTAAAACCTCGAGATGCTAAGGTATACCTCTATAACAACAACTTGGCATTAATCCCTACTCTCGCTTCATAAATTAAGACAATATCATGAATAAATAGCATGCACCTAGGGTTGATAAAAAAATCCGAAAAAACCAATCCGAACCACAAAACCGAACCGATCGAAAAAACTGAATTTTTGCAATTGTAGTTTATTCTTTTTCTTTGATTTATTTTCAATATGTTTTTCTTTTAAATATTTGATAAAAAAAATATGTGATTGTTATTTTAATAGGTAGAAAAAGAAAAAAATAGAAAAGAAAATTGTTATCTTTTATATAAAATACACCGTTAATCACATATTTAGTTTCAAATATGCTGTGGGCCGTAAGTCCAAATAACCGAAAAACCAACTATACCGAACCAAAAATTTAGTTTCGGTTTTCTTGAGGTTCGGTCAGTTTCGGTTCTACTATTTCAGTTCGGTTTTCAGTAGTGATTTTTTTCATCCAAACCCGAACCGACCCGATCGATACTCACCCCTACATGCACCAAGGTATCTCTTCTGAATAACTCTAATAAGCTTATCTATCACTAAGACAAATAGGAATAGACTCAATATAGATCATTTATGCAATCCAATTGTGATCGAGAAATCACTTGCGAGGCAGCCACAAATTCTGAAATTTGCCACTACTCCATTGTATAATATATCTTTAATCATGACAATATACTTGATGGGACACCCTTCTTCGTCAACGTCTATCATAGCTCCTCTTTATGCTCTATATAGACATTTTCTAAATTAATAAATATGACATGTAAATCCCTACCTTTCTCGAAATCGTTCTATAAGTAGACGAAGCAAATAAATAGCTTCTGATATTAATTGCCTCAATATGATCCCAAACAGTCCTCTAATATCTTAACAATCTGTTCTACCTAGTGTTCAATTAAATTTTCTTAAAGTTTCGTAGTGTAATATATGAGTTTTATTCCATAATAGTTAGAATAACTCTGGATATCACCCTTATTCTTATATAGAGATAAAATGTACTCTTCCTCCATTCATTTGGTATCCTTTTATTTTATTAAATCTTGTTAAAGATGTCTGTCAAGTATCTCACACCTATCTCTCCTAGGCATCCTTATATTTTAATAGGAATCTCATTCGGACCAACAATGTTATCTTGTTAAAGGCCTTAAAATTAAGCAAGTTTGAGAATAGCAATGGGCCTTGCTATCATCTTGCTCACTATAAGCTAGGAAAAAGAATTGTTCACTAAACCTCTATTAAGGTACTTACGGTGCAAATGGATAGAGGAAATTCTTATTCTCACTCTATGCAAAAAGAAGGGATTGTTCATTAAAGTTTTGTTAAGGTAATTATGGTCACATGATACAAATGGATAAAGGCAATTCTCACTATCAAGACAAGAATTGATCTGATGAGGTTCAAAGGATTCCCAACCCACCTACCACCTCAACCCCAACAAAGTTGAGAATGGTGGTAACTACCTTGGTGTATAGCCACGTGCGAGGGGAAGAAGTCTGATACTCACATTAGATTTGCTAGAACTGAGAGAATTGCTGAAGAGATAGATCTCAAGCTATTCCTAACACCATGTCTAAATAGATCGACAAAGCTGCAAGGATCTACTAACCACTAGGGCAAACAGCTCCTAGATAACCCTGGTCCTGCAGTGATGCTAAGCAGTTTGATCTTGGATGAACTCCTGTTGCGCTGCCTGGGCTTAGGGATAGTAATGGACACGTTTATGGGTCAATTTTTGGCCCGTTCTATACAAAATTTTGAATTAAAAATGAAAATTTTCATTTTTAATTCAAAATTTTATATAGGGCGTGCCAAAAATTGAGCCATGGACGCATCCATTACCATCCCTACCTAGGCTTTTGTGTGGTCTTAAGCTTCTAGAAAGATGACTAGTTTAACCTCAAAGGAGAACAAAACCAATTTCTTGAACCTAATTAAGTTTTAACAAAAATTGGTTTAGATCATCTACTAACCTGAAGGAATACACCAAAATCAGATGAGTTAATATATGCACATCTTAGTCTTCTAACAGTCTGATCAAATGAAGTTAGAGAAAGTAATTACTTTGAGTATGGAGTACAATAAAGATCCTTTTATGTTTATAACTAATTGGCATATCAAAGATCTCCACCAAAGCATTGTCTATAATCTGGGATCATCAGTTATGAAGCACGAATACTGCTACCGTAAAACCGTGTCTGTATCAAACACACGTGTTGGACATGCTTATCCTATGTATTTAAGTTTAACCTCATATCTGCATGTTGTGTCCTATCAACATTACTGTTTCTGCACACACTACATCATACAACATCAGCAACAAAACATAAGGTTGACAACTTTAAATACAAACTTTGAAGTTCACGTTTGGGTTCTCTAATCAGGTTCTCATAAAAAGCAACATAAATGGGTTATGTTAGGTCCTAACTATTCTTAGGGCAAGTTTTCCAATTAATAGATACAAAATATTCAATATCACGGTTTCAGTTTACACATGGATTTATATACCAGACAAGTAAATCAAGCACCATAAAATGTCTTGTTCATTATGGGGTGTGTATGGTGAAATGTGAAAATACATGCATTCTACCCCTCGTTGAAATACTCCAAAGTACTATGGAATTAAGATCTGTACTTCGTACTATGAAAAACTATAGACCATATAGGGCTAATTTTGGTTAGCAAATTTATTGAGTTAGGTTAGTTTAAGAAACAATCCAGTCCATTCACACAATTTACATACATAAAAACTTCCAACAGTGAAAGATCATATTTTTGTCTGAATACTAACAAAGATCATGAGATGTAGTTCTATTGACAAAAAAATATATCTTCCCCAATCACATAATTCATGAACAAATGACCTTTGAAATGTTTATTTTTTTCTTTGTCTATTGAGGTTTGAAAACATGGAGATCAAAGTAAATGGAGTATAACATCCATTTTCTTTCGATAATCTGCACCAAGACTTGAAATATAGAAATCAATATCAGTATTGGCTGCTTACTTTTGATATCGAAATCGGTAATATCAGATGTATCATTTTGCAATATCAAAAATATCAGCAATATCGAATATATCATATAATTATTTTGTATAGGGTACCTCAAAATTCAATAGAATATATGCATACATCGGTATCGTCGATATTGATATGCACTTTGCCTGGTAGGTATAACAGCACCAGTTATGTTCTATGAGTACTAAAGACTTTATTACGGTAAGGTGGCCCCCAGCGATGCCTTAAGTTATACCTAAAGAGTCGGTCTAAAATTTCACCGGGACAATACTTATGGAAGATGCAAACTGATCAACTAGACCTCCACATCTCTAAATGCCTATGAACAAGAAAATACATTGTTGATACTTTTTTGAAGAAATGAATGGTTTTTAAAACAAGCAAGATCATGGTTAAATAGTGTCTAGATCACATGATTTTTTTATGCAGCCATTTAGCGTGTGGTGATCATGATGAACAGTGTAAATACCCATTCAAATGCTCTATGTTGTGATTTTAGCCCAATAGATTGGGCAGTTATCCATAGGTTCACACCAGGAATACTTAAGTCTTTATGTAAGTATGTACATACACATTCGTACATGCATACATATGTATGTATTTAGGAATATATAACGTTAAGTTATACCATAAGTAGAGTGAATTAATATATTAAATACATATACAGAAAAGCTGACAGCCAGAAAGCTCCAGAAGATGGGATGACTAATGGTGCCATGCCAATCAAGATTGCTAAAAATAACAAAGGCTTGCCACTTATTTCTTCTGTTTGTGCATCACATAGCTTCAGTGTATAAACAAAGGCTTGCCACTTATTTCTTCTGTTTGTGCATCACATAGCTTCAGTGTATAAACTTTAGATTTTTACACAATTCATAGACAGGTCAGGCACAAATATTTCTTATCTAGGGTGAGGGGAACGCGTGTTCCATCAAGAGACTTAATTAGAACATATCAAATATCAATAAGAACGTACCTGTCCCACCAGCCACGTCGAGATGCTTCATTCCCGGAAAAGGATTCAATTTTGAAACCAGCCTAATCAAGCAAAATTGTAAGAAATTGTAAGAAACTTCAGTCCACATTCATCTATATAATGCACTTAAGAGAAGATTCCAGTAAAAGATACCTGTCTTTCCACAGCCTATGCAACCCAGCACTCATCATATCATTCATAAGGTCGTAGTTCGACGCGACACTGCTAAATACGTTACCTACTAATTTACTTTTGTCTTCTTCTCGTATTTCTTTAAATCCTGCCATGGAACATTATCAAAGATCTCTCTCATATCATTCTATTGTCTTTTCTTTAACAATCATTCAACAATTCTACCAAGGTTATAAATATTGACCAATGCTAGCATATATCGCAAATATCATTTCTAGATATCTAATAAGGAATACACTATAATATAGGTATTGGCATATTGCCACTCAGCATTTTATTAATATAACCGAATTGTGATACAATATGTCCAGTATTGCTCATTTCTAATTCCATAAACTATCAGTTGATACCAATACTAACTCTGAGATATTAAACCCTGGTTCTTACTCTAAACCCTAACAACTACAATACAACTCCGAGAATTACCATGTTCTTCAGTTATATCTGTTGAAATTTCAATACTGATTATAGGGGAACGATTAAAAAAAATATAAAAGCAATAAATAACCTTTAGAAACAGGAGCCCACATTGATAAAGAGAGATACCTGAGAGATCCATAAATTAATTTCTACTCATCATTATCTTCTTAATCTCATCCATCACTGTCCATAATCTTGATGTAACTTTTTACCTCATAAAAATTTTGTTCCGATTAGTAGCCTTTGTTCTAGAGTTTTTACGACTTGCAATAGAGATACCACGTGTTTGTTAACAACCGGAGAAAATGATGAAGCTTACAGCCTACTACAAGAAAAATGATAGAATGTCCACATTCGCTAAGCTCTGACCAATATTAAACTTAAAAAGAAAAATAAGGTAGCATGTCTCAAAAAGTTTTTTTTTTTTTTTTTCATAAGCTTAACCCTCTCCTCCCACCAAAAATGTATATTACATGTGACTACCCCACTTGACCAGTCAAAACGTGAAGCCCGTAACTGTTTTGTATTTACTTGTAAATAAGATGTAAATTATAGAATTTTCGTAAAAAAAAAAATCGAAATCTTCAAAAAAATTCAGTTAAAAGATATATGGCCAGCACAGGGCAGATATACTTGAGCATTATCCACCTTTTTCTCAAGAGCCAACCAGATAAGTTCCACAACACAATAAATGAGAGGCAATGTGCAAAAAAAAAAAACAAAGGAGTACAAGGTGCGGTATGCTAAAATACATAGTATACAACTTCTAAAAACAATAAGATACAGGTGGACCTCACACTTTGACCAGTCAAGGGGGGTAATCACATGTGCTAGTTTTTCCGGGGGGGGGGGGGGGGTGGGGGTAGGCACATGTGAAACCTTTAAGTGAGTAGTATATACATTTTTCCTAAATTTAATATTTATCAAACTAATGTGAAATTAAATAAACTTCTGTCTAAATATTGATATAAAAACCAAAATACTTCTTTAATTTTGATAAAATGACTCTTTATTGGCTTCAATATTCTAAGAAGAACAAACTAAATTATAGTTTTCATTTAGGATTTATAAAGAAACCTTCATATTAAGTTCCACAACACAATAAATGAGAGGCAATGTGCAAAAAAAAAAAAGGAGGACAAGGTGGGGTATGCTAAAATACATAGTATACAACCTCTAAAAACAATAAGATACAGGTGGACCTCACACTTTGACCAGTCAAGGGGGTAATCACATGTACTAGTTTTTCGGGGGGGGGGGGGGGGGGGACACATGTGAAACCTTTAAGTAAGTAGTATATACATTTTTCCTAAATTTAATATTTATCAAACTAATGTGAAATTAAATAAACTTCTATCTAAATATTGATATAAAAACCAAAATACTTCTTTAATTTTGATAAAATGACTCTTTATTGGCTTCAATATTCTAAGAAGAACAAACTAAATTATAGTTTTCATTTAGGATTTATAAAGAAACCTTCATATTCAATGGACTGAAAGCTAAAGTTTTTAATCCCACTTTATTAGCAAGTTTCAACTAAGCAAGCATATTATTTCGGGAACTACGGGTTTCAGCAAACATCGTGTAGGCTCATATGGCAAGCACTAGCATAAAGTCTTAGAGCAAAATAATGATAGAAAGTCCTGATTGCAATCAGGCAAGGAAGACAACCACCCCAACCTCCTAAAGTGAGTATGAGATTAATGGGTTTGGAGATACAACCACCTAATTCTCCCCAGAATCATAAAGGCAGCTCCTTTAATAGTGGGAAACGCCAAAAAATTACCTCAACTGCTAAAACGGTGGCCAAAGAACCCTCCATTGCTCCAATAATAAACATGGAGGCCAAGTTATCTCTACTCTCTAAGCCAAGAAAATGTAGGCGGTGGCTTCCTCTTCCACTGGAGAGGAGCGATATAATCATCAATATAAATAAGGTAAAAAAGGAGTAGATGGTGATGAAATCTTTGCTACAGCAGGGATGAAAAGGATAGTTTTCTAAGAGGAGGTTTAAAGTGTGACAGCTCAATAATATTTATGTGCCCTTAGATGACATTATTACTAGCAATAGTTCAGCTATAGGCCATCTCAATGCTTGTTGAACTCGAGGAGAAGCTAAATCAAAATTATCACAAACAGACTATTCCATAAGGCCAAAGGCAAGGTGTCGTTGGCCATTTAGAGGCCCCATCCACCCTAGATAGAATAGGAGAGCGAACTTTGTGACGCTAGGGTCAAGGGGCAGTGAAGTGCAGTGTTTTAAATACCGACCGGTATATCGGAAAAAAAGAAGAAACGAGACGGTAAGGTGAAATTTTTACTGTTTCTCGTTTTGAACCGGTATGGACCGATATATCGGCCACGTGGCGATATATCGGTCGCGTGGCGATATATCGGTCGCATGGCGATATATCGGCCGGAACGAGATAAGAAATACCGACCGGTATTAGTTAATATCGGTTTAGATTGTTTTGGGTTTTGGTTGTGGGTTAAACCCGTTAACCCATTAAAAATCGACCCGTTGAGAAATAAAACAGGTCGGGAGGGGAGAAAAAAAAGGTAAAAAGCGATTGTTCTCTCTCTCTCTCTCTCCCTCGCGAAAACCTAAGCGATCGACTCCTTCTCCCCCGCGACAAACCCTAACCCTAATTTCCAAATCCAGCCACAAATCTCTCTCTGATTCCTCCTCCCACTCTCCGGCTCTCTCTCTCGTTCTCTCCTCGCGAACGTCGGTCGATCGAGCCCAACCCTAACCCTAAATTGACTATTCCTCTCTCTTTTTCTTCTTCCACTCTCCGATTCCTCTTCTCCCAGTCTCTAATTCTCAGAAAGGAGCTTACCGGTCGATTCCGACGCTGCCATCTCAACTTCGCCGGCCGAACAGTCCAGTGGGGCAGTGGGTAAGTCAAATTTGATTAATTTCATATTAATTTGAATTAGGATTACAATTTTCTTCAATTTCTTTTATAATTGTGCTATTTAGCTTAAATTGATTGCAATTTATGTTAAAATCTTTAATTTTTATGTGCAATTAGAGGCGAAATGTGGAGTTTAGCCTATTAATTCAATGAATCAGTGGGTCAAACACTGATTCAGTTCACTGAATCAGTGTTCGGCCCACTGATTCATTGAATCAGTGGCCGAACTCCAATTTTGAATAGTGACAGTGATATTATGGGGTAATTTTGAACAGTGATAGTCTAATTAGAAATGAATTTATTTGATAATTTGTTGAGTGATGGGTAATTACTAATTAGAAGTGAATTTGATTGAGAATTTTAATACTGAAAATATGTAGCTTCAAATTGTGTGCATAAATAATATTTTAATTGCATGACATTGAGCAATTGTCAATTTATAATTATATGACATTGTAATTTGTAGTATTTATAATTTTGTAAATTATATTACTTTTGTATTGTAGAAACACTTCTCTTTTTTATTGAAAACTTATTTTTCCTAATTTTATGATTATCTATCGCTTTGTGCATATACAGACGTTCTAAACGGTATCTGTAAATTCGTAATTTGAATGCAAATAAGCCAAAGTACCATAAACTTATTTTATGTGTTTTAATATGTTCTATATAACCAATTATATGATTATTCTTTCACCGGTATGACATCGATATGACACTCCGGTATTTAGGGTCACATCGCGATATTCCGCCCGGTATCCGGTATGTATTTAGCTGACCGGTATGGAACCGGTATACGATATTTAGAACACTGGTGAAGAGGAAATGTGTCTTCATGCAATGTTTTTTGACAAAAGCTAAAAAAAACCAAACTGTCGGTGATTGGGCCTCTTGCCTACCTAAGAAAAACATATAACGAAAATACATTCTTTATTCAAAAACTAATTTGCACTAAAAACAGATCATGTGGGAGAAACATGGGTTTGCGTAATTCACTAACAATCAATAGCGTGAATCCTATGGTCGATAATGTTTTTGTCAATCTCAACGACATTTGCGATACTTACCGGATAAGGCCTTGGTATTCATGAAAATACGATTTAGAACTACCTTGTAGATGGATTGCTTCGGCACGTGGAACAAAAACAGATATAGAAAATATGAGTAGCCCCGAAAGGGGTACACGCAAGGGTAGTATTATTTTATCACTTAATTGAAATGAAATACATTTATTTAGAATGCAAAATGAGTTTCTGGGCTGTTTGTGTAACTCTGGAAAGGTTACGCTGACTATTTTCTAGGTTTATTGTATTCATATATTGTTTATTTATGTATAAGTCTAATAATGACAATTTTCTAGAAAAGGTCTTTCTCTTTTGTTAACAAACTATCATTTTTACTCGTTTCACCTTATAAGAAACTATGGTTTTTTAAGTTTTGCACCATTCAAATAAACTATTTTACTCTTTTCTTATTTTCTTTTACTCCGTCAAAAGAATTTGCTTGTATCCCTATCTCTTTTCACTAGCATTACTAATCATCGTGAAATTAAATAAAAGTCCTCATTTTGAATGCCAAAGAATTTCTCTACGAATAAATTAAGTTCTGAAGTTCAAAAATGTCGATATTTTCATTATAAATTGCTAGCGTTCCACAATCTAGAACGTGGGTTTTGGAATTTGAACGAAGAAGAGCTAGCATTTTCTAGTAACAATGGACTATAGCCATAATTTCTTGATGGAATTCCAATTGATATCAAGCTGAATTATATCTACTTTTGGTCATCTCTATTATGTAATAACGAAGAGGTTTCATGTAGAGGGATAAACGGGAGAAGAAAGCTCTAAAGTCTATTTAATTTCCATTAATCGTGTGACTCAAGATCAAGAGATTCCCCTTTTAGCTTATTGATGGATTTGGCCATCTACTTAAAATTGATCCAGCAACACTACCAAACCAAGAGGGACAAGGCCAACATGCAAATTTATTGCAAGGATATATAGAGGGTACCAATTTTCTTCTAAGCAGTCAACGCAGAGCAAATGCTTGATACATCAATTACTGTTGATTACAAGAAGCATATTTTAAGTGGATGTCATGTGAACTACGAACTCTTCATCAGAACCCTTTTAAGTCACCTTCATCAGAACCCCCCATGAAGAAGAAATTGGCTTTCCATGATATATATTTGATGGTTGATTCATACCTAGCTTGGGTAAAATAGGCATGATACAGATGTCAACATTGCAATTTGATACCTTAGCATGCCTAAGCATGGTGTTTGAAGCGACTGAGGATCATAAGGTCAAAGGCATGACAAGGTGGGAAACAAACTATCTATTGCAGCTACATCAATGAGCACGAACCAGATTCATTAGTTAGGAATATTAATTCAATCGTATGATAACCTTGAAGCAATATTGTACAGCAGGTACCTTAGGTACCTTCCAATTCCAAATAACTGTTAGTTTGTCACGCCCCGCTCCTGATATACGGTATACAAGCACGTATAGCAGTTACCGGCAACATATTCGGTTTGAATATGATAAAATCTTCAGTAAAATTTACCATAATAATACTAAAAAATTTAACGTTTCATTGATGGAAACGAAGTTCGATACTGATGAAATAATTACATAATACAATGAATTAAATAAGAGAAAATAAGATAACTTTTTAGTTTCAACCTAATCTTCAAACTATACCAGATTCTGCATCAGATTTGGTGTGTCCGTCGGTAAGTCTGAGCATGCACACCCAGATTGTCAAATTGCGACCAAAACAAATATACAGAAAGAATACAAAATATAACGGTTATGTACAAACATAATAATAACACAAGTTTTAGAAAATATATAATGAGATATCTGTAATAATAATGTCAATTGATTTAGAATATTTTAATATCATTTTAGTTAAATCAACTTTATAATAGGGGTATTTTTGCTTAGAATGTCATGTAATTGGAAAATCTATGTGATGGGATACCATTGTTTTGATTATTTCCTATACAGACCCAAAAAATGGTCACATAGATTGTCTGGTGCTGAGTCGAACCTACCGTCAGACAAACAGGAATAATAGTAAAGTATAATCCAACAAAGCATCACACACCCATGGTATGCGAATTATTTAATTGTATAACTTAACATGTTACAACCTTTCTATCATTCAGTTTTTCTCCCAACCTAGTGTTATTCAATATAGTTCATGTAGGTTTAAATTTGGATTTTCACAACTTATATATAGATCATACCAGGTACAATATTTCAATTCAAATACATTAATTTGTTGACAATATAATTTAAAAATATTTGATTTATACTTTATTAAATAAATCACAATTGGCTATATCAAGGATTTTTTGCTTTGAGATATCATAAAGATATCGGCTAGGCAAGTGTATGGATGCTGAGAGCTTTTACATGCAACGCACGTGCTTAATTAGAGAACCAGCATATAAGACGACTTTTCTAAACACCAACACAAAATGATATCACAAATAATATTTTTCTACGATTATAACTTTTATTTGATTTATCAAATATTGTATATTTCAGTTGTTTTAAAATCTAACTATGTGCTTTATCATATTTAATGACAGAATCATTAGTGATTAATAAATTCCAAAATAATTTATACAAAAACAATGTAATTTGAACAACAAATATATAAAATAGCATGATTAGTGAGTCCAAATAAACTCACCTGGATTTTGTTTCCCGATGTCGCTCAACGGAATAATCTACACATTAAAAATATTCTAAAAATATTAAAAATAAATTAATATAAATTTAGATAACTTTTAGGAATTTTCTAATATTTATAACACACTCAAAATTGATTTTAGCATTAACGGATTTGAATTTGATAAATAGATCTAAATCCATCTTATTGGGTTTATAAAATGATGAATGTTCTTTTTAGATTATTAGGATTATTGAGTAGTGGGTGAGCTAACCTAGAATTCATTAAAATAATTTAATCCAAGAAGGAAAAAAAAATAATCTCTTAACTCTTTGTTAAAATGTGAGATGTGAAAAGAAAAGGAAGAAAGTGGTCCTCTGTAGTGAACCTCCGGCGATGAGAGCTGCAGTCCCGATAGAAACGACGACTCCGGCGGTAATGACGACTCCGGCGAGATGAGAGAATGAGAGAAAGATATAAGAGTTTTAGAGAATTGATAAAAATATGTCTTGGTTTAGGGGTTTATATAGGTTTCAATTTGGAAGTTAAGGATTTGAAAGGTTTTAAATTAATTTGGAGAATTTAATTTTCATAATAAAATGGAAAATTAAATTGGAGATTTTATGATGAATGTGAAGAGTTGGAGGTTAAAGAAAATGAAAAGGATTAAGAAGTTATAGAAAGAATTGGGAGGTTAGATAAGGTGAAAGGGATTGGAGTTTAAGAAAGATTAAAGTTTTGAGAGTTAAAACAAGTGAAAAGTTTTGGAGATTATAAAATGTGAAAGGTCATATTTATTATTCTGATTATTTATTTGTTATTGAATTATTTATGCCTATAAAAAATAAAGGGTTATTACACAGTTTAGGAGTAAAATGTGTCAATCTAACGGTTAAATGAGCCAAATCCTTGGGCCTAGGCCACTAGCTTGCAGAATACACTTCGATGAGGCTTCCTAGGCTTAACCCCATTATTGAAGCCTCTAGAGGGGGCTAGGATGATGTGGTTAGAAGACTGACTCACTCATTCCTAGTATTGAACCAAGCATATTGAGCTACCTACTTCAGTCGGGATCCCAAGAACTAAAAGGGTGACGCTAATCTTTAGCAACAACCTTCAGATATGACCTCATGCAAAAAGAAATAACGGTGGGAATGAAACAGATCATGAAGGTGGGAGGTGGGACATTGACACTGTATTTTGAAAGTCATAAAGAAGGTTAGCAACATGTAAGTACAAGAGATCGAGGACTTTTTGCTCAAAAAAAAGATCGAGGACGTAACATTTTGATGTACAAAACAGGGATGGGCAACAGGCTAAAGATTCCGCAAAAACCTTGGTCAACCAAGGTAGTGGACAGCAGGCTAAAGATTGCGCCAAAACCTTGGTCAACCAAGGTAGTGACACTGATATAGAGGAGCACAGTGATAAGGATGGAGGAGTGATAAAGATGGAGGAGTTGTTAGCCTCATAGATGATCTAACACCCAAGGAGGCTGTGTTGACGATTTGAGATTCTGATGATAGCCTTGTCCATGCTCGAGGAAACTATGTCGTCGTGTGTATTTCAACGAGATGCAAAACCAGTGAGCCAATTAGTAAAAGGGGATGTGGCCAAAAGAACGGCCAAATACAAAGCTCAGGACTCAAGTACTCCTTTCGAACTC
Source organism: Dracaena cambodiana (assembly GCA_036321105.1). Classification (NCBI taxonomy): domain Eukaryota; kingdom Viridiplantae; phylum Streptophyta; class Magnoliopsida; order Asparagales; family Asparagaceae; genus Dracaena; species Dracaena cambodiana. Next base: position 39,629,191 of record JAYEPQ010000001.1, on the reverse strand, counting down.
CTTAGATTCTTAATATTACACCTAATTCCATACTTGTTACAACTAATATTACACCTTAAATCCATATGCAAATTATATCAACCTATCTGTATTGATATTTTTTCTGTACCTCCTCCCTTTCATCAGGTATGACAACCATACAATCGCCTTAGCAGTGCAGATTCAATCCCCATCTCTCACAACATTATTTTTCTTCTTAAATCCATTCTAACTTATCTAATTATCATTTCTTAATTTCTTTTGTTACACTCCAATTGGTAAATTGCATAAATTAGTCAACTACACGATATCATATATTGCACAAATTAAACGGATGGGTAAAGTGCCAAAACCCTAACCCTACTGTTAAATTAAATCAAAGGCACATAAAATAAAAGGGCTCATACTAACCGAAGCTAGTGGCGTGACTGTGGAGATGAGAAGCCCGAGAGAGGAGAGGAGGAAAGAATTCGAGATGCTGGAGATTCTTGGCGACTCCAATGGCGCTCCGCCTAAACGCCATGGCGATCGGAATGTATTTTTATTTGAGATTTAGAAATAACAAGAAATTTATGAAACTATTTGCAACTTCTGGATGGGAAATTCTAAACACGCACCATATTTCACTAGTGAGCACTACTTACTATGCAGTAAAGTGATTTAAAACATAGGGGAAAATGGTGCTCACAATTAACATATGGTGCGCATTTAGACTTTTCACATCTAAAGCTGTAGTGAGTCATCTTTTGGGTCTTGGGCTGGCCCACGGGCTTCATCCAGGCCTATAAATCCTATTAGGAAACAGGTAGGCTTGACTAATGTGTTAGCTACTACGGCCAGCTTTGGTTACCAAGGTTTAACAAAAATTTGTTTTTCCTCGAGTTTTAGACCTTAGTTTTGGTACAAGTTTTCACTAAGATTCTGTTTGGTTTGAAAGAAAATAAAAGAAAAGAAAAGAAAATAAGAATATATTTCTACACATTCTTAGATCAGAACATAGTGAAGTGGGCTTCCGATATATCTCCCAAGCAATCATTGAAGCCAAGACTTGGTATGAAATAATCAGTTTATCATCCTTCCATCGTAAAAATTTCCACTCCCTTTTGAAATCATGGACAGAAAGCACACGAAAATAGTAAGAGGTGTGCTTTTTTATGTTATCTGATTTGCCAATAGCCTCTTATTCCCGTCGTCTAGAGATTTTAGGAACTATAGCATGCCAGAAACAAGTGGCTCAAGTGGTTAGACCTAGTTTCTTCAAACTAAACCTCAACTCCCGCTCAACTCCAATTTGACAAAAAAAAAAAAAAATGAAGTTCCGTCACCATTCCCTATTCAAACAAGCCCTGATCAACTGCACCAATGTAGACTCCCTCTCCAAACTCCACACTCACCTCACTGTCACCGGCCTCCTCAAACATCACCACCTTGCAATACAACTACTCGATCGCTATCTCTCCTTCAATCTCCCCAAACTCGTGCTTTCTCTCTACCATTCCGTCCCCAGACCCACACTGCTGTTCCAGAATCTCGTCATCCGAAGCCTCTCGGATCACGGGCACTATTCCTATCTGCTGTCTCTGTACGCCAAATTGCAGTGCTCGGGCAGTCATCGGTCCGACAACTACACATTCCCCTTTGTAATCAAGGCCTGCTCCATGTTATCCGCGATAAGGGCTGGCAAAGAGGTGCACTGTGCGGTTCTGAGAACTGGATATGGTCGGAACTTGCTAGTGCAGACTGCTCTTGTGGACATGTATGCGAAAAGTGGGCTGATGGAGCTGTCGAGGGAAGTATTCGATGAAATGCCTGACAGAGATTCGGTGGCTTGGAATGCTTTGATTGCTGGGTATGCATTGAATGGGTATGAACGAGAAGCTATCGTGGCCTTTCGAGCAATGCAAGTGGATGGTGATGTGAGGCCGAACGCGAGTACGTTTGTTAGTGTTATCGGTTTGAAAGGATCAGGATTGGGGAGATCCCTCCATGGGCTCGCTCTCAAGTCCGGCATGGCAAGCGAGGAGACTCTAGTGTCTGCTCTCATCACAATGTACGCCGGTATTAGGGACTTGGCTGCCTCTAGAAGGTTGTTCGATATGGTTGAGTTTAAGGATTTGGTTTCTTGGAACACGATGATCTCTGCCTACTCGCAAAATGAGGAGGTTGAAGAAGCATTTGAGATGTTCCGTCTCATGCACTGCACGGCCGTGAGGCCTAATTTGGTGACGATGGTATCTGTTCTTCAATCATGTGGCTGTCTCCGCGGAGTCCATTTTGGCGAGATGGTGCATGCTTCCGCAATCAAGCTTGCGCTTGCGGGCCTGGTCTCTGTGGCAACTTCTCTGCTAACCATGTATGCCAAGCACGGGGAGCTAGATTCAGCACGGAGTCTGTTTCATGAGATGCCCGAGAAAAGCCTTCTGCTCTACTATTCGATGGTGTCTGCTGACTTGCACAACGGTTTGCCAGGTCTCAGTCTCGCTACATTTCGCGATATGCAGCTTGCAGGTCTAGTTCCTGACTCGATCAGTATCGTTAGCGCAGTTTCTGGGTGCTCTATGTGCACAGAGTTGAATCTGGGGAGATCTATACATGCTTATAGTCTCAGAAGAGGACTCGATTCGAACACCAGTGTCATGAATGCGCTCTTGGCTATGTACTCCGATTGCGATCAGTTTGCTGACACTCGAAACCTGTTTCGTAGCATGAGAGGGAGAAATGTGATTTCCTGGAACACGTTGATAACGTCATGCGCTAAGATTGGAGATTATAACTCTTGTGTAGCTGCCTTCCGCCAGATGCAAGAGGAGGTAAACTTCGATTTGGTCACGGTGATCAGCATCCTTCCGAGCTTCTATCGCCCTGAGGATCTCTGCTGTGTGATGTGCTTCCATGGTCTAGCAATCAAGAGTGGGTTCGAATCCGATACCTCTCTGAAGAACTGTTTCATAAGCGTATACTCTAATTCCGGCGATTTCAAGTCCGCTTACATGCTCTTCAAACGCTTGTCGTCCTCAAGGACAGTAGTCTCATGGAATGCGCTGATGACAGGATATCGAAATTGTGGTTTGTCCGACCAAGTAATGGCCCTTTTCGATCAGATGAGGAGGGAGGGTCACAAGCCGAATACTGTAACCTTACTGAATCTCTTGCCTAGTTGCCGTACAAAGTTGCAAGGAAAGTCCATTCATGCCTTTGCTATCAGAAATCTCTACAGATTGGAGAGCTCCCTTCTTACGTCATCGATGATGTGCATGTATGCCCGATTCGAGGATTTGATCGCCTGTCGCCTGCTATTTGAGACGATGGAAGACAAGGGAAACGTTGCCTGTTGGAACACGATGATGTCGGCTTATGCACAGAGCGAGGATGTAGCAAGGGCAGTAGTCTCCTTCAGTGAAATGCTTGGGATGGGAGTGGAGCCTGATGCTCTGACAATGCTTGCCCTGGCCTCAGCCTGCTCTCAGCTGGGCAGCCTGGTTCTTGCCCAATCGGTGATGGGCTTCGTTGTCCGCAAAGGGTTCGATAAGAGAACTGCAGTGATCAATGTTGTCATCGACATGAATGCTCGATGTGGGAGTTTATCGTTGGCGAGATCACTGTTCGATGGCTTGGAATCGAAGGATTCGATCACTTGGAGCACGATGATTAATGCCTACGGAATGCACGGAGACGGAGAAGCAGCGCTGCGTTTGTTCTATGCAATGCAAGGAGTGGGAATGCAGCCTGACGATGTTACATTCGTTAGCACGCTCTCGGCCTGCAGCCACTCAGGGCTAGTCGAGCAAGGGCAAGTTGTGTTCGAGTCAATGGTGAAGGAGCATGGAATCAGACCAAAGACGAAGCATCTTGCCTGCTTGATCGACCTTTTAGGCCGAACTGGACACATGAATGAAGCTTATGAGATTGTTAGAAGACTGATATCTTGCGAGGGGCTCTCTGTGGAAATGCTTGAATCTTTGCTTGGGGCTTGCAGGAGCTATGGCAACGTAGAGGTGGGAGAAGCAGTTGGGAAGCTGGTGCTGCTGGAGCTGCGTGCTTCGAGTGCGAGTACTCGTGTGATGCTATCGAATATCTACGCAACGGCCGAGAGATGGAGAGAATCGGGGAGTTTGAGGTGTGATATGGGAGCGAAGGGGTTGCAGAAAGACCCAGGGTTCAGTCTTGTTGAAGTGAATTAAGGGGACTGATGAAGCACTTGTAAATTTGTTGTACATTCACGCGTAAGGCTCAGTCAATTCTGAGTACAAGTCATCCTGAGAGGAGTAAGATCTACACGAAAGGAAGCGCGCTCGGATCATCACTGTCGAGCTATAGAGGGTGCAGCATCGTCTGAACAAAATCAGGATGACTGTGTTATGACTGAAACTGATTTCTCTGGAGCCTGAGATAGACCCATCCAATATAAGCCATAACAAATTGGCACTGCTAAGATTACAGAATGCTGACCTCTGTCTATACGAACGAGTTCTCATCCCACGGACATTAAAATGACACTTTCAGAAAGGACTATTATCGTAGAGCCATACGGCTAAAACTGATGATAATTGGTGGAGTCAGCACTTAGGGACTGTTTGGGTAGGGGATTCAAGTCATAAATGGGTTGTAAGTAGACGCTTTTCTAATGTTTGATTGATTTCAGTTGCAAAATTTTATAACTGCAATTACAACCACTTATACACTAGTAGCAATTACAGTTACGAAAATATATATATATACGTAAAGTATGTATGATAACTTATAACTCTCTCATTTACAAACAGTAACTATACCACTTGCAACTCACAGTCCAATTGCAGAACTTCTAACACTACAGTTTTACTTGCAGTAATACAAATTGCAACTTACAGTAGTACTATTTACAAACATCTGAACAGCCCCTCAATTTCACAAACATGACTATATCGGACTTTAAACAAAAGAGTAAGGAGCTTAATGGCAACTAACCCAAGAGTCATGATAAATAACAGAAGCTTCAAATTGCAAAAGATGGATGTGGTGAACAAGAGGAAGGACGATAAACTTACAAAATTCTTTATCAAAAAGCAGGAACTGGAAATGATCGTCACTTGTGATGCAGAAAGTCATGCTAAGCATTGTAATGGAAGCTAACCACACTGCTTCAAATATAACAAGAGGCTTGTTTATGTCACACCCAATAGAAACTTTGCCCTATGGGCATGCTCTTTAAAGCCTACTTCAATAAGCGCACGTTAATGATCTGAAAGAGCCCCTGCAAACCAAAAAGGTATAGATGACGGCGTAAAAACTATATTTTCATCTCCAACGAGCATTTCCACTATGTAGGTAAAATAGGAAAGGGACGGAAAGGAATTTCCACTAAAACCCGGGACAGTGAAGTTTTTCTTTATAATAGTGTGTACCAATATGGTACTCAAAAATATATGGAATGTGTACTCACCTGGCATGTAGGACTATGGGGTGGAGCTGTAAACTTAGAGCTTCAGTATCAGTCCTATTGGGCAATGGTCGCTACCCATGACCTCAGGAAGAATATATGAGTCATACACTTTATCAGCAATGGACTCTGACACCAGAAAGTAATCTAAACGCCAACCTGTCACATAACCATTCAGGTAAGGCAACTATAAGTTGATAAGAGAGAGTCTGTGATGAAAAATAATGTAATCCCTCTTGTAAGCAACTTTTGCAACATAAACTAAAATGAAAAGGAGGTAAATGACACAAGCTTAATCAGTGGGTTTTTAGTGGGTTTATGATGTCCTTCTTGTTTAGAAATTCCAAAGTTCGCCCTCTTATATATTTTCCTCAACCATGCATTGTGTTGATTTGAGGAAATACCCCTATATTCTCTAGCTTGATTTAAAAAACAATAAAACTAAGTTTCAATTCGAATGTTGTAATTTAAGAAACCAACCACTTCAAATCCTGCAAGTGACTCAAAAAAATCTGCCATTTTCCACGCAGGAGGGAAAGAGAGGGAGAGGGTATTTCCTCCAAAATCGAAAAATTCACACTTCCAACATCCATTTCGAGCAGATTGAGGAGTGTAATCTGTCATCTCTGATTTCGGATGAAGAAGGCATGCTCCTCAGGCACCTAAGGAGAAACTGAGGGTACTTTTTTGTCATGTAGAATGTACAGTTTATGTTTAATCGCCTGATGAGTTAAGAATTGTCATGTTCTATTAACTGTTGGCTCATGGAAGGTATTTCTGCAAATTATAAGGTGCCAAATTTATTTCCTAAAAGCATAAAAACGTGTATGCTGAAACTCCTAATAATTTATAAACGAACCACTGCAACTGTTTCGTCCTCTATTCTGTAAAAAACTTGATCAAAAGTAGATGCAAATGCTACACCAACATTTCTCAAGGACAGAAGCCGCTTCCTCAGGTTATATCCGCTCTTTAAAAAACCAAGCTGCCTTTTTAACGAAATGCTAGTCATATGAAAGGAACTTCAGCAATGAACAAGCAGTAATGTTTATGGGGTCAAAATTCGCATATGCTGCCTATCCTTAGAAATGAATAAGATCCCACAAGCTAATTTTAGTTAATAGAAATTTGATATTGAATTAATAAAGAAACTATTAAATCTCTGAAATACTTGTATCTTTATTTTTATTTTTTTTTTTATTTTAAAAGCCTACTAACTTAAAAACTTAAAAGACATCAATCCATTAAGAAGTGCTCCTAATTCATACTGAGGCAAATGATCATACCTAACCTTCCATCGTTTACAATTATATTTAACAGTTACTCAGCAACTAAAAGCATAATCGCATTCACCCTGTGTAATAATAATCCAAATGGCATCAGTTTACAAAGGCACAACAAACACTTAATATCTAATTCAAACTCTTCTAACAGAACTTTCATTTTTGTCCAACAACAGCCTTATATAGCCACTTCGATTTGGAAAATACACAAGTTTATTGCTGCAAGCCCACTAGGCCACACTAAAAAACATAAGCGATAAAAGCACATTACTCAAAATCACAACAGGACAACTGTTCTTCAAATTATGCATCCTGTTAGAGATTCGACATGTCAAAACATGTATTCCCCTATTTTGTCCAGATACCAGTTTTTTCTCTTTAAAATATATGGAAGACAAAAAGGGTCATCAGAAAATTACAGCAGCATCATGACATGCAATTAGAATGCAATATCAAATAACAATAGACCGACTTTCTATAGCAAAGGTTTAGGAATCCTTATATAGTATTAAAACGACCTTTATTACTACTCTCCAGTAAAAATTAAGAATCCATATAGACATAAGCAAGATGCAGAAACACAGTTTCATACCTTTGTTTGTCTTGCGTCCGCCATGGCGGTAACCCCAATAGGTATAGGCCACTACACCAGGGTGCTGTTTCCTGAAGGTATCCACGAAGCCTCTAGATAGGAAGTTCCTCTCAAATGATTCTCTTTCTTCAATAGTGAATCCAGCACTTCTACGGTTTCCCTAAAAGGTCACATAATATTACCACAATTAAGATACATCGTCCAAGACTTAAAAAGTCTGTCATGTCTATCAACATCATCATGGAAACCTTCTCTTGCAGGTTGTCAGCCGAAGTGAACTATCAAAGAGTCATTAGGATGAGAGGCATTGCAATCTCCAAAGAATATACAGTTTGGATACCAGTTTTCAGTCAAGAGAGTAAAAAACCCAACCCACCTCCCAAAAACACGAAACCAAACAACACAAAACCCTCCTTAAAAACACAAAGTAAAACGTGCACACACGATGAACACAAAAAAAGAGAGACCCATATGCCCAGTTCTCTGGATCATAGATTATTCTAACAAGTCAGAGAGAACTAAATATATGTTTCAAAGAAAGGATAGGAGAATACTTAGCAATGTGCACATAATATGTTTGTAGTACCATCTGGCAATCTCCCTTGTCGCCATTCGACATGGATCACAAGCACTAAAAATGAAAGAGTTCCCCCTCCAAAAAGGAGGGGAAAAAAGACCCTAAGAACTTCTTTGCGTATACATGGAATGAAAATGCTTATTGCCAAGGAACCAACATACCAAAACATGTAAGCTGATAAAAGTATATTGTGCTCTCCACAATAAATAAATTCATTTTGATTGCTAAGAATATAATTTTTTTTTACCTCTTACGCTCATACAAATTACTAAGCCTTTTATCCCAAGTACTTGGGGCAGGCTACCTCTTACACTCATAAAAATAACAATTTTTTTCCCTCCTCAGTAACAAAAAAAAAATTATATATATTTTCAAGAGCTCTTCAAAATTAACAAAGTTTTGACAACAATTCCAATCTTGACTTCAGAAAAATAATGAGGAAAAAGTTTCTTTTGGACAACCAAACATTTAAATTTGTTTCGACTAAAGTCTTTTACTGTCTTCATTAGGATGAGAAAATATATAATTTATAAAAACAGATTATACCGATGGAGGGAGGATTGCTAATTTGGGATCCTATAAAGATCTAGAGGTATTTTCTGAGAACCTCCTACCATAAAATCTAAGATTTAGGTGAGTCGCTATTATTGACCAGTTTTTTTTTTATTTCATATTACAAATAGAGATACCACAATATTTTGTTTTCTCATTCCTGTTTCCTTTTTTGTGTTACAAATAGAGATACCGCAATATTTTGAAAATTGTCCTCAATGTTTAGTGCTGTGAGGGGAGCCGGATCTGTCCTTTTTCCTTCAGTCATGGGATAGTTCGTGAAGCACAACCCCCCCCCCCCCCCCCCCCCCCCCGGGCCAAAAAAAAAAAAAAACACAGGCTCTGCCTATGGCACGCTGTCACAGCCATGCCCCAAACCCCACATAAAGGAGCAGAAAGAAAAGAGTTTCCTGCTTCTGCTCTCGCATTTGTTTAACATAAACCACCTCAAATAATCCAAATCAAACTTGCATACAGCCACCCACCATATAACATCTACACAAACTCTAGAGGGGTACTCCATAATTTGGTAGGTCCCTGATGCAATCTATGATACTCTGTGTTGTTTGTCTTCCAACAGAAAATTAAGTCCAAATTAAGGGTAACCATAACTTCTAATTATTTAATAAAATTTTCAGATTATATCAAAATCTAATTTTAAAATTATATTAGACATACATTAAGAAAACAATATAGTCGCCCATGAACTAATGTTTAAGATCTATACTAGGACTACATAGATAAGTATGTCAATGCATGACACCCCTGACGTCAAGTATGTTTAGGTTTATTTTAAGATTGCATATATGCCCAATTCTAGTAAAAGATAACTATAGCCCAAACCTACAAACGAAATATCCACTTATCTAAAAAAACTTAGTAGTTTATCTAAGAAATTAACATCTATACAAGTTCTATGATATCCTTGATTACGTTACTGGGTTGATTAATGCTGGTAGAGTTCACAATATATGATCAAAAGTTTTACTAAAATAAATTTGAATACAGAAATCATCAAATCATGGAAAACAAAATTAGCATACTAGGTCAAAATGGCATTTCAAAGTTTCAAGCTCAAGTATATAATCAGCCAATGGGCTTAAGGGAAAAGATCATGATACCATTATATATTATCTATAATGCTCAGTGTATATGCATTTCATTATAATGACAATTGGAATGTTATAGTGTCCACAGTATTAATTTACATATTCGTTTCTTGCATGCAGTAGTGCACTCTCCTAATGGACCTAACTCCTAGAAACACTAGATTCAATAATGCTAATGAAAACTGAGATTAAAAGGAAGTGCTAGTCTTCAGAATCCAATAACTATTTATCTAAATTTAGAGAGAGCTCAAGGGACACATCAAGACTGTATTTCATTTGGATAAGCAAAAATGGAAGTTGACAGACATCAATGGACAAACTTCCATAGAAATAACATTTAGAATAGATATCAGTGAAAGAGTTTCTCAGGACGACCAGGCCGTTTCATAAGCATGGTACTATTCAAAACCAGGCCCTCTCTCAAATAGTAGCTCGCCTGAAATTATTCCAAACAAGATGAAATAGCAACACAGAACAGACACAACAAGCTTTGTACAGTTTCATCAGGAATATTCACCAAATAAAGCTGTTACTGAATAAAATAAGGCACTAAATAATCAGAAAAATAATCCCTTACAGCAGGATTGAAGATGTCGATTTCTTGATGAGCACAATTCAGGTCACCAGTTAGTACCACAGGCTTTGATTTCTCCAGCTCCTGCAAAAATAATTTACAGTGATCAGTAGTTAACTAAAAAGGGGAAGGAACTAATCCTCTTTCTAAATTTTCTATAGTACTTAATTAATTCTTAGGGTCTTGCATAGATTTGAAGATATTATTGTAGAAAAAAAGGTAAATGTTAAAGTTGTTACCGTAAAATTGGACAAAATCCACAATTCTCTCCTACTATTATTTGTCTTCAAATGGTTAGGCAAAGGCGAACGCAAAAAAGCAAACTTAACTGTAGTTAAACTAATTGTTACATTATTTTCCTTTTTTGAGGTTAAAGCGCTTTGGGCATCTTATCCGATATAAGATAATCCATAAGGAGCTCATTGCATTCAAAGATTAACAGAAGCCCTTAATATTCATTTCTACAGAGAAAATCCTGTATAAATTAAATAAAAGTAATTAAGCCATTAACTAATGTTCCATGTGTTTTCCATGCTCTTTGACTAGCATGCATGCGTTCATAACACAATGTCACAAACATTTTCAAATTGAAATATTCATCTGCCTTTTTTCTGTGACTCTGTCATCTGACCTCTTTACCCTGTACCTAAATGCAGCTAATGGATACATCAACTTGAGTTGTATTTCTCAATCTAGCTTAGAACTACTTGACATGGTCTAAAAAAAATTGACAGTTGAGTGTTGATCTTCAATCAATCATATGATCATACCCAGCTGTCTTACACTTAATATATAATTTAGATGATTAAAATATTCATTCATCTGCAAGTAGTGTCCATTTCCATGTGAATTAAATGTAAGACTGTAATCCATTTGAACCAAGCTCTCCTTAAGTTACCATTAATTATATAGAAAGGAATAATCATTCTGATATATGGTAATAACAAAAATTTCATTTGAACCAAGTACTCCTCAAGTTACCATTCATTATAAAATAAAAGAAATAAGCATTCTGACAAATGGTAATAATAGAAAAATATTTCACAGAGGTTGGAATTAAACAGAATACGAAGGTGAAGCCTAATGACAGAATTCCAACCTCAACAGTAACAATATTTAAGGATTACTATAAGAATATTCTTAACAATAATGATGGTAACAAAGCAAGAATAATTACTTCCAACGAAAATGACTAACATCAAACGTGCAATATGGAAATAAATTTAAAAAAAACAATTGCATAAGAAGTTGAGGTGCATGCTTACTTTCATGTAATTGCCAAGAGATTGATCCCATTCCTCAACCCGGTATGTCTAGTAACATGACTTTCACTATATTAGATCTTCAAAATTGATTAACAATGACAACAAATATAAAAGTACTTAAAAAAGAATAAGGACAAAAACACAAAGTAGGCATATATGCATTTAATCACCAATCTTTTCAGGCCATCTCCAGAATTAGGCACATATCCACACAATAAGAAAAATGTATCAAATTCCACTGTCACAAGCCGTCCTTCACTATCATGATCTGTTATGCCAAGACCGTACTTCACTGAGATTGGCTTTATCTGCTTAAGAAATGAATGTTAAGTTTCTTACTGGAAACAGGCTACCAAAGATAAGGCACTAAACAGTAATAATATCAACTTTAGCAATGACATAAGAGTGAAACAGAATATGCTGAGAGAAAAGAGTTCAGACTGGAAACAGCCAATACGAGATAATGCACTACGATTCATAATATCAACTTGATTCTCACAGTTTAAGAAGAGTATAAAACGCGTCCAAGAGAGAATACAGCTGAGATCATCAAATAAGTAAACACCAGATGAGCTCCAAAACTACAACAGAACAGAAAAGAGCATTAACTAATATTGTCACGGAGCATGTTAATATTTATTATTACTTATGTTACTCAACATAATATATATTATTGGAATTATTTATTTGATGTTACATTATTATATATAAGCCGATCCATTATCCAATTGAAATTTACTCCCACATCTCTCTCTTAATCCCAAGTTCCTCAATGGTCAGCACTCAAATTGAGTACTGCAATGTTTGCAAGATAAAGTTCTCCTCGGTGGCCATCCGGCATCATCAAACTGAGGTCATAAGCGTCAAGGACCAGGAGTGGGAGAGAAATGAGCAAGAAAAAAAAGGGCAAAAGAATGCTCGAAGCTAGGAAGTATGGGTATGAGCACGAATTCGAACACGGATTCAGATATAAATTTGGAACTCGGCATTTGTGAAAAAAAGAAGGATATAGAAATAGCAAGGACAAAGAAAATAAAATAATATTATAAGTATATATTTTTCTATTATTAACATTTTACTAAAATATCCAAAACAAAAACACTGAGAATGTATGGACTGTGTCTCTTCGTTCCATTCAAAAGAGTGGGTCTTTCTATCAATCATTCATCTATCTCTCTCGCTTCCCCTCTATAGACAAAGAGATAAAAAGAAAAGCTAATGATGACAATCGGTCATGTATCAGTGTAGAATGTACACACAAAAAATCATTTCTTCGGGCATAGAAACTAAATAAGATTTATATCCACAAGAAAATATTAAAATATAACTTCATAAAGCTAACTAGGTATAAGCAAATATTACCAATTTAGCAATATCTACTTTAGATTTTTCTTGACTATTTAACTATTTTTCCCAAATACAACATACAAGAAGCACAGACATAGCAATGGCATAATATTTTTTCCTTTATTTTATTGGACATACAGCATCGTTATCCCATACGATTTTTAGAGTGTCTATGGCGTGTATGTGTCGGACACATCTAATACGAACATGACATGATTATAGCGTGTCCATGCTTCCTAGGCTCAATATGACGTGACTGAAAGGAGAAATTCAGCTTCTTGGTAACAAATGGATGGGTTTTTTATGTTAAGATTCCAGAATTTGATTGAAATGAATATTTTTGGATTTAATTACTAAATTCTTGTTATTAAACAACCTGGTGGTAAGATTTTATTGTTGAATTCTTACAATTGTACTATTTGGTGAGATACGGTAGGTGAATCAATGAAATTCTAGAGTTATGTTTATTAGGTTTTTGCTTAACTAGGTTTTTGCCATTAGGTTGCTTTACTTCTTTAGTTTTTTTTTTTCCCCGAATTTAGTGCTTAATTCAAGAAAATCTATTTAGCATGTTCGAATAAGCATTCTTAATTAAAGGGATTTCCTAATATACGTAGAAACATACTAGTAAAGTTATAGCATTCAAATTTATGTTGATTTATTCGCCAATAATTTGCCTCCGAGATCAATTAGAGGTTGGAGGATGAAGTAGTGTAGATCCCATGCCTACGCAAGTATAATGATTCGATGTCTATGCAAGTACTTTCAGGATAGATAACAACTACAATTGAGCTATATAACTCCACCCCTTTTCTTATCCTTTAAATAGAGTTATTTTTTATGGTCAACCCGCATCACTATTTATTTATACCCTTTAACGAGAATTTTATAAGAAAGCTGAAGACTAACATAGGCAAATGACAGACTTATAGTTGAACAAAAAATAATAACTACACCAAAAAAAGAATTTTGAGAAATTTTGAGGGGTAATGAAATTTGTCCTAGACATATAAGAAGCCTTCTCTACGAAGCAAGAAAAAATCAACACATAATTTCATAATTTTTCTTGAATCAAGCACTAACCAAATAAAGGACCCAAATAAAGCAACATAATAGCAAGAACACAATTTAAAAACTCTATGATTTCATTGATTCAACAATTCATTACCAAATTACGTATCACGAACCCAACGGTTAAACTCTCACCAAGTTGCCAAATAACAAGAATCCATCAATAAACCCTAAAATATTATCAATTCAACCAAATTCTTGAATCTGAACATAAAAATCCATCAGTTTGTCACTAAAATCAGCAGAAAGATGAATTTCTCTTTTTATTTACACCTTCTCCCACCTCGACCATTCTGCCCTCTTTTTTCTCTAGCTTCTTCCTATCCTGCTCCTACACCTTAGCATACTTGTCCTTGATGCGACCTTGTAATGTAGGACGGAAGCAAAATTAGTGTTTGATGATGAGAAATTAGGGAATTTAGGGAAGAACAGACGAAATTAGGGTTTTGAGGAGGAATTTGAGAGAAATTGGGAATAAACTAAAAAATAAACATTAATTTAAGATTCACAGCAAGGTGATCTCACATCCTCTCCAACGAATCCACGCTGAAAAATTTAAACTCTGTTTAATAGATCACCATGCTAGGACAAAAGAGATTTTAATTCTCAACATCTCATTTTACTTGAAAATTTTGTTTACAAGTCTTATTAATAGAAAACAACCAAATATAGTAAAATCTCTATCAGAAAAATTAAATGTAAGAAGATTTTTAACAGCAAAACCTAAATAAAAAAATATCTAATTAAATATGGAATCCATCGATTCTCCCCGATTTCAAAGTATTCATTTCCAATAAATGTAACGATAAGAAATTTCAAACATGTCCAAATTGAACTAATCAGCATCATCGACGAAGCATCTCAATCGAGTTAAGGTGGTGGTCGAGGAACCAACACGCAATTGTCAACTCTAAGCCAAGGTAATAAAGATGGAATCGATTTTCGCAATAGATCAACTAAAAAGGAAGGTAAATATAACAAAGCACATAAGCACATACATCAGAAGTATCAAATCAACCTCTGTATCATGCCAGCTTTTCCAACCAACCAAATATCATTGGTAGTTTTCGGTGGCTTTGAAACCATTTCATCATGTAACATATCTTCTACCTCAGTTCCGATATCTGTATAGTGGTTCTAGAAGTGGCAGTAGATGAACTGAAAATCGCTATTTATATGCTACATTAAAAGATGATGAGTCTGGAAGTGTAATCCTTAATTCGCCGTGGACTGAAAATTCATACATTCTTTCTTGTATATCGACAACATATTTATAAAAACATAGTAAATACGATCTGTCTATGAATTTCTCTCAAAAAAATTTTGCAGGAGTGAGACTACAAGTTTCTCCTCATAAATATGATCATCAAGTGCGTCCACACTCGATCTAAGAATTTGCAGTTGGTTCTGTTAAAATATCTCTAAAAATCTAAAGTATTGCTTCAACTTCTACAGACAAGAAGTTACATCTAGCACTGACGCTAACTCATCATGAATTTTTTTGCATTCGAATTAGACTGGATAACACATTCACCATCAAAAATAGGAATGTTAACCTCGATCTCGTGGGCGATATCATCATCATTCTTCCAACTCCTTTCATCCCTTCTCTCACTATCCGAAGATATTTGTTCGTCTTTCGTAGATCCTAGCAAGTCTTTCATTGGTCCTGGGGAGCCGTCAATTGAATCTTCGAAACTTGTTATCACAAATTGAAGTTTTACTTCTATTCTTGAAGAAGATCGTCAGTTATAAGGGCTCAGAGACAATTCAAGGTGCGTAATGCCTCGAAAATGGCTCGAATCAAACTTAAAATAGGATACAAGAAACTTTAATGGATTTATTTTCTGCGCAACGTGTTGGATCTATACTATTGACTTGGACCCGACTTGGACCTAACTTACACTCGAGTCTCATGTGGAAGTGGATTGGGCGATTTCAAATCTAAATAGGACTCGTTAATCCTTTTTTCTTCAATCGAGAAAGTAGAACAAGCACACGGTCACAAGGATCTGAAAAGCGTTGGATCAAAGCTAGCAGTAAGATAGTTGAACTCTTCGACTGCGGTTGGAGAACACTCTCGCGAGGCTCGAGGATTGATCAATGACAGATCGATCGGTGGCACTCCGTTTGCTGAGGAAGTAGGCAACGATGTCAAAGAAGTCGAGGTCATTGGCTCAAAAGAGAGAGGTCAGACCTGTAGGGCGACGTCGATAATGATGTCTGAAAGTTAAACCTGTGGTTGAGGAAGAAGAAACAGGCAGAGATTGACAACACGCATAGATGATCTGAGGCTGCGATCCACGCGAGTCAGCATGGTCGGTTGGGATTCAATTGGGGTGGAGATCGAAGCCTCAGGCTCACCACTGTTCGTCGAGGATCGATAATCGAGGATCGAGGCATTTACATAGGAAGTTTGATTCCAAATCAAGTTGGAGTGGTTCTTTCTATCCTAAATATAGCATAACTCCTTAGATGGCCTGGATTAAAGTGGATTTGATCTAAAAACTACGATTAAAAAAGAAGGATTTGAAGATCTATGATATTTATAAAAAACCTTGATCTCCAACATTGAAAAGGTTCCTTAGTTCTAAATGTTGTAAGGGTTTCACCATTTAAGAACTTTTGAGAAAACCATTTTTGCCTTCTTTGTAACTGTATGAAGGAGAACTTTCTGCATTATAGCTTGTCAACGGGATTGATTCACATCGCCGCGAAGAATTCTCTGCCTAAGATTTCTTTTTCCCACTCTTGTGATTTTCCTTGTTGATTTTTGCATAAGATTGGTATCGCACCATCCATAGAGCCAAAGAGTTGCTCTGGCTAGGTTTCCCCATTACATATTCTTAGACTTTATTGAGAGAATAGTATTTTTTTTATTGAGTGATTGTATTATGAACTATGTATTCATTGATTTGAAAAGCACCGAGTATTTTTTTCGCATTTAATTTTTCAACTTTATAAAGTTGCTGCTTTTTGTCATATTTGATCAGTTTCAATCCAATTTAGAGGAAACAATAAGATGTATAGGATGAGCATAGGCGTATTAGTTATATTATCTACAATTTAAAGTAAATCAGCCAGTCTTCAATTCTCTGTCAAAGTGCCTCAATTAACTTCACATAAAACAGAAACTTGATTTTAAATTTTGTGCACAAAAAGGTTGATATCAAGAATACTAAATCCCAGATTAACCTCATCAAAGAAAACTCAGCCTTCAGCTATCCCAAGAGTTCTTCATGTTCGAAGGTTTATACACAAAATAAATTCATTTACACAAACCACATAAACATCAAACTAGATTCCAGTTTTGTTTATTGATCATTATCTGAGAACTAACATAAGGTTCATAGTACTCTACACTGTGTTTTAGGTTAACAGTGGTGGAGGACAAAGCACCTCTCCCTGCCCTTCCTGTATACTCTTGTAATGTTATTCTCTCTGATCTTATAAGGTTCTATGGTTAAATGACGTGTGTTTGGATTTTATCAATGAAATTAACTTACCTCTCACCTCACTAAAAGGAAAAATAAAAGTGAAAACGAGGAAGAGTAGGAATTTGTACATTTAAGCAAGATGACTCAACATTCAGAAAGAAGTATGCCAATAGAATATGCCTGTATATAATCAGCATACCCTTGATATAATCGCGGTACCAGAATAACCTAGCTTTGCAACGCTGCAAGTCCAGAAGCTGTGATCATATCCGTCAATAAGACACTCCTTAATCTCGTCTACATCCTTCTCCTATACTCAAGTTAGAATCATAAATAAAGTCGGTCAGATAAACTGAAATAGGAGATTTTCTATGATTCTTACGTAAAACACAACTAGATACTGAAATTCGATAGGTCATCAAGATGCATGACTAACACCATTATACATGCGTTCATGACTACTACTTCCAATTACAGAGTTCTTCTCTTCATTCTTAAAAAGCACATAATTCATTGGAGCAAAGAAGCAATTCAAATAAATACCTGGATTTTCGTTTCTTGCAAACATAACACATCAAAATCCTCCTTCTGAGCAAGTTGAAGAGCAGAGAATCCCTCCAGCTTGAGTAAAGCTCTCAAGCCATTGACATTCCAAGACATAAGCTTCAAAAAATTTGTATCCCTGGTAAGCGGTGGTTGCCTCATTGTCTTCGGATTATATGGTATCCAGTCCTTCTGTGGCTTCTTGTGAGCAAGCACAGTCCAAGGTCCAGCAGAGGCCGTTTCGCTTACAACTCCTTTACCACCTTGAGTTTGTGTAGCAATGCTTTTGCTTAATCGAGAACTCTTCTTCTCTATGACCATGAAGGAGAGCATTATGCCATCATCTTCACAAATTTAACTAAATTCTTAAGCAGGGATCCAGAAATGAACTTACTAACAGCTACTTCTGAATTGGATGAAGATTTCAGTTTCACCACAGAAAGAGGATCGTCTTCAACCATTGTGCACACAGTAGACTCGTGCTTTCTTCTACTTCTCTTTTGTTTCCTTTCAGTAACATCTACTTCAATGGATATATCTTGAGTGTCATCTTCAAAAGATGAGGTTTTAGCTTTTCTTTTAGAAGGCATACTCTCAGCATCTGCAGCCACAACTGCGAAGGATGTAGCATTCCCCGCTGATATATCTATCAATGGGGAGAAGTGAGTCTCTACCAGATGCTGCTGGGAATGAAGAACAAATGCAGCAAGAATATAGATAGCTACCATTTTCAGTTTTAGAAGAGAAGCACTTCAAGGCCAAAATTAGTTCCTTCTTATTACCCCTTGAGGAGACACCTACAGTTCTTCAGTATCGACAGACATAACATAAAAGTCAAAATCCAATCAAATGCTTCGCTAAGACACTTTAACACCACACAAACACAGAGAAATGAGGACACCATGAAACACCTTACCTTGTCATTTTCTGAAGTTCCTTTAGGGTCAGAGAGTCAAGCCTATCAGGATCATTCTGAATATCCTCGATCCCATTGTAACTTTCTACAGAATCCTCCTGTAGGTCCAATGCATCAAATATAAAAACATTCGAAGTTTAAAAAAAAAGGGAAAAGAAAAAAAGAAAAAAAGTTCATATGAACAGGAGAAGATATTGATTTGATAACCTTGACGATGTTCTTCCTAGATTGTTCACTGCAATTTACGAATCCCTTTAATTTTTGGTTTTTCTCGCAGTCAGATGGTTTAGAAACTGGTGCAAACGAGTCCGAAACACGAGCTTTAGAGGCCATCCCCCTTGACTTAAGATATAGCAGCTCCCTGATTCTTGATTTTCTAGGTTGAATTACACGACTACAGCACAGAAATTCAAAATGAAGATGTTAATGATCTCAAATAAAGTTCTAAGCAAGCCCATCCCCGTTCTTTTCATAATAGATTTTAACATTCAGTTGAAACAAATGTTCAAAATGATCTTATCACGATCTTCATCTAAGCTGTTTCTTATCGAAGTGGACAAGCATCAAGTACAATGCAGAGTTGAGCAGGATCCACGAAATAACGAAATTTTATTTTTTTGAGATTAAACGGTGGGTATGTCCCCCCGCATTCCATTAAATAGACTTAACGAACCATGCTAGAGTTTATAATATTACATAATAATGTTTTCTACTAAGAAGAATACTATATATAGTACTAAGATATTTAATACACTGTGTGAATACATTCATCATCAGTTCAACAAGGAGAGCTTATCAATATAGAACAAGTTAAAAGAGTAAAGGGAAGACCGAAGAAAATATGGATAGAGGTGATACGAAAAGATATGGATTCTAGAAGGTTTAAATGAGGTCATATTACTCGATAGGAATGAATGGAGAAGGATTATCAGTGTGATCAATCCGGTGTGATTCTCTTTTGGTTCATGTAGCATACTCCAAGTACTTGGAATAAAAGGCCTAGTTGTTGTTGCTGTTGTGGTGGTGGTGGTGGATACATTCATCACAACATATACAATCATGCCCTGTCCCGTTTATGAGGCTGTGACTTCTTTACTCTTCCAAGTATGTTGCCCTCGATCCCGTCTACGCCTCATGAAAAACCAAAATTGTTCCTACAATAGGCTACCAATCCTATATGAGCATGTACTTCAGTGCCAAATTTGGATGTAGTGCATGTTCAAGCCCATGATCAACAATCAAAATTCTGCTAAACTCTGCGGGCCTAAATTGTAAGCTTAAAAGCTCAAGCTAAGAAGAACTAAATCCTTCTCCAATGCACAAAATGTGATAGCATATTAAACTTAGAATACGTGAGGAACGGAAAGGAAAAAGAAAAAAAAAAAAAAAGGAAAAAAAAACGAGAACTTTCGTTTTAATTAATTAACTGAAAAATTAAGAACTGGACTTTCTCTCGTAAAAGGACCAGCCAAAGAGGTACACTTCAAAAATGCCTCACAAATTTCACGTATTCTCAACAAAGTTCATTCCTTTACATAGAGAAAGTAAATAAGTTGAATCCTTCAAGAACTGTACACGTAAAAAAAGGTTAATTACTTCAATAATGCAGCATTAATAGAAATGCACCCAAAAAATCGCTCTTTTTCCCATTTCGAGAACGGAGAGGCTTGAATAAGAAGATGAAAAGTTCGTACCGAGAAATTCGAGGAGATAAAAGACGAAACGTGAGCCCAGGAAACTGGTACAGAAACCCTAACACTAACCCAAGATCGAAATTACTGGGACGAGAGAGGGAGGAGTACGTTAGGCTTACGAAGGAAGGGCGGAGCAGCAGCATCGCCCAGCAGAAACCACGGGAAAGTGATTTGAGAAAAGGCAGCACACACAGGCAGCAATTTCGGGGAGTTTCTAGATGGGCACGGCATATTTCCTAGTGAGCCCACTTAAAAAGAACGTTTTATTTACCACTTTGCCATTATTTTTTTGGGTCAAAAATACCCTTTCTTCTTGATCAGAAATCTAAAAGTCTGATCCGGGCTAACCAATCCGGATGAAGCCTCCCTCTCCGAACTATCAGCCCCGGACAAAGAGCATAAGTCCGGGCTGGTTAGCCCGGATGAGGGATGAGAGATAAAAAAAATTAAATTTTCATAATATGTGCAACTGATGTAGTGGTATCATACTTCCCTCCCATGGAATTGACCAAAGTTCGATTATCTGGGTGCACAATTTTCATTTCTTCTCTTTTTTATCACCTTGTTATGTTGAATTACTCTCTCTGCTTTGTATATTTAATTTTTGTCATAAAGATAAAGATGAAAAGAAGAAGAAGAAGAAGAAGAAGAAGACGAAGATGAAGAGGAAGAAGAAGAAGAAGAAGAAGAAGAAGAAGAAGCAGCAGCAGCAGCAGAAATGAAAGGGATGGGTAGATTAGGAATTTTGGTGTGCTCACTAGGAAAATCCTTTTTTTTTTAAAAGAGAGGGTGTGATGAAGAGGAAGAAGAAGAAGCAGCAGCAGCAGAAATGAGAGAGGGAGGGGTAGATTAGGAATTTTGGTGTGCTCACTAGGAAAATCCTTTCTTTTTAAAAGAGAGGATGTGCTCACTAGGAAAAAGTGGGCTCACTAGGAAAAAAACCGTGCCCATTTAGAAATTCCCTTTCGTCGTCAGTGGTGTGACTATTTATTGGGCCGAAACTGAACAGCCCATCCAAAATTTCTAGGCCCGGTGATTGTGAGCCTTTTTTGCTATTACTTTTTCATCTTCATGCGTGTGTTTATTTTTTTATAATAAGTTTTTTTTTTTATTCTTTTATAACTTTACAAAAAAAAATTTAAATCTTCAATAAAAATTAATATTTTATTTCTCTTCCATATTTCCCTCTTCTAAAAAATAATGAACAAATACTAAAAATATAGAAAGCAGAATATTTTCAACTCTTTAATTTTTAGAACTTACTTCAAATTTTCTTTTTTACTTCCATTATTTCCAATCATCCAAAAAGTTATATACCTCGTAAGAGACCAACAGTTTCTAGTTTGCAGGAAAATAAAGGAAAAGAAAATAAAATATGAAATAAAATATTTTTTATAGTTTGAATTGGGAGAAAAATTAAAAGAAACAAAAATCTCTAGTTTGAAGGAAAAGAGAGTTGCTAGATGCGCCCCATAGATAATTTAAAACTTGGCCTTTTTTTTTTTCTGAGTGAGCCCCATATTTTTTTAAATTTTATCTTTGTAATCACAATGCAATCTATGAGTGGAAAATGAAACTCACTAAGAAAAATTGGGGCTCACTAGAAGATAAGTTCTCAGTGAAACTGTCCACTCTCTTTCTTCTTCTTCTTCTTCTGCTCTGGCTTCCTTCAACTTCCTCCAATCAGATCGATCCATTGTCTCTGGCCCTGTCCTCTGCCACGAAGAACAGCCCACCAAGAAGATGTCGTTGCCGCATCTTGTGTTACTTATCCTCTGTCTTTCTCCTCGAATCCATCCTCGGATCCCTCGTGTTCTGTGTCTCTGCCAGTCGCAACCCCGTCCTCTGTCTTGCCATCTACGACCCTCGTCATCGTCCACAACAATGCAACCCTTGGGACAATCGTCGCGTCCTCGTAAGTGAGGGAAACAATGATGAAGGAGGCGAGGCTCGACGGGGGAGGTGGAGTTGACAGTGGACGTTCGAGCGCATGATAAAGTTTAACTTGAGCTTGCAGGGCTAGAGATTGGTGGTGCGAGATCGCAATGGGCTGAAGTTTAGGTATCTGTGTGGACTGAGGATGAGAGAAGACGATGGTGATGGTACCGTTCGTCTTGGCTTCCCACTACGTTCACAACAAAAAAAAAAAAAAAAAAAAAAAAAAAAAAAAAAAAATCCGACCCTGCCAACTGCATCAATCACTATCTGACTTTGTAATCATAATTACAAACCCAAGCTTCTTATCTATATCTCCAACCCACTGATATAGTTCATCTTGACTTCCAAAAATCTGAACATTTAATTCATCAATTAAAATTTCTAAAATATTAAATCATTTTTCAGAAAAAAAAAAAGTTTAATCTCTTATATATATCTTACAAGTACTGAAATACAAACTATAATCATCGTCAGCGTCTGTGGCCTTAACTCGACTGCTTTCAGTAGTTGCTTGAATCTAAAAACAATTTATAAAAATAATTTAGAAGTTCAATTGATATGCAACACTTTAATGTAACTTATTCAACGTCAAACACTAACCATATGGTTGAAAGATATATTTAAAACCATTAAAAGTAGCCAGGTCGAGAAATCAATCCCGACCTAAGACAGTTATGGTCAGGATCATAATCCCGACAAATATTTGATTAGATCGGTCCCCCCACCAGGGTTTCCGTCCCGATAGCCAAGAAATAGTTGTGGCTATTCTACATATTACTAACATATATAAAAATCATGATTTCATTCATCATTCAAATTAGGCTGTATATTGAGTCTAAAATAGCTTTAACCATATCTCTAAAAAATGAGATTCATCGATTTTTGCCAATATTGTAATTTTATTCTCCATCTTTTTCAACATCTCCTCAGCTCTCAAAGAGAGAGATATCCACACCAGATTTAAAAGAAAATAAACACAGAAAGCTCAAAAAAATGCTAGCAATCACATGCAACTGATGAGAATCAAATTTAGAGCGGGAATTTAATGTTAAGGAGTTGCTCTTTTTTTCTTTTTTTCTTCTGTAGAACTCTCGCGCAAAAATAAGAAGGTATTTGAGGGCTTTGGAGCTTGCTATGATGAGTTGAGGGGTTTGGGGCTCATTAAGAAAAATGGACTAAGAGAAATGAGGGAATGTGGCTCACTAAGAAAATTATAAAGATAATTGGATCCGAAATTATAAATTGCAAACTTGTAAATAAAAGGATTCTTCGGCGTGGGGCTCACAAAGAAAAGTATAAGACACATCTAGAAATTCCCGAGAGAAAATGAAGGAAAAGAAAATATTTTCTATAGTTTGGATTGATGGAAAATTTAAAAGAAATGAAAATATATTTTTGATAGAAAAATTAAAAGAAATGAAAATATATTTTTACTAGCCTAACATCAAGGAAAAACTAATTTTTATTTTATTTTATTTTATTTTCTCTTTTTTTTTCCCATTTTCTTTCGAGCCAAACACAACCTAATACACCTTTCCTCAAAAAGAACATATTGTCTTTGATCCGTGCCTACCACCGTTATTTTAGAGATACAGGATAAATTTATCCAATTCCATGATACTATTCTAGAATCTTCGTTCAACTAATAAAAGAATAATGAAAAATTTATCCGTCACAATGTCAATGTCAGTATGAGTGAAAATTCATATTACAAATTTAGAATCAAAGACCGGTGTCGTGTCGCTGTCCATTTCCCAGTGCATCCGGTTCTGGGTAATGTTAATCACTCTTCAATCTTCATGAATACGAAAAAAAAAAATATATCAAGCACAGGATACATTTACAAGGGGCCTCATTCCTCATCGGTCTCTTCATCATTATCATCCTCGCTCGCCTCCCGATACCCGCAACTTACAGTAATATTCTCAATTTCATCCTCAGTTTCCTCACTATCCTCCTCGCAGCCTTCGTGGCTTGGGTTCTGCTGCGTGACAGCAGTGGCATTTGCACGAGCTAAAGACGAGCCTTTCAGATATGCGAGTTTTGCAGGAGGCATTTGGTGTCGCAGATTGGGCTTGCTTCTTCTGGAGTTAATGGCAACGCCACCTTTTGCAATATAAACATCCTGACCGCTGGCCTCATCCGTGGCATTGCCAATTACATGACCACGTTTGTTGCTATCTTCTGGATTGAGGTCAGGGTGTTGATTTTTCAAATGATGGTCCAGCTTGTATTTGTAAATGTAGGCTTTTCCACAACCTTCGTACGGACAGACATGAGGACGGCCTGAGGAAGCGCGACTACGGTTTACTGCAGTGGTCTTCACGGTTCTGTGGATCTTAGCCTCTCGGGACATTTGTTTCATCATATCCACTGCCGAGGTCTGACATATCAGAATCATGCAGGCAACTCGTTAGTCAGAGGCTATCAGAGAGAGATGGAGAAAAAAGGGTTCATCAAGCAATCCTGAATCCTGTGCTTCTGACTATAATTTTTTTAATATAAAAGAGTTGCACAGCATTTTAACTTTAAGCAAAGGGTATCAAGAGAATTCTTGTAAAAGATATCCACGATTGTATGCATCCAAATGCTTGTAAGTTAAGAAATTACGGGCTTGTTTATTTCAGTGCAAGTGCAAATACATTTGAGAAGGAATGCGAAATTTTTATTTTGGAGCAGGGTGTTAGGGTCTGCCACCAAAATTGAAATATTCCCTCTTTTTTTAAAAATACACTTGCAAATTATACTTAACACTTGCAAATAATTTAGGATAAGGATATGCTTATAATGCAGGTAGCTGCTTTTGTTTTGAGTGACATGTTAAGAATTACATCATTTTAAACAGGATCCAAGCCACTGCCACTCCTGCAATACTATGTGACATCATGTATTCATTTTGAGGGCTTTGCTGCAATCTACTTTGGTTATTATGAGTATAACTAGCATCCCATATATTCTGTACTTCTATATTATGTTTTATAAAAGTATTCTCTAATGGAACGAGGACGGCGTCTGTGTGTAGTGGCGGTCTTGGCAGGGCTCAAGGGGGGTGATGACCTACACTGAAGATGCATCCTTCAAAGATTTTAAAGGTGACAAACTTTCACAGACCAAAACAAGATTTCCAAATATCGAAACATGAAAATGGTGTAATGAAGCCAGACTGGGAAAAGTAATTGACTGATATCTACCACTTTCCAGAATAACATATAATAAAACCTTGTTCAAGCGAGTGTCATCTACCAAAATAGGAAAGACAACTACTTGATATCTACTGCTCCAGAATAATATATAACAAAGCGTTGTTCAAGCAAGTGATCCGTAGGCAAATGATGGAAATGAAATTTAGATATCCTACTCAGGCATTAGAAATGGTAAACAGAATGAATATTAGCAAGTAGAGAAAGTACTGAACCTATTTATAAAAAGTTTAAGATGCTGAAAAAAATGACAAAATGCGTAGTCATGAGGTCCAATGAAATGTGTCTGGAAGGGGTTTTTATAATGCAGAAGGAGCTTGCTCACTGAAAAGGCAGATTTATCCACTGAATTTTAGTGAATACTAATCCTGCATGATGCTATCTAAAGATAGTCAACTAAGGGGAATACATGTTTTCAACATTTACATTTCAATCAGCCATGCAGAAGAGTTAAGCTGCTGTGGTGGGGACAAAAGCCATTTGATGAAGGGTGCAGTTTGTCACTTGGGTATTAGGCTGTACCATAATCCTCAAGAACTGATATTAGATCGGTCTAGTGGGTATAAATTAGACAAAAGGAGATGATGTAATCCGTGTGGACGTTTATGGGATGCAATCATAATTCTAGAGCAACTAAGGATGCTTCAAACCCAGCTGGTTTTTCACCGAAACACCTAACAGATGGGTTCAACCATTTAGCCTTTTTCTTCGTAATATTTTAAGATAGTGAGCTATCTAGAGATCCTTGAGAAACTACCAATTCGAAGAAATATTTTATATACTTTAGTCATGCTAGGAAAAAATATTAAGAATTCTAATTTTTTATGGAAATTCTTTTTTTAGGGAAATTTAAAGGCAATGCTTACAAAATTTATAGGGACTAACTATTCACAGATGTTGGCCATTGCATTGATTTGAGAGTGAAACTATATGATTTGATACTGAGAAGACAAGGTGAGAAGCAAAATTAGCAAAGGAAATTGCAACTTACAACATATATTCTTGCAAGTACTGATGCATGTTTTAATTTTCATAATTCTTAACTTTATTTTTTAATATTCCAATACAATTGCTTTATAGCAAGCCTTGGATAAGTCCGATTCATAAAATAAAGTACTGGATGAGTTCATGGTTATGACCGGGACAGGGGACTTTTAAAGTCATATAGAAAAGTAGCCCTCAGCCTTTCATCCATGATCCGATTACTTGTGCAAGCTATGGACACAGAAAAATGGAAGAAGAAACAGCATACTAGATGCATGTTGTTCGGCCAAATCTGACCTACATTTATGAGGAGAGATTGAGAAAGATCCCCACTAAATCAAATAGTGCAATAAAGCATAACCCTTCCCCTCGAATCTCAACATGAGGTCTCGCGAATAATAAAACTCCCTTTAAATGATACAAGGTAGTATATGGATAAGCTCACCCTTCCATTGCACCCTATCTCTTGGTGAATGTTGTCACCCTTCAGTGACCAGCATCTTCCTACCATTAATCCCGAGTATGAACTGTTGATCTCTTTAACCGATCCTCTTTTTCCTCTTCACCTTCCAAGCACAATGTGTCTATATTTACAACTTTCTACTCCTCCGGGGAAATTAATTGATTACAAGACTATTTATAACCTCCCATAACTTTTAATTTCCTGTTTTTGACCATTTTATGGTCACTGGATTCTCATTATATAACTTGCTTACAAATTCTTAAGTAGATTTCATCAAGCTCATCGCACTCATTCCTTTGTTATTTTGCTACCATTTTATAGAACTTCTTGAATATTTTCCTTCCTGGTCCGACCTAGATATTTTAGTCATTCCACAAGTTTAATATGCAACTTCTTGGATCAGAAATCCCACCATCTTATAGGGCAACACATCTTGAAACTTTTAATATCCTGTTTTGACCATTTTATGGTTGGCAGATTCTCTTCATAACTTGCTTCTCAAATCGTAAACAGCTAGACTTCATCAAGCTCTTTACGACCATTCATTTTCTATTTTGTTATCATTTTATACAATTTCTTGAAAATTTTCCCTCCGGATTAGACCAGGAGTATTTTAGTCATTCTAAAATTTTGAATGTCAAATCATGGACCACAAATTCCACCATCTTACAGGACAAACACTACTTTAACTTTTGATTCCCATTTTTGACCATTTCACGGTCGCTGGAGTCTCTTCAGAACTTGCTTCACATAATCAGTTAGATTTTATCAAGGCTATTGTGTTCATTCATTTTTCTATTTTGGAATCATTTCATAATAACTTCTCGAAATTTTTCCCTTCCTGGTCCGACTTAGGGGTGTCTAGTTATTCCAAAATTTTGATGTGTCATTTCTTAGATCACTAACCCCCATCATCCTAAAGGACAACACATCTTGAAATGTTAAAATGGTAAAAGGGTATATAAAAAATAATAATAATAACCTAGTCAATTCTTCAGGTCTTTTCACCTCTCCCTCCCGGTAATGTCATATGCTATTGGTCCTTGAGGAATACGACAAGCGTAGAGGGTGCTCTCCCTTTCTTGCATAAAAGCAATCACATTTTAACATAGCATGTTTTACTGGTAAGGATCAAACTATGGGAACGAATTCACATGGCTATCACCTTCTTAGACCAGACCTTCTAGCCTTTCAGAAAACCAGTTTCACTAGGTAGTCAAAAATAGTTGTTGACGTTATACAAGTCATCAGGCACACTACAGCAACACAGAATACTCTTGTTGCTTGCTGGGGACCAATCTCTATCATTGGCACCAATTCAACTAAAAGCTCTAACCTCTAGAACCGGAAGAAGAGTCCAATAAAAAGTCCAACTGCCTGCTTGAGCTGCTATACAAAAGGAGCCATGAGTATTAGCGCCTAATTTCAAAACTAAGCTTCTTGAAAGTGGAAGTTGTTTTGCTATCTGCCTACTCGCCTGCTTGAAAAGAAGGAAAGGTTGATTGATTTGTCTAATGCTCAAACAGACCTAAAAGGAAAGAATCATGGGAATACCTACTATGTACAGGGAAACTAATTGCATCAGTTGGTCTCTCATGAAACCTACTGGCCTTGTTTGTCCTGGAGAGGTCTCATTTCAAGTCCAATTCAGAGAGATTTATTCCAGCAGCCAAGCAACCAGTTCCAGCATCCTTACTTGTAACCCCCTTTTTCACATGTGTGTGTAAATACAAAACTATTAATTTTGTATTTACTTGATTAAAGATTAATTCTTATTACATTCAGATGAATTTTGGTATGCACGAATCAAAGAGATGAAGATCAACCCGATAAGTTCCGATAGAAGGAAAAAAATGTGGAAATGTGAGCTTATGGTCGTCCCTCTAGGCTGACTCTAGCCAACTTTGGCTAGAGGGACACGCTAGCCCTCTTTTACTCGTATACATATGTACATATATATAAGGGTTAATTGCAGTGAGACCCCTGTAGCCTAGAATTCCTAATTATCTTCAAGCCTAACTTATTAGCCATAGACTTGTGTGTTTTTCAGACTAAACAAACACAGAAATTGAATTTTCAGGAATATATAATGGAAGTTTAAAACCCACCTACAGGAACAACTGACTGACCAAATCAATAGGTGATATAAACTATAGCTGTAATGTAGTTTCACAATAATCACCATAATCACGGAAGTATTACCTTTTCATGTCTTGCCCTGATATGCGACCTCAGGTTAAAATCCAAGCTGAAAGCCTGCATAAAATCATATACCTATCAGATTAAGTGGATGAAAATTTAATGGTTTCAGATAAGAACCCATGTAATAGATGGAAAATCAAAATTGTAACCCATTAAATTTGGCATGAGTAAACCCTAAGACATGCATACCAACACCATGGTGGTCGATAATAAAGAGATGGTAGGGGTGAAGTTATCACCGTCAAGGAGGACCCATTAATATAGCAATAGTACCCTTTCAATGCATAGTTTAAATGCAAATGTACTACATCGAACATAAAACTTGTGATTAGTAGTAAAATATCGATTTTCTCATTGAAACAAAGTTCTATCTACAAGGATTTCTCGAGATATCTTCTTACATATAAAAATATTCGTAAAAATGAGAAATTGTTGCTAATAGAAACATTAAAAAATTAAGTAATAAGTTTGGTTCATATCCCACAACATTTAACAAAATAAAAGTTCTAGAAATTAGATTAAATTTACTTGGAGCACTTTTAATGATATTTATATTTTCTTTTAATATCCATGTAAAAGAAAATTTGTTCACTTCCCGTGAGATTTTCCTAAAATATCCAATTCTTACATAAAAAATTAAATAGTATAATTAGCTTGCTTTCAACTTTAGTTCTTAACAAAGTCTTCCTTCTTCAAATATTCTTTTCAACACGTTAAGTTTATATTTGTTCGACTCCCATGCAATCAAAATAAGACTTCAAATAAAAATATATTTTTTTAGATGACTTAGTTTAGTGTGGTCCAATCTCGCAGATTTAGTACGAAACAAAGTGACTTCTAAATAACGAAGCTTCTTTCCATGTGAAAATTTCAAAATAATTAATTAATCTTATTCAATTAAGATTCTAAAACAAAATCCAATTTAATATTTATCATAAGCATGTTAAAAATAATTATCAAATCCCAATTAATTGAGGATTCTAATTTAATTAGACCCTAAAATTAATTATGGAATGTTTCTAAGTGAATTATGACTCGCTTGACCATTCACATAGTATTATTTCTAATAGAAACTCAGGAATGATGAGATGGAGCCCCAAAGTTTATAGGTTTCCATATAAAAGGCATCCTGTACAATGAGATGACATCATTAGAGAAGTTTAGGAATTGGAAAAATATCTAAACTCATGAAAAAAATCCCCAAAATTCATGAGAGCTCCACATGGCAAAAAACATCCACACATTGTCATAACATATAAACAGAGAAGTATGCCTAGGGTATCTCCCTATATTTTACACGTAAGGAGGCAGTCAAAAATCCAAAAATAGGACATAAAAACAGATGATCCAAACTATTCATCATGATCTTCCAATCCTAAATAGTTGGTTATAAAAATTATATGATCTAGACACTTCAACATCGTTTATCAAGAGGTCTCATGTATTCTATTATTGAAAAACTATACATACTGCAGCTATCTTATGCATGGTCTAAAAATATTTGAAGTGTAATACAAAGGTCACAATGAAAAGGTATTGCCATAGGTGATGGCATATGGTATACTTTTAGTCCACCTCTCTATATACCTAAGGAGACAATCTAAGCACACTTTTCTCCAAATATATACTATCAACGTACCCATGTGATAAACACGTAAACGAAAATGAGAATGAAAAATATGAAAATTATCATTAAATATTTAAAGTAAAAAATCATAAATGCAATTAATTAATATGGTTTGGTTCTTCCAAGATTTTACAAAAGGAAGATTCAAAATATTTGATTAACTTTACTTGGTTTGCTTCTTGTGACCTTTGAGATTTATACATTGATTGGGATTATTCAATTATTTCTAGTTGATTATAAATAGTATATTTACTTAAGTTTCAAATTAATTTGATTATATTCCCATAAGGTTTAGGAAAAGTTAAAAACATTGCATCACAAATACAAGGGAGGTATACTAGAACTCTTTATATAGAGATTACTGAAAGTTTTTTTCTTAATTGTAAAGCTTTCAGTAACTGATCTAGATATTTGTTAGTGTGACATTTATGAAAGGTACTAATTAGGAGTAATATATCTGCAACATTTCTTTCCCCTCACAAATGAAATATATTTTAATGCTAGAATAAACACTTGTTAAAATCATGTGTGTAATGCACATGAAAAATAGAAACATTAAATTTAATTTTTTAGAACTTCACTTTTTTAGAAACCCTTTCAAAAAATTATGGAAAAAATGTAATATTTGCTCCAAAAATGTTTGTTTTGAATACTGTACGGATATAGTTTTTATCTAATTACAAAAGAACATTTCGGGTATACATACATAAAGTTGAGGAAAGACTTCAATCCGACACATTGATCAACAAACTGAAAAAAAATAAATTTTATTTATAAATGAAATTTTTTTTATAGATTATTTATTGGTGTCATGTGCAACGTAGGCCTACAAATACACCAGTTCAACGAGGGGAGTTTATCAATGTAGGATAAGTTAAAGAACGAAGGGAAGACCGAAAAAAATATGGATGGAGGTGATACGAAAATATATGGATTCTAGAGGTTTAAATGAGGAGATATTACTTGATAGAAATGAATGGAGAAGGACTATCAAAGTGATCGATCCGGCGTGATTCTTTTTTTTGTTCATGTAGCCTACCCCAAATACTTGGGATAAAAGGCTTAGTTGGTGTTGTTGTTTTATTGATGTTCGAAAATTGTGGGATGATTTTTAGAAAGCATCGAAATTAATTCTTGCACTAAAGTAATACTTTTTAGACATAAAAGTGAGAAAGTACTTATTTAGAGATATTCATAGGTATATTTCTCAAGGGGTGTATGAATGTATATTTCATTTATGCTCAAGTTGATTTATTGGAGTTATTCACAAAATATGACTTTAACAATTTATTTGAATATGTATCAAACTTTTATAGGTCTTTTAATCTTACCTTCCGAATCTTATAAATTTAGTAATGCCTTCAAATCTCAATACTTAGATATATGCGCCTCAAATCATATAAATAACATTCAAGATGCTCCTCATGTTACATGGTTAAATAAAAATATTCTCTCTTCCATTTCTCTTTAATTTCCAAAAAAACTATAATTGTATAGCCCTTTCCAAAAAACCTATAATTGTATACCCTTTCTGCCTCTATCTTTTTCTTCTCTTTAAACAAAAATTTTGCTTGAACCTTCTCGGATAATTATCTCATATAACACACAAAATATTACTATTTTTTTAATTCTATTTGTTTAATAGAAAGAAGTACTTTTGAGCGTTGCTTATATGTTTTGGAAGCATATATCTAAATATTGAGATTCGAAAGCATATATTATATCTTAAATTTTGGAGGATATATGTGTGTGTGTGTGTGTGTGTGTGTTTTATAATGTACAAATGTCTATTTGAAAGAGAGATTTGATTACAAAAGGTAAGTTGTAGCCTTGAAGGTTAAGGTGGAGGGGAAAAAAAAAAAAGTTCAATGACAAACTAATAATGTTTAGGTGTGTGAGTTTCTGTGAGACAGATTATCTTTTAAATGTAAAATGAACACTTTAAGATAAAATGAAATGACATTACAAGAGAAGATAATAATTGTCAAAGTAAAATGTTCATTTTACCCTTGGATTTAGAGAGGAGGAATGCAGATGTCCTCCATTCCTCCAAACTTTTCCTACACGAAGTAATAGTGTGTGCACGCGCACAAGCATACACACACACAATATATAGAGAGAGGTTACTTGGAGCAGCCATTCTCACCATGCATACAGTGTGGCCAGGCCGATAACACCAAAATGGGACAACATATACATGATCCAAACGGTTCGTTTTGATCTAGACACATTAATTAGCATGAAACTATAACCCCAAACCATTAGGGATGAGTAAACCCTAGCATCAAATGATATAATTCTATGACTGAAACTGCATATTTTTGCAATCACTGTTTCATGGGTAAAACTTGTTGAAACCGCAATTGTTTTTGGTTCTAGGCTAGGAAACAAATGTAGAAGAAAATGAATGACTCAGATCATTGATGTCCTACTTAAAGGGATATCAGACTGGCTGCGCTGAGCACACGGTGCAAATCAACCACACCTAAATGTTTGTTGGAATTTTTTATCATTCCATTCCAATAAATTAATTTACAATTGTTCAAAAGGAAAATAAAGATGAAATTACAAGTGAGGAGAAGAAATAGAACTTGCTTCCCTTTGTTTAAAGCTGTGTTATTTACGTGGCTATGAGATGTCGCCCTCGTATCTCGTTGAAGATCTGAGAACTCAATTGTAAGAGATGGTGATCAGTCTCGATCGTGAGCAAGAAAATAATCTAAGAGTTTCTCTCAAAGATTAGTCATGAGGTCCCAAATCCTCTCTTCTCATGCCCATTTATAGGCTAAAGAGAATTTGATCACTTTCCTTCTAGTATAAAATTAGAAACTATTTTCTTTTAGGATGAGTTTGGAAACTCCTAATAGAATGAGTAGATTGGATTTTAAATCAAATATCCAATCTATGGTAAACTGGGATTATGAATAAGGTGGCAAGATTCTCTTTTGACTGAAACTGTTATAAGAGTTTCAGTGGACTCACGTAACACGAGGCAATCCATAGCCTTGCGTTTTACATCCACGTGAGCCTATGGATTAGCCTCGCGTGAGTTGTGACGCAAAGCTATAGCTCTGCTTTTTTGCTCCTCTTGGAGATCTTAGATGGTAAAAATTTTCCATTCTATACACATACATATACATATATATGTATATAAATATATATATCCAAGTCCCAGATTAAGGAACTCACCTTGCCGCAGCCTTCATAAGGACAAAAAAAATTCCTTTCTCCAGTATGAACAACTTGATGTCTCTTCAACTTCGAACTATCTCTGAATTTCTACCA
The DNA here is from genome assembly GCA_036321105.1 of Dracaena cambodiana. Taxonomy (NCBI): domain Eukaryota; kingdom Viridiplantae; phylum Streptophyta; class Magnoliopsida; order Asparagales; family Asparagaceae; genus Dracaena; species Dracaena cambodiana. The sequence goes on along the minus strand of JAYEPQ010000001.1, from coordinate 39,595,134 downwards.
AACAATTCAACACCATTTGACTGTTAGTAATGGAGGTAGAAATGACAAGTAAACGACACTGTTAAGGAGAGAAGAATAAAAAAAAAAAAAGCCAATAGGAAACATATACTACTTTCTCAAAAAAAAAATACTGTTGTTTTCCAAGCTCAAAATAACAAACAAGAACCTTACCCGATAATCAAGCTAGTACATAGAAATAATCCTACACAGAATATATGAAGGAAATGATTTACATATAAACAATGACTTAATGGGAAAAACAAGGGGAAATAAGGTATACATGGGAACACAAGCAAGAATGCCAAACCCACAGTCCACCCATGCCTTCCATCTGCGAAAGTATGACTACCCACAAGAAAGGGGGGAAAAGAAAAGAGAATGAACAACCAGTGACTTTAATTTATCAGTAAATTTCTTTCTTTGAGAGCAGTTCTTTATAAATATGTAACTGACAACCTGGTCGCAAGTCGGCATGTGGATCAATTTTATCATTTTCATAACATGTTATATAACTGGTCAATGTTTTACACACTGTGCATTCTAAACACCTTGAGTTAAGCACAACAATGTCAGGATATAATCATATAACAGATATGATAACCAGAAAAATGCATGAATTACCTTGTTACATCCAGGAAAAGTACAAGCATGTTGCTTCTCCCCATGGGTATAAGAATGTTTCCTGTATGCAATTTCAGTAGAAAAAGCTTTGCTACAACTTTCATAGCTGCAGAGGAAAAGAATTTCAGTAGTTGGCTCAGGTTTTGGCTCCTCTGATTCAGGTTCCATAGTCTTCTTGTTCAGTACTTTTAACTTGTCCTCTAAATACAATAAATTGTAAAGTCATTTTTAGATAATAGGATTAGCTTTTATCGCAAGTAGAACAAAATAAAAGGGTAAAAGAAAGAGAGAAAAAACCCTGGCAAGGAACTGAATTTTTTAAACTCCAAAATTAGATAATCATAAAATAAAAAGAAAAGACTAAAGGCTTGTTTCTCTTCAAACCTCAACCTGGAAAACATGTTAACTAAAAGTAGAATAGTTCACTCAAAAAGTAGGACCACTTTACCACATAAAATTAGCTACTTTAGGTTTAGAATTTATACACTTTGCCTCTACTTCCTCTACAGGACTAAGATATGAAACTTACTCTGGGATTTTTCCATAATTTTGAAACTACTTGTTTTAAAGGAAATTCATCTTTGAAGTGGTAGTTTGTGTGGAATCTTCCCAAATATAGCAAAGAGACTGTCAAAACTTTATCAAGGTTAAGTTATGATTGAATTTAAGTTTTGAGATATAAATACCAATATAAAAGTGGTGAACTGTCCCAATCTGCATGTATAATATGCAAAATAATTAATCAGTCCACTAGAGTATGGTGTCATACCTTGATTAAGAGCAAGTCCAGTTACTGCAATCTTATATGTTTTAAATATTTTGACAAAAAAAGATACAAAAAATCTAATCTATGATTCTATATTATTCTCCAAATGTTTCTTCCTATTAGTTAGATCACACTACTATATGGATAATATCAGTATTTGATATTTGATATTGTGTGTGTAATATCATTATTTGATATTTAATATTTGATATTTTTGTATGTGTAATATCAGTATTTGATATTTGATATTTGTGTGCGAGCATGCGTGCAGGTGTGTGCGATTTATACAAAAATATAAATATTGAGTTCTTTATATATTTGAGTAACATCTGTATTTGAATCAGTAGGCACTAAAAAGAACACATACAAATATAACAGTATCAATATTTGTACAGTATCTACACCAAATGCAACCTTCCTCATTACTCCAAATTGCACCCTCCCCTAGGGGTGAACAACAATCGGTTTCGGTTCGGTCTTTGCAAAGTTTGACAAAACCGAACCGATTAGGAATGGAAACTAAATCGAACTAATTCGATTCGGTTCAGTTAGGAACTGAATTTTGAATAAAACTAATTTAAAAATTATAAATTTTAATCGTTCTAGTAAGCAGATCATTTCAAGATATTCAATTGGTGTTGAATTTATTATTTATAATATATATATATATATATATATATGTGTGTGTGTATGTTTATATGTATATATGTTTGTGTATAAACATATAATTTTTACATAATTTGGTTTGGTTTGGTTTTGGGTTTCACAGCTCGAGACTGAAAACCGATGGAATTATTTTGGTTCGGTTTTTCTTATTCGGATCGATTTCGATCGGTTATTTCAGTTTTAACTTACCTCTCCTCACCCCTCCTCTCCAACAAGGATCCCACTTCTAAATTTGGCATTCAAACTAGCAAAAGCATGAGTGGCTTGTCAATCTTACCTCAACATATTACTATGTGAATTTTTTTCTGCTAACGGGTAAACCAATGTGAAATGTACCACGTAGATGCATGCATCTGTTTGTTTTTACACAAGCACACTTGCATTCTTCCAATTAACAAAAAAGTTTTTACTTTTCTTTCCAGAAGCAAACTTTATCTAAATCACTAACAAAACAATTGCAATTAGATACGGAAAAACTACCTCTGACCCACTTCAAAATTTCACACGTCCTCCCCGTCCCCACGAGCTCTTGACTAACCCTAAACCACATCAAAATAAATCAAATAAAGAGGGGGAAAAACCCTAAAATCAAAATAATAATAATAATAATAATAACTAACGCACCAAGCTCTGATCCATCTTGTGCTCCGCTGATTCGGTATCGGAGGGGTATCTGACATGGTGCGTGATAATCCACGAAATCTGGAGACTTTTGCCCTCGATTTTGGTGGAGTAGGGTTTGGGAGAGAAGAGGAAAAACAAAAGGCTGTGGGTATAAAAAGAGTCCGTCAATCGTACGGAAGCCCGGCGCCATGGATTTGATTTCGAGTCCTGTTCCTGCTCGTCTTTGGGATGGGATCGCCATGGCACGGGGCTGGCGGAAGGACGCCGTGTCCGAACTGGCTTTTGAAAAGGGATTCGCTTCTAATTTTCTTTTCGAGAATTACTAGATGCGCCCCATGTTTTTGTGTGTGAAAGCGAAACCCAACTTTTGCAGGAAAAATAATTCACCTCAAAACATGGGGCGCATTTAGTAATTCTCTTTCTTTTTTCTTTGCAGTTGCTTTCTTGAACAAAACCAGAGCTCATCGGAATTTCCGAAGGAGCACATCGCTGATCTTAGTGAGGGCCCTTCACTAATATGCCGATACTACAAATTTCCTATTGAAAATTTCGGACCATATTATCTTATCTTCAAGCTCTATTTCCAAAAGAACATTTTCTGTTAGAGTTAGATTTCGGATATTATTATTTCATGTCTGACAGAAAGGGAGTCGTAGGAGCAAAAAAGAGTATGTGCAGCTACGAACTATGTAAAAGCATATTAAATCGAGCGCGGCGGAGATCAGGGAGCGAATGCTTGGTGTCATAAGCTAAAAAAAAGAAGGGTTAATTACACTCAGACCCCCTGTAGTATGGGGCATGTAACACTTAGACCCCTGAAGTTTAAAACTCTCACTTAGACCCCCTGAACCAGGGGGTCTGAATGTAATTAAAACACAGTGATTTAGATATTTTAGGGGGTCTAAGTGAGAGTTTTAAACTTCAGGGGGTCTAAGTGTTACATGTCTCATACTACAGGGGGTCTGAGTGTAATTAACCCAAAAAAGAAGGAGGAAGAGGATCATGGGTCACTAGAAGAAGACAGTACTATCGGAAATTTTTAGTATACTCACTTGGAAAAACTCTATTTTTTTAAAAGAAGGACACGTAAGGGGTGTGCTCATCTAGAAATTCTTGTGCTCATTTCAAACGATTTGGATATAAATTACCAATTGCATAATTTTTCTCCAATGTGTTATATAAAGAGTTTTACTATTTAGATTACGTTTGGTATATTAGTTTTGAAGTATTTTAGAATATTTTGAAATAATATGTTATGAAATGTTCATAAATACACTTGTTTGTGAGATTTTGGAAAATTGCTTTGAAGTGTTCTTAGAAAGAGCATATGTTTTATGGTGTTTTGAGAATACACCAAACCGGGATGTCTTGAAATATTTTAAATTTTTTATCCAAAAATACTCTATCCGGGATGTCTTGAAATATTTTAAAATTTTTATCCAAAAATACTCTATCTATTTTTTCGTTTGTACCTCTCTCTTGTATTCTTTTCTTTTCTTAAAGTATGATATATTTGCCTTTTACATATTTATGAAACCCATAGAAAAAAAAAACTCCCAAATATATGTTTGAACTCTAAAAAACACATGGTCGAAATAATCCAAAATACATATTATCAAAATACTCCAAAATACACTTTGATAACACACCAAAATACTTTACCCTCTACATCCAAGCAAAGCCTTAGGCTATACTTGGGAAATTAGTTATGAAGTGTTTTAGGGTGTTTTGATGTGATGTTTTTTGAAGTGTTCTAAAAAATACTTGCTTGTCAGTTTTTGAATAAGTATTTTGGATTGTTCTCAGAGCATTCCAAAAAACTTGGATATGTATTTTGAAGTGTTTTTTAGAATACTCCAAATCGGGGTGTTTTAGAGTGTTTAGAATTTTTATCCAAAACTACCATTATTCCAATTGTTTTCTGCATTTTTTTTCTTTCTTCACTTTTTTGTCTCCCGCTTCTTTTTCATTTCTCACTTTTTTTTTTTTTTTTTTTACGTTGCCTCATATGCGAATCTCTATCCTGACTTTATATTTTCCCACTTTTTTCTCATTGATTTCTCTTCCAAAAAAAGCCACTATTTATTTGCGCAAAAAGAAAAAAAACCCTTCTTTTATTTTCTTTAAAGTAAAAGTTTAGGATTTTACAGTGCAACTCGATTCTAATTCGATCTCTTCTTCTATTGAAGAAATTAGAATTTTCTTCTCAATTCAGATAAGTATGATTTATTACCTTTCTATTTTTAATTTTTCTATTAAATTCTCTAAATTATCATATCATTGTTCTTTTTGTTTATTTAATTTTTCAATCAAAATCTCAAAAATTATGATACAAATCTCTAATAAACTTAGTAATATTCCGAAGAATTGTTTTTCTATGTTGAGGAAAAAAATTAATTCGATTAAATGAGCAAGTAAGGGATAATATAATGAGAAGTATTAGCAATATTTTATTTCAGGTAAAATTATATTAATTTAACATAATTTGTGTAGAAGGGATTTTTTGTGAGAAACTAAATCCGTAAGCAGATATTTAAACACGCCAAATTCCATGGCAAGAACAATCCAAAATACGTAATATCAAAACACTTCAAAACACATACTCTAAAAACACCTTGACATCCAATCACAGCCACAGTTCTCAAAACTTAGTTCTCAAAACTTTTAAGTTACGACTAGATCGACCCAAGTATCCATCCAATTACTACAGTTACAAAATTACACTTGCAGAATGTTCGTTTGGAGCTTTTAAACGCACCATTCTATTTTTTACTAGACTTTTCTAACAATTAATTTTTATTAAAGTTTATCATTACATATTTAGAACATCCTCAACCTTCTTTCTTATAAACCCTCTCGAAATCCTAATAATTCTCTCGTACCTCTTATAATAAGTCTCTCCAGAAAAATTTACAAAGTTCATTGAAACGAAATTTAAAGTTTAATATGAAGAATATCATAATCAAAGTATAACAAAAGCAGATTAAATTTTTTAAAAAAAAAGTATAAAATTTGAAAAGAAATTAAGTTTATTATTAAGTTGATCAAAAGAATTTCATGCTCTATTCATAAGACACCATTGGTTTATTATTAAGTAGCTGAACAAAATTAAGTTTATATCCTAAATACCCTTATGTTCTAAATACTCTTTAAAAGCAAAATTAATCTACGGTCTTAGGGACTTGCCTCATCACGAAAATTTAATAAATTTTTTTAAATAGTTCTTCTTCAAAAATTGCTGCAAAAATAGTTTCTTTTTCATAATTCTATATGAGGTAAATTTTAAGGGATTCCTTTTCTTTTTTTTTTTTTCCCAATTTTTGTAAATTCAAGCTGTTCAAGATTTTTTGAATAATTTGTCATTAATACAAATGTTCTATTTAATGGCGAAAAATATTATGAAAAATCAAATTTTTTTTTTAAAATTTGCAATTTTTCTTCTTTATAACACTAGATAGTTTCAATTTTGGTATAAATTTGACATGAATTTTCAATTTTTTTTTACAAAATAATTTTTCTCGTTCAGACACTATTTCAAGCCTCCAAATGTTTATATATTGCCATTAATTATTACTTTGCCAGAGTATTCCTAACTGAGAAAATGGAAATTTCATTAGTGGTGAAGAAGAAAGTTCTCTCATCATTGCTCGGTGAAGGTGAAGAAGAAAGTTCTCTCATCATTGCTCGGTGAAGATAGAAGTTCTTTTACTATTGTTTAGTTGGCCCAATAAAATTATTAGATGGGTTAAAAAAAAAAATTTAAATAAAAAAATTCTCCAATAAAATTATTAGATTATTAGATGGGTTCAAATAAAAAAAATTAAATAAAAAAATTTTCTTAACTGCATGCGGCACGTCACATGTAATTATTAAGGAGGCACGTCACATATAATAATTTTATTATGTCACCACAGCAGCAGCAGCAGCGGGAGTGAAGGAACTCGTTCTGTTTACTCTCATTTTGGAAATTTTGCTCGTGATATGGCTTTGTAATGGATGTTATAGTGCAAAACATTTAACTTTTATTTAATTTAAAAAAAATTACTCTCTTCCTCATATTATTGCATCATACCATCATTAAGATACATACAGTCAAACATACAGGGCACGATAAGAATATTAATTTCTTTTCCATTTTTTTCAAACGTCCGAAGGCAGAAGGAATGGCTGCAAGTAAAGCAAGCCATCATCAACACTCACATACCTCCACTCCAATGCGCTCATCAGCCCAAATCTCACCCTCACCACCCTCCTCCTCATCATCTCATCGCTCCCTCCCCCACAAACCCCCAACACCAATCCCAGCTCCGCCACAAGGCATGATGATCCGCCCGCAGACCCCCCGGTCGCGCACCCAGGAAGCTCCTCGGAGAACCACATCTCATCCAACCCCACCACCCTCCCGCTCCCCGTCCTGTCCAGCATCAAGAACCCCCCTCCCCACCCATTCTTCATCACCACGTTCCACACCGCCCGCACGCTCTTCCGCCTGTCCACCGTCACCGTTTCCATCGCATCGACCACATCGATATCGAACCGGAACACTTGGTTGTCGCATACACCGACGAGCTCGTCCCCCGGTACGGCTACGGAGAATGCGGGGGCGTCTTGGCAGAAGAGGTCGACGGCGAAGATGAGGTCGGCGAGGGCGATGCGGGGGATGCGAGGAGTGCGGTGGCGGCGGGCGGAGGAGGATTTGAGCAGCGCGAAGAGGCGGCGGGGGGAGACGGAGGAGGGCCGGCTGCCGTAGTTTGCGAGGGAAGGGTAGTGAGAGAGGCAGAGGGGGGTCCAGAGGTGGTCCGAGGAGAGGGTCGAGTGCCATGATTTCGAGACGCAGGAGGCTGTGGCTAGGGTTTTGGGGTCCAGGAGAGGCGCCAAGAGATCAAGGATCACTTCTTCCCACTGGGGAGAGAAGTGGGAAGGGGCCATTGCTGTGATCAGAGAGGCTTGGGAACTGCTGCTTGATTATAATTTTGAATGTCGAGTGAGACTTGGAGGGCCGACACGTGCTGGTGGCAGGCTCCACGTCGATCACACGTGTCCGCTTATCGTCTGGATTGGGAGTTTGACGTGTTTTTGCGGCGGGGGCACGTGCCAGGCGCATGGGATACGCAGGCATCCAGTCATTCAAGGTAAAGTTGAACGTGGGAGCCGCAGTGAGGCACGGATGGGGGACGCTGGCACGCTTCTTGCTTGTGGGCTCCTTACTGTTACTCATGATGAAGGAAGGGAGCTTCCAAAGGGGCACAACTTTTTTCTTAGTCAGCCCAGATTTTCTAGTGAGCCCCCGTGTTTTTACTAAAGAGAGAATTTCCTAATGAGTATATTTGGTATTCCGAAAATACCCTTCACCAATATTTTACATCCTCCTCTCCCTCTTCTCTCATCTTTTCTCCTCCAACTAGTTAAACCCAAAAAAAGTCCTAATCCTAGCATCCTCTTTCCCCTCTCACTTCCCCTCATCCTCCTTATCATTTTCTCTACCTCCTTCTCCTTCCAAATCTCCCTCTCTCTCCCATTCGTAGACCCGGCGGCGCTGCTTTCTCTCGCCGGCGATCGGACGCTGCCTCCGCCGAGGAGCTCTGGACGTTACCGTCGCTGTTCTCCCACCGCCGTCGCCGCCTTCCCGTCATTACTAGGTCAGTTTTCCTAATCCAGTAATATTTATTTTAAAATTTAGATTTTTTTATTTTTGGATCAAACAACTCTTCAATATTAGGGTTTGGTGATTTTGTTAGGTTGGAGAGGAGGAAGAAGAGAGGAGGTAGCAAATTTGGTTGTAGCATTTTTTTGTTAATATTTATTTTTAATATGTAGATTATAATTATTAAGAAAATTTAATATTGTAATCCTAGTTGTAAAATATGCAAAATTTAGTTATTTTTCTAATCATGAACGTTAATATTAAAATTTAGTTATTTTTCCAATTCCTCCGGTTACCTCTGGCCAGGCTGGTTGCCGGCGGAGCCGGCGTCTCATGCGGCTGCGGATGGATCTCCGCCGCCACTGCGACCTTGGTTCCTTCTTTGATCGGAGGGAGATGTAAGTTCCCTAATTCCATTGGTTGAGATTTAGGGTTTTTGTTGATCAGGTAGTTTAATAAAGTTGGGATTTTGTTTAGGGGTTGTGGATGTGGAGTTTAGGGTTTTTTGTTGCTCTTGTGCTCTAGAATATCGATAAAGGTTCGATCTTTGCAAGCTTGTTTGAGTTTGGTATGTTAAAAAGCATACAACTAATCATTATATTGGGCTTTTAGCTGCCCTTGTCCTCAAAATGAGTAACTAAGTTCCAATGCAAATGCACATTTTGAAAATGACAGAATCAAATAGAAGTAATTTTATTGTTTTAATTCAAAAAATACCGTAAGATCCCTAGATTAAAAAAGTGATGCCCTGATGTCATTTTTCTAATCCAATTTTTGGCCATCCAAATGGATGCATTGGACATGAATTAAAGATATAAAACCATTTAAAAAAAAAAAAAAACATATTTCCATGCCACACTTGATTTGCATGCATGTCAAACTTGCATGTTGAAATCACTTGCTTGGATGTATATTAATGAGTGGAGGGGCAAATATAAGATCTTGTTAGAAAACAAATTAAGAGCATGCAATGTCACAAAAATCCTAGCTATTAGCCTAGAATCGTGGTGCTACTATTATCATGAATAAAAACAACAACATATAAACACATAGGTTATAAGTTCTTGTTTATATTTTGCGAAGAATTTGGTTGATCTTTTTTACTGTAGGTTTTAAACTAGTTTTTTAACTAAATAGAATCAGGTGCAAGTTTATATTTGTGATTTCGTGTTTACTACTATTAATTATTATGTATAGAGGTTCTTAATTGTGCAATTTTGGTTACTTAGGTTTATGTGTCAATTACTGGTTTGGTTTGAAGTTTCTTTCTAGAGATTCTTAAATTTTGAGATTTGATTTCTAGTGTTTTTTTTCCTTCCTATTATTAAGATTCGTATCTCTCTTTTGTGATTTGGACTGTCTTTTGTAAAGTTGGACAGCGTGGAGCTTTGGGCCGTTTAATTATCTCATTATAGTGGCCTAATAACTTCTACTCTTTTTAATTTTTGATGTTATGCTTTTGGATTATGCAATTAAGTGCATACAATATTTTCTCATCTCAGCGTGATATCTCATGTTCTCCTGTTATTTCATTGCTAAAACTGTGTATAATTTCTAACTATTTTTCTTTTTGCACTTTGAGATATGTTTAAATTTTATGTGTTAACACTTTACATTGCTTTAATCAGATCTTGTGCAGAAGACCTTGGGTCAGGTGCCTTCTCAAGTAGTTTTTACATTTAAAAAATAAACTCATTTCTCTTATCCTTATCTGAACTTTTTTGATGTATTGAATTAAATGCATTTCTCTCAAATATGTTTATCCTAATTGAATTCCTTCCAAACACCAAATTGTTGATTATATGCAGGCATGGATTCATGCAAGGATTTCCGCTTGGTATGAGGCTCATCAAGAATTTTTGACCCCAACTAAAGGACCAGCGGCGGATGGAAAAGAGAGCCAATTTTTTTTCCCTTTTTTATTTTTTATCTTTTGAATTTATTTGGATTTATTTGTGTATTGATGAAATTTGTAGTCGGAAAGCATAAACTTTATGTATAAGTTCTATGATCTCAGTCGGTTGATTGTATCTTTCTCATACTCCGAGTTAATAATAAATTACGTGATTTTCTTTACCATATGATTGAGCTGGTATATTAGTGTGTTCTGAATCTGTTGGTGATTATTTTTTTTTTTTTTTGTTTTCTGGAATGAGTTGCAAGTATTTAATTCTATTTTTCTTATTGTTTATGGTGGTTAACATATGTAAATATTTATCAATTTCGAAAAAACCAAATCGAATAGAAATGGAAACTAAATTGAATAAATTCTGTTTAGTTGGGAGAAAATTTTATTTATTTTAGAAAAAATAAAATAAAATAAAATGTGATTAGATATCATAGTGACGGTCTAATAAAAAGAAAAATTAATAGCGATATGTTTTTGTCACAACAACCAAAATGTTAAAAAACTCGCATACCAATTTTTTAAAAAAATTAAAAATTTGCTTGCTATTGTCATGGAATGAACTTGGGTCACCTATGTGACATTGCAATACTACTAACCACTATGCCACAACAACTTTGTGTATAATAAGACAAAAAAATACTACTTACCTCCTGTCCGGAGTATACACCTTCTTCGTCTTCTCCATCACCTTCTTCGTAAATTCTCTTCTCCATCACCTTCTTCGTCTTCCACATCTCCATCTACTTCTCTTTTTAGTTTTATTTTTGAAAAAAAAAAAATCAGATCTGTAAAAAAAAAAAAAAAAAAAAAAGAAGAAGAAGAAGAAAAAGCGAACAGCAGGAGAAGAAAAGAAAAAAAAAAAAAAAGAAAAAGAAAAAAAGAAGAAGAAGAAGCAAAGGAGCAGAAGCAGCAGGAGAAGAAGAAAAAAAAAAAAAGAAGAAGAAGGAGGAAAAAAAAAACAAAAAAAGAAAAGAAAAGAGCAGGAGCAGGAGAGAGAGAAAAAAAAAAAAAAGAAGCAGAAGCAGCAGCGCCACCGCCGCCTTCATCCTCGCCCGCCACCCGCCGCCCTCCACAGCAGCACCACCGCCCTCTCCATCACTTTCGCCCTCTCCACCACTTTCGCCCTCTCCAACACCGCTTTTTATATCCTCGTCGGCCACCCATCAGCAGATCCCCCACTTCCGGCGACCCCATCAGCAGATCGCACCCTCACCGCCGACGCTGCCCAACCCCCATCTTCGCCACCTTGACGCCGCCTCGTGGTCCCTGTCCACCTTCCACTTCCACTTCCACTTCGGCCACCTCGTCGACCCCAGACACCTCAGCAACAACAGCAGCGGCAGCAGCAACAATAGCAGTCGAACAAAAGCTGGAAGAGAGAGCTATTGGGTTTTGGATTTGATTGTTATTGGGTTTGGTTGAATTGGATTTGAGCCTAGTTCAAGCCTAATAATTCTGCACTAATTCTTGAGCTGATCTGTGGGATTTCTACTCCGGAGTCTGTGCAAAATTCCCAACAATCTGAGAAGGAAATTCGTGCCTAAGTGTGATTTGCTCTACATTGAGGTAACTTCTAATCACACTGTCGATTTGGTTAGTAACATCTTGCACCCCAATCTTGTTATTTGCATAGATTTGGAAAAATTTATTGTTACTTATAATTTGCCACGAGATTTATTTGTGTGTTACATTATATTGCATAAATAGGAATTGCACTTCCTCACATATAGCAACTTTCGGACATTAGAATATTTTATTTGATCATATAGTCACGCATTTAGTTTGTGTCTAGGATTTTGCATATTCATCTGTGTGCTTTATTGCAACTGCATATACATAATTATTGCATGCTTCGTAGTGGCAAAATTTTTAGAGAAGTCATGGATCTTACTGAGGTTTTAAATAAATTAAATGAAATAATGGACACTAATAAAAGACTTCAAACTGGTTTAGATGTAATAAATACATGTTTAGATAATCTAGAAACACAAGTCAATGAGCAAAAACCTGCTGAAAATAATCAGAGGAATGAAAGTAGACAAGGAAGATATCATAATATTGGAAGAAATAATAATTTTGAGGATGAACATCCACACGATGATATCACACGTAAAGTTAAAGTAGATGTTTCCTCTTTTGATGGCACTTATGACCCCCAACGTTTTTGTGATTGGTTAGCGGATATGGACCATCTTTTTTAATGGTATGGGATGTCTGAAGCCAGAAGAGTCCGTTTTGCTAAATTAAAATTACAAGGGTCAGCAAAAATCTATTGGATGTCAGTTGAAAGACGGTTAGCAAGAGAGCGACAAGAACCAATTGAAACATGGTTTGAAATGAAAGAAGAACTTAGAAAGAAATATCTTCCTCCAACTTTTAAGGATCGCCTTCTTGATCAGCTGTCTAATCTAAAACAGGAAAACATGAGTGTGACTGAATATATGCATAAATTCGATGAGCTCTTAGTGCGATGCGACATTCAAGAAGACAGTCGTTTAACTCTTTCACGATTTCGCACTGGACTTAAACCCGAACTCAAACGAGAAGTGCTTACACACTCTTTAGATTCTGTTGAGAATGCATTTCAGTGCGCTCTTAACTATGAGGCATATTTGCGGACACCCTTTGACAAAAAGTCCACTTTCAGAACCACGGAGTATACCAAGCGACAATCTGACACTAATGCTACAAATACTAATATTGTCCCTAAGGATACAAAAGGTAAATCAGTTGCTAGTGAGTCGTCAAAACCAGCCACAAAACAAACTGAGTGCTTCAAGTGTCATGGTTTTGGTCACTTTGCTTATCAATGTCCTACAAGAAATTTGTTAATAAATGAGAATCATAATACAGATAATAGTGAGACTGAAGAAGAAATTTATGAACCTCAAGGAAATTTTAGTGATGTTGAAAATGATCTAATGAATACACCTTTACACGTTGTTAGGTGTTTGCATTCTGTATCAAGAAATGAGGACTGGCGTAGATCTAATGTGTTTCACACATATATTACACACAACAGTAAGAATTATAAAGTCATGATAGATGGAGGTAGTTGTGTAAATATAATTTCTAAATCGGCTGGACAAAATTTATTTGTCCGAACTTCCAGTCCGGACTATGAGTTTTTTTGGGTTATTAATTTTTATTAATTTGCAATATTTCTAGGATTTTTAAGTAAGCAAAAATCTAATAAACTCAATTTTCGAAATTTATTTTGTGATATTATTTAATATGAAAAAAGATTTGATGGAATAGTTGTAGGTTTTAGGTTTTTTTTTTTTTTTTTTTGGGTTCACTGAATTGCAGTTTGATTTGAGAAGAGGAAGAGAAAGAGGTTGAAGACAAGGACAATTCAGTACAAAAAAATTAATGGCAAATCTGTAATAAAATCGACATTTTTAATTGTGCTCACTAGGAATGTTGTGCCCTTTAGAAACTCCCTGAAGGAATATTAGGGACCACAATGATTGGGCTGTCCAAAAGGCCCACACAAAATATCTAAAGACACACGCCACTGGAAATTAGTTTTAATTATAACTTTTTGCTTTTTTTTTTTTTTTGTTAACAATTTTTTTTTTTTTTTTTTTTTTTTTGTTCCGGAGAGAGGGTATTCTATGAGAACTTGACCTTTTCAAAATTGAAAAGATGTGCGCTTAGAAGAGATTTTTGCCGGGAGACGTTTAGGTGTGCATTTAGAATTTCCCAGTGCGGGGATCATCAGTGAATATGAGCCAGCTCAGGTTCTAAGAACCGGGCCACTTGTTCTTCTTGCGTTTATTTGTTAATGTTTGGATAAAGAAAATGTATTAGAAAGTAATGAGAGTATTATTTAATTAATAAAATAATATAATATTTTATAAATTTATTTATTTTATATGTATAAAAGTACAATTTTTTAATAGTAATGATGATATACAAATAAATAATTAAAATTTTAATTTTTTTTCTTTACTTCTTAAAGCTCTTCCGAGTCCAAATATATGGAAAACATTTTTAGAAATAAGTGCCATTCATATGCCACCTCATTATATAAAAAACACTTTACGACTTCTTTTTTTTGTCAATAAAGTAATAAAATTAGCCTTATTTCTACTGCTTACGTTTTATTTCAATGCAAACAAATACACTCTATACATATAAATATAACTGAATTGTAAAAATATTCATCAATGTAGAGTAGTAGACTCATCCAAATATCCAACTACGAACAATCTGGCCCACAAACATGGCATAGTCTGATTAAAAAATACATGAAAAGGTGGCCTATTTTCATGCAATTTTTTTTTTTTTTTGTAAGAGCACACTCTTAGTGTGCTTGTTTGCATGCAAGTAAAAGGAAATTAATGAAAGTAAACATATTTTCACTATTCTATATATTTTTTTGGACAAAATGATAAGTTGAATCATATGTGATGCTCCTCCTTCTTAATATAAATTTAAAAGGATTTGAGATAGAAAGAAGTGGTTGAAAGTAAAAAAAAAATATTAATATTTTATAATTTTATATATTTTTTAATTCTTAAAATCTCTTATTTTATTTATGTTACATCTCTTTCTTCTTCTAGAAAGAGAAAAAATAAATACTAAAAATATAAAAAATATGAGACTTCCACCCCTTTATTTTTTAAGTTAATTATATTTTTCTTAATAAATATCCGCTACATCCAAACTTACCCTCGGTTTTTATTTCCAGGTTCTCAAAGCTCTCCTCCTCTTCCTCCCCCACCACTCTCCTCCCCCGTTTGCAAACCCGCCACCCCACCTCCTCCTCCCCCTCCCCCTCCGCCACCCATCACTCTCTCCTTTCTCCAATGAAGTCACCCGCCTCCTCTCTCCTCCTCCTCCGGCCCCCCTCTCTCCTCCCCCATTTCCAATCAAGCCACCCCCTCCTCCACGATGATCATGTGTTTGGCTGTGCTCTTGAAATTTGAATACAAAAAAAGGAGAAGCTCATCGAGAAGGAGAGCAGTCAACTCGAATTATGATCACCTTGCAACGCTCCTTAGTTGTTTGTGAAAATGCCACACCCAGAACCAGGAGAAAGCGAAGATGCTGCGACTTTGAGCATGCCATGTCACGGCCTTGTGCATCAGACGAATGCAACAGCAAAAGAGTCCATCAGAAATAATAAAACTGGTACAAGATTCTTAGACTGATCAGGCCTAGTACCTTAAGCCCAATACCAACCCAAATCTCGAATCAGTGTTAACTTAAATTGGTAGATCGGCCCAACTTGTTGGCCAAACAATGCATAATGTGTGTGTGTGTGTGTGTGTCAGAGAGGGGGTCTTTGTTTGAATTCTAGGCTAGAGGACAACAGTGAGTCTTGGCTTCCTGCTAGCAACCCCGCCAGCTTTTCTTCCCCATTTGTAACTGAAGGATTTTGATGTCTTCTGCTTTAGGCATTGCTTACACTTTGGCTGCTTCCTTAGCATTCCGCCACACCGACTGGTGGCATTGCTACAACTCATCCACACCGCTCTCACTACCATTGCTCTCTCCAAACTTGCTATTCTTTCTTTGCCTGACTCATCACTTCAGTCTCTCTTCTCAGTTTCTTGATCTCATCTTTGTTGCGCAGGTAAGTATTCCATACAATTTCCCTTTATTGAATAGACTAGAAGATGATGATTCTTATGCTTATCGTTGGTCTTTTATTTTTATACTTGTACATTAATATCTAGTCCGATCAACTTTCTTTGCAAATTTTCTTGATTCTCAACAAAAAAACCCCTTAAAGAATCTCCATAATAGGAGGTAAGTAATAGATATGCTTAGTAATAATTCCACATGTAGATTGAACTTGCATGTTAAATTTGAAATTAGAAACATCGTTGATCGCAATATTTTGTTGTTACAATTTTGTTAATTTTCCTTATGTATGAAGGTTAATTAGTTTCTGGCATATCTGTAACTTGCATTGTTTTTTTTTTTTTACCTCGGCATGCTTTGTAGAACTTCAATTGCATTTGCAAACAATGAGTTCTTTCTTCGGTGCAAGTGAAGCTGACATTGAGAACTGCTTCTCAGAAATCTTGCGTACCCCGCGAGTTGTTGTCATTTATTTGGCTTTCATTGGTATGAGATCTATCCACTTCATGAGCATATATATATATATATATATATATATATATATATATATATATATATATATATATATATATATATATATATATATATAATGTTAGAATTAAATCACTGTAATTTTCCTGCAGTCTTCTTCCTTTTCGTAGTAATGGGCACAGATCAACTGTCAATGTCACCCTCCAAAGTAATGGTACTACTCTTCACAATTCTTATGTTTTTTTGGACTTGCCGACGGTCACCTATCTGATTAAGTTTTGCTTGTAGCTTGGGTTGGCAGTGATTGCTTGCTTGTTGGTTGTGTATCTTAAACGATTTCTTTTTCCACCACGCCGAGCTGAAGCTCCAGTTGCAACTGATGCTGAGCAGACAGGGCAAGAGGAACAACAGATTGTAGTTCCTCCGTTTGCAACGAGACGGGAGTTGCCTGATATTAGGATTCAACTTGCTCTTCTTGATCGTGAGTTTGATGAGCGTGGTATGGGATCTTTTCTTAATGTCATTTGACCTGCCTGTTATTGCTCTTCTTAGATTAAGATTCTCCAGAGGACTAATCGGTCATGTTTTTGCGACTCTTTATTTCTTTTTCTTATGTCGGTTGACATGTATGACTGGTTTATCATTCTAAATTTGTTTTCTGTAGATTATGATGCTTTAAGTGCGCTGGATGCCGATGTAGTTCCAGTTCCCGTGATGACTGATGAACAGATCAACGATCTTCCTTCTTTTGCATTTGGGGTGCAATCACCCCCTGGCTGTACCCATGACATAAATAAGTGAGTTTTACTCTTAGAGAACATACTTTACAATCTGTAGCTTTTTCCTTCACATTTTCATTTTAATTTAAATTTGAGACAAGTTTCATTAGTAATCTTTTCTTCATTATTGATAGATCGGTGCAGCATGAACATGAATCATCTTCGGCATCAAATGCAAATGAGGTACATAATTTCTCTTACACATACTTGTCTTGCTAAAATTGCAGTTTGTTTAACAACGATGTGACTAATTATGCCCTTACCTGTTTAAGAATTGTCAAAATCTTGCAATCCAATATCAGAAAATTCATGATGTTTAGAATGACTCTTAGTTTTGGTGGTTTTCTTAGTCTAAACCCATATGCTTAATGACAACTTTCGTTTACTTTTTAAGTGTTATTTATTGTTTTCATATTGATCTATAAATTTTCCTCATCAAATGGTATTTAAATTGTTCAAATATTCTTGAGAGTGGTATACTTTATTCTTTTTTGGCAGATTTCTCCAGAAGATGCATTGGAGTGCGGAATTTGCTTGGAGGAAGCCAATAAGGGTGAACTTATCAGAAAATTGCCTTGCTTGCATATGGTTAGTGTTTGCTTGGAATCATAACTATTCATATTTCTTTCTATAAACAAACCCTTAAAATTTGCTAGTGTCGTCGTGTATCTTCATCAGCTATATCTGTCAGTTGTAAGTCTGTAATTGTTTCGTAGGTTGAAGCTACTCTTCCTTTTATTTAGTTTAAAGATATGAACTGATATCACAGCAACTTGTCTTTTAGTTCATTGTTCGGAAACAGTTGCTACGCGCAATACGTATCATCTTCCATTGTTAGTGTTGAATGATGGAGGAGGAGTACAATATTTCTTTAGGCTACACTATTTGATTACATAATAGAGCAGTGTCGAATCGATTCTAGCTTTAGATGAGTGTTGAAGGAGTGAAACAAGCAGGATGTAAAGGGATACAGACGTAACTTAGGTTTTAATTGGTTTTTTAAGGACAAAGTTTGTAGGCTGGACTTTATTTTAGGACTTTCCAACAACCCACACCCAAATCTTTGCCACCTGAGACAGGTCTCAGAAACTATGATTTAAATAATTGAATGGACCCAGTAAAGATAAATGGAATCTTGATGAAGCAGAAGTTGGTCATTTTTGATATACTTTTTCTCTCATGTATTTATTGATTACACGCTGTTGAATTGTGCTTCATGTTCTGTTAAGAAACATAATGGCTTTATATTGATTCATTTTGTGTATGGCTCCAACCAGCGGTTGATGCTAAGTTGAGTTGTTTTAGGAGCCAAATGGATGCTTCTTCACCAAGACAGTAGTTTCATGGAGGGGAAAATAGTTCCCGATACCATGAGGAAAGGTTATTGCTCACATGACCTCGTATTCTGATTCAAGAGGAAGGACTATTCTCACTTGTACTCGTTGGTTTATTTGAAGATCTTGAATATGTCTTTCCTTGTGGACTTAGGTTGGGTTTGGTCAATCATGTATATCTTCGTGCATTATTTCATTTTTCGTGTTTTATGAGTTTCTTTTAGTTTTGCATGTCTTGATCCTTGGTCATTTTTGGGGGAAACAAGCTTCTAACGTCTAAAGGTCTCTGTTATTAAGTATGCAAGCAGAAAGTTAAAGATGGAACATAGCGTGTAAGATGACAAACGTTGTGTTCTGTTTGCAACCATGTTCAACGTAAGCAAGAAACGAAAGGGTTTAGTCAAAATCTAAACATGGGAAATTAAAAGTTGTAATGACATCTGTATTACAAGGAGAAATCATTGTGAATATGTGGAAGGTCAAAATTCTTACTGTGGCAAGTCCTAACACAATGAGACTATCATGAATTGGTGGATCTGCAATATGGTTCATATGTGTTGATGGATCTGTTAAAGGTAGAGATTATCATGGAGATAGTGGATCTGATATAAGCAAGGTGCCATCTAGCAAAGATCAATGGTTTGACAAACATTGAAAGTTGATGGAAGAAAGACAATGGGTTTGTCTGGGTTGAAAGCCGAGAAAGAATATGAAACACATATAATGGTGGCTAGTCTCGAGGTAAGATCATCTTAGATGGAGATTGATTTGTAACAAGGTGTTATATAACAAACATAGCAGGAATGACAAATACTAAGGTGCTTACGACCAGTCAAATGATTTAAAAGGGAAAGAACAAGCATAGAGTGGGACAGTTAAGGTATGTGAAATACTCTACTGGATTATCCAATTTAGTCTTAGTTATGTTGCGCTGTGATGGATATTTGCATGTGGTGGAAGATGCATTATTTTAGATGTCTCCATGTAGCATTGAGAAATTTGAAGGTGAATTTGAGCATGAGGCTTGTAGGATTGTCCCTGATGGTGTGGTATTGGTGCGCAAAGTAAAACTCTAAGTTAAAGTGGAGGGCTGAGAACTATGTTCAAGATGGGAGCAGATTTCGTGCCCAGATGTTGATTTTTGAGGATGGAAAGTTCGTGTTCAAACATAGCACCAATGTTCTTTCCTAATGAGCCTTAAAAATGGAGACCTAAGGAATTTCTTATAAGGGAACAAGGAAAAAATTAGAGATTGACTAATTTGTTGAAAATATTGTCTATCAGTTGACTACCTCGGTGACTAGCGACCAGTTGATCGATTGATTGCCCATGCCAGTCTAATGTATTTAGGTTGTATTTTATGGGTTTTTAGTTGCGGTTTTCATGGTAATATGAATGACTACATTCAAGAATGTCTTCTAAACATTCAAGCACTATAACAAGCACATAAATATTCTGATAACCAGAGGGAAGATCAATATCTTGACTCTTGATTCCAGAGAGGAGGTGAAGGAAGAGAAGAGCATCAAGTAGAGAGAGAAGATGCGTGTTGTCAAAAGATTATGGTATTCATCGAAGGAGAGGCTTCTTCATCAAGAGGTGGGCTTTCATACATGGGTGAGTAGTTTCACTATAATACCTTGTATCATTTTAAAGCGAGGCTTAATTCTCACAAGTTCTTGTGTTGTGAGTTAAGAGGAACTGCTATACTAGGTTCTTATCTTTGATTTCGTGAGGATCCAACTCAATTTTCTACATTTTAATTGTAGGCTAGGTTTGACCAAACCATGCATATCTTCTTGAGCTGTTTCTTCTTCCAATTTACATATGTTTTTCCTCAAACATTGCATCCTTCAATCTTCAGTGTTGTTTGAAAGAACAAGTTTCAACATATAATGGTTTCTGTCCCATCAGTAGTGGTGGTTGATTGTATGAAAGACAGAAGATCAACCCAGTTGATTTCAGAGAGAAAAAGCAAAGAACCTTATTTTGGGTCCGCAATCTACATTAGCTTGTGAACGGGTTTGCCTTGGTGAAGTCCCTTCAAGAATCACATTGTTGGACTACTTCCATATTATACCTTCCTTCATCTCAACTTGCCCTCACTCTTCCTCTATGAGCTACAAACAGGATCAATAAGGTCCCCAACTAACTAAAGGTATGCTGCACCCAATTGCATGGGATATCACCCTTAAAATTCTTCGGGATGGGGGCCAAAGAAGAAAATATGTCATATGGTTTTCACCGTGTTTTCATGCACCAAGTATTCCTATGTAGCATTACAAGCATGCCTGAAAAAGCAAGCACCAACCAGAGTTGATGCACAGTCCCAAACAATATGTTTAGATAGATATAAAATCAAATAACCGTATAAACATATATATATGTATACATATATAAATACATCATATATACATATTATGAATAATAAATTATACATATTATGAATAATAATTTAATACTAATTGAATACCTTGAAGAGATATGCTTACCAAAACGATGAAAATTATAATTTTTAAACAAGTTTTATTCAAAAATAAAACCGAATAATTTAACTGAACTCAACAAACCAAAGTAGGTTGGTTGGGTTTCGGTTCTCCCAATTGGTTAGGTTCGATTTTGCAAAATTGACAAAAAATCAAACTGAAACCGATTGATGCTCGCTTCTAGTGGCAACAGCTGGCGTTAGCCGCACCAATGAGGCTACTGATTTGTTGGCCGCATTGGCGAGGCTATTGCTTCCCCAGCTATGCCAGCGAGGTTGAGTTGCACCGACTACATCGGCACAAAAGCTTTCCGGTGTAGCTCGCTGTTGCACGATGTCTTGTCTTCGATCTCGTTTTTGGATGGTTTAGAGATGAAATTAGGAAAAGTGTAAAACATGAAAGTTGTAGTAAAATTGAGTATTCTTTCTAACAAGATCAAAATCAACTTGATTGGAGTTGTGCATCGAAAGTTATGGTCAAAATACTGAGAGGGTATATGAGTGATAGCACAAAACAACTGCGCTATTAATCTTCAACTCGAGTTTCGACTAGGTTAAATTTAAGACTATAGCCAAACTGATACAAAGGAAAGCTGTGGGGAAATGAATTCCGACATAAACCAAAAATGAACGAACTCGTTTGGACTCCTAGATCAAAAATTATGATCAAAATACCAAGATTTACTGAGCTACCAACATAATCAGTATGGATCAAGAACCATTCTAGGGATGGGAGGCTTGAGAGATTCTTGATGGAGGACAGTTGAGAGGATGAATTACCAGTTAAAAAGCCCTTTTTTTTTTTTGTAATTCTATTAGTTTCGAGGGTAGGGAGATGTGATTCCTTACTAAAACCGCGTGATTTGTTGCCTTGAGTTCGAAAGAACTGTCCTGAGTAGTCGGGGCTATTTGGGTTTAGCTAGAGCTTTGCTAAGCTTGAGTGTGTTGCTGGAGGAAGATGAAGAGCAAAAGAGAATGAGGAGAAAATGAGTTGAGAATGAGAAGAAGAAAAGATTGAGTCCTATATACTTAGGTAAGGAGAGTGGAGAGGGGATGTGGAGTCATGAAAGAGGCATGAGAAGGTGTTCTGACCACTCCCTTTTGAAATTTATAACAGTGCCATTGGCATATTTGGACCTAAATCAAAAGAACATATGGATAATCACACATTTAAGTAAACCTAAAGATAAAAGTTACCTTTATAAACAAAACTCATAATGTGATTTCTTCTTTGCCGCATGACCTTGTAGGTATCATTTGTATAAGAATGACTTTCTATACTTGCCTAAATGTGTAATCATATTATATGGGGATAGCCTTGTGCCTTTGCCTCAGTTTTTTACAGTTGAAAAGCACAATTTCTCTACAATCTTGTTGTCTAATGTGGACCTGACTTGTAAACATCTAATAAATGGGAACAATATGGTACTTCTATATAAGGGATTCAAGGGCAAGGGAGCTAATAGTATTTATTTTCCATTTTTATCTTTTTAAACACGGGAAACATTTGGTGTCGATCATACGAAGTCTTCCCCTATAGTTTGGCCACAAAGCATTTTATTCCTTTTTCACTTCTCTTGCAGATGTCCCGGACAATTTAGATTACTCTTTTAATGTCTTTTTTGCAGGATAAAGAAGCCAAAAAAGAAGCTCGATGCAATTACGGAAATATGTGGGTGGTGGCGAGGTGGTATCTTATAAAACTTCAAGGTTGATCATAATGAAGGAGGTGGACAGTTAAACATGGCGATCATAGACCTTATGTAGTAGTGGTGATCATCCATTTAGATGGCATAATTAACCTTTGCCATCTTAATTAAGTACTTATGGAGAAAGGATGAATTCTATGGAAGGACAAAATTACATTTATTTCCTTTTAGCATAGTGAACTATTAGTGTTGGTATGGTACATGTAGAAACTAAGAATTTTAAACCTTTGTTGTCAATAGTTTTCTGTTATCTTTTTTTCTAGCTAAACAGTGGGCATATGCCCCCAGCATTCCGTTAATCGAAAATTAATGAAACATAACTGCCAAATATAGTCATACATAACTATGTCCCTCACTAAGGAGTGGACTAAATATATATGCATAAAAAAATATAGATAGCTACAGGTGCCAATGAAGAAGTAGTTCTGGTTTGGGCATGATCCATAAATGGATTCCCGTTCCTCCCCACCAGCTAGACCTCCATCACTCTCTTGATCTGTTGCAGTGATGTGCACCTTATCTTCTTTTGCCGTTGCTGCAGGAGGCTCGAGATAAGGCTGGGGATCCAGGCATTTCATCGGATCTCTACGAAGCAATTGTGAGCCCATCGCTGGCCACCATCATCAAGTCCAGTACCCGTCCAAAAACCAATATCATGCTCACTTTTATAGCAACAAGATAAAAGATTCATTTTTATTTTTTTTAAATTTATTTTATTTCTTTCCAGCCACACATTCCAAACGGCAATAAGGTACAATAGGATAACATCCCCTCATTGTTAGATTTCCCTTCCAACCATCCTATTTCCTAGAACCTACTCGTACTGTCTTTAAGTTTAGTATCAAGGCGAGCCTTTCCTTCTTAGGAAAGGAAATCCCAAATAGCTTTGATGAAAGTGCATTAGAAAAATAAGTGGCAATTCTCCTCCAGAGAAAAACAGAGTGTGCAAATATTACAATAACCTGCCATCCTCTGAGTTGTAACTTGTCCTAACTGAGCATAGCTTGGCGGAAAAATAACCAGTGGAAAGCCTTGATTTTGAGCGACACCTTATTCTTCCAAATTATGTTGTAAACCGATTGCACATCCTCCTATAAAAGGACGCAATTGTATATTCTCCTGACTGATGTCTAAGCCAGATTGGCTTATCTTTCCTACCCACCTCATGATAGACAAGATGCAGTTATTGAAGTAACTGCGTTCTCCTATTTGTGTAATAATTGTCACCTTCTATTCTAAGCATTCACTCATAATTCGCCTCTTCGATGGTATTCTGCTACTGAAGAGCCCTCCTGCACATTCGAGCAAACCATCTTGGGAAGATTACATTAAACGCGATTGCCTTTCCTTCTGTCCTTCCAAAAAAACTGATGTTTTTGTCGTTGCCCAGTTGAAAATATACTGTTGTCCAGAATAACTCTTTGATTCCCATCAATCCATATTAAAATCTTGATATTTAGATTAACGTCCCAACCACGACCTACATTGTAGTCCATATTCTCCTTTAAAACTCGATTGATCAGGTTTTCCAGTATTTTCAAGATCCTCCACCACCATTTCCCAAGCAGTGGCCTATTCATGCTATTTCTCCCTTAAGGCTCGACTAATCAGGGTTTTTTTTTGTTTTCAAGATTCTCCACTACAATTTCTTAAGCAATGTCTTATTCGTGATGTCTGCATCATGCATCCCAGATCTTCTTCTTGCTTACTGAGATACGCCTGATCCTAACTAACTAGGTGGAATTTATTCTTCTGCATCATCAATACACTCCAGAGGTACCTTTTTTTGATCTTCTCAATCTTCTAATGTACTCGCATTAGGAGTCTACAGTTGGATAAATAGTATAATGGGATTGCGGATAGGACTGCCTCGAGTAATCGTTCCTGCATACATAATAATATTTCTATTATCCTATTTGACTGAGGGAATTCAAGTATTGCTTACCTTTTTATATAATTCCCATTTTCCATTTTGACACAAACATTTCCTTTTCCATAATATAAAGTGTTTGATGGATTGTTTGCCTTTCGTTTGACTCTTTGGCCTTCATGACTGACATTGCCTACATCTTGGGCACCTATGACCAATTTTTGTCCAATGCTAAGAGGCTAATAAATCTTTTCTTAAATTTTGTTATTCTGCTATGAGGTTCATGGAAAACTTGAGAAAACTTGAGAGAAGTTATATGGAGGCAAATTAAGTAGAGCTATGAAAGACAGAAGGACATGGGTGCTCCTTGATTTCGTCATACATCTTAAATAAGGTTTGCTGGAGGAGATTATTGAGGACATTTGTCTCTCGACTAGCTTTGATGAGGTTTTGCAATTTGTTGTATATATTGGCATGTGATGGAATGAGCAAATATAACTCTCAAGACCTCATACTTACGCCAAATGCAGTTTGTTTATATTGGAAAATAGATGGTCTGAGTAAAAGATACTATACTAGTCTAATTTGGCCTTTTCCTCTTGTTAACCTTCTGACCTTAATCATTGAGTGATTCCATGATTGTAGACCGCATATAGTAAATTTTTATGGAAACAATCAGAGAGGAGGATCTAACTTTACTATATGGGATCATATTGGGATTTCTCATATCCTATAGTATGTTCTCTACTAGGGGTGTCATTCTGGTTGTAGAGACAATTGTTTCTTGGTGTGGTGTTAAAGATGCATCATTTGAACGTGGTGCAAAGAGGATTTGGTCTGGGGGAGACTCAACATGTGGGATAAAACAAATCAAGCCCGGGCCAGAAAGCAACCCCTTGATTATGGATAATTCTTGGGCTTAATCTATTCAAAAGATTCAGCTAGTCAAGTTTATTACATTTTCACATCAAGAAGAGAGTACCGTATGGAGGAAAATGGGTCACAACAAATTCATAAAACCTAGCTAATTGGCTTGAGAACAAATTTTATTTCATCTCTTTATTTTAGAATCACATAAACAAAGGAAAAAGTGTCTCAAGGGTTTGATGATGGTTACTGTAAGAGTCTGAATTTCATGGACCGTGCATAATGAGAACGTTATGTGTGTCTAGCAAGCGAACCTTGTCATAGCTGGCTTGGGTTTCTTACTAGAAGTGGTCGAATTCTATGGACTAAGCAGAGTAATAGCAATGTATTGTATGCCTAACAAGGTGAGTTGTCATCTCTCTCTTGGCTCCCATACTATGTTTATGCTTCTCACGTGTTCGTAAATGCATGGTCCACAAAATCCATGACCCAAGTAGAGTAATCATTCTCCTCTTAAATCAGCCATTTCAAATTTAATAAGCTTCTTCTTTTGTTCTCCAAGGACTTTCTCTATCGCCAAAGTATCTTAAATTAAGATTTTCCTCAAACCTACACACTATTTAAAATCACAACTTTTTCATGTTTTATTAAGTCGCAATTAATTGCTCTCTCGGTGGGGTTTGAATCTTAGTTTCTATGGTACCATGCCACTACTCCAGCTATTTGAAAGCTTAAGCTGATGAGTTGTGAATTAACAATGTATATCTAGCTATTTTATCTCTCATCCGGATGTTTCTCCATACTTAGTTAGCTGAGGTGGGGGTAGTTAAGATATTCTTACAGACTTAATTTATTAGGATATATTGCATATTTAGTCTTGGCTTATGTCATAATATGTGACAATATTTTACGTTGGCTGTTACCGGTCTACCACAACCCTCCTTCTTTATCCTGGCTTGGAACATGCAGTGAAAGGATAAATTTTTAAGTACAGCACCGATAGAATTAAATATGTGAGAATGATATTCGTGCTAAAATAGGTGTAGCTCCCATCGATGAGAAGATGCGAGAGAACCAATTACAATGGTTTGGTCATGTGCAACGTAGGCCTACAAATGCACCAGTTCGACGAGAAGAGTTTATACATGTAGGACAAGTTAAAAGAACGAAGGGAAAACCGAAGAAAATATGGATGGAGGTGATACAAAAAGATATGGATTTTAGAGGTTTAAATGAGGAGATATTACTTGATAGAAATGAATGGAGAAGGACTATCAAAGTGATCGATCCGGCGTGATTCTTTTTTGATTCATGTAGCCTACCCCAAATACTTGGGATGAAAGGCTTAGTTGTTTAGTTTTTTTATATTACATATTTAGTCTTACTTTATTAAGACTTTCCATACTGAGTCCAATTTTGTGTTAATAAAATGGGTATTTGCGCTCATCAATAATAATCGACTATAGGACTTTCATCCAACCATGAATTGATGATGAAATTGCTATTGTCACCTATCCAGTGATCATTTCAAAACCTTATGCTGCTGAAAGGCGGTGATCAACTTTTCAAAGAACTAGAATGGGATCTTGATGCATCCCATCTTGATCCTGTTATAGTTTTGTTGGATAGCTTAGGCCGTGGAGCATCCATATTAACAAATTAGTTCCATTGCCATTTTGCAAGAAAAGAGAGATTAAAATGCAATGGTGGAGACCACTAAAGAATTGCCACGTTAGTGCATTATCTCAAGGCAATAGCAGGGCCTTCATTTTACTTAGGACATATCTGATTCACTGTGCACTTAAATTATGTGCATTCCCCAAATTCCTATAATTGTATCTAAGGATAAAAACTTTTAAATGGGAACTAGGTCACTTTTGTTCTTGGAGACTTGGAAGGGGATGTGACAATGCAGTCTATCGAAAAGTAAACGCAGTTACAGAACTTTGTATATTCATGTATGTAGGATAGTATGGTGTTCTTTAAGATATGTTAATACTTTTCTGTGGTTGATATCTATGCAAGTGATCAGTTTGGTAGCATGTCTCACAGTGTGTAGGCATATTACATTTGAAGTCAAGGCTCTATCAAGGTTAATGAGGTTGAATTAAGAGTTTCAGTAGTCTATTTTTTTTTTTTTAATCTGTAACTTGTAGCGTAGTTTGTGCATTCCCTTCCTGATGCCCTATCAACTGACTGGTTCATATCGATATGCATCAAATGAAATTTGTGGTCAGGATTTTGCTAGGCAGCAAAGATGGATAGACCTGCATGAACAAAGGAGATCATTGGGGTTGGTAACCTAGTCTTGCCCCTCTGACGCTTAGTCAGATCTTATGAAGAGAAAAAATTGATAAAGCTTTTAGGATTTCTCTAGCGCCCCTATGATGCCTAAGTCGATACAACTTCTACAATTTTTCTATTGCTCCTCTGACGCTCAAGTTAGATCTGAGGAAGGGAAGAAAGCTATAGAGCTTCTAGGATTTCTCTAGCACTTATCCTATAATTATGATAGCATGGGGAAATTTATACCTGGACAATATAACCTTCAGGGGATTGAGTTAAAGAGGTGGGTTCTTGTCCTAGGAAATGGACTTATTATCCTCCGTTTAATCGAAGATAGGTTGATATGTAGTTTTCTTTGGTTGCAAGTCTCTATCCTAGAGAGTAAGATAAAAGGTTCTAGTCATATATGAGGTTATCGGGGTAAATGTCGCACTAGTAGTTATGAGAATCACGTGCCCAGAGTGTGATGTGTTAAAATTTGTCCCGATTTGTTAGGGGCCATCGAATCCCACTTTTGGCCATTGATAAGCATCGATAGATGGTAGCATCAAACCCTGTAACAGGGTCTATACTGATGGACCCGCCATTGATGAGTGCTTTGACCCATCCATTGCGGCCATCGTTGGCTTCATGTTTTTGATTTGTTTTTGGACTCGTGAGTTGTAAAATTAGATCATTTTATGACTAGGATATGTGTCTAACTACCATAAACTATAAAATAATTTTTTTGGAAGGCTTTTAGGTACTCTCTCTTTTTCAATCTTTGTGAGTTTGTAGCCATATTCTTGAGAACGTGAGATTTCTTTTGTAATTTTGAGGGATTTGTAAGATCTAATATTTGTATTTGCAAAATATTATTAATAGTGAAGTTTGATTTAGCCCGTGGACGTTGAACTTGGTAATTTTGAGGGATTGTAAGATCTAATATTTGTATTTGCAAAATATTATCAATAGTGAAGTTTGATTTAGCCCGTGGACGTTGAACTTGCTCCGAATCACATAAAATTCTTGGTTCAACAATGAGGAGCTGCGGAGGCAGCTCATGTGCCTTGGAGTATATCTTCGACCATCCACAATCTGTATAACAATTCACGTCTCTTGGGTGGGATAACAACTTTTCCTAACCTCACAACTACATTGGGCGTGTAGGGAATTTTTAACGGATCTGTAGAATTTTGCACCCATACCCATTTGATATGGTGGGCCGAATGACAGTGGGCCTCCACGCCGCTTCCAAATTAATATCAGATCCCAAGAGTGCTAGCTCGGTCACACTTGCTCTAGGTTTGTCAAAATGAATAGAGATTCAAGGTTTAAAATCTTAGAACTTGTATTTATATTGGCCGAAGGTTGTGGTATAGGAATCAACACTACACTACATCATGCGACCCTGGCAATATTAAATATCATTTCCGACTGATCATATCGACAATATTGTAAATATCAGTAATATTCAACACAAATTTTATATGGTTTGTAATGTATCGAATAAACCGAAAAAAGTTGTGCTCTATTTATGATGCACATTGCCAATGGCATATATTTGCAACATGGTGAACTCTACTTCATCACATTCAGTTGATGGTTCGTTAAGGAGTTACAAGGTGCCTTTCGCCATAGCAGGTTAAATGTTAAAGACAGATATTTGGTTTAACATTTATGGAGTCAAGAGTCAGATTTTACATTTCGGCCAATATTATCAATATATATGGAAAATATCATATCAGCTTATGTGGTACTTGAGATGCAATGTATTTATATAATGTCGTTATGATATTGCCAATATTTTGATACTACTGATATGATATGCACGATATTGCCGATCTCAATACCATAAACTCAATGGATACTGATATGGGTTCCATCATTTCAAACCTTTGACTCGAAGTGATTCTAACCTTGTTGGTAGTTTTATCACTTGCCAGACCAACAATTGGGGGGTTTATTATTGAAGATAGAAGGATCAAAAGGGGTTAGCTTTTTCTATTTCTACCTACCATTTATGTTCTTTTTGCCTCAGTAATAAAACTGCTTATCTAATATGGTCATTACAATAGTTGCTGTAATACCAAAGTGGTATGTGCATGAAAAACAAAGAGGTGTTGCATCATGTCTATTCCAATAAGTGATTAGGGAAGTTCTGAGTTTTTTTTTGCCCCCTTGAATAGGATAGATAACCTCAGGTACTCAATCATCTACCTGCGAACGGACAAGCTTCATTAAAATGGGAGAAATGGCATCTCCCATCGGCCATCATAGAGAAGTGCTTTACTGGAAGTTCTTCCATCAGGATCTTGACTGAAATAGGATCACATGCATGTATGTTCCTTTATGTCAGTTAAGTTATGTTTCCTAATTTGTAGCTTATTCTTGAACAGATCTATCGACGAAGTTAGTTCACCGATCATATGATTGTACAAGTTGCTAACCAAACTGGATATATACTGATTTTACCTTTTGTTTCAGCTGCCTTTGTACACATGCCTGATTTGCATTATATATTTTGTCAGTTCCATGCAAGCTGCATTGATCCATGGCTGCAACGGCACGGGACATGCCCTCTATGCAAGAGTAGTGCAGTTTGTGCCCAGCAGGAGGATGGTGCTGTGTAACTTGGCGGGCTAGTT
Organism: Dracaena cambodiana; assembly: GCA_036321105.1. Classification (NCBI taxonomy): domain Eukaryota; kingdom Viridiplantae; phylum Streptophyta; class Magnoliopsida; order Asparagales; family Asparagaceae; genus Dracaena; species Dracaena cambodiana. Next base: position 39,564,881 of record JAYEPQ010000001.1, on the reverse strand, counting down.
CTGGAGCTTTGGGGTCATTGGCAGTCAGATAAACAGCATGTAACCTTTATAAGCCAATAAAAAAACTTTTCAACCTTTGCCTTTTTCATTATATTTTGCATAAACATTGACTATATGTTTTTTTTTTTCAAGACAAATTTGGAAAATATGTTACTGTTACTGTGTTCAGGTCATCTGAAAATTGCTGATATGCTTATCATATGTTTGTTTTCTCTGCTAGAAGTATTTTTTTTTTTTTTTGTGAGAAGTGGAGCCATTGTGATCTCTAGTAGAAATGCATCCCTAGTATATGAGTGACTTCTTGAACTCAGCTTCAGATAAATCTGTGTCATGCTTGTTCTTTGTCTGTGGAGTACTTGATCATATAGTGATATTGATGTAGGAATCCCTCAGGCGAGGGATAACAGGAGAAAGAGTAGTGAAACTTTAAAGAATTTCCTCGTCGATCTGTGGAGCTTCCTTCATCCAACATTCCAGGGTAATTCTAAATGCGCCTCATCTTTTTCTTAGTGAGGCTTATGAAAATTTAAAATATGAATATTTTTTCTTAGCCAGCTCTATTCTTTCTTCTCTTTTTCCGGAGGCGATAGCAGTAGCAGCGACGATAGCAACAACACTGATACGGGGCTGAGGATTTTTCCGTCTAAAAAATTTAATGACAAACTTGTAATTATTAGTTCTTTAAGCTATGGGGCTTATGAAGAAAAAGATGGAGGTACATTTAGAATTACCCTTTTTGTCCCACACATCTATAAACAATGCAAGTGTAGCTCACCGGTTCCACCGAATGCTCCGAGCAATCGATCGACAAAGATCGTGTGAGTGTGCAGTTATGCGAGTGTGCAATTATGCTTTAGATGCTTTGCCATGTTTCCGATTGATTGACCCAGTTTCTATTCTTTTCCGATGCACTTGCTTTGTATCACCGACACACGACGGGACGATGCGCTGGGAAGGAAGCAGCCCTAGCCTCTGTCCAGCCTTTCATTCCGCTGGCATCTCGCATTCACGCCCCCGTTTGACTGCCCCTGAGAGTTTACCAATGCGTTTTCTCGTACTCCTGTGGAGACTTTTGCCATCTCAATTGGCCTTTTCCATATCGTAGGTTATTCTTTGCTCATCTAGGGAGTTGAGATTTTCGTAGATTTGGTAATCAATAGTTTTCTTATCAATGGATAGACTCTGTTTCCATGTTGTTTGCGATTTGGTAACAATCACTCTGACTAGGTTCTTGATATCTGATGAAGATAAGGACTTTGAATCCAAGTCTTACTTCGTGTACAAGGGTTTTTACATATCTGTCCCTTACATTTTAAAAATTAGAATTTAGTCCCCAAATCTTTATATTTATAATTTAGTCCCCAAATCCTTTAATTTACCACAATTTAGTACTCAGTCATATTTTTTGTCCGAATTTCCCATTATACTCCTGACTTACTTCACTTTAGTCTCCCTTTTCTCTTCCTCCTCTTTTTCTATTCTTATTGGTTTTTCCTCACCATTCTTCTCCTCTCTCTAACTGAATATTTGGCTTATTATGTATGCGACGTGATTTGATGGATTATTTCCTAACTATTCTTGTTTGTTTGACGACAAGTTCAACTCAGTATCGGACAATCTATGTGATAATTTTCTAGTTCTATACAAAAGATAATCGAAACAGTGGTATCATGTAAGTTAGCTTTTCCCATATATGACATCTTAAATATAAACAGTCTTATTATAATATTGACTATACTAGATGATATTAAATTTAACCTATAACTTCTAATGTTGTTACATATTAACTTAATTTTTTCCAAGACTTATTTATTATCGCGTTGGACATAATTATTATTGGTTTACTACATATATTCTTTCTATATTTATTGTTTTGGTCCTAATCTGACAATCTGGATTACATGCCCAGACTTACCGATTGACACCCAAATCTAATGAAGGATATGGTGTATTTGAAGATCCGGTTAAAGTCCAAAAGTGGTCTAGAGATTTCCTACTTACTCTTATTTAGTTTTATTGTATTCTTTTATTCTTTCAATTGTATTCAAACTTTGTTACAATCAATGAAAAACGAAATTTTTGTTAAATTATTGATTATTATTGTGGCTAATTCTACCGGAGGTTTTAGCATGTTTAAAATGAATATGTTGTCGGTAGGTGCTACACGTGCTTGTATACAGTATATCGGGAGCGGGGCATGATAGTCTTACAATTTTTTTCATCTTTGGGAAGGAAACATGACAAAAGCCTTGAATATCTTAAGCATACGAGTCTCTGATGTCTCCATTTTCACCGTCCATTTTTGCTAGATCAACCAGTTAATTTTAGAAAATGTTAAGCCTGAACTCTTGAGCAATCCTTGAGGCGACCAAAAAAAAAAACAAAAAACTTCACATTGTGTATAATTCTACTCCATTTGTTTATTTTTTCTAATTAATATAAAAATTTCAATGGGGTGCTTTGTATTTGAGTCTCCTTTATCAGGAGGATGAAAAAATAGATTTGGATGGGATCTCCTATATTATATATGTTCATACATTGGCAAGCATAAAAACTTATACTAACTTTAGCTAATGTATATATATGATATCATTTTGAACCTTACACTTAAAATATCAGTCGACTAATCAGCTTCAAGAGAAGAGGGAAAAAAAAGAAGAAGAGAGTCCTGGCTCAACTGTGTTCTCCGACATACAGATAACTGGGTGAAACGTTAAATTTTCTTGTTGGAAAGCAGAAAACTATTAATAAGAATTTTTTGATGATGACTTTAACAAATTATGATACAATCATATCGTACAACTTAAATATATTGAGACAATGGCATGTCTAGTTCTTTCTATACTGCAACGACAATAATTGGTCCCAAGTTAAAAAAAAATTCAGGTTGATAAAAATATTTTGACAATATTGCAATAAAATATACATCTCCCTTTTTAAGTCCTTATTCAGTAAAGATACGTCTTCCCAGTCTAGTACAAAGTCGAAGAGCGATATGATCTGTGTACAGACCTCTTCTTCAAGAACTGCTTGATTTTGTCCCCACGTTTAAGTTGAGGCTTCTTCTTTTGGACAGCATGCTTTTGCTGATCAGTAGTCTTCTTTTGGACTACATGTTGCTGTTCCGTCATCGGCAAATCCTTGAAATCAATAGCTTTAGCCTTCCCCATCTTCTTCTTCAATTGATTGTCTTGGCATTTCTGTAGAAGCCGCACCTTTGCAGCCTCCTCCCTCTCCCTCTGAAATGCCCTGAAATCTTCAATCTTTAGATCTTCCTGCAAGAGGAGAGATAGTATACCCAACTGGAACTCGTCTGAGCAGCCGGGCTCGGCTTTGGCAACTCTGCTCTTCTGATTGAGATTGATCTTGATGATCAACCTCTCTCTCTTCTCCGCAGCAGGAGGATCAACCTGCTGAGCAGTTGCTGATGTCGACGCTACCATGTTTCTGTCTTGTTCCTCCGCTGCAATGCTCAAGGCTTTGATTTTGGTACGTAACAATAGACAGGGTTTAAGAGGGAAATGTAGTAAGAGGTGAAGCCTATTCCTGTTTGATAAGGAGAGATGGAGTGAGAGAGAGAGAGAGAGATTATCATAGAAGGTGAAGTTCCATTTTTGTAAAGTTTTAATTTCATTACTTGTTCGATTTGAATTAGGACTAGCACCCGCGCTTAAATCAACTGCCTCCAACTCACGTGCGCATGAACTGAGCTAACAAATTTTTTTAGTTTTTTCCTTCTAAGATAATTTCTATGACATTTTGTGGTTATTTTCGTTCTTAATTTAAAAAAAAAAAAAATGTGCAATCTAGTTTTATTAAGAACATGTGCAAAGAGCACTGGTGGTATAGTTATATTATATTCTTGATTCGAACTCAAAGAGGACTAGAGAATTTTAGGAGTTTCTAGAGAGGCACACATTTTTTCTTAGTGAGCCCACTTTTCATAGTGAGCCCACGCTCTCTTTTGGAAAAAGATGATTTTTCTTAGTGAGCACATCAAAAAATTGAAATCTGTCCTCACTTCCACAATAGTGGATCCGGAATTGTAAGCCCGGATCCACCATAGTGTATCGAGACTGACTGACCCGAATCAATGTTTAGAGTTTGTGGTGAAAAATGTGCACACCTTCGATCAATATTTTGAGTTTGCGGTAAAGAACGAGCATACCTTTGATCTCGCCATCAAAAGAGAGCAGGGGCGGCGGCGGCGGAAGAGTAATGGCGGTGGAGGAGATGAGAGAGAGAGAGAGAGAATAGAGATGTTGAAGATGAGGGTATTTTTGTTCTAAAATTTAAATGGCAAAGTTGTAAATAAAAACAAACTTTTAAGTGGGCTCACTAGGAATAAAAGGTGTGCTCATTTGGAAATTCCCAGAATTTTGATGTGGACTGGAAATTATAATATAACAACGTCACCCAACTCTGTATATGTTTTTCAAAAAAAAAAAAAAAATTCCATACTTTGCGTTCTTGAATTATCTTTGTATATACTAGAGTAATACTTCATTGTGAGCCCACAAAAATAGAACCTTTTTGGCTTTTTCATTGGTAAATCATAAAAAAATGGTGTGATGATAAGATTTTTCTTTGCTATAATACTAGAAAATGCACATGTTATATATGTGAAAAAGTTCTAGTTTTTTTTTTATATTACCATGTTAGGATTTTAAAGCAAAAAAAAAAAATCGTAACCTACTATGTACATATTAAACTGTTCTCATGTTCTTAAAAGTGACATGAAATTAAGATCCTTATAACGCTCCTACCCGAAAACTGGTTAGTATAATGTAAATATGGCTTACAGGCCCTTAGCTCTAGGTTATTAGTTACTTAACAGAACCCTACGGCTTTTTCCCTCTATCTAATCAATTATAATTAATTAAAGTTTCTACTAATAATAAAATTTTTGGGCGTGATAAATTTAATTCTCATTTTGGATATTTTTTTAAAAGTATTTTTAGTAATAATCAAATTTTATAAAAAACTTCTTAGTCCTTGTCACTTAAGACGTACTATTTATAGTTGGATGAGCATTCCTTGGGAGTTTCTAGATGGACACACCTTTTTTCCTAGTGAGCCTACTTAAAAACTTCTATCATATTACAATCTTGTCATTGAATTTTTTGGATCAAAATGTCTCTGCCTTCCTTCTCTCTTCTTCTTTTCTCAAACAAAAGTTCAGTTAACAAAAAAAAAAACCCCTAAAACTTTAAAACCCGCGGTGAAGGCGGTGGCGGCGGGCAAAAGAGAGAGAAGAGAGGTTGAATAGTGCTGGGTTTAGAGAAGAGAAGAGAAAGACGAAGGAAGAGTTGTGGATTTGGATTGGAGAAGATTTTTTGGAAGAGAAGAGAAGAGGAACAGGAAGGAAGGGCAAAGTTGTAATTTTTGGTATGCTTACTAGAAAAATTCTTTCTTTTCAAAGGAAAAGATGGGCTAACTAAGAAAACTGGGCTCACTGGAAAAAAATAGTGTGCCCCTTTGGAAACTCCCGCATTCCTTTCGAAGATTTTTTTTGGGGGTTTTTACAAATCTGTCTCTTGCATCTTTAAAAATTAGAATTTAGTCCCCCAAATCGTTTAAGCTACCACAATTTAGTCCTTTAGTCATATTTTTTGTCCTAATTTCTCGTTATACTCCTGAATTAATTCACTTTAGTCATTTTTTTTCTCTTCCTTTTCTCTTCCTTTTCTTATTGGATTGATTAGTTAAGAGTGTTTTCAAACTAATCAACCAGAGGTGTGGCTGGATAATAAGTAAGCTAGCCTAAGATCCAATGAATGGAGATCATTGAATCTTCTATATTTTTTATCAACTGAGAACTTGCAAGAAGTTGTTGGTCGGTCCGTTGTATAAAATCAGTAGTCACTCTTATTAAATTTTGTATTTATGTGTCTAAATTGGACGTCGTCTTGAAAATATTCCCCACATCCCTTTCAAGTGTCATTAGTCGTTTGTCATAATCATTATTAGATCTCTACTGTAGATATAATTGATTATGCACAAGTGATCTAGTCTAGTCTTAAAAAGGATGTGGAGAACCTTTTCAAGATGACGTCCAATTTAAACATACAAATGTAAAATTTAATGAAAGTGACTACTGATTTTATATAATGGACCGACCAACAACTTCTTGCAAGTTCTCAGTCGATCAAAAATATAGAGCAGCGGGTTGGATAGTTAGCCACACAGCTGAGTGAACTTATTTTTGATATTCTCTCATTCTCATCTTGTCGAAGCAATTTGCCAGAGTTGCCGTCGAAGTCACCGTCACTATCAGATTCGATACTCTTATTGCTGGAGTTTTACCAAGAATCATCATTTTCTTCCTTCTATTGGATCTTCATTCATTGAGATTGGTGAAACCCATTCTTTTTCTTATTGGGTTTAGATTATCCTAATGGATTTTAGGTTAGCTTACTTATTATCCAATAACCCTAATGACTTAAAAATAATATATACTATTTTGTAGACCCAATAAGATAGATCCTTACCAGTTTGTAGATTCAAACCCATTAAAACTATTTAGCCTTAAAATTAATTTCTTAATGTCTTAAAAATACTAGAAAATATCTAAAAATCTTCTAAATTTATATTAATTTATTTTTTATATTCTTAGAATATTTTTAATGTGTAGATTGCTCCGTTGATTGATATTGGGAAACAAAATCCAAGTAAGTTTATTTTTGGACTCACTAATCATGCTATTCTATATAATTATTATTTATTTATTGCATAATTTGATTTATTATTCAACTCATTATTACTTTCGTTATCACAAATCTTTTATTTTTTTTTATAAATTTGATAATAAATTTATTAACTCACATATTGTAGCTGGATGTTAGAATAATTGATTTTTATAATATTTGATAGATAATGTAAAAGTTATAATCGTGGAAAAATACTGTTTGCGATATCATCAAACACTTATCTGACCGATATCTCTATGATGTCTTAAATCAGTCAATTTTTGATTTATCTAATTGTGGTTTATTCAATAAAGTATAATCAAACGAACACTTTGAATCGTGTTGTCAACAAACTAATAAAACTGAGTTGGAATATTGCACATGATATGTTATAGAGACTATGAGAAATAGAATTGATCCTAATATGACTATACTTAAATAACATTGGGTTGAGGGAGAAACTGAATGATGAAAATATGATCTGTTTCGGCTGTAAACTTATTAAGTTATATAATTGGATATTTCATATATTATGGATGTGTCGTGATTTACTAAATTATGCCTAACTTTTCTTATTTGTCTGACGACAAGTTAAACTCAATATCGCACAATATATGTGACCATTTTCTGGTTCTATACAGGAGATAATCAAAACAGTTGTCTCCTATAACTTAGTTTTTCCAATATATGATATCTTAAATATAAACAATCTTGTTATAATATTGATTATACTAGATGACATTAAATTTAACCTATAACTTCTAATGTTGTTACATATTAACTTAATTTTTTCCAAGACTTATTTATTATCGCGTTGGATACAATTGTTATTGGTTTACTACATATATTCTTATAATATGACAATCGGAATTACATGTCCAGGCTTACCGATGGACACCCAAATCTAATGAAGGATATGGTGTATTTGAAGATCAGGTTAAAGTCCAATAGTGGTATAGAGATTTCCTACTTTCTCTTATTTAGTTTTATTGTATTCTTTTATTCTTTCAATTGTATTCAAATTTTGTTACAATGATTGAAAAGCAAATTTTTTGTTAAATTATCGATTATTATTGTGGCTAATTCTACCGGAGGTTTTAGCATGTTTAAAATGAAATGTTGTCGGAACTGCTACACGTGCTTGTATACCATATATCGGGAGAGGGGCATGATAGGCTTACAGTTTTATCCATCTTTAGGAAGGAAACATGGCAAAAGCATGGAATATCTTAAGCATATGAATCTCTGATGTCTCCATTTTCACTGTCCATTTTTGCCAGATCAACAAGTTAATTTTAGAAAATGTTAAGCTTGAACTCTTAAGCAATCCTTGAGGCGACAAAAATAAAAGGAAAAAAACAAAAAACTTCATATTGTGCGTAATTAATTCTGCTCCATTTGTTTTTTTCTAATTGATATAAAAATTTCAATGTGGTGCTATGTATTTGAGTCTCCTTTATCAGGATGAAAAAATAGATTTGGATGGGATCTCCTAGATTATATATGCTCATACATTGGCAAGCATAAAAACTTATACTAACTTTAGCTAATGTATATATATGATATCTTATACTAACTTTAGCTAATGTATATATATGATATCATTTTGAACCATACACTTAAAATATCAGTCAACTAATCAGCTTCAAGAGAAGAGGGGAAAAAAAGAAGAAGAGAGTCTTGGCTCAACTTTTTGTGTTCTTCGACATACAGATAACTGGGTGAAACGTTGAATTTTCTTGTTGGAAAGCGTGAAACTATTAACAAGAATTTTTTAATAACAAGTACTTTAACAAATTATGGTACAATCATATCTTACAACTTAAATATATACTGCAATGACAATAATTAGTCCCAAGTTGGAAAAAATTCAGATTGATAAAAATATTTTGACAATATTGCAATAAAATGTGCATCTCCCTTTTTAAGTCCTTATTCAGTAAAAGATACGTCTTCCAAGTCTAGTACAAAGTCGAAGAGCGATATAATTTGTGTACAGACCTCTTCTTCAAGAACTGCTTGATTTTGTCCCCACGTTTAACTTGAGGCTTCTTCTTTTGGACAGCATGCTTTTGCTGATCAGTAGTCTTCATTTGGACTGCATGTTGCTGTTCCGTCATCGGCAAATCCTTGAAATCAATAGCTTTAGCCTTCCCCATCTTCTTCTTCAATTGATTGTCTCGGCATTTCTGTAGAAGCCGCACCTTTGCAGCCTCCTCCCTCTCCCTCTGAAATGCCCTGAAATCTTCAATCTTTAGATCTTCCTGCAAGAGGAGAGATAGTATCCCCAACTGGAACTCGTCTGAGCAGCCGGGCTCGGCTTTGGCAACTCTGCTCTTCTGATTGAGATTGATCTTGATGATCAACCTCTCTCTCTTCTCCGCAGCAGGAGGATCAACCTGCTGAGCAGTTGCTGATGTCGACGCTACCATGTTTCTGTCTTGTTCCTCCGCTGCAATGCTCAAGGCTTTGATTTTGGTACGTAACGATAAACAGGGTTTAAGAGGGAAATGCAGTAAGAGGTGAAACCTATTCCTGTTTGATAAGGGGGGAGAGAGAGAGAGAGCGAGAGAGAGAGAGGGATTATTATCTTAGAAGGTGAAGTTCCATTTATGTAAAGTTTTAATTTCATTACTTGTTCGATTTGAATTAGGATTAGCACCCGCGCTTAAATCAACTGCCTCCAGCTCACGTGCGCACGAAACTGAGCTAACAAAATGTTTCTAGTTTTCCCTTTCTAAGATAATTTCTATGATATTTTGTGATTGTTTTCGTTCTTAATTTAAAAAAAAAAATGTGCAATCTAGTTTTATTAAGAACATTTGCAATGAGCACCGGTAGTATAGTTATATTATATTCTTGATTCGAACTCAAAGCGGACTAGAGAATTTTGGGAGTTTCTAGACGGGCACACATTTTTTCCTAGTGAGTCCAGCTTTTTTTTTTGAAAAAAAGAGGTTTTTTACTAGTAAGCAAATCAAAAAATCCAAATCTATCGGAATCAATATTTAGAGTTTGTGGTGAATAACAAGCATACTTTTGATCAGTATTTAGAGTTTGCGGTGAAAAAGAGCACTTTGATCTCGCCAAAGAGTACTTTGATCTCGCCGTCGGAGGAGAGCAGGGGCGGCGGAAGAGTAATAGCGATGGAGGAGGTGAGAGAGAGAGAATAGAGAGTTGAAGATGAGGATATTTTTGTCTTAAAATTTAAATGGCAAAATTGTAAATAAAGCAAATTTTTAAATGGGCTCACTAGAAAAAAAAAATGTGCTCCTTTGGAAATTCCCAGAATTTTGATTGGACTTGAAATTATAATATAACATATTCACCCCAACTCTGTGTATGTTTTTCAGGGAAAAAAATATTCCATACTTTTCTTTCTTGAATTGACTTTGTATATACTAGAGTAATACTTCATTGTGAGTCCACAAAAATAGATCCTTTTTGGCTTTTTTCATAGGTAAATCTTAAAAAAATGGTCTGATGATAAAATTTTTCTTTGCTATAATACTAGAAAATGCACATGTTATATATGTGAAAAAGTTCTAGTTTTTTTATATTACCATGTTAGGATTTAAAAGCCAAAAAAAATCGTAACCTACTATGTACTTATTAAATTGTTCCTCATATTCCTAAAAGTGACATGAAATTAAGATCCTTGTAACACTCCTACCCGAAAACTGGTTAGTATAATGTAAATATGGCTTACCGGTCCTTAGCTCTAGGTTATTATCTACCTAATAGAACCCTACAGCTTTTTCCCTCAATCCAATCAATTATAATTAATTAAAGTTTCTACTAATAATAAATTCTTTGGGCTTGATAAATAGAATTCTCATTTTGGATTTTTTTAAAAATGGATTTTTAGTAATAATCAAATTTTATTAAAAACTACTTAGTTCTTTTCACTTAAGACATACTATTTACATATAGTTGGATGCAATGTTTAAAATAGATGTAACGTTTTATTTCTGTTAGGTTATGTCGCATATAACGTAATGCATAATGTATGTTACGCTATTTCATGTTTATTTAAATGAAAATAAATATAAACTATATAAAATAATTTTTATAAATCGAAATATAAATTTAAAATATCTAAAAATATATAAAACTATTTTATAATCATAATCTATTCTAATTTTATATTAAATTTTACAATAATATTCACATTTATCTTCATAAATTATGTTAAGTCTGCAACCGTAATTCCAGTCATCATTTAAATAAGAAAATAATATTCTAATTTTTTATTTCAATTTCAGTTATTATCATTATTGCAATTTATATTTTGTAATGTTTAATTTATCTTATTTATAATTATTGATTTAAGTTCAGTTAAATATTCAATATAATCAACAAGTAAGATATTTTAGTAATAGAAGAGGAGTTACAAGCGAACCAGAAAATAATCGCAAATTAACAAGTTAGCAATTCCACAAGCAATCAAACAAGCCAATAACTAATCTAGTAATAAAATAACAACAATTCACTTATAATCAAAATAATAATCAACAATAAAAAATTACTAAAAAGATAGTTATAAATAACTTAATTTAACGTAACGCTACGTAATATAACGTAAAATAATATAAAAACGTACTGTTATGGTGCATTGAGTTATTTTTAGTTGTTATGTAGTGCTGGAATTCCGTTGGGTTACGTGACACAATATAACGGGTTTCATAATGCTTTATTTTCAACATTGGTTGGATGAGTATTCTTTTCGAAGATTTTTTTTTTTTTTATCAAAATGGGACTAATGAAAGAACAAAATGTTAGACAAAAAAGGAAAGCACTCCAAACCATTTTAATTCTTTAAGTTGTTTGTTAATAGTACTTACTTTTAGATTGTAGACTTCGAGATTTAATTTTGATCCTTTTTCTGAATGCTAAATAATTAATTTTTCTAAGTATCTACAGGATCCTAATCAATTGCATGTTTCTAACTAAAATTCAATTTTCCCTGAGTTTTCATCTTGAAAGACACTAACTAATTAAGAGTGTTTTCAAACTAATCAATCAGAGGCAGTTAAACGTTTTTAATTATTTTAATTTGATAAATTAATTTGTAAGGACAAAAAATATTATTGTTTTAAATAAAAAAAAATTATTGTTTATTTTTTATATTTGGCTCATATTTTCGCCGTAATATGACTGTAATATTTACTTAGACTTGTTGAGTTATCATTCGATGCCGAACGTTCCAGCTTTTCACACTATAAAAAGTTTAGGGCTCGACCGGATGAGTAAGGAATTGTTTCATACATCCAACTGAAGTAGGAATCCAAGACCGACTAGAATTTAATTGATAAAGTTTGATCTAAAAGGAAATAAGGGAGTATTTTTAATGGTTAAAATTAGTACCATATCTAGTAAAAAATGAAATGACGTAGTAAATGACTTGTGTGTTTAAATATTATTGTACCACACTCATTAAAGGATTTCTTTTAAAACCATATTAAGTTTTAATCTTATCAAGTTAGTCCATCTCCACATGCATCTCTTTGTTGGGAACCAAGGGGTATGAGACCTTCGACTTTGCTCTTAGGTGTGACTGAAGCGATGTCTCCTAACATTTTGATAGAGAAGATCATGGTGGGAAATTTGATGGGGAGAACAACTTTAATCTCTAGAAGTCAAATGTTGAGGATCACTTGATTCATCTTTGTTTAGCAGATAAGATGAAACACAATAGTTTTTAATAGTAATTAAAGAAATCAAGGCTAACCGTGATAAAGATTGAAAAATTTTGAAAGTCTGTACATGACAAAACCCTTGGCGCATTATTTGTCAAAAGAAACAACTATGTTATTTATATTTAGAGAAACAATTCCATAAAATTCTAATTGGTCCTAAGTTGAAGAAAATTTCAGATTGATAAAAATATTTTGATAATATTGCAATAAAATGTACATCTCCCTTTTTAAGTCCTTATTCAGTAAAAGATACATCTTCCTAGTCTAGTACAAAGTCGAAGAGCGATATGATTTGTGTACAGACCTCTTCTTCAAGAACTGCTTGATTTTGTCCCCACGTTTAAGTTGAGGCTTCTTCTTTTGGACAGCATGCTTTTGCTGATCAGTAGTCTTCTTTTGGACTGCATGTTGCTGTTCCGTCATCGGCAAATCCTTGAAATCAATAGTTTTAGCCTTCCCCATCTGCTTCTTCAATTGATTGTCTCGGCATTTCTGTAGAAGCCGCACCTTTGCAGCCTCCTCCCTCTCCCTCTGAAATGCCCTGAAATCTTCAATCTTTAGATCTTCCTGCAAGAGGAGAGATAGCATCCCCAACTGGAACTCGTCCGAGTAGCCAGGCTCGGCTTTGGCAACTCTATTCTTCTGATTGAGATTGATCTTGATGATCAACCTCTCTCTCTTCTCCGCAGCAGGAGGATCAACCTGCTGAGCAGTTGCTGATGTCGACGCTACCATATTTCTGTCTTGTTCCTCTGCTGCAATGCTCAAGGCTTTGATTTTGGTACGTACGTTTTAGGAGTAACAATAGACAGGGTTTAAGAGGAAATGTAGTAAGAGTTGAAGCCTATTCCTGTTTGATAAGGAGAGAGAGAGAGAGAGAGAGAGAGAGAGAGAGAGAGGGATTATTATCTTAGAAGGTGAAGTTCCATTTATGTAAAGTTTTAATTTCATTACTTGTTCGATTCGAATTAGGGTTTTAATTTCATTACTTGTTCAATTCGAATTAGGACTAGCACCGGCGCTTAAATCAACCGCCTCCAGCTCACGTGCGCATGAAACCGAGCTAACAAAATTTTCTAGTTTTCTCCTTCTGAGATAATTTCTTTGATATAATTTCTTTGATATTTTGTGGTTGTTTTTCTTAATTTTTTTTAAAAAAAATGTGCAATCTAATTTTATTAAGAACATGTGCAAAGAGCACTGGTAGTATAGTTATATTATATTCTTGATTTGAACTCACAGTGGACTAGAGAATTTTGGGAGTTTATGGAGGGACACACCTTTTTTTCCTAGTGAGCCAACATTCTCTTTTAAAAAAAAGAGAATTTTTTCCAGTTGAACACACCAAAAAATCTAAATAGGTGTTTGTTCCTTGACTTTGCCAATTGAAAAAGCAACCTGACTTGAAAGTATGTGTTATCAAGTACCAATAATCAAACACAATTAATCAACCAAATCACAAACTAGTTAAATAGAATGATCTTAACTATTTTGCAAACATTGAATTTCTGAAATAAACTAGTTCAAGATTTCAAAAAACTCTGATGTTCATTACTAAACATACCATGGAAAAACAAAATATATAGAACAACTCCCAAGACTAAATTATGACGATTTTTGAAAGGAGAAGTAGAAGAAAAATGAAAACAAAGGAACAAATTTATGAGCATATGGTTTCTTTCATTTTGCCTGAGGGTGAGAAGCAATGAAGTCGACTGCTAAGTTGACAGAGTTGATCTTGTCGGCTTCATTGTCAGGTATCTCAAACCCAAATTCTTCCTCCAGAGCCATGACAACCTCCACAGTATCTAAACTGTCGAGGCCAAGGTCATTCTGGAAATGGGCATTTGGTGTAACCTGTGCACAACACCAAACGAATTAATTAATCAACGTGTTTAGCACGAAACTTTTTCATGACAGATGTAGCAGCTCAGAGTGTGAGCTTATACATAAAATTGTCCGATAATGGATCTCAAAGGAAACGATCATTCTATATCAGATGGGAATACATCGCAAAATCTTCTATAGGTGCAGTTTCAGAATGTTAACTAGCAGGTGCATCTATAGATAGAGTTTTTAAAGCACATGAAATAGAAGTTTAAATTTAAAATTTAATTTGATGCCTCATTTAACCAATCCTATGATGAGAAGGTGTCACTGAATTTGTTCTAACTGGCTTTTGGCTTTATCTTTGCTTTACCATCCACCTCAAGTTTATGGCATTAATATTTGATGGTATTGTTTGCTAGAAATACAGAGGTTTAGATGGCCGACATTAGGATGACATCTTATCATAAACCCTACCCAAATCTTTCATGGTACATTAAGTTCATATCCACACTCAATGAGAAAATCATTTGATGGTGAGACAAAAGAGTCAAGATGAGTTCCAAGATAAGAAATATTTTTATAGTGTCGTTAACAACATCAACTAAGTTTTTTTTTTTATCCCGAATATTTGGGGTTGGCTATTTCAGAGTGTCCTTAACCTTACAACCAAGGGAGAGGCGGTTCAGCATCGATGAACAACAAGGTCAATGTGACACTGAGGTCAATAACTGGGAGTAATTCCAGATTTTTATTATCTTTAAGTGTCTCGTAAATGTGACATTGTAAGTTTGTTAACTAACTAACAAAGTGAAACTGCTTCATGTTGTTCCTGCTCATCTCATGTTATTTGTGATGACAAAATAAATAGATTAACCATTGAGAGTTCAAGAATATAAGGCAGGTTCGAGATAATTCATTCAGAGTACTACGCAATATATACCAATATTTGATAATAAATGATATGAACGCCGAAAGTCCTGATAGGGATGATAATGGACGCATCCATGGGCTAAATTTTGGTCCTTTCTATACAAAATTTTGAATTAGAAAAATGAAATTTTCATTTTTTAATCAAAATTTTGTATAGAGCGGACCAAAAATTGATATATGGATGCGTCCATTACCATCTCTACTTTGCAAGCATGTCTGACTCATCAACTCTTGAACCAATCCAACAATCAAAATTTCAACAACCTAACATTTCCTAATCGCTATCATACCAAATAAATGGATACTTGGTTGAAATACAAAAGAATTTTTAGTACATAGGTTTCTAACAAATTTCATATTTGGATATTAGTGTTATTTGGATATTACATCCAAACATTATTTTGATTATTTGTTAATAGTCCCTCAACCCTACAACTTACATGATAACATAACTAATTACAACTAAAAATTTAAAATCTCAAGGTCAGATGGAACTCATACAATACCTAATGAAAGTTTTTCATTTTGTTCATATTTCTGCAATTAAGTTAGCAGAAAAGAGTTGGAATATGGTGCAAAAGAAAGTGGGTGGACCAAATGATAATTAATAACTTAATTTGATTAGTTAAGTTAAAATTAATTAAGTAAATTTACTATCATAATTAATTATTAATTGGTTGAAATTTTAAATACAATATTAAGGAGACAGACTATGTGAATCTAATTTTATTGAGAACTACTATTCACATAATGATTTTTACTATCCAAATATAAAGTTTGTTGGGAGTAATTCTAAATGCGCCGATCTTTTTCTTAGTGAGCCAGATAAAAAATAAATAATTATAAATTTATTATAATTTTGTTTAAAAAAGAAAAAAAACCTACCCAATTCCTTTTTCTTAGTGAGGCCGCTGCTGCTATTGCTGCCGCTAGGGAAGGAGAGAAGAGCGAGGACAATTCCAAAAAAAAGAAAAAAAAAGAGCTCACTGAGAAGAAATATCCATGTATCTAAGAGGCTCACTGAGAAATCGGGCTCATTAAGTAAAAGATGGGGGCATTTTTATGGAATTTATCGTTTGTTCGGACCTATATCCTTGAAAACCCAATACAAAATTATATGGAATTGTAAGATTGAAGCTGAGAGAGGATTTGATTGATTGGGTTGATTTGTTAGTACCTTTGAAGGGTCGACCTTGTGGAAGTTCTTGACAACGGAGATGACACGCTCGGTGACTTCGGCCTTGTCGAGGAAGGTGCCCCTCACCTCGTCGGAGGAGAAGCAGCGACGGACGAGGAGGAGGTCAGAGAAGGGCACGGACCTCACCGGCGGAGCAGGGTAAGCTACTCTCACCCTCAGATGCCTCAGAATCGCCATTCTCGCCGCCGCCGCCATGGGTTGATGAAATCGAAGACGCTGGCAGATTCTGCCACTCTCCTTCTCCTCTCGCTTGCGAAGTGAGAAGAAACAGGAGGAAGGCTCCAGAGAAAATTTTGGGCTCTGTAATTATGACGTGAGCAGGTGATGGGACATTCTAAATGCGATCACATTTTACATTTTACTTAGTTAGCACTACGTTCTATAGTAAACTGATCTAGGAGAAAATTGTGCTCACTAAATCACTTGTGGTGCGCATTTCCCGCAGGTGATCCTGATTATTTATTTAGTTTGCTGGGCTCGGTTTGGGCGCTGAGACTTGGTTTGCGTTTGCTTTTCTAACTGGGAAATTCTAAAGGGAAATTCTAAATGCACCCACCATCCATCGCTGTCTAAACAACATTTCTACGAAGTTTGAAAATAAAAAAAATTCTATAAAAAAACCCCTATATTTACTTTTATCCTTTTATTTTTTATTTTTCCCTCCTGCCACCACCTTCTCTCCAGTAACTGGACTTGCTTCTTTCCAATGGTCCGATCCCGCTGTCAACCTTCTCCTCAGTGGTCCGATCATCCTCACCCCCTCTCAAAAGTCTAACCCACTTTCAAAGAATCTTCTTAAAAAAATATTTTTAACTAATTCTTGTTTAATTTTAAATTTATTTTATTATTTAATTATTGAGAACTATTAGGGTTTACGTTTAGAATTATTATTAGGATTTTAATTTGAGTGAAATCATGAATGAAAAAAAAGGAAAAAACAATTTTGTAATAAAAGGGAAGAATATAGTGACAAATTCGGCAATAAATTATAATAAGAAATTTGAAATAAAATTGAATTTTTTTTTTATGGAAATATTTAGAAAATTGATAGGTGCATTTAAAATATCTCAATTCTAAAGGCACACTCTACTTGGTTTTAATTACGAGTTTTCTGGGAAGAGGACTCCTCTTCGTCTCTCCCTCTAAGGGCACACCTCCCTCATTCTCTCTCAAACCCATGCAGCGTGATCAATGACTTCCTCCTTCCCTCGTAACGAACGCAGGCAAAAATCAGGAACGCATATAGCAGGTGCCCTCTTGTCCATTCTCTTTCATTGTTCTGCAATTTGAATTGATTCTGCGAAATTTGACATTTTGAGTTTTCGAGTACTAACATGATATTGGAAAAATCTAAGTCGAAATAACTCCCATGAACATAAAAATCATCTTATATGATGGTACACTACTACAACAGATGAGCTTGGGTTTTATTTATTTATTTTTAATTTTTTTTACATGGTTTTACAATTTCAAATTAAAGATTGTAGGTTTCGAAGTTGTTGTTTCTACTGATTAATTATTTTTTTAGACTACTCTTATATTGATGTGGGTCCACAAAAAGATCCATGTGTTGGTCGCAGGGGAACTCAAAGTTAAAACTTCGTGTTAAAGCAAAACACGATGCCATCTTCGTATTAAATACAGAATGCAAGGATAGGCTTGCGTCGGGTTCCTCGCGTTAGCCCACACACGAAGATGGTCTCGCATAAAGAATTGCACGCGAGGCATAGCTTCTTGTTTTGACTAATTCAAAACACTGTTTTAAGGGAGTTGTTATGCTCTACTTTCTTCTAGGAGGTGATTACACCCCTCGTTACTCCCAAGAGGTCTATAAAAGGCCCTTGTTGGAGTGAAGAGGGATATATGGGCTATGGCTGAAGTCTGTACTATGCATGTGCATTTTTTAGTTGTTGCTGTAAATTCTTAGTCTGGCAAGCCAAAGGAGCTTCCCCACCAATTAGGGCGGAACAATTGGTAGGAGAAATCCAATGGTGTTAGCCAGAGACAGTCAAGCAGGAGAGGGGGTAGGGGGAGAGAGAGAGAGAGGAAATAGTTGGGGGAAGATAGGGAGAGAGAGTATCCAACTAAACGGTTGAAGTCCGACCTACTTCGATAAACTTTCGACTATCAAAACCAGATGGAATAGTGGGAGTGGATCTCTATGTTCATCCTACCACCTACCAGCAACCAGATATTCCAAGAGAGTAAGTGTTCAAATTGTCAACGAGAAACAAGATTAAATCTTGTCAACGAGAAACAAGATTAAATCTCATCGTCGCAACAAACATCCCACATTAAATAAAATTTATCCTATCTTTTAGTTTCTACAGGGAAGTCCTAATCTTTCTTTTTCTCTAAAGGTAAGTTGTAATCTTTCTTTCTTTTGTAATTTCCTTATAGAGAATTATAATGCAAGGAAACATGACTTTTTTGGGCAAACACAGTACGAGGTCCTCTCTTTATAGTACGGTCTGATATTAAGCTTATGGGCTCCTCCGTCGATATTGGTCATGGAGTTCGATAAAAAAATGTACGAAGAATTTTTCTCATCAAGCCCATCAAGCCTGAAGCACAACATAATCGCACGGTATCTGTAGTTCGAAAGGAGGGCAAGACTCACGTTGAATGCGAGACAACATGTACAGAAGAGGTGTATGAAGCCCATGTATTGGATCAAAATATGCCGCGATATGTGATCTCACCTTGTTTCTAGATTGAAGTCACACACACCTTCAAGCATTTGTTTTTAATAAAGAAAAAATAATTGCGAATGGGTGTTTTTGGAAAGTTGACATTCAACATTTGATTAATAATAAAAACAAGCACAAAATAAATGGGATTAGAGAATGATGTGCATTAATCTAGATTTAAGAAATAAAAATATTAACTTGAAATTAGACGATAGAGCCCATATCCATAGAGGTTATCCCTTTGGCTGCCAGAGTCCTAACTAAAAAGTCAGTCGGTTTAAGTGTTTTAAAAATCAATTTAATGATGTTTTAAGTTTGAATTGATTCAGAGTTAAAAGGTTCAATTTATTGGAATAGTAAAACCGAGTTTTTATTATTAAATTTGAACAAATCTGAATTAAATCAGTTAAAACAGTACATTAAAATATATATATATATATGAGACAGGAGTTTGGAGAAGTTTCTCTGGGCTAGGGGAAGAAATAGTTGAGATTGAAGGCCGGCCAGATAAAACAACGCTGAATTGGAGCCACAAAATGCTGAAAAAACTGCTGAAAATGTCATATGATACTTGTTTGATCGCCAAATTTGACACCAAAACTCTGAAGACTGTATAATTAAGAGAGTTTGAATAAATTTTAGAGTCCTTAATTATGGACGGAGTGGACAAATATTTATGGGCAAAAGCCCTTAATTTTCAATAAAATCTCCTAATTTTCAATGAAATCTCCTAGACAGCCTATTATAGGCCGATCAAAAGCTCTAGAAAATAATGTACTCGTAGAGAGTTGTAGTAAAGAGTTGCAAATGAAATGGAAATAGTTCGGTTTTGAATGAAAAAATCGCTATCAAAAATTGAATCAAAATAATAGAATCAAAACTAAATCCGATCGAACCCTAAGAAAAAACCGAAACTAAATTTTCGAATTCCATCGATTTTTCTATTATTTAAATTTAGATTTTTCTATTATTTAAATTTAAAATTAAATATATAATAAATGCATCAATCATATGTCTACAATTGCAATAATTTAGTTCTTCGATTGGTTTCGATCAGAGCTAAAACCCATCGAAACCTATCCTAAAACCAAATTGAAAATCAAATAACCCGAACCAAACAGTTCGGTTTTGCATTTCAATTCGGTTTTTTCGATTTCCTGCTCAGTCCTGGATGCAAGTGCAAAGAGACATTAAAAAAAAAAAATCGTGTGATTAGAAAATGATGTGTACTCTCTTCAAAATCGTGCGATTAGAAAATGATGTACTCTGGAAAGTTGCATATGAAAGTGCAAAAGGACATTTAAAAAAATCATATAATTTAGAAACTTATTTGTTATTAATTTAGAAGTCTTGTTTATTTAATTGTTAAAAATTAATTTATTTCGCAACCCTCATATATATATATATATATATATATATATATACATATGGACAAAATTTATAAAAATATATAATTTTTATACACTATTATAAGCCCTCCATATCTCCACTAAACAATTTTGTACACACATCATGTCGCATCCAAAGTGGTACACACATCATGCCGCATCCAATGTGGTATCGGACAATGTCACATTATTTTATTAATTTTTTTTCTTGATATGTTTTCATAAATAAAATCGGACAATTTCTAACGTATCCAAATCACAAAATTCAAATCAAATTTATTTATATTCATGTTTATATATTAACAAATTAAATTATTTAATACAAAATCCGAAATTTAATTTGAAATAGAAATTTAATTATCATGATACTTTTTAAACAAAAGTGATATTAAAAATTTAAATCTCACAAATTCAAAAATCCTATTTAATAATTGAAAATTGTTGAATCGAAGACTGATTAACAAAATCAATCTCTGTTTAAATTTAAGATCCCAATAAACAGTATCGATTACATAACATTAACCTCTCAAAACTGTTTTTTGATCACAAAGTCCAGACTCCACAGCTAATTCAAATCTATTTTCTACAAGAGAGAATCCAAATTTAAAAGTTTGATGTCAATAAATCCAAAATCAAGCCAATAAAAAAAAACTCCAAAACCACTAAACAATACTAGTAGATGAATCAAAAGTCGCAAGATCACAAGGACAATACAGAAAAACATACAATATTGAGAAAATATTACTATTTAGAGCAAAATAGAAATCAAATTCGAGAAGGCGCATCTCGTTGCTGGCCATGAAAGTCATAAATTTAGAGAGATTACTCAAGAAAGATGGATCAAGATCTACCTTATGACTTTCATGACCAGCATAGAAAAGCGGCTCCTCTTGCAGAGATCTGAGAGAGACGGTGGCCTCTTCGCTTCTAGTTATAGGATTCGAAGTAGGGTTTCCATCTAGGGCTTCAGGTTTAAATCCTGCCGACTTAAAATTGGGAGAGGTCGGTAGTTAATCAGAGCCGTCCATTGAAACTATAGACGGTCAGTGATTTGGTTTCGTGTTGTCATCAATCAGCACCGTCCGTTTATTACGATAAGCGGTTATATTTTGGGGGTGAATTGGAGCCGTCCATAGAAAAAGCTACGGATGAGAATTACCCGAGGGGGCTGTTTCCCTTTCTAATTTCAGAACAGATAAAAAAAAAAAAAAGTATTTTTGTCATATATATCTCTTAAATTTTTGATATTTTTATTGTTTAATTGGAGAGAAAATTTAAATAAAAAAAAATATTTTCTTTATTTTTTCTTTTTATAAAAAGAAAATAAAAAAAGTGTTTTTATTGTTTGATTGGAAAAGAAGCTTCCGAAAGGGAAATTCTAAGCACCACATTTTACTAGTTAGTAAAGTGATTTTCACTATGCAACATAAGGGAAAATGGTGCTCACTGGCAAATAGGGTGCGCATGTAGTACTTCCCTTAAGAAATGGATTTTTATTTTATATTTTTTTGGGTTTGGATCCAAATGAGCGGGGTAGAGTGGGCAGTTTCTAAAGGAGCACACCTTTTTTCCTATTGAGCCCTAATTGTTCGGACTTCAAAAAAACCTTAAAGGTGGGCTCACTAGGAAAAATGGTTTGCTCCTTTGGAAACTCCCGTAGAATCTCGCTGTATGAAGACCCATTTCCAATGGGAGTTTCAAAAGGAGCACACCATTTTTTTAGTGAGCCCATTTTTCAAATACCCAATTTTGAGGAATCAAAAGTAAAAAACCCCAATTTTGCATTCATCCCACCACCTGAGCGTCGCCGGCGCCGGCACCGGCACGCCACCTTCCTAGTTCCCGTCTAAATTTGAAGAAGGAGCAGATGAATCGATCTGTAGAGGCTATCTCTACTCAATTCCAGGTTGGCGCATTTAATTTTGTTTGCATTATTGCCTAGTTGCAGAATATCCATAATTTTATTCTCATTGATATATTATAAAACTAATCAAAGTAAATTTGTGTACCATTACTTTACATAAGGGGTGTTCGGTTGCTTGTGTAAGTATGTTGATGCAAGTGGTGCTTTTCGCTATTTGGTTGCAATCACAGTTACAAAAGTTTGCAATTTCAATTATAACCATTTACACTTTTAGTAACTGCAGTTGTAATAAAGAATTACATAAAACACTCTTATTTCTCTGATCTCTTAAAAATAAATAATTAATATTTAAAAATTTCTTCGAGGCTCTAGTTCCCACTTGTAACTTGTAACTCCTAAACCAAACAGAGTAAGCAACATTTTCTATTGTTGCAATTTCAATTGCAGTTATATAAATTTTTGCCTGCAACGTCACTTGCAAGCCCTAAGGCATTGCACTGGTGCTACTGTTGGAGCTGATTAATGCCCAAATCCCCATTGAAAGTAAAAGTACTGTTTTTGCCAGTTTTTGTTGAATTTTTTTTAGTATCTCTACTTTTTTTTGTCATATCAGCATCAATTTCGTATTGTTTGTGATGCAATTCTGTGGTAATTTATGTATGCGTTGAAGACGAAGTGTTTGTTGCCATCATCAACTTTCAACACTTTTGTTGGGAATATTGTGTATCTCGCATCATATCTGAAGCATGAAACTGTCCAACTGACTGCGAACCCAAAAACCATTATTAAAACTGTATCAGGACATATCTACTAAACCTAAGCTTAATTGTTTATAGTTATTGACAAGGAATCTATGGCCTAATTTTTTCTAATTCTGAATTGGTATATTGGGTTACGCTAATTGGATGTTTTGGCGATAATTTCTATATTGTATATGTGCAAATGTTTAATGTTGTTTGGTAATATAGGTGTTCGAGTAAGAAATGTAAAATTTCATTTAATCTGGTATTGGCATATTTGTGGCACAAAAAAGATTCTAATTCATGTTTTGCTGGTCATCGTGTTGATCTATCGAAAAGTGTGACTGAACAAAAGCTTTTATTTTTGGGTTAATTACAGTCAGACCCCTTGTAGTATAGGGGTCTGTCACTTAACACTCCTGAAATTTGAAACTCTAAAAAAATTCCCTGAACATCTTAACGACGTCAATGTTTGGACCACATGATGTGCATGTGTTATAAAAAATCTAAAATACCCCATTGACTCCTCCTTCTTCATACTTCCCCTAATAATCTCTCTCTCAGTCATCATGCTCCTCTATCTCTCTGTGCAAGCAGCAGCAACAGCAAGTTTCAGCAAGCAAGCAGCAACAAGCACTGTTGCTCTTGCACGAGAGAGAGGGAGAGGGAAGAGAGAGAGAGAGGTGTGCTGACTTTAAAAATTGGGTGGGTAAAATAGGTATTAGATAAAAGGAGTGCATTTTAGTATAAAAGTGAGTGATAATAACCAACTGTCCACTAACAATTGTAACAGTTTATGGGGCTTTTTAAGAGTTTCGAATTTCAAGGGTGTTAAGTGACAGACCCCCCATACTATATGGGGTCTGACTGTAGTTAACCCTTTATTTTTTTCAAGTGGATCTATCTGGGATATGAAGGCCCCGCCCAAGGTTCAAGTCTTCCCATGGGTAGTTTTCGATGGATCTATTTTTACTTGGGACAACTTACAAAAAATAGCTTAGCAGGGACCCAAATGTTGCAATCTTTGTGCCTAACTCCCCGTCGAGTATCAAGTATATTTTTGTTAGCTATAGAGGAAGTTGTAAATCTGTAACAGAAAGCCAATCATGAGAGAATTACACTTCTTGTTATAACTTCTATGACACTTTTTCTCATTTCATTTCTATATTTGAGGCCAGCTTACATAAGAACATCCTTGATTGCCGGCCATCATTACATTTCAATCATGAGCCACGAGCCGATCCAGTCAACTCTTTATCAATCCTTTTCTCTAGTATATGGTTGTCATTTAAGGAGCTGTTTACTTATTACCCTTGATGAAGTGGAACCTGTCTTGTACTTGCAATGTATGTGAATTGACAAACTGATTGCAAAAGAAACAGAATGTCAGTTTCATCAATAAATAATACCTTTACAAGATGTGAAGTATGAATATGAAATTGTTGATGTGATAGTTGAAATCAAGATTTTAAATATCGGCTGATACAGATAATGATCACATATATAATATTGGACTTGGGAGTACTAGATAAGTTATTGCCATATAATATTAGTATGATATTGCCAATATTTTCGATATGGCCGGTACAATACACCTGATACTTGCTTGGTTATAATAGCATTTTTTTTACCCATTAAGGGATTAATGTAGTTTTTTTTTGCCATTAACTAAGCAGGAGCATGCATAATATCAAAACAGACTATTTAATTGAGAAATTTACTGTTAGAAATAAAATTATAAACCTCAACTCTCAACACAACTTTGGACTTTTGGTGAAAGTGAAGGGACATTATGATAGTTTTAGAGCAACGCAGATTCAATCTTATTGGGAGCACATTGTATTATTTAAATAAATTGGATTTCCTTTTTCATGATATTAAGATTTAAATAAACTTTTTTTAATGAAATATTGGATCTGAATACAATAAACAAAAAGCAAAAATTAACATTTAAGTTTTGAAAGAGAGACATAACTTGCATGTGACCTGAATAGCTTAACTTGTATTACTCACCTCTACCCGTAAGTCTAATGTAGTTGCATGTATTCTTGCATATCCAAATTTAGAAATCCGTGATAAGCTCCAACTTGCAGCCTACATCCACCAATTAAAATGGAATAAAAGATAATTATAAATTGAAAATTTTATATATAATGAGTAATACTCATCAAATTTAAGAAGATATAGCAAGGGTCCTAGTTTGAGCTCCCATGAGATAATACTTTGCTAGTTGCTACTTAACGTAGTCATAGATGAAGCTACAATGTCCAAGATTAATTAATCATGAGAATTCTAGTTCCATATTTCCATGATATATAATTGAATTTGGAATTTCCCAATTGAAAAGTCATTCTATTTAAGTTCCATTGCTGTTTAGATGACAAAGTAATCCAAAATAAACTTTAATTCCATAAAATTCATTTCATAATGGAAAGGATGGTGCTTAGCATCTAAAGTGAGTAAATTCAAAATTTTGAAGTTGTTTAGATTTCTTTTGAATTGAGATAATTTGAGGAATTGAAATTCTGTACAAGATCAAGAACGGAGATGAGAAGAGGTTACTTACATTACTTAGAAAGGAGTCCAGGCTGAAACCTGCCATTCCTATAATGGCATGAACTGGAGCAGTATAATTGGTGTTATCATAAGTATCCACACCATCTTTGTCTTGAACTGGCATTCCTTTGCATTCATTTTGATAAACTGCACATGTTCTCTCATAGTTGTGCACATGACCAAAGAAAACCAAATCCACCTAACCATCGGCCATCATATATAGTTAGCATTGGAAGAAATAAATTATTTACTTTTTAGAATGTCATTCTTATTGTTCAATTTTTGAGAGAGAATGAAAGAGTCGTGTGGAGTGGATAGAAAAATCTTTCACTAACTGTCTTCTTAATGAGAAATTTCTTGAGTTTTTAAGCTTTAAGAAATACATATATCATTAAAACTATAGTGTCAATGTTTTTTTAATCAATTGTACTATATGAGGCAAACTAGGTACCTATAAAAGCTTGATGTTTGTTCATATGAAGCAGTGCACTTATGTACTGTGTTAATATTTTGGATTAATGTATCCCATAAATTTTATATTTTTGTATAATTCTTCCATTTATTGAGTATAAATCACCTTGTTATCCATTAGAAGTGGCTCAACAGATTTAACAAAGTTAGGGTCCACAGCTGAATTTAATACGTCTGAATATGTTGAATACATTGGTCTGTGCCTGTCATCAGCAAAACATGAAAATGAGGCAAAACATATAAATATTAAGAATCTTACTATAAGCGTGGGAAATATTATGTGTGTGTGAGAGCATGGAAATCATTGTTCTAAATGTCGGAATTCAAATATTAGAGATATATCTGATGGAAAATTCCATATCAAGTGTCGTATGTCATGTGGTAATACAAGGATATTTAGTAAATATCTAATGTTATGTCAATGGTGAATATATATGTACTAAACAAATTCTTGATTAGGCAATACATTCTTAAATTGTTTTAGGCCATGAGTCTTAATCTTCTCTTTCACTTTTGTATTAATAGATTTGATAACTTGGATGATGGGGACATTGAATGTTTAGGATAGTTAGGAATTACTATTTAGGTTTATTAAATTTTACTGATATTTACCAAATATTTATTTTTTAATTGCATGAGTGGTATATGTATTTTGGCCTACATATAGCCATGTATGAACAATTAGTTAATTAGAAAATTATTATGTAGGAAATTTTATTTCCTTGAGAATATATGATTTGCTACTCCTATACCTTTCATGTGTTTGAAATAGTGATAACGGTAATGTAACGTTTTGCATATATAGTGTAACGCATAATATAGATTACATAAACTATTTAATAAAATAAATATAGAACTATATATAATAATTTCTAAAAATTAAAAATAAATTAAAAAATTCTAAAAAAGAACAAAAACCATTCGATAATAAAATATTCAGAGTTTTTAACAAGGTTTACAACAATTTTAAGATTTTACCTTTATAAATAATATTAATTTCGAAGCCATAATTTCAGTCATTATCAATCAACAAAAAGATTTTTATTTATTTATTTCTGTTTCGTTCTTCACTAATGCTGTAATTTATATTTTGTAATATTCAATTTGTATTTTCTAATGCTCGTTTTAGCTCAGATAGAATCAACAACAATTAAGAAAATTCAACAATCAGAAAAAAATTACAACAAGTAATAACAAAATAATTAGATATCAATCCTGCAAGTAATTAAACAAGTAAACAACAAGTCATTTAGTAAAAAAAGTTACATCAATAACAATCAATACCAAATAGTTTGCATTAATATGGAAATTACTCAAAAATATAATAGAATATTATATAACATAACATAATATAATGTAACATAATGTAAAATAGTATAAAATAAGGTAAAAAAACGTACTGTTAAGATGCACTAAGTTATTTTCTATTGAGATAATGTTAAGCATACATTAGGTATGATAATGCAATATAACAGTTTCATAATGATTTATTTTCATCATTGGTGGGTTATATGTGAAAGTAGGCGTGTGATTTGCCTGAATGTAAGATCCAAATCTTATCCCTTTTCATGAAACCGTATTTCTTTTCTAAGTGCATAAAATCTCTAAATTCCCACTATAAAGCTCTAAATCACTTCCATCATGCATCATTTATATCATGTTTAATATGCATGTGATCCTTAATCCAATGTTATCAAGTTCGCTCAAGCACTCTCGTACCATAATCCAATTCTTTGTAAGATTCATGGTGTATTCACTATCTAAATTATCAAAACTGGTGACCTGAAAAATTAAAGAAGAGAACTAATGTGCAGTTGAGTTCAACAAGTTTTTTGATGTATTTATGTATAGTATTTAGCCTTTGTATCCATATTTACTTGCATAATAAACACTTGGTTATTGAAATGACATAAAAAATGCTCTCATCTGTACGATGACCCTACATTCTCATCCAATTAAGCGTTACTTGTTTGTAAAACGTAGCGCTTAAAGTAGAACACTGTGTACCATACCACAAACCGAAGCGTACTGATATTCTGATAACATTGTCTTGATTTTTTTTTTTTTTTTTTTTTGCGCACGTATTAGCAGATTTGATAACTTGGACATACCGGTCACCTCAATCATGATATTCTTTATAAAAGAAGATGATTGTATGGTTGACAATGTTGACTGCAATTCCTGTACTAACTTAGTGTCCAATATATCAGAAATAATCTGCCATAAGTCAACATTATATCAGCAAATATCAGCCAAAACAATATCCAATAAAATTTGAATATTGTTGTAGCCAAGGTCAAAAAACAATCGAAGAAGTATACTTCTTCCTTATAGGGATGCTTATTTTTCTCTCTATATTAAGATGTAGCTGCAACTTCACATTTGTATTCCCATGACATACATATTGGACAGCGTGGAATGAGTATTTTGTGACTTTTATGAATTTACATGATTAGCTATTTGAGATTATTCTATTGGATGTGGATTGTTATTTTGTAGGAAATGCTTAAATATTGTTGGGAGTATAGCTCTTCATGGTTTTTGTGATTTGTTAATATACCGATTGTGTGTGTACTGAGTTATTGTGGATGTGAATGATGTTTTTTGAGGGGTATGTGGTAGACCTATGACAGCCAACATAAAACATTGTCACATATTATGACATGAGCCAAAATATGAATTTCGTTGGGGCATTTAAACGTGATCGATCCGGCGTGATTCTCTTTTGGTTCGTATAGCCTACCCCAAGTACTTGGGATAAAAGGCTTAGTTATTGTTATTGTCCCGTCTGTGCAACCCTTAGAGAGAGCCATTCTATAATATGGATGTAGAACTAGCAGTATTGGTGATGCCTTGCTTTTTCGGGATAGTCGACAGATTCAAGGCAATATGCCGAGGGGAGAAGAAGGAAGTTTTCCACCTTATTTATTCAAAATCAATGTAATAAATATGTAAGAAAAAGCTATAGTAGTGAGATTGTTCAACATATTAAAGTTTATGGCTTTCTGTGGTAGACATAATGATTTTAACACCAGAGGCTGCATCTCCTAATTTAGAACTAATTTCGTCTTTTGTTTAATTGTTTTTTTGTTGTTTTTCGCTTTTGTTTTGTTTTTTTTTTCTTTTTCTTTGGCTAGGTAAGGATCTTAGAACTAGGGTTGAAAAATCAATTCCCCCAGCTCTCAGAAATGCAATGTGGAGAAAAATTGTTATTGGATTGTATGTGTTCTTTTGCAGAACAATCATGATATTTTAAATCATTTGCTAGTGATCTAGCATATGCTTGGAAGCATCATCACTGTTTCTGGCAAGAGCATGTTCTTTTAAAACCTATAATTCAATCTTGGCCTAAATTGTTTAGTACCACTAAGTTCAATTACTATTATGTTCCAATCTACACTACTTTTGTTGGCAAGAATTTGACTAACTTCTTAAAGAATGAAGAACTTATAATACTTTTTATAGCATTAGTAGAAGGTATAGACCATGTATATGATAAAAAGATTGTTATATATAGACTAGGATCACCGTATTTGTAAGTTTTGTGAGAAGAAACAGTGAGAAAGTATTCAAATTACATCTATAAGACAGCTCAAGAGAAATTTGACGTAGTTACCCCATGAAAATTGTCCATGGTGTTTTTGCTCGATCAACGGATTGCAAATCTTGTTTGATCCATTCATACTGGAAAGAAGCATTGTTATCAACTTGGATTGGATGAAAAATATGGTCTATCTAAAGAACTAATGTATGTATAATAGTTAGGCTCACCTGCTCTGAGTTCTCATCCCATGGATGCTCTGTAGATATTACAGTGAAATGGACACTTGCTTGCTCGATTGAGTACCATGGCTTATCACGTGCACTTGTGGGCATTGGGAAGTAGCTTTCGTATGCTACTCCACACTCTCCTCCAGAGTCTGGTGTTGTATATACAGATCCCGAGTCTGCATAATCTCTGCATTTGATATTCATGTGTTGGTAACTTTCATTTATGGCACTTTTGTCTAATTTATTTTTAGTGATTAATTCATAATGATTCTTTCACTTATAAAACATTGTGCAGATGTTTTGAAACTCGAGGCTTACCTTTCATGGTTACCTATTGCCGTCATGTAGGAAACATGGGATGCTACTGGAGTTATAAGACTCAGAAAAAAATCCCACTCTACCAAGAATCCTGTTGCATAACTTATGTCCCCAATATGGAAAACTGAATCCACTTCGCCTTCTGAAATTTCATTTGCCATAGCTTCTACCACAGCACGTGATCCTGGCTGCGTGTATATCAAAACATGAGGTGCAAGGTACCATTAAAATGTTGTTCCTTCTTCTCTTTTCTTTTTAATATTATTGAAATGCAAAGAGATTCCCTATGGGAAAGCATGAGTACATAATTTATAGCATGCAATGAATTTGTTACTTGATGGTACTGTACAAAATTAGATAGAAGTAATGGATCTTAAATAACAGAAAATTAGTATTGAACCATACTTGAAGGATCAACTCTATTGGGACTGAAAGAACAAATAGGGACAAAGAGCTTGTTAGGATAAGAAAAAGAGAGCTGTGTTTCAGTAGTAAATTGGTTTATTACGTACAATTTTTCTCTCTTTCGCTTATTATTATTTTTTTCTTTCTTATTTTTGCCTGGGAGGAAAACTGATAAGCTATATTCATTTCCTTACAAGAAAGAACTGGTAAAATGTGAACGCGAAGATTTTAAATAGTGCTAGGTACTGACATATCACAAATATCATATGGGATTAAGTACGTGACACACCAAATAATGTCAGTTCGATATTCCTGATATTTTTGATATTCTTCTACTAACGATACCATATTTTGATGCCATAAATTATCAGCCATTACCAATACCTCGACTTGCGAGAAAATATGTTTGGCCCAAGCCAGAAAGAGGTTGATCCACTTCATTCTCTTGGCAAAGGATCTTCGCTTCGCAGGAGCAACAAAAACCACATATCGCTCTTTCCTTTCTTTGTTGTGCACCAATTCCAATCTTTTAAACCTTGTCCAAGATGATTAAATTTCACAAATATATTACTTTCCTATAACTTGAGATTTAATTTTAATTATGAAATCCATCTCCCTTTTCATTTTGTTTGTCTCCAACTAATTCAATAACTTGAGATTTAATTTTAATTATTAAATCTATCTCCCTATTCATTTTGTAACTAATTCATTTTTGGGATGGCATAGAAGTTATTTTGTGTACTCATGAATAAGTGGAGTGCTACAATTTAGGAATGTCCTTTTCGACCTTTGGCATATATAATGCTGTAGGTATCAGTGCAATTTCTCATAGCAAATTAAATATTTATTGGCCCCTCGTTCATTTTCTTTTCATATCCAAGAGAAAACTCCTCGGATTCATGAACTTAAAGCCTTAAACTGTAGAACATATAAGGTAAATTGTCCTATCTATTGACTGGCTTATCGCAGTCTGTGGAG
This sequence comes from Dracaena cambodiana, assembly GCA_036321105.1. Lineage (NCBI taxonomy): Eukaryota > Viridiplantae > Streptophyta > Magnoliopsida > Asparagales > Asparagaceae > Dracaena > Dracaena cambodiana. The sequence goes on along the minus strand of JAYEPQ010000001.1, from coordinate 39,533,354 downwards.
TGCCCGTCTTCTATAGAGTTTTCTTAGGCGAAATTTGGCACTAGAATGTAGGGTGACATGAGGTTGGCATCTGGCTATAAAAGTCCCTCAAATCCTTTTTGGAGCGTTCGTAGTTCAAGAGCATTGACGCCACTGTCATGTAACCATATCCTTGTTGAATGTGTGTTTGACAGCAATACTTCTTAGACACGTCTAAAAAACTCTTATCATCAGTTTATAATATCTTGATTATTAGAACTGTGGAAGGAACATTTAGATAGATTCAGCATTATACTCTTATATTTTCGGACTATTTGTTTTTCGCCTTTTGTGAAGAATCAATTCAAACTGGACAAGTAAACCAGAGTAAGGTGCCGATGGACATAACTTAAAGCATACCTGAATGTAATGCTCAACAGATTCATCTAGTGGAGCTTTTCCCATATCACCAAAGGCGAGAAATGTTAGTTCATCTGATCCTGCGGCCGGTGGGGTCTTGAATTGGATTTGGTCGCTCCAACCAACAGAATTGCTAGATTGCAGAAGTTTCAATGTTAGACTTAGAATTACTGTATTAATGCCCAAATTCTGATAATATGTGAGATAGCTATGACCATAGATTGAAGGACCCCAAATTAGCCGATAAAGTTTTCTTTACTGACAATATTTGACTTGAAATAGAAACTGATCCTAGTAAGAAGAATGTAACGCAAAAAGCATTTAAGTTGGGGTATTAATCATCCTACATATTTGACAAGACACAAAATGCAGCCAGTATTAATCTCTGCTCAACTATTTTTATAGCCTTTCATATAGGTGTCTCAAAGTAAAGTTAGCATCGTCTCTAGATATCAAAAGGTTATAATTTTTTTGGAACTTTATTTTAATTTTTCATGTGATCAAAGGCTATATTTAGGATGGGAACCTGGGACTTCCTGTAACACAACCCCCACTCAGTTTACCACTGCAAGGCCTCATTTGCATGTTTTATAACATTAATCAACCTACTGGATTCACAATTCATGGCAGTGATACTTTTCTTTGGTAGAAAAAGATGTTACTTGTTTTATCCTTATTATCCTGTTTCAACAGGCCTAAAAGAATGGTAACCTCAGTATTAACTTTGTTACAGTTTAAATACTTTAATTGATTTATTGCCCTCTCATCCTTGTTGCCGAAATTGCTTATGCATCTATTTGATTACTGATAGCTAAAGTTTACCTGCCATATCTGTAGGAGTAGGATTGAGAAGGTTTGAGACCACTCATTACAGCTGAGTGGATGTATCCAGGATCATGCCACCCAAAGTCTTTGGCAGGACTTGCTATTGTACCGCCTAACAAAAATAAAAACATTAAACATAGAGATGGAAAGGATAATTCATGTAATAATTAAGTAAAATATAAACACAACCTAAAATAATTCTGTCAGGGCTTTGCCAAAATGATAGTAGAAAGAAAAAACTTACATGGTTGTCAGGAAAGCCTTCTTAACCTGTTAAAAACCTTTTCTTTTGGTCTAGCATCCTGAAACATTTGATCTAACCCCCACCTGACCTTTAACCAGTTTGCTTATAATTTTCACTAAAATCTCGGCCAATGATTTCTAGTGTAAACCCTAATAACCAAAAAAATCACCCACTTGCTGCAAGAAGGCTTCTTATAGCACCCTCACTCAAGAAATTTCCTAAAGGAAAGAGAAACAAGAAGTGCCTCAAGCATATGAAAGTTTGGAGAACTATATTCTCAAAAATCTGAGTCAACCGGGTGGTAAACAAACTTTGCTATATTATTAAGGAAGAGGATTGAAATTATCCACCTTATTCAGTGGAAGAACAAAAAGAAAATGATATCCTTATTTTTTGTAATATAGCCATCTATTTTTGTCAATTGTAATTTTCTCATATGTTATAGTGCCTGTCTGACCCTATGTTGGGTGTGCTTAGAGAGTTGGCTCCCAAATAGAACTTTTCTTTACGATTAAACTTTCGCATGGAGCATTGATGGGTATCTTGATTGGTGTCGATACTGATGTCTTTGATGTATTGGACACCCGCACTAGGGACTTCTCTCTGTCAGTTTGGTTTTTATGGAAATTTGATGGTTATGTTCAAGTGATCAGGATAAGTTTATATTGTCCGAACTAGAGTGTCCAATGACAGACTTGTGGAGAGAGATTGAGATCTTACAGCTTTGTGGGAATGTTTTCTAGGTTATAGGCAGGGACTTCAATGTGGTTCAGCTTGCTAACGAAGAGGGGGAGATTTTAACTTCAGGGATAGAGAAGTGGTCAATAATCTAATTAGCAATCTAGAGCTTATTGATGTTCCTCTTTTAGGCAGGCAGTATATTTAGTCTAACATGAGAGTTGCCCCATGCTGGGCTAAACTTGATAGGGTGTTTATATCAAATATCTAGGATACCAAATTTTAATCTCGTGACAGCGATTGTTATCCGGAGACTAATATCAAACTAATGTTTAAAATAGCGATAATGGTAATGTAACGCTTTGCCTTTGTTAGATTATGTCGCATATAGCGTAACGCATAACGTATGTTATGCAATTTCCTATTTATTTGATAAAAATAAATATAAAACTATATAAAATAATATTTATACATTGAAAAATAAATTTAAAAATATTTTAGAAAAGAATATAAAACCACTTTGTAATACATAATACAATAATTTTACATTTATCTTCACAAATTATATTAAACATGCAATCGTAATTCCAGTCATCATTGAAACAAGAAAATAAGATTTTAATTTTTTATTTCAATTCCAGTTATTATCATTGTTGTAATTTGTATATTGTAATGTTCAATTTATTTTATTTGTAATTGTTGATTTCAGTTCAATTAAAAAATTCAATAGAGTCAATAAATAAGATATTTTAGCAACCAAAGAGGAATTACATTAAGGAAATAATCGCAAATTAATAAGTAGTAGTTCCACAAGCAATTAAACAAATTAACAACTAATTAAGTAAGAAAATTACAGTAACTCCCTAATAATCAAAATAGTAATCAATAATAATATAGAAATTACTGAAAAAAAAATAATTGTAAATAACGTAATATAACGTAATTTAACATAATATTACGTAATATAACGTAAAATAGCATAAAAAACATAATGATACGGTGCACTGAGTTATTTCCAGTTGTTACGTAGCATTGGAGTTTCATTAGGTTACGCAACGCAATATAACGGGTTTCATAACGCGTTATTTTCAACATTTATTTTCGTTTTGAGAAGTGGTTGAATCATAGAGAAGTTAGTGACCTCATTAGAGAGTTGGGTTCAACCAACTACTGCCATGATGTAGCTGGGAATCTTTACATTTATCTAAAACAACTTTGAAGGTGCTGCAAAAGTGGGAGAAGCAATATCTCAGGGACACCAGATTCTGCAAAGAAACCATCATGAGGAATATAGATGACCTAGAAGCAAGGAAGAGGTTAGGCCACTTCAACCATTCGAGAAGCCCACCTTGGTTGTTCCAAAAAGCAATTAGGAGCTTTATAAGGAGGAGATCATATGGTGACAACACAAAAGGTGTAAGCGGCTGTAGGAATGCGATACCAATTATGGCCTTCTTCCACAAAACGAAAGTATGTGGAGACATATTAATAGAATTCACACTCTATGAAGTGAAGAAGAACACTTTGGGGGTGAAGATGCATTTTAGAGTTAGCTCGAATAGCTCACCTAGGCAAGATGGATACCTCTAATTTTCTTTTGAACCTTTTGGGAGGAAGCTGTAATAGATCTTAAGGACCTGGTCGAGGAACTCATAGTGAGGGTCACCACACTAGTCATAATCAACTATTCCCAAGATGTGCTTCTTCCTCAGATCTTGTCTTCCTTGAAAGGGGTATCTTAGACCAATATTGAAAATAACGCATTATGAAACCTGTTATGTTGCGTTATAAAACCTAACAGAAAGTCAACGTTACTTAACAGTCGAAAATAACTCAATACACCGTAACGGTGCATTTTTTTATGTTATTTTACATTATGCTACATTATTTACAATAATTTTTAAATAGTTTTTATACTAATTTCGATTATTTATTTTGATTGTTAGCAAATTACTGTAGTTTTTTTCACTTGACTTGTTGTTTAGTTATTTGATTTCTTGTGGCATTGTTAGCTTGTACATACTTATTTACTTATTATAATTTCTTTCCAGTTACTGAAATTTTTTTGTGCTGATTAAATTGAATTCTCAACTAATTTAAAATAAACAATTAAAAATAACATAATTAAGTATTACAAAATATAAATTACAATATTGATAATAATTGAAAATAAATTTGAAATTTTGTTTTCTTATTTAGATGATAACTGAAATTATGAATGTGAATATAATTTAATTTACGAAGATAAATATGAAAATTACTGTCAAACTTGTTAGAAATTTAGAATGAATACTGGGATATAATTTTTTAATATTTTCTTTTGGAATTTTTAATTCAATTTTCAATTTATAAAGTTTATTTTATATAGTTTTATATATTTTTTAAATTAAATAAATAGAAAATCACGTAACCTACGTTATGCGTTACGCTATATGACCTAACAGAGACAAAACGTTATGTTACCGTTATCGTTAATTTAAACATTGTCTTAGTTACTAGCAATCTTAAGATCATCACTAAGATTCTAGCTAACATGCTATCTTCTGTCCTACAAAATTTGATATGAAATATCAATATAATTTATAGCCGGAAGAAATTTTTTAGAGGGAGTTACAGTTATCTAAGAAGTTATCGGGTAATACAGAAAGAGAAAGCGTAATGGCTGCTTGTTGAAGCTTGATATTGAAAAGGCATATGATATAATTAGCTGTGAATGTTTGGTAGAAGTCTTAAGACTGAGGGACTGGAGAAGAAACTAGATTCTTGGAGAGGTTATTGGTTGTCCTTGGGCGGGAGGATTGTTTTATTGAATGTTGTAGTCTCAGCCACCCTCCATTACTTTGTTTCCTTCTTTCTCTTGCCTAGGATGGTAAGCAAGAGAATAGATCAGACAGCAATAGATTTTTTTATGAGGCTATGAATAAGGGGAAAATGAAATATCATCTAGTGTCATAGGGACAAGTATACTAGTATAAAGATAAAAGGGGTTTTGGACCTTTGCAATTTCTACTTGGACTTCCATGGTCATATGTGGTTGCACATTATTTCCATCCTTGAGGGACGTTAAAAAGACTCTTAACCTCCAAGTATGGTCCGAGAAGAGGTTATTGACAGTCCAAAATCCCGTAACTCATCTAACAAGTCTAGTTTTTGGAACGGTTTAAGCCTATCTTAAAGACGCCGACAATGCTAACAGTTCACCTCAACATGCACATCGTCATCCATCGGAGATAGACCTAGATGCCGCAACCATGGAGGAGGTCGAGGAGGAGGACCACCAAGGGCACGAGGAGTGATGCACATGCTATCTACCTTCTCACCATTTCCTTGGATAGTGATGGCTTCTTAGTTGTTGTATTTTGTTCTTTTTAAGGTACTAGTTTATACTTTGGTCCCTGTGTTGGAATCACTTTCTTATTTAGTCTAGTGGTAATCTTGTTCTGTTAAGTCTTATTAATGGGATGATGAAGGGTTTTAACTCGCCATAGTGGTTTAAAAAAATATATATATGTTACCGTTGCAGGCAAAGAAAGGTCAGATCAGCAGCAAGTGAATGCAAAAGGCTAATGGCTACGGAAGCTTGAGTGCCAGAACTCACTGCACATGTCATTTTGTGTAAATGTTGTAACAGCTGAGGTTGCGGACTTCCCCTCTCCATACTGAATCTGTTGTGGGCTCTCGTCACCACTGACCCATGTTACCCTCATCTAACAAAAAAAGGTACAGCAATCATTTCCTTGTGAAGTTAAATACGTAGCTTATTCTCACAATAGAATACTTGAAGAATATCAACTTACAGATGTCCCTGTTGAATCAATGCTCGAAAGACGGCCGTACAGAGGCTTATTTGGACTGGCAAATTTCAAAGGCTCCGATCGTTTCAGTATACAAGGTGTGTCGAATCCCCCAGTGAAAAACACAAATTCCAGGTCAGTTCTGATGTTGACGAAATGGAATGTTATGGAACCACTGCAAGTCCGCACCGTGCAGTCATCCCCTTCAGTTTTACTGCATTCTGACTTGTTGCAGCTGAGGTACGACGGGTCATTGCTTACATATTGAGCCTGTGATTTTCATCGGCAAGTCATATACCTTTTACTTTTCTCTGTATAGTTTGCTAAATTCATATGTACATGGACTCTCTAATTTTGTTTATAAGTTATGTCCTATTGGCCTCACATCAAGCATCCCAAAGTTGATAATTCATGCCAATATGCACAATATTAAGTTATTAGTCTAGCGTGCAGATTTTTTAGTTCTATTCATGCTCAGTCCTGTAATGCCCAAGTTTCCATTTTTCTATCAAATTATAATATGAATTTACATTCTCTAGATTAAGCAATCTCTTATCTAGTAAAATATTACAGTAAGAGGAGTTACAATGATTTTTTGCCTTTTAATTCTCTCAAGGAAGAACCTATTGTGATTTGTTGTATACAGTTTAGTCCAAGGCATTTTATGCCAATGGTCAAAATTATAGTTAAACAATGGGCTTCACCTTGGCTCAATATATACAACTTCTTAAGGCTATAATGTCATATGTTCTGTTTTCGTGGGAGAATATTCTCATAATCTAATATAAATTCAATAATCATACGACAATGAGGAATAAATTCACCTTGACAGGATAATGGCAGAGAAGTGGCAGGCTGCTGAAATCACCAGTTTGCTTGTACATGAACGTGTCCAATGGACAATCAGATACACTGTGCATAAACCATTTAAACATTATTACCTTTAAAAAATAGACACACACTATGTATGATGTTACTAAGTTATAGTAAGGTTTCTTACTCTGACTTAGAAGGGGAGATCATGGCAACCCAATCGGACTTGTCAGGTATGATGACCCCGCTAACCGTGACAGTAACATTCCCTTCATCAGGCAACGAGGAATCCATGCTGACATTGATGGCAAGGTAAGGGTTTGGGTCTGGGCAATCGCCCAAAAGCCTCCTGTTCAAAACCCTAAACCCCGATATCCTCGTGTAGTTGTAGAGTTCATCAGTGGAGCCATCAATAAGAGTTGGAGAAGAAGCAAGTGAGGAAACAAAGAGAGAGAAGAACATAAGGGAGAAAATCCAACAAAGCCTAAGAGTCCCCATGATCATGAGAATTTGTTTGTTGCATTGTCTTTGTTGTGCTCTTTGTATATGAAATTTGTGAAGGATGTGAATCCGTTCTAGATGATCTCACACGGACAGTTCTATGTAAAAGTGACTGCAATTGTGGATTTTTATGGATGCCGTTACCTTGGTTCAATGGGGGATAATAACTAAAGGGTGGTTTATTCTTGCAAAGCATGTGTGAATGATTCTGATACCCTTTGTGTTTAGTTTATAATAATTAATCAAATATGGTAGTCTCCGTTAAGATGTGGCAGGCTAAGTATAGAAAAAGACATCGTGATACAAGCGATGGCAATTCAATTGGGTTGGCAAAGAGAGTAAAGTTTTAGGATTGGCAGTCTTAATGGGTTGGGTTTGCATTATGATATTAGTTGATGGTTGCAAGTGAGTCCAGGTTATCCAAATCTGACCCAAGTCGAGTCTAGTTTTACTGCGACCTGAATTGTTTTAACCCGAAAAGAATTAGTTTTAGATATGAAGTTAAGTTGAAAAATATCAATCTGCTAGAACTTGACTCAGCTACTTGCAGTTCTCGCTGTTGGAGTTTTTTCCCCCCTCCTTTTGTTTTAAATTTATTTTTCATTAGCGTATCTTGGTTTCTTGAAGCACTAAGCAAATTCTTCTGGTAATGTGCAGCCAGCCTCCAGTATCCATCAATTGTTGGAGAAAGCCACCATGGAACTCTTCTGTTGAAAAGGTCAACTACTTACGGAAACGATGCTTTTCTCATACGCCATTTTTTCTGGTATATATTTTTCTTCCAATTAGTAAAAATGTCGGGAGACGTCCATTGCCTTTTCGATTAGAAAGCTTATGCTCATTTTGATTTTCTTGTTCCATTGTATATTTATTTCTTCTTCTTCTTTTTTTGTATTAATAGAAACCAGTATGCATGCCTTCTATAAGCATCGGTATGTTACTTAAGTTTAACGTGATACATGTCTATGTAGAGGAGATTGGTTATCGTAGTTGTGAAATGGAACTACAACTATGAGAAGACAATGCAGCCAACTTAACAAAAACTAAAACAATGTAGCTAGTAGTAGTAGAAGCGTAGTCGAGGAGTCTTCGATTTATTTTGCAATGACCAGAGTCAATTTTACAGTATGGTTCTCAGAGAACTTATAAGTACAACAAAAGAATAGATTCCCAAAACAATGGATGTTACATCTGAAACCCAAATGTTTTATTCTTTAAATATATGTACAGAAATAACTGTATATCCCTTGCCTCAATGGTAGCTGAAGTTGGAGAAGTTTACATATTCGTTCCTCTAATCAGTCGAAATCTATCTTGTACTTCTGCAGTATTTGAGTTCACAAACTGAAAGTACCAAAAGAAACAAAAGCTATCAGTTGAAACTTGGACATACTTAGGAATAGAAACAAGTCCAAATAAAACAATATATAAGAATATTCGGTGGAATTTCTTAAGGTTTTTGGAACTACCTAGTATAGACTTAAAGTACTAGGTGATAGCTGTATAGGTAGCTAGATCTCTATAATTTTATCCTAACAATAACTTAACAATCTTTTACAACCTAAAGATATCATGGTATCATCTGTCATGCAACAGGCTAAATTTATTTTTGCTTATGAAAAGGTAGTTTAATAATGAGTTGAATAAAAAGTTGAATATCAAATATTAATACTGATAATTATGTGAAATTTACAAACAACGATGTTTTTAGCCATAGAGATGGAAGGATCCTTATGAGTTATTAGTTGAAAAATGATTTATCATTTTAAATCAACTATTCATGAAAACTAAGTTATCCATAATTATGCTGGAGGTCAATTCATCGAGTATTTTGTATTATGGAGCTACATCGGTATGGTAGCAATAGCAGAAGTCGAGCATTTGGACTGACCTCTACCAAAATGTCTTGCTTCGTTGTGTGCACTCGTACATAACCAAATTCCGCGATTCTTGCTATGCTCCAATCCTTAGCCTTCATAAAAATAAGCAACAAATAGGTAAATTGTATTATATATGCATGACAAACTGTTTCATTTGTCTAGAGTTGAAGTTGGAAATGGAATTTCTTCAGATGTGGGCATTGGGCAAATAATCCAAAAAAGTTCTTTCTTTTGACTTATAATTCAAACATATTAATGGTAAATGGGATCTATGGTTCACATTTACAAAAATTCATTGAATTATACAGCACAAGAAGGATATCTCATTTACCTTGCTCGGGAAGTTGTCTAATCTAAAGCCAGCCATTCCGATGATTGCATGAACTGGTGCAGTATAATTGTTGTTGTCATAAGTATCAACCCCGTCATTTCCCTTTGTTGGCATTCCTCTACATTTACTTTGGTAAATAGCACATGTTCTTTCATAGTTATGAACATGGCCAAAGAAAACCAAATCGACCTGACAAACACAAAAGATAGCGGTAAGTTAGTAGGAAATAAACCATATCTAATTAGTTTACTCTATTACCATATTAAAGCATATTCGTGTAGAAGGTTAAGTATTAGAAAATTCAAGATCAAATTACACATTTTAAAGTCAATTAATTTCCCCGTTTTAACCTCAAAAGAAAGAAACTGGCATGTGGATCTAGAGCTCTTCTAAATGGAGTGGATATCAATTACTAATATTTTATTAACTTATATTTATGAATATGATTGTTTTAAGGCTTATTTATGGTTATAATAGATATCTTTTTGAGGAATACACAAACAAAAACATGGATTCTATTTGATGAATGTATCACATTAATATGTGCTGATGCAGAATTTAAGTTTGGTCTAATTTCTCATATATTTTTCGTTGAATATCAAGATTCAAGTATAGTTGAGAAGCTCTTTCTTGCTCAGATAGCCACACAAAATGCTTATGCTAATGGACTGTGGACCAAATGTACTATCAAACAACTTTAATTCTCCCCATATGTAGGCTTTGAGCCAAATGGGAGGTGTTGGATAAATGGAATATCAGAAATAAAAATCAGATGGAAAGATATCAATATATCTTAAACAATCCACAATTAGGTTTAATCCTCCCAGGAATTTGGATAGCAGAATATCGGCAACATATTATCATAGAAATATGTTAAGCCTCCAGAGAATAACATGAATTAAAATAGTTTATAATTAATTACAGATTTCTCACTCAAAAAGACTACCCACGATTGCTTTATGAATTCTTACTCTTGTCTCATAGCAGATATGTGACTATCGAAGCTATGAATATTACTACATTCTTCCCCCTTTTTAGGCCCTCGTTAGAGGGGCACAGTAACAAATTAACACTTCACCAAACTATGTGAATATTCTAATCTCCGGTAAAATAATAAGAATTAAAATAGTTTATAATTAACTATGCATTCTTCCCTTAAAAATATTAGGTATAATTACTTTATGGATTCATAGGAATCATTATAAACTTCGCTATTTCTTGTCTTATATCTGATAGGGGACTATTGGAGGTGGGGGTATTACTGAGACCATCTCAACTAACTGATTTACCTGCAAACTTAAGCTAAAGAGTTCTTGGGTTAAAATCTAGAGAATACTATTATTTATTATATACAAAATTAACTAGTAATATTTAGTTTTACCAAGACTACAGTCATAAGTCTTCTTATTAAAACATACCTTATGGTCCATTAAAAGCGGTTCAACAGATTTGATAAATTCGGAATCTGCATCTGGAAGTATACCACCATGGGAGGAATACATGGGTCTGTGCCTATACGAGTCAGTTAAATACTAGTTAGTTAAACCAGCTGAAATCATCTAATCAAATAAAAAAAAAAAGAAATGTAAACTACTAAACTTATCTACAAGAATCAAAAAGATATCTAATGTGTAGAGGCATATAATTGGTATTCAAAAACATGAATAATCAAATTTCAGAGAAATCAAAAGATATAATCATAATCTATTCTTGAAACATATGAATCTCTAAAGATCATTCTCATAAACTAGATAGCTTGTAGTTATTGTTATTCATAAACTTACCCCATGAATATCACCCAAGGCGTTCTCACTCTATCGACAGATGCCAAGTCCGCTTTGATCCAGTTATACTGATTATATAGAGGGAAACCAAGAGTTATTCTAGTGAGTTCAACTAGTATGCTGATGACTCGATCATCAAAAATAACAACAGTGAAAAAAAGTAAAAAGCCGACGAGTTTACTTGCTCAGAATTCTTAGTCCACTTGTGCTCTGTGGATATCACAGTAAAGTGAACGCTAGCTTGTTCAATTGAGTACCACGGTTTATCCTTGGCACTTGTAGGCATGGGGAAATAAGTCTCGTAAGCTACTCCACACTCACCACCAGAGTCTGGTGTTATGTATACTGAACCTGATCCTTCATAATCCCTGTCAATCTTTATACTTTAGTTTGTGATGGTCACATGATAACAGTCGAAAGTATAGCTACATAATTCTTTGATCTTAGCTTAGACATCAATCTTTGATAACTTGAGCCTTACCTCTCGTGGTTACCGATAGCAGTCATGTAGGGTACATGGCTAGCCAATGGAGTTATCAAATTAAGGAAGAAGTCCCATTCTACTAAGAAACCAGTGGCATAACTTATATCCCCGATGTGAAAAATTGAATCATAAGTTCCTGATTCAACCTCATTTTTCATTGCTCTGACGACGGATAATGATCCTGGCTGTAACACATCAAAAAAAAGAGAGTGAATCCGTGATTATGGAGATTCATTATGTTTGTCTCTCTCTCGAGGAAAATTCCAAGTGTAGCAAGAGTCTTAGGATGACATACCTGAATGAAATGCTCTACGGATGCGTCGAGTGGTGCCTTTCCCATGTCACCAAAGGCAAGAAAGTGCAACTCGTCCGACCCTGAAGCAGGTGGAGTTTTGAAATTTATTTCATCGCTCCAACCAACAGAGTCACTGCTCGAAAAAGAGAGTACTACTCAGTAAACCATACTTCATAATTTCGTTTTGTTCAGATATAACGACACAAGTTTGATTTCAGATCAATAAGTTATCTGATCGTTAGGCAGATCAATAAGAACTTGAAGTCAAAACGTGTGTATATTGTAGAGAATCAATAAATATTACAAATATGGAATACGAATTTTACCTTCCATACTTGTATGTGTACGATTGAGATGGTTGAAGCCCAGACATTATAGCTGAATGAATATATCCAGGATCATGCCATCCGAAATCTTTGGCTGGACTCGCCAAAATACCACCTGATAGAGAGCAATCAAGCAAATAAATACTTGTATCATCAATTCTAATATCTGTATATATGTAGTTATGGCACTTCAATTTGCGTGCACCATGAGATGCAGGTTCTTGAATGTCAAATTGAAATAAATAAAGAAAATGAACTTACTGCACATATCCTTTTGTGTAAATGTCGTAACATCAGAAGTCATAGATTTTCCATCTCCATATTGTACTAGTTGTGGGTTTTTGTCTCCACTAACCCATGTCAATCTCATCTGTAAAAGTTTAAAAAACCCAAAGAAAAACAATATCAGCACAATTCCTTGCTAGCACACCATATAGTTTCACATTGATATACGAGTCATTACTGATGTTGCCGTCGAATCAATACTTGACAGGTGGCCGTGCAGTGGCATTGAAGGATTGGCAAAGCTGATGGGATCTGACCTCCTCAGTATGCACGGTGTATCAAAGCCTCCAGTGAAGAACACAAACTCGATGTCTGTTCTGATGTTAACGATATTGAATGTTATCGATCCATTGCACGTGCGCACTGAGCAACCGTCGTCGTCTTGCTCTCTGCACTCGTTCTTCCTGCAGCTCAGGTAGGAGGGATCCTGGCTCAAGTATTGAGCCTGTATTGATCAACAAGCATTGTACATCACGTCAGTTCTTTAAAATGATTTGAGCATGCAGTTAATCTAAAATATCGAGAGAAGTTACGGAGCGAACCTTGACAGGATAATGGCAGAGAAGAGGCAGGTTGCTAAGATCTCCAGTTTGTATATAGTAGAAGCCATTCAGGATGCAGTCTTTCGCACTGTTGGTGAACGATGAACACGCAAAATGCAACCAAAAGAAGCAAAATCAAAATCAATACTGGACATCCACCGAAGCAATAAGGACTCATCAACCAGTACTGAAGCTTACATACCTTGAGCCTGTTGGCGATATCATCGCAACCCAATCAGACTCATCTGGGTCCAGAACCCCGCTGACGGTCACTGTGATGTTAGCTTCGTCCGGCAGTGGAGAATTCGTGCTGACATCTATGGCGAGGTGCGGGTTTCGATCTGGGCAGTCGAATAAGAGCCTTCTGTTGATAACCCTGAAGTCGGATATCCTTGTATGGCCACTGAACGCATCTATTGATCCCCCGAGCAATGGAGAAGACGAAGAACAAGAACAAGAACCAAAAACGAATAAAAGCACGGCAATTGAAAGATACAGTCGGCAATATTGAATCCTTGAAGTTGCCATGAGGGGAATGAGATTTCTGAACAATTGCAGAATTAATTCCCGAGTTTATATAAGCATCAAGAGAATTCAAGCAATAGGGTGGCTCTTTAGAAGTTGTTATCCATTTGAGTTTTTTTGTGATAACGTGATGAAAAGGACTTGGCAACTACGTGCATACTCTACTATATGAATGAATGAGAATGAGGTTAAGTGATCGAGCTAAAGAATGTTAAGTTACGTAGCGATGGACGAATTCAAGTTACGCACACAATAATAACATACAAAATAAGCTTGGCTTGCGATTGTAGTGTGAAATGATTGAATGTGTTTTCAAAGAGGGAGAGCTTGAGTTCGGGCTGATCAATGGGAAAAGATTTATTAGTGTGCCGAAAAAGTAAAATATTGCCGACTCCCATGCCTTCTGAGCTGTTCAGATTCAGTTAAGGGAAGACTTCAGCATCCAAACTTCATCGCATGACGCATTTGAAATATTCTCAACGGATCCAATATCCTGTTTTCTCGTAGCACATGGATCGAAATCGGATCGCTTGTAGCTTTATTATTGGAGAGTTTAAAGGGTCAAATCTTGAGCACACCACTTCGCTCAGTAAGCTCACCTTAAGTCCCCATTAGTTTTTGTGGTCATGTTTTTTTTTTTTTTTTCTAGGTCAGGGATTGAATCCCAAATCGATGTTAAATCTGTTTGAGAACTAATTTTCGAATGATGTAAAAACCATTCAGAGACTAAACCCGATCCAAGTGGTGTGCTTTAATAGAAATTTTATAAATACGAGACTTTCAATGTCCCAGCCTTAATTTGCTTTTCGGTTGAGCCAAACTTGGTTATGTGTTTACTCTTTATGTATCTCCATTCTCAGGAGACAAATCAAACATGCACATCAATCTTGGTATCTACGAAATATTTCTAAGAGATATGGAGACATCTAAGAAATATTTCTAAGAGATATGGAGACATTTAAGAAATATTTCTAAGAGATATGCGTACATATAAGATTTAATCAAACATGCACATCAATCTTGGTATCTAAGAAATATTTCTAAGAGATATGGAGACATCTAAGAAATATTTCTAAGAGATATGGAGACATCTAAGAAATATTTCTAAGAGATATGGGTACAGATAAGATTTTATTTATTATTCTTCCTAATCAGTTACGTTGTTGCAAACTCTGCATCATAAGCACGCGTGGTTTGGCTTGTCTTTGTGGAGCCGATATAGATTTTGCACCTCCACAAGTGTTAAAAGGGTTCACATTATTATTTATTATTCATTTCTGCTAAAAACATTCACATTACTGCTTGTTGCAATAGCTTTAAGAGAGCTTATCTACAGAAGCCAAAATACTCCTCTCTCTGGTCAAGAAACAAGAAACGTTGCGTTGATGAGTTGAGAACCTTCTGCTTGTAAATGGTTGACGGTCATTTTATTTTATTTTATTTTATTTTATTTTCTTAGAAAAGATGATGGATAGTTCTCAACGGATAGCGAGGCTATTAATTAATAATTATTAATGATTGACCAAGAAACGATATAACCATCGAAGCGTTTGCATGTGGCCAGGCTTTGACAATTAGTTCTCTTGATAAGAACGTGTTGCGCATGAGTTCTGATTTCAAAGGCCATTTTGGATTCTCTCGGCCTGTAGTTATTTACGGTCGCTTGTGGCAACTAATATTTGTGCTGTTAATTGTATTAGTTGAGCCTATTGCACTTACATTATATTTTAAGCTTGAAGGGAAAAAAAAAAAAAAAAAAAAAAAAGTTTGTTTCTGATTGAAGGGATGCCTACGTTTTGTTTCTAAATGGTGATGCCCAACTGATCCTTTGTGCCTGAAAAATGAAAAACAAGTTCAATATAACTTAGAAAACTATACCATCGTCAGAACTGATCCGGTCCGTACTCTAGACCATTAAGAAATTGGATTTTGGAAATACCCTCAGATTATATTTTCTTTAGTTTTTCAAATCCAGTCCTTTAATAAAGGCCCAATGGAAGTAATTTTATTTTGACGGTTGAGCTTCTTGTTTTTTTCTCCAATCTTTGCACCTACTTTCAGTACAATCTGATTGGGAAAATTCTATTTGCACATGGCATTTTACTCTTAGCGCCCTGGTTTCTCTTTACACCAAACTCATATTTTGAAATAATACCATTTTACTTTCTACGCCCAAATTTTTTTCCAAAAATACCCCTTATCTTTTTCTCTAACTCCTCTCCCGTCCATTTCTATTTAGTAAAAAAATATTTTGGTCGGGTATTAATACCCGACCAAGAAACATGCTGGTCGGGATTAATACCCGACCAGCAAGCGAAGTCTCAAAAAAAACTAATTAACGATAAATTTCAAACAAATACGTATAAAACCTAAAAAATTTTTCAAATCGTACCTTAGATTTGTTCTCTGACATCAATTACATGTTGGAATTTTCCATTTGCATAAGAAAACTCAAATGCAAATTCCAAACTCAAATTTCACTTGTCATGGTGAAATCGAAGAATTTAAAATTCTTCTAATCTTTTCAGGGACGTTAATATAAAAATTTTTAAGGGGTCAAGAAATCAAATAGATGATTTTGTAGGAGATGTGTTTTTATTAAATACCAAAAAAAATCATTAAGTGTTTTGGAGAGAAAATAGAGGAAGATGAGTCATAGTTCTAAATTTTAAAAGTTTTAATTTGGAATTTATAAGGGTAACTTAGTCTAAAAAAATAATGGTAAACTTATAATTATTTATGAGTTTTAAAACTGTGAGTCAAAAGTAAAATGCCGTGTGCAAATAGAATTTCCCATCTGATTGTTATCGATTTTATTTTATTTTCTCCTTCTCAATCTGCTCCAAATTCCTATTTTCTCTTCATCTCTTTCTCTACTCGTTATCAAAACTCCATATCTCTATACTCTAGAATCTCAACTTAATTCTCAATGTTCAATCACTCTTCTCCTTCTCAATTCTTAATCTCTCTCCCCCTCTCACTTCGCAAACTCTCTCGCTCTCTTTAGCAGTAATTTATAGCTCAGAAAAACTAGAAAAATCAAATGAGATTTCTAGTGAAAAATAATATTTTCATTAATTAGAGCTTGTTCAAAATTTTGCTTTTAGGCCCCGACTTTTCATGGTACGGCTCTAACCACCAGCAGCAAGAACAACTAAGCCTTACATCCTAAGTATTTGAAGTAAACTATACGAACGAAATCATATAGAAGATCTTTCTATGTCCATTCCTATCAGGCAATATGTTTTCATTTAAGCTCTTAGCATCCATATCTTTTCGTATCACCTCCATCCATATTTTCTTTGGTCGTTTATTTACTCTTTTAACTTATCCTTCACTGATAAACTCCACTCATCGAACTGATACATTTATAGGTTTACGTCGCACATGACCGAATAATCAATGGCAATTTCCTCACGCTTTCTCTTCTATGGGAGCTACGCCCGCCTAGTAAATACAATACATAGAAAACTATATCATTCCTTAAAGATATCAGATGGAATGCATTCTAGAAGACTTAGACCCTTTCTTGAGAATTTGTTGGGGATATTATAACATCATAAAACACCCTTTTTTTTTTTTTTTTTACTTTCAAGCATTTATAGAAGATTTAAGATATGGTAGATTTCAATCTATAGGAAAATTAAAGGCAATATCTACACTTGCACATGGCAACCTAACCACATATACGTCAACAAATTTCAAAAGTCTATCAACAGAGAAAAGTAGCTAGGGAGCCTTTATATCTTAATTAATTAATATATGCCAAGGGAAGAAGAAGAAGGCACCTATGTTTTGAAGGTGAGACTACTTGGCACTGACATGGCCGAGATCAGGAAAGGATTCATTGATGATATCCAAAAGTTTAGGGAGCATGCATGGGATCATGTAAAGGTACCTTGAATGACATTCAATTGGCCAATATGGATACACTTGGCCAGCTTCTAATGGACAGCTGTGTAATTAGCAAAAACTCGGAACCTCTTATAAATTAAAAAAGAATAATGCGTGAGCTCTTAGTTCTTGTGCCTTTGTCTCTCGATTGAAGAGGATGACAAACAAATCTTGAACGCATATAAATAAGTGGTGGAACTTAACCCGGTAATTTTCAAATAGTATTTACCGTATTATATTTAGATTTCTATTTAATTAATTCAAAACGAAAAATAATCCAAATTAAAAAAATAAAAAAATTCTAATTTGAAATGGATTCTTATTTAATGTACTATATTTTCTAAATGGGTTTGTATTTAATAATTAATTACTAATGAGAACTTTAAAAAAAATTCAAAATTCTATTTCCTGTTGCAAACTACTCAATTTTAACTTTTTTTTTTTTTTTTCTTTGGGAAGCTATTTCCATTTTAATGCATAATCTAAAAACCTAGGGCTCCCTTGCATTGGGCTAGATTTTGGCCCAAAACAAGCATAAGTAAGGTGTTGATTATTTTGATGATGTTACTAGAAAGGGCTTTTCTATTTAAGCTAATTACCTTATTTTACGGTCCCGATATAAGTAAGATTGATTACTGATATTGAATTATATCTATTTGCTTCCGATAGAATCTTGCAATCAATAGAATTTGTTAGTACAAAATCCTTTCTGTAAGGAGTAATACCCAAGCAAATGTTAAAAATAACGCGTTATAAAATTCATGAAACCTAACAGAAAGTCAACGTTACTTAACAGCCGAAAATAACTCAATGCACCGTAACAGTTCGTTTTTACGTTATTTTACGTTACGTTAAGTTAAATTATGTTATATTATGTTATTTACAATAATTTTTAAATAGTTTTTATATTGATTTCGATTATTTATTCTGATTGTTAGCAAATTGCTGTAGTTTTTTTTTCACTTGACGGCTTGTTGTTTGATTATTTGATTTGTTGTGCCATTGTTAACTTATACATCTTTATTTATTTGTTATAATTTCTTTCCAATTACTGAATTTTTTTTGTTATAATTTATTTTCAATTAGTAAAATTTCTTACTTGCTGATTAAATTGAATTCTCGCAGCTAATCAAAAGTTAACAATTAAAAATAATATAAATTGAGCATTACAAAATATAAATTACAATGTTGATAATAATTGAAAATAAATTTAAAATCTTGTTTTTTTATTTAGATGATAACTGAAATTATGGGTGTGAATGTAACTTAATTTATGAAGATAAATATGAAAATTACTATGAAACTTATTAAAAATTTAGAATTAATACTGCGATATAATTTTTTATTTTCTTTTAGAATTTTTTAATTTAATCTTCAATTTATAAAATTTATTTTATATAGTTTTATATTTATTTTTATTAAATAAATAGAAAATCGCGTAACATGCGTTATGCTATATACTAAATAACCTAATAGAGATAAAACATTTGTTACCGTTATTGTTATTTTAAACATTGAACAAAACTATCATGCTCACTTCATTATTTTGTTTCGTATACGAGAGGTGATGGAAGCTTCCTTCAGTTAGGATAGTACAAACATTAATAAAGTATGGTAAGGGAAATTTTATTTAAGCACGGTAATTTACTCTTCACGTCAAAATTATTTTTTATACTAAACTCTTATTTGAAATATCACCAATTTACTATATATGTCCAAATTTAACCCTTTCCCCTCCCCCGTTTTCATCCGAGCATCTCTCTCTTTCTTCGACTTTCGTCCGAACATCAGTGCTTCCCAAACTTAGTCCTAAAATTTCCAACCCTGCTCTCCTTACCTGGCCTCTATTTCGTTCGCCCACGTCTCCACTCAGAGTGTCAGAGCCCTTGCATGCTATGTTTTGCATTGTTTCTCTATCGATTTTTCATATTTCATGTGTAATACACCCTATTATTAAAAATTTAGGTGGTTTTTACATTGTTTTAGGTGTATGTTTCCTATAAGGCTATAACATCTTTGTTTCCCTCAAACTTTGTTTCCCCTAAATTCTTCCAATTTTTTAAGAAAAGCGAACATAAAATTTTCAGGGAGTTACGAAAATCAAATGATGAGTTCATGGGAGATGTATTTTTTTTAGATTTAACTACCAAAAGGAGTTTTTTTTTTTTTATTTTTTTTTTATTTTTTTAAGTTTTAGAGATAGAACAGAGGAAGAAAACGATAGACAATATTTAAAATTTGTAAGAACTCTTAGAGATTTGGAATTTTAAAAAGATAACTTATTAAAAAAAAAAATAGCAAACTTATAATTATTTGCAAGTTTCTAATCCATGCGTGAAGAATAAATTTATGTACGTAAACAGAATTTCTAAATTATTTCTCATATCACAGATTTAGGAGAATTCTTATTCAGATCCTAATTTAGCCATTTTGGACCCTTAATCAGGGATGCACGTGCTATGTCGTATGTTTGGTCTCCACAAGACAACTCATGTGCTAAGCAGACACTCTACCCTCTTCGACCATGTGGCATCTCACACGCCGAGAGTCCTTCACTGACGTCGGAGCATGTATATATAGGACACATATTCTGGAGCCACAAGGAAGCTACGTTTTCCCAACATAATTATTATAACTCATCAAGTTTATGGGCTCACCTTCGATTGAATCCAATGGGCTTAATCATATTGGGCCCCCATATTAATAGCCCACTTACTCACTTCGGGAACTTCTAAAGGGGCACAAGATTTTTCCTAGTGAGCCCAGATTTCCTAGTGAGCCCAGTTTAAGTTAAAAAAAGGGGAGAATTTCTTAGTGAGCCCATATTTATTCCCAAAATACCCTTCACTTATATCTCTCATCTCACTCTCTCTCCTCACTTCATCTCCACCGCCCTCTCCCTGCTCTCCTCTCTTCTCCTTCCCAAACCCACCCCCCCGCCGCTCTCTTCTCCTTCCCAACCCCCCCCCCCCCCCCCGCCGCTCTCTTCTCCTTCCCAACCCCCCTCCCCCGCCGCTCTCTTCTCCTCCCAACCACCCCCCCCCTCCCGCCGCCCTTCCCAACCCCCCCACCCCCGCCGCCGCCCTTCAAAACCCGCCGCCGCCCTTCCCAACCCCCTCCGCTGCCACGCCCCCCCACTCGCCGCTACCTCATTTTCTCTCTCTTGGTCTCAGATTTCTCACTGTAAGTCTCCTTTAATTTAATTTTAATTTTATTACATTTAGTTTACTCTTATTTGCTCTGAGACTGCTCTGAAAACTGAGAATTTCTTGTTTGGTCTGATAATATTTTAGAATGAGGAAATTCTAAATGAGTACATTTTTTTGTTAATTATGATTTATAATATTTAGATTATAATTATGAAGAAAATATAATATTGTAATCGTAGTTGTAAAATATGCGAAAATATAGTTTTATTCTAATTAAAGATGTTAATATTAAAATGTATTAATTAATTTAGAATTTTAATAGTATTGTCCTAATTGTTGATTAAGTAACAAAGAACGGTTTCAGTGTCTTTAAATTTTAATATTACACTATCTTGTAGGTAAAAAATCTGATATTTGTAGCAAATAATATTTTGTTAATACTTATTTACACATAGAAAATTTACTATTTTTATGCGAATCAATTATTGTAAGAAATATCTTTGTATTGCATAGATGGTTCCGGCAGAATCTTCTCGCATTCGACCAACTACTTCGTTAAGGAGGAAGAAAGCAGCATCTCGACCACAAATCTAATGCCCGATACGAGAGAGATATCGAAGTGGCCATAGATACTGAATTAAATATAGAAACTCCGAATTTGATCAGATATGATAGTGCAAGACTAGAAGAAGAGAATACTGATGCAGGAGGCTCTCAAGATGATCTTCATGAGTTAAATTACCGAGGTCCAGTTGATTTATCAGTACTGAAGAGTTTCAAGACGCACGTTGCTTTCCTGATGCACCCAATTAGATTATATTAGTTGTTTTTTTCAAACAAGGAGACAGTGATTAGATTATATTAGTTGTGTATTGATATGGATGTTGTAAGGAATTTCAAGTGACCGGTGTAATTGTTTTTTCAAACATTTTGAAGAATTTGTAGAATATATGGTTTTTGTTTGTAATGAACCCTATTATTTGCTTTTTGTTCGAGGAATATATACACTACGTTTGTTTTTGATCTTATTTCTTTAATTTGTACGAGATCTTGTTTGTTTTATACGTAGGGGATCTTATTTATAATCTTCACTATATTATTGTATCGGTTATTGTATCATTGTATCATTGTATCGGTGTATCAGTGTATCATTGTATCGTTGTATCGGTGTATCAGGAGTATCATTGCATTTGTATATCAGGAATATCATTGTATCGATGTATCAGTGTATCATTGTATCGGTATATTGATGTATCAGTGTATCGGTGTATCGGTGTAGTAGTGTATCATTGTATCGGCGTATCGATGAATCAGTTTATCCATATATCATTGTATTAGTGAATCATTGTGTCGGTGTATCATTGTATCATTTTGCTTCATTCACTATATTTTTGTAATAATGTATAATTAGTTGTTAATATAAGTCCGTAAAGTGACGTTGAATTGGATAAACTAATGATATATCAGTTTATTATATAAATAGAGTGGGTGAGGTGTCCGGAATAGCAGATCGAATCAAGTCCCTGTCCGGACTGACAGTCCGAACAAGGGAGACCTGAACAAGACTGGTCTGTTCGGACTGTGAGTCCGAACAGGACTGGTCTGTTCGGACTGACAGTCCGAACGGGGCGTTCCCTGTTCGGACTGAGAGTCCGAACGGTCCTGACCCGTTCGGACTCCCAGTCCGAACAGAGAAGGCCCCGTTCGGACTGACAGTCCGAACGGGAAGCGCGAGCGCAAGCGGGAGCGGAGCCCTGGAGCGGGAGAAGGAGGAAGGGCAAAATGGAAAAGTTTTTTAAGGGTAAACTTGTTATTTTTTTAGAGTTATTATCTGGGCTCACTAGGAAAAAAGTTGTGCCCCTTTAGAAGCTCCCCTCACTTCCCGTGCTTCGTATCGTACACTCTGTTATAGAAAGAACACTTATTTCACTTTGTATGTCCAGTCATAGCGTGGCTTGGACCTGTTGTAATAACTTATTTCGGTGAGGATGACCTACCGCTGCCGAAAATGATGGCAAGGAAGGAGAAGAACAAAATGCGATGAGTGGCTAGTAGTTCCTTTTCTTTCATCTCATTTAATTTCTTATGATGGTGAGAGCAGCATGTCATAATATGTGACAAGCGCACCAAGCAGAATTTATCAATATAAGACAAGTTAAAAGAACAAAAGAAAGATCGAAGAAAATATGGATAGAGATGATACGCAAAGATATGTAGTCTAGAGATTTAAATAAGGAGATATTACTTAATAGAAATGAATAGAGAAGGAATATCAAAGTGATCGATCCAGCGTGATTATTTTTTTTTGGTTTATATAACCTATCCCAAATACTTAAGATAAAAAACTTAGTTGCTGTTGGTACGAGCAGCACGTTAGTCTCCTATGTAAGATTTTTTCCAAGCGGAGGAGGAGAGGACAGTGAAAGTCTTCAAACACACTGTACGCCCGAAAATTGCATCTTTGATTCCATTGCAAAAATTATTTGATTACAACGAAGATTTGAGATTACAAAAATTCCGAAGAATTACAAGAACGGGAATATTAGTTTATTCCCTTTTTTATGTGGGTTCGGGTGGCGGTGGAGTCTCGTTGCTGCCTCCGTTGACCGTCCGACCAGGAGAAGATGGCTCTGCTCTTTCTTTGATCTCACGAGCTCGCCCGAAATCTTCCCAAAGTCCAAGAATCCAAAAAATCCCCCAAAAATCAAAAGTCCTCTCTCTCGTTAAATTCCTGTATTTTATAAACCGAAGAAGCTCGAAATCCGGCTCAATTCTCTCCTGAAAAAGCGGATCACGGATTATCAGGAAAATAAAATAGGAAATAAAACAACGGGAAAACAACGAAAAACAACCCGCGGGATCGCCCCCGCGGGTTGCCACCCGCGGGAATCCTCCCGCGGGTGGCAACCCGAGGGGGCTCCCGCGGGTTGCAACCCGCGGGAGAACTCCCGCGGGTTGCTTCCCGCGGGGGTTCCCGCGGGTTGCAACCCGCGGGTGCACCCGCGGGTTGCATCCCGCGGGTGCTCCCGCGGGATGCTTCCCGCGGGTGCCCCCGCGGGTTGCAACCCGCGGGTGCTCCCGCGGGTTGCATCCCGCGGGTGCAACCCGTGGGTGTGCCCACTTAGCAAATTTAGGGGTTTTTTTTTTTTTTTTTTTTTAATTTATTTATTTATTTAATTATTTTTAGTGTCTACATAACCCCCTCCAAAGTTTTTGAAGTTCTGTATTGAACCGTACTGAATTTCGAAATACTTTGGATTTTTTAATTTTGGTTATAGACTTTTTAAAAGATTTGGTCGATAGGGATAACTGTTAATATATTTATTTATTCCATAACAAGCAGATATATGATTTTAACGTACTCATTAGAGGACAAGCAGAGGTATAATGTTAACGTACTTATTTTAGGTCAAGCAGAGGTATAATATTAACGTGCTTATTTTAATTCTAACCGTTCAGTGACATCTAGTATGACGAATCAGGAAAAGACAGAGGTGACATTAAACGTGTCTTGGAGCTTAACCTATTCAGAGGATCTGGTCGTGATAGGGTCAAGCTGACTAAACAGAGGTGACGGTTAACGTATTTAGTTTTGGAATCGGACTATCAGAGGTAACTGTTAACTTGATAGGGAGATGATTTTCGTCAGAGGTAATTTTCAACTTAACGATATCAAAAGCACGTTCATCAGAGGTTGTAATGTTGGACTTGATGAAGTGTGAATTTTCTTTTCTGTCAGAGGTGAAATCTTAACGTGACAGGGGATTTAATCGGATCTTATCTCATTTGATTTTGAATTATGATGTCAGAGGTATGATTTTAACTTGACTAATATTTTGGAGTGTTGCTTGCTCTGTTAGAGCAAAATGACAAGAAAAGTTTTACTGTCAGAGGTGAAATCTTAACGTGACAGGAGATTTATCTGATTAGGATTTTTAGCAAACCCCCAGCTATCAACGGGTTTGATTTGCCTTTACCAACTACCGTTTGAGTTGGGCTAGCCATGCTATTCCCCTCAGCATGGTGAGTTGTCAAGAATTTCGTTTGGGCTTAAATGCCAAACTTTTCCTGTTCCCTTTGCCTTAGCAGCTTAGGGCAGTGATGTATTCTTATATTCGGATAAGAATACTGTTGTGACAGATTTGTCGTGGGATTTTTAGCAAACCCCCAGCTATCAACGGGTTTGATTTTGCCTTTACCAACTACCGTTTGAGTTGGGCTAGCCATGCTATTATCCTCAGCATAGTGAGTTGTCGAGGGTTTCGTTTGGGTTTAAATACCAAACTTTTCCTCTTCCCTTTGCCTTAGCGGCGTTGGGCAATTCATACTTTTACCCCCAGTATGGTGGGGTTGACGAGAAATTTATTCTCTCCCCGTAGCCTTGTCGGCGTTGGGTAATTCATACTTTTTACCCCCAGTATGGTGGGGTTGACGAGAAATTTATTCTCTTCCCGTAGCCTTAGCGGCGTTGGGCAATTCATACTTTTTACCCCCAATATGGTGGGGTTGACGAGAAATATATTCTCTTCCCGTAGCTTTAGCGGCGTCGGGCAATTCATACTTTTTACCCCCAGTATGGTGGGGTTGGCGAGAAATTTATTCTCTTCCCGTAGCCTTAGCGGCGTTGGGTAATTCATACTTTTTACCCCCAGTATGGTGGGGTTGACGAGAAATTTATTCTCTTCCCGTAGCCTTAGCGGCGTTGGGCAATTCATACTTTTTACCCCCAACATGATGGGGTTGACGAGAAATTTATTCTCTTCCCGTAGCCTTGTCGGCATTGGGTTTTTTTTTTTTTTTTTTTTTTTTTTTTTTTTTTTTTTTTTTTGGGGTTTAAATTAACCGTCCTGAGCTCGTCTTGGAAATTGTTGTGAGCCCAAGTAGTACCTTTAGACCACGCACATTAAATGTGTCGGAGTTAGCTCTAACTCCTTTTTTGTTCAGCTTTGAGCTGAACTGCTCCAGCGTCAATCAACGCTTGAATTTTATCTTTTAAGATAAAACAATTTTTTGTGGGGTGACCTACAATCCGATGGTACAGGCAGTAATTCGGATCGTTAGTTTTCCCTACTTCTTCAGGTCTCTTGCTCTCCGGCAATTTAAGCATTTTGCGTTTGGTGAGCAGATTGAACATAGTAGCAGTATGTTCATCCTTGAACGAATACTGCTTTTGAAGTCTGGGCGACTTTGCTGTGTTGCTTGTAGTTGGCCATGGTTTCTGCTTCAGTGTACTTTCTACCGCCATTGCCGTTATGTCTTTCCCTTTTGAACGGGAAAAATGGAATGGAGATTCATTTGCACCTTCTCCGGTTGCAGACTGTTGCATTTCGAGACGTCGAAGTATTTCTTCGGCCTGTTCGCCCTGCTTAAGCAGATCCTTCCATGACTTGGATTCGACCGAACCCATCTTGTCTAGGATATCGGTCAACAAGTTATGTCTGCAGGTTTCCACAAGCGTATCCTGCGTCATGCCATGTGGGCATCGAACGGAAAGTTCTCGGAACCGCTCGACATAAGTTTTGACCGTTTCGCCTTCTTCTTGCTTCGCTGCTAGCAAAGATAATATGGAGACTTCTGTATCATCTTCAAAGAATCGGGCTAGGAACTCACGTTCTACATCAGCCCAAGATTTAATTGATCCCTGGGGTAGCTGCATGAACCAGGTAAATGCGGGCCCCCGTAAAGTGCTCGCAAATATCCTAGTCATAGTTGGATCATTCCCCATGAGATGTCCTGTCTGTGAGAGGAAATAGAAGATGTGTTGCTGCGGCGAACCTTTACCGTCGAATGATTGAAGATTCAACGGTTTATATTTTGCAGGATAGGGTGCGGTCTCCCATTCTACGGGATAGGGACGGACTACCCCCACCTCTTGTAGCTTTTTGCGATGAAGAAGAGCTTGTAATTGGTTCTCCATCTTCTCTATTTTCTCTGCGTGAGGATTGAGGATAACTTTCACTTCCTCTTCCTCTCTTGAATGAGGAGGCACTTCTTCATCTTCGTCTTCGCTGTCTTCATTTATTTGGACAGGCCGTTTTCCTTTCTGCCGACTAGAAATGGACGGCGATGATTGGTTCTTTCTAGTTTGAGCCAGCAACTCAATCAAAAGTTGTTTCATTTCTTCTATGGTCTCCTCGTGCTGTTCGAGACGTTTTTCTTGTCTCTCAAGCCTTTCAGAGACTTCTTCTAGAAGCGCGCCCTCTGGTTCGCTAGAAACTCCTTTTGATCCTGGAGTAATTTCTTTATCCGAAAGGTTGTTTCCGACAACCTTTTTGCCTTTATTAACCATATTTGATGAGGCAGCAGGTAGATCGGTTCCAGAGTATGCCTTTTTCACCGTCCGTATTCTTTTAGGTTCGGTGATCCGCTCAAAAACGGATTGTCTCGGATGGCACTCGCAGTTTGATAGAACAGCTGAGATTAACTGTTCGCATTGGCATTGAGGAGTATTTTGTGCAGAGTTCTTCTTCCAATTGAGGTATTCTCTCAAGTCTTGAGATATCTTCTTCTCTCTATTTGCATCTTGACGTATTTTGCGTCTCAAATTTGGTTCATAATACTGGAGAGTTTGTAATATTTCAGGGCTGAGCTCTTTTCCAGCATTAGATTGTTCTCCAACCCTTCTGCGGATTCTTCTGGAGTGTGTGCTGGCCTGCGCAGTTGTGCGGGCCTCGCACGCATCTGACTTGTTCTTCGGGATCTGGAGGATTCTATCATGAATATGTTCATCCGAAGAGAAATTTGAAGATCTATCCTCAGGTGAGTTCATGAGCACATCCTTATATTTATTTGTAGAGGAACGGGATGGTACATCTGAGAGAGTAACCAAAAAGTTAGATGTGCGCTGTGTGCTCACTGCGCGTGTGCCCGAATAGACACCAGAACCAACCCTTGATTTTTCATGCGGAGTGCAACCCACGGGTTGCAACTTGCGGTGTGCAACCCGCGGTTGGAACCGCGGGTTTGCACCCGCGGTTGCAACCGCGGGGTTGCACCCGCGGGGTGCAACCCGCGGTTGGAACCGCGGGTTTCCACCCGCGGTTGCAACCCGCGGTTGGAACCGCGGGTTTCCACCCGCGGTTGCAACCGCGGGGTTGCACCCGCGGGGTGCAACCCGCGGTTGGAACCGCGGGTTTCCACCCGCGGTTGCAACCGCGGGGTTGTCCCCGCGGGGTGCAACCCGCGGTTGGAACCGCGGGTTTCCACCCGCGGTTGCAACCTCGGGGTTGCCTCCGTGCGGTGCAACCCGCACTTCTGCCTGCGGATTTTTATTTTTGGAATTTTTATTTTTGGAATTTTTTCTTTCCGATGTTTCCTGATCTGGATTTTCCGAGCGCAATTTTCCAGAGGCACTGTTGAGGCGGGCCCGCTGTGCCTTACGCCTCAGGTTTCTCTTCTGAGAGCGGGTCAGGGACTGGTTTGACTTTTGGCTTGACTTTGGAACGGGCGATAACGCCTCGTAAATTTCAACGGGCGATGACGCCTCGTAAATTTTCATAGGCGATGACGCCTTTTGATTTCCAGTGGGCGATGACGCATCACCTTTTTTCATCGTCACCCGGCGATGACGCCTAGGCTCCGAATCAGAGGAGGAAAGAAATTCCTCATATTTTTGCTGGTCAACTTCTATGACCAGCATCTCAACCATTGAGCCAATCGGCACCCGGTCGGACTGCGCCACCAAATTCTCTGTGGTAAACAGAGGTGCTCCCACTGTGGTCGCCAGTTCTTGTACGCCCGAAAATTGCATCTTTGATTCCATTGCAAAAATTATTTGATTACAACGAAGATTTGAGATTACAAAAATTCCGAAGAATTACAAGAACGGGAATATTAGTTTATTCCCTTTTTTATGTGGGTTCGGGTGGCGGTGGAGTCTCGTTGCTGCCTCCGTTGACCGTCCGACCAGGAGAAGATGGCTCTGCTCTTTCTTTGATCTCACGAGCTCGCCCGAAATCTTCCCAAAGTCCAAGAATCCAAAAAATCCCCCAAAAATCAAAAGTCCTCTCTCTCGTTAAATTCCTGTATTTTATAAACCGAAGAAGCTCGAAATCCGGCTCAATTCTCTCCTGAAAAAGCGGATCACGGATTATCAGGAAAATAAAATAGGAAATAAAACAACGGGAAAACAACGAAAAACAACCCGCGGGTGGCAACCCGCGGGATCGCCCCCGCGGGTTGCCACCCGCGGGAATCCTCCCGCGGGTGGCAACCCGAGGGGGCTCCCGCGGGTTGCTTCCCGCGGGGGTTCCCGCGGGTTGCAACCCGCGGGTGTGCCCACTTAGCAAATTTAGGGTTTTTTTTTTTTTTTTTTTTTTAATTTATTTATTTATTTAATTATTTTTAGTGTCTACACACACTGATCTCTCCTCTAAAATACCTTTATACATACTGTCTAGCCACTTGAATGCTACCGGTCCAGTTGCACCTGCACCAGTCCTCCTCTCCTCTCCTCTCGTACAGTTGAGTTGGTACTCTACTCGCCGTTGTGTCTCTTCTTGTTTTTTTGTGCATTTATTCGTTACTTTATTTATAAGTTCAGACGAAAATGATGAACGATGATGATGAATTTTGAGTCACAGCATTTGAAAAGAAATAACAACCACTGGTAGCTAGAGTGAGCTTCCAGGAAATTGCACATCCAACCACTCACTTTTCGTTGGAGCTGGCTAGCTCGGGATGCAACATTGCAGCCCATGGGAAAAAGTCCCACCTTTGCCCACTTCGTTGACATCATGCTACTGCTATACACCCCCAAAATTAAACTATGGTTGCCTTGCCCCTTGAGTCACGCCATGGTTATTTGTATATCGAGGGGACCACAGGAGACGGATCCAGACACCCCAAGAACCAACGGAGCAGGGTGTCGATAGAGATCGAATTGTCCGGACAGCTTGTCGGTCGGGATATGTAGTGTAAAGTGTCCATGTTAAAGTGTGAGGATAGAGCCTTCAATCTAAAAAATTATATATAATTCGATGATAAAATTATACATGATCAAAAATATAATTTGAAAATTGTTCAGAGACTTAATATTGGCAACATTTTCTTAAAATTTTAAAATAACATTGTAGAAAAAACTGATTACTAATCAATGAGTACGAAAAAAAATCCAAATTCTACCAGCAAATTGAGGGAAAAAAATATTTGAAGGAGAGAGTTAGGAAAATGAAATATTAAAGGATCAAGAACAAATTTTAGTTTTGACTCTTCGAATTTGAAAACAGGTAAACTTGAAATTTGAGGGAGTGCAAACTCACAAAAATCGTAGATATTACGTTGTACTTAGAAAAGGTAATGGATGCATCTCATGGTCAAATTTTGGCCCTCCTATACAAAATTTTCTGATCTAAAATTAATCCATTGATGTGTCTATACCCATCCTTAGTTGTACTTGATAGAAAAGATTTTAGGAGGGATAGCTATGTACGTACCCACCTTGGCATAAGGATGGATCCATGTACGCTTTCAAGAACACGAAAAATACGCTATTTATACACCATGCACACCGTCATTTATGTGGCGGAGGTAGCACCGTAGATGGTATCCAAAAATTCGATAACTTAATATAAGTAGTAGCAAATCATATTTGTATTTGGATTTTCATGATTTTGGTCCGGACAGATTCGGATTCAGTAAATTTGTCCAAACAAGAAATCAATATCGAGTCAAATCCGATTCTCTAACCAGATACGAACCAAATTCGACTCGTTTACAACCCTAGTTATCCTATAGAGTTGAGGAGATAATCATGCATGGTGACAATATGGATATTGTTCCTTGGATATTTTTTCCCCTCCTTGTCGAATCATTGACCTTTGCATAGCGATTTTTTTTATTGGGTTGTGGACTTCAATATCAAGTATCCGTGTAAGTTAACACCATGAGGAAGTTGCATGTAAATTTCTTGATTTGAGTCTAATCTTGTCTAAATGAAGACTCCTCCAAAAAAATAATAATAAGAAATTTTGTTCACAAATCATGACTTTATGAGGTGCAGAAGATGCCGGAGTTGGATTAGTGGAGCTAGCATACATAAGATTTTCTATACTCGAACGGTTTTTTTTTTTTTTTTTTTTTTCTTCTTCCTTTTTAGCTAACTAATAAAATACATATAAGATGTTAAATATGTGGTGTATAAAAAATTATGTAATTTAGACATTTTTTCGTTATCGATCAGAATGTCTTATTTATTTAATCATAGAAAGAAATCATTTTGTACTATTCAATATACGGTCAAAATGTATGATTTTTTTTATAGTATCATTTAAGAGCTTGAAAACTACAACAAACCGTTCAGATAATCCAAATATTAAAATTTAGAGATGTAAAAGTAGAGACACCATAGATACATTTTTTTTTTTTTTTTCCGTATATCGATATATATTTCAGAGAGATCTATCCTGAGTTTGCAAGATAAAGCAATTGCAATAATAAAAGAAAACCATCCATGATCATGATTCTCATGTTCATGCAACCAAGCTGGCTAACCCTAACCCTAACCCTAACCCTAATCCAAACCCTTTTCCACTTTTTGTTGCCACAAGAACCTAATCTTTATCCCACGGACGATGCAGCAAATTTCCCATGAAACTGCTGCGTGCTTTGCATTGCCTGACCTTTTATCAGGCCGCAAGCCAAGGCGACAGGATACGGCCACGCCCTAGAATTTTTTTAAGGTTATTTATTTGGAGGAAAGCAACAGTACTGCATGCAGCAGGGATATTAATTTCCTCTCTCTCTCTCTCTCTCTCTCTCTAAATCTATTTCACTCCTAGATGCGCGTGTCGTAGCGTTCAACTTGCGATTGGATTCTTTTGAAATTAGCTTGGAAAAGTGGTCCTGAGGAAAGAGCTGAGGAGTTTCTGATGACCTCGCAGTACTTCTTGAGCCATGAGGTCTCAGATTCCAATGAGCTTGCTCTCTGGGACAGCAACGTACAGATAGTGGAAGATAGAGGAGCTTTGCTGAGAAATTCATTCCCATTTGGAGTTAGTATGGGAAATTTTATTCACACACACCACTTTGCTCAATAATCCCACTTTTCAATCCATGTCCTCTTCTAATTCTAAAACATCTCATATTTACTTAATATATCCAAAAAAAAAAAAAAAAAAAAAATTCAACTATAATCCTCCCTCTCTCTCTTCCATTTCATTTCATCCTGAACAAATGAAAGTTAAATGGATATTAATATCTGATTGGTATTTAATTACATCGAATATTAATATCCGATCAGTGAATTGTGAAAGGACAATTTAGTCAAAATAAATTAATGGAGAATTGTGGTGTGCGTGAATAGAATTGCCTATTAGAATGAAGAGATAGGCTTATTGAATAGGATGAATAAAAAATTAGCTAATAAATCCGTCTATTCTTATTCCTAGTCGACAGATTTATTTTCTTTGAGTTTGAATATTTTTAATAAGTTTGTAAAAGTTATAACTTTATATATAAAAGAAAATTAAAAGTTTGTAAAACCTTACTGTACATAATTAAGGGAGTTTGTAAAAGAGCACACTAATTTTTATAGTGATTCCAGTGTATTTTTTATTCGAATTTAAAATCGGACTGTTATTAAGTGTGCTTACCAAGAAAAAGTGGCGTGGTACTTCGGAAACTCCCCATAATTAACCATCGCATCATTTGTCCAAAGACATGCAGGGGCCAACCCAGCTTTATATCCCCAGGTGGGGAGCCATCCCCCTCAATTTTTTTGTTTTTAATTAAGTGTATATGATTTTTTTTTAAAAATATACACTCCCTCAAACTTTTAAGTCTGTTACTCCCGAGTATGAAGAGTCAAAATTCAAATATACAATATTTTTTCAATACCTTTTGTTGCTCCTTGTTTTTACTATCTATTTCAAAATTTTCCGTAACTAAAACTTTATAAACTCTTTCATCTAATATTATGACAGAACTTGGGCATTCATTTTTAATTTGTTAGATTGCACTCTGATATTTGTATAGTTACTACATATTTTTTTTTTCTCTCGTTATTTAAAATATTATTCAATATTTAAAAGGTTATGAAACAATTCATTGACTTGTATCGTTATCGTGGATTGACTCGTAAGATTATAATTGGGGCCGTTAAAAACTCACATTGCTATAACATTGAAACTTTTTAGATCGAGGGCTCCACCCCCTCACCTCTTAGCAGCACTTTGCCCCTGCATTCCTAGCTAGTTGTTTGGACAGTTTGACCCTCGAACAATTCTGCATAGCATGACATGGTTACCCATATTTTGAAATATACAATCAACTCCGTCCTTCAATTTGAATGCCAATTTTTTGCAAAATTTAACCTAACCGATTAGAAGTGGAAGCTAAAATCAAACCGAGCTAATTCAGTTTGGTTCGGTTATTGGTTCTAACTTTTTGAATAAAACAAGTTTAAAAATTATAATTTTAATTGTTTTAGTAAAATATATTTTAAAGTATCTAATTAGTGTGTGTGTGTGTGTATATATATATATATATATATATATATATATATATATATATATATATATATATATATATATATATATATATATATATATATATATATATATATATATATATATATATATATATATATATATATTATTTTTTAAAATAAATTGGTCAGGTTCAGTTCGGTTTCTGGTTTCTTAACTCGAAACGAAAAAATGACTAAATTATTTTGATTCGGTTTGATTTTAGTTATTCAGATCGGTTTCAGATGATTATTTTGATTTTAGCCGAACTCTGCTCAACCCTATTTTGTTTCAAGACTAATCTAAAATGAGATACAGTAATCAAATTATTGTGGAAAAGCTAGCCGAAGTGCTTTCGTTGTTGTGAAATAAGAAGTCTTCGTATCTTAATGCATGTATTTAATTTATTCGGAGCTCTCTGAACGGGATCCACTTTTTGGAGAATATGAGTCGAAACAATAATAAGAA
This sequence comes from Dracaena cambodiana, assembly GCA_036321105.1. Taxonomy (NCBI): domain Eukaryota; kingdom Viridiplantae; phylum Streptophyta; class Magnoliopsida; order Asparagales; family Asparagaceae; genus Dracaena; species Dracaena cambodiana. The sequence continues at coordinate 39,499,694 of JAYEPQ010000001.1, read as the reverse complement.
TATTTTTAGTAGAACATCTTTTACAATCTCCGAAGAGAATTCTCCGGAGACCGAATTCGACTCATTCACATACAAATCATAGATATTTGGAATCTATATCATGCAAGGAGACAGTTGATTTTGGAATCATAAATTTTACTTCAAGATTCGATTTAAGTGGTAGAAAGATTCCATTTACGTTCGCGCTACGCTATGATGAGGCTTTTTCAAGCTTTGTCTTAACCAAAGATCCCCAAATGGCAAGTACCTTATTGTTTACTTAAATACAGTGTTTAGAGTCCATCAAATTCATAGTGTTTGATTAAGGCCACTAATCTAACAATTGCCCACTGCATCCTCCAAAACTTGCAAATTTTTGTTCTTTTGTATGAACAATGGATAATCTTCTCGTAATTTAATAAATCAACTTTGTATTTAAACTTGGCTCTGATACCAATAATAAATTAACTTTGTATTTAAACTTGGCTCTGATACCAATTGTTGGGCCTAAATACAAAACTGAGAACCAGTTTGACCCAAAATCTTAAGCCATTAGCTCAAGGCCCCAATTTTGTATTTAAACACATAAACTTTTTTTATCCTATCCGATATTGAACTATACTCACATATGAACTAACTTGACAAAGCCTAACCTTAACCCTCCGTAAAGTTTTAGGAGTCAATACTAGATGCTATTTTTGATCCTCGGATATCATATTTTTCCAACTCTGTTCTCAAAAAACCCATTGCTTCAGTTACTCAACAGACTTGGTGATGGCGTCCCGCATCAGTTGGATTTTCATCAAATTATATCTTAATCTTATATGGAATTATCAAATTATAATTTTACCGTCAAATTTATATTGCTATAAGATAAACTTTTAAGTTGGGGATAGGATATCTTCACTAACTTTCCGCCATAATTGGTTAATGGAGCTCAGGTGCCATTGAAGATGATTAGCAGGAGGAATAGATCAAGATAATAAATCACTACTCCTTTATAGTTTAAAACGAAGGGGTTTTCACCTATGTGGTCCTTAAATCTTTAAAAAATAGAATTTTGTCCCCATCAATCTTCGTATTTATAATTTAGTTTCCAAATCTTTTAAATTACCTTATTTTAGTCCTCCAGACATATTTTTGGTCCGAATTTCCTGTTATATTTCTGAGTTATTTCACTTTAATCCTTCTTTCCTTCTTCCTCCTCTCTTCCCTCTTATTATTGGATTTTCCTGAGTTATTTCACTCTAGAGATTAACTGAGAAGGAAAAGAGAGAGAAGAGAAGAATGAAGAGGACTAAAGTGAATTAACTCAGAGATATAACGAAAAATTCGAGTCAAAAAATATGGCTGGAACTACAGTGAGAGAGAGAACTTAAAGGACTTAAAAGACTAAATTCTAATTTTTAAAGATGCAAGGGATAAATAATTAAAAACACCTAAAAACGAAATGGTCCAACTATCCATCCTTGCTCTATGCAAAATTTCACACCGGAGCAAAACAACCTATTTAATATAATATAATATAATATAAAAAACACTCTTTATTTATTTTAAAAAGGGGTATTTACTAGTTTGTCCTCCAAATCTTTATATATTATGATTTAGTCCCCCAAATCTTCGTATTTAGGATTTAGTCCCAAAAATCTCCTAAGTTACTACAATTTAGTCTCCTTTCCAAATCCCCCAAATTTTTGACCTGATATTAACATTTTACCCTCTCCTTATTCATTATTTCTCTTCCTCCTCTCTTCTCCTCCTCTCTTCCTCCTCTATCCTCCTTTTCTTCATTATTCCTCCTCTCTTCTCCTTCTCTCTTTCTCCTCTCTTTTCCCAATGAAGAAAAGAGGAGGAAGAGAGAAGGAGAAGAGAGGAGGAATAATGAAGAAAATGAGAAAGAGAGGAGGAGAAGAGAGGAGGAAGAGAAAAAATTAATAAGGAGGGGTAAAATGATAATATCAGGTTAAAAATTTGGAGGATATGGGGAAGGGGACTAAATTGTAGTAACTTAGGAGATTTGGGGGACTAAACCTAAATATGAAGATTAAAGCGACTAAATCATAATATATAAAGATTTGAGGGGCAAACCAGTAAATACCCCTTCTAAAAATAAAATGGGGTATTTACTGGTTTGTCCCTCAAATCTTTAAATATTATGATTTTACCCCCCAAATCTTCATATTTATAATTTTGCCCCTCAAATCTCATAAGTTACAACAATTTTGCCCCCCTCTCTAACTTTCCCAAACACAGTTAATTTTTTGACCATTTTACCCCTTATTTCCTCTTTTATTTTCCTTCTCTTCTTCTTCTCTCTTCCTCATTTCTTCTTATTTTTTTCATTATTTCTAGTCTCTTCCTCCTCTCTTCTCCTTCTCTTTTCCTCCTCTCTTCTCATTTTTTTCATTTTTTTACTCTTTCATGTCATGCATTTTTCCTCTAGTTCACCAAATCAATTATCTCAAGTAAAAAAAGAGAAAAAAAATGCATGACATGAAAGAGTAAAAAAATGAAAAAAATGAGAAGAGAGGAGGAAAAGAGAAGGAGAAGAGAGGAGGAAGAGAAGAGAAATAATGAAGAAAATAAGAAGAAAGGAGGAAGAGAGAAGAAGAAGAGGAGGAAAATAAAAGAGGAAATGAGGGGTAAAATGGTTAAAAAATTAACTGTGCTTGGGAAAGTTAGAGAGGGAGGCAAAATTGTTGTAACTTATGAGATTTGGAGGGCAAAATTATAAATATGAAGATTTGGAGGGTAAAATCATAATATTTAAAGATTTGAGGGACAAACCAGTAAATACCCCAAATAAAATTAATAAAGTTATCGAAAGAGAAGGAAAGAATGAATCGGTTACTAAAACTTCTCAAAAGCGGAAGCTTCCTGGCACTTTCCCTCCTCCCCTCTTTTAATATCTCCCCTCCCCAACCCACCTCCTGCATCTGCTTTCTTAGTCTTACCTCCCACAATGAAGATCATCAGCAGTCTCAAGCCCCCCCTTTTCGGATCCTCCAAGAAATCCAAAACCCGAACCCGTTCCCAACCCCCCCCAACCCGCACCGACCCCCAGGACCTCTCCTTCTCCTCCTCCTCCTCCTCCTCCTCCTCCTCCAGCGCCACCCCCGACAAGATCACCCGCCGCGAGCTGGAGCGGGTCCTGCGCCGGCTCGGGCCCGACCCGCCCAGCGACGAGGAGGTGATGACGATGCTGGCTGAGGCGGACCGGGACGGGAACGGGTGCATCAGCTACGACGAGATCGTGGCCCTCGGGTCGGGTCCCGGCGGGTCCGGATCCGAGCTGAGGGAGACGTTCCGGGTGTTCGACGCCGACGGGGACGGCAAGATATCGGCCGAGGAGCTGATGGGCCTGTTCGTCATGCTCGGGGACGAGGAGTGTGGCATCGACGAGTGCCGGCGGATGATTCGGGTCGTGGATTCCGACGGAGACGGGTTCGTCTGCTTCCAGGATTTTGTGAAGATGATGGACATGCAGCTGCAGCGGTGAAGGGAGAGAGAGAGGGATGGTCTTATCGGGTTAACGGGTTTGTAGTTTTGAAAATGGATGTGGACTGTTGAATCAAAAGTTATCAGTGGTCTGTTGAAAATTTCAAGTTTGTTTTGTTTCCTGATTATAAAGTAACTGCTGGCTAGCTTTGGACTTCGCTGTATCTTTGATAAAAGGGGTATTTACTGATTTGCCTCTCAAAATATTTATATATTATGATGTAGTCACCTAAATCTTCATATTTAGTATTTAGCTTTTCAAATCTTCTAAATTACTGCAAATGAGTCACTCTTTCCAAATTCCCTAATTTTTAACCTGATATTAAAATTTGTTGATCTAATGACTGCATTTTCTTTATGTTTTTTTTTTTTGAAAGGGTTAATTACAGACCCCCTGTAATATTGGGGGTGTGAAACTTAACACCCCGAAGTTTGAAATTCTCAAAAAAACTCTGAATTTAGTTATTTTCACTCTTTTTTTTTTTTATTAAAGTGCACTTTTATCTCTCAAATTTCTATTTTACTCTCATCCTTCCCTTTAACCAGCACACTTCCTCTCATTTTTATTAAAGGGTAAAATAGGAATTTGAGAGACAAGAGTGCACTTTAGTAAAAAAAAGAGAGTAAAAATAAAAAAAATAACTAACTTCAGAGAGTTTTTTGAGAGTTTCAAACTTTAGAGATGTTAGGAAAAAAGCGAAGCATTAGGGAAGAATTAGGGACGAGTACATTAACCCTTTTTGAAAAAGCGAGTACATTAACCCCTCCACTACTACAAAGGGGGGGTTGACTGTAATTAACCCTTTTTGAAAAAGCGAAGCATTAGGGAATTTCGAAATGAGCACGTCACTTGTTTAGTGAGCACTTTTCTAAGTCGAAAATTAGTTCGTTTGAACAAACTTTTTAGGGACGAGTAAAACCACGTTCGTTCATAAACTAATTCTCTATCAGAGCTAAAGATTAAAAAAAAAAAAAAAAAGTGCAAACTTATAGTTTTTTGCAATTTTAGGTGGTGGATTCACTAATTATAATTTCCCGAAGCATTATTGATTATAGCTTTTGTCAAATTTAAAATGGATATAATTTTCCGAAGCCTCGTTCTTATTTTCTTTTTAGATAAGTTTGATTTAAACTACTACTTTTTAATATATTTGGATTAGAGAACTCATCCAAAAATATAATATTATGTGGTACATACATGAGTCCCAAAGTAATTAAAAAATAAATAAATCCTTTTAGCTCATTTTACATGTATTTAATATATTATCTTCAAATGTAAATATTTATAAATTAATAATTACTCGTAGGTTTTGAAAAAGATAATTATATTAAGCTTTTACTCAATTCGGTAGTCGATATTATTTCTTAGCTAACTATAGATATATCTTTTTTTTTTTTTTTTTTTTTGTTTCCGTTGATAATTTAATTTCAAACTATTGCAAATTTCAAAATGATGTAAAAATATTATTATGTTTTGGAATATTTTTCCTAATCAACAATTAATTAAGAAACCATGACTCTTTATATTTCTAGCAACTATAAATATTTTGATCTATTTTATTCATAACAATTAATGGAAAAAAAATTCTTTTATTTTTGGGCATTATTCCGTTTGATACTTGAGGGTGAAAATAGAACATTTACGTTTAAACTAGAAAGTATTTATTTGATTATAATATTTCATATTATGAAGTACTTCAAGGAACACCCATCAAAAGAGAAAGAAAGAAGTTCACATTGAAATAAAAAATTCTCTATTGAAAAAACAAACAAATATGAACGGATAAAAAGTCCTCAAGATAATACTAGCTATTCAAACTCTCATATAAGACAGACCTTCCATTTCCGTCAAATGACCCGGTCTCCCCTGGCTCTTCCACCGTTCGGGCTCCCTTTCCTCAATCAGAAATGAACGTCAGGGAGAGGCAGAATAACCGTTGTTGGAAGAAGGGCTACTAAAAGCTCGTTAGCAAGGCGACGGTTCGGAGCGAAGTTTTAAAGGAAACAGTCCTTCCGCTGCACGAGCATCGACAAAGAGAGAGTTTAGATCATTTAGAAAAACTGAGCAAATTTTAGAACCTTGTAAGATATTTATTAGCTCTTAATTCAGTTTTCTATATTTTTACATGTCTAGCAAAGGAAAGTATTTAATAAACCAAGTAAAAAAGAAATTTTAAAAAAAAAACAAATAAAAATACCAAACCTTTTTCTAAATACCATGGAAAACGATATAACGAATATGTAGTCAGATTGCATTTTATATATGTTCTAATTAGTGGACTATATATTGGAGTTGTAAATCTCTAATATCCCAATTTTCTTTTTGCATATGTTTGTTTTTCGTATTGATCGGGTTAGAAATTCTAATTTGGCAATTGATAACCAATGTGATCTCTAACAAATTTATCTTGAAATTTATAACTCAAAATGAGATTTTGACTTTGTAATCATCATTCTTTCATTTTTCTACATTTGTAGTGATTTTCTTAAAATTTTCTAAGAAAGTTTCAAAAGCAACGAAATATTTTTGCTAATTTTTATCTTATAGTCTCCTATGTAAAAATTATTCCACAAGTTACATCATGATAGCCTTCTTTTATCCTACCTTAGTATTTTTTTTGGAAATTTTCTGTAAAAGTTGAAAAATCCAAGTCTTGAATCCGATTAAAATATTAATTCTTCTATCTATAATTAGATACAGTCAAATTAGTTTGTCTCATACCTTTCGACTAATTAAATTAGGTGCGAGACACATTGGTACTATGATAAATGCTTGACACTTGTATATTAAAGACATCATTATGTTTTAAGCAATTTTTTAAAAATATATAAATCAAATTAAAGAATGTTAAAATATAAAATAATTTTGGCTCAACTCTCACTACAATTTCGGAGTTTTGGTGCAGTGGAAGGGTCTTTCAACATGGTATCAGAGCAATCCAGATTCAATTCCTACTGGGCACACATTTTAATTGAGGGTTTTAAAAAATTATACCGCTGCGTTAAAGCCTAGGTTTCTACCCAAAAATGGGTTTTCAATCTGCGGGGACGTGTTAAAATATAAAATAATTTTCCTCAACCCTCACTATAACTTCGGGTCCCTTTCAACACGGTATCAGAGCAACTCAGGTTCGATTCCTGCTGGGCACGCATTTAATTTCGGGTTTTAAAAAATTATACCGCTGTGTTAAAGCCCAGATTTCTACTCAAAAATGGATCTTCAATCTGCGGGGGCATGTTAAAATATAAAATAATTTTCCTCAACCCTCACTATAACTTCGGGTCCCTCCTTTCAACACGGTATTAGAGCAACTCAGGTTCGATTCCTGCTGGGCACGCATTTAATTGCGGGTTTTAAAAAATTATACCGCTGCGTTAAAGCCCAGATTTCTACCCAAAAATGGGTCTTCAATCTGCGGGAGCGTGTTAAAATATAAAATAATTTCTCGTGTTAAAATATAAAATAATTTCTCTCAACCCTCACTATAACTTCGGAGTTTTGGTGCAGTGGAAGGGACTTTCAACATGGTATCAGAGCAATCCAGGTTCGATTCTTACTGGGCACGCATTTAATTGCGGGTTTTAAAAAATTATACCGCTGCGTTAAAGCCCAGGTTTCTACCCAAAAATGGGTCTTTAATCTGCGGGGGCGTGTTAAAATATAGAATAATTTCTCTCAACCCTCACTATAACTTCGTAGTTTTGATGCAGTGAAAGGGTCTTTCAACATGGTATCAGAGCAATCCAGGTTCAATTCATTGCGGGTTTTAAAAAATTATACCGCTGCGTTAAAGCCCAGGTTTCTACCCAAAAATGGGTCTTTAATCTGCGGGGGCGTGTTAAAATATAGAATAATTTCTATCAACCCTCACTATAACTTCGTAGTTTTGATGCAGTGAAAGGGTCTTTCAACATGGTATCAGAGCAATCCAGGTTCAATTCCTGCTGGGCATGCATTTTAATTGTGGGTTTTAAAAAATTATATCGCTGCGTTAAAGTCCAGGTTTCTACCCAAAAATGGGCCTTCAACCTGCGGGGGCGTGCTAAAATATAAAATAATTTTCCTCAACCCTCACTACAAGTTCGGAGTTTTGATGCAGTGGAAGAAACTTTCAACAAAGAAGAATAAAACTATTTCTCCTCTCATTTTTATCTCCACATTGGTACACTTTTATTCAATTATAGCTTCAACTAAAGCATCATAGAGTGAAGAAGAAGCAATAGGAATGGAGCTAGCATAAGAATTAAGGACTAAGGAGAGTAATACTTCTCCTAAAACCGTTTTTCCTTACACTTACCTCATTATTCTTCAGAATATGTTAAGTATAAAATAGTTGGTTTTGGGATTTGATTATATTTTAGGGATCCTTATAAAGTAGCTAACTTATTATTAAAATTTTGTGACTAAAGATCATGAATGGACCGCCACCTTGCAATCGACACTACCAAGTGGCAGCCTGACCGTGGGTAAAGGCCACGAAATATCATCTACGAGCTTTTGGTAAAGAGTAATATATTTTATTCTACTTAATTATTTTGTGATAGCTAGTTATGGTGTATAGACGAATCTAGCATGACTCTAAAGTTAGTAAATCTTACTCCTTTTAAACTGTTTTTTCTTTACGAGTGCTTGTTGGTTTCTAGTATATTGTGGTTTATCAAGACTAATTGTTTTGCCTAGGTTATGGAATTGTAATGAGTTTTTGGAGTAATAATGATATTGTAAAAATTTTATGATGTTTAACCTAGTTTGACTGCTAGCTGACAGTAGAAGTCACCAGTCTGTAGTCAAATCATGTTGATCATAGACACATGTTAACTTCATGTGTGATACATGGGACTTGCTTGACATGATAGTTAACATAATACATGATAAGCTAATACTTAATACATGATATACATGATATATGAAACGTGGTGATATAGCATGAAAATAGAAATTCAAGATAGTATGCATGTGCATGGTTCCAACGTGAAATGATTGTTGATTGTTGATTCTACTTATTGATATCGGATATGTGCACGGTTATTACATAGATATATAGATATGCCACGATCCGTCAAATATCTTGTATTTCATATATTATTGGCACGTGATTGTAGAAATTTCAGGATAGATAAGGACTATATTATATAATTAATAAAACAATGTGCCGGTAACTTTCAGTGCAGTGGCATCATGGGTAGATTTGAACCCCTATATGATAATTATTGGCGGAGGGTATATTCGTTGCTGACTTTGCAGCACAAACCGTGAATGGTAATACTGAGTCGTATGGCATACTTCAACGCTATGCATGTGTTGTCGGGTCCTAAATATATACAGACACTTATATGATACATGAAAATAATATTAACTTGGAACATCGACTGGGACCATTATTTATATACATGATTATTATATGCTTATTCACGTTTTTTTTTTTAAATTTATTTTATCGTGGACAGCAGTGACATATCACACTCATGATTACTTTATTTCTATTACTATGATATTGAGTACAATTCCATGTATTTATATATTACTTACTAGATTCATAAGAACAACCACCCCAAAACATCTGTAGTGTTTTTGAGAACACTCTAAATTAGGTTATTTTGGAGTATTTAGAATGTTTTATCTAGAGTGTTTTGAAGTCTTTAGAATTTCTAATCCAAAATTACCATCTTATTTTTTCTTGTTCCAACTCTCGCTCGCATTATTCTTTTATAAAATCGAGAAAAATTCATGAGAAACTAAACTCTGAACAAATCAAAATCTATGATTAGGACACCCCTAAATATATACAACCAAAACATTCTAAAACATACACTTTAAAGCATTCGAAATATTTTGCCTTGCAGTAGAATTACATATTTATGAAATCTAGAAAAATCTATGAGAAACTAAAACTCTGAACAAACCAAAATCTATGGTCAGACCATCCCTAAACACATACGTTGAAATCACACAATTTAAAATCAACCAAACTATTTTGGTTTGTACAGCCTAAAAGCTCCAAATTGATTGGAAATCAACGAGCCACTTGGCTAAAAAGCTCGGAAGAAATTAGTCGGTCCACGATTTTGGCTTTTGTTGGCAGGGCTAACTCACTTCCGCTCGTAGCAAGCATTTGTGCAATTTTTTTTTAGGTTAATTACAGTCAGATCCCCTGTAGTATTGGGATATGTAATTTAATACTCCTGAATTTTGAAACTCTCAAAAACCCCTGCACTATTAACACCTCTTTTTTTTTACTAAAGTGCACTCATATTCCTCAAATTTCTAATCTACTATCATCCCTCTCTTTAACCAGCACACTTCCTCTCTCTTTCTCGCCTCTCTCTCTCTCTCTCAGTCACTCTCTCTCTATCCCCCTCTGACTGAGCGTGAGTGACTGAGAGAGAGAGAGAGGGATAGAGAGGAGAGAGAGGGGGAGTGTGCTGATTAAAAAGAGAGATGAAGGTAGAATATGAATTTGATGGATAAGAATGCACTTTAAAAAAAAAGAAGAGTGAAAATAACTAACCATCATTAATAGTGTTAACAGTTCAGTAGTTTTTTTTTTTAGAGTTTCAAATTTTAAAGGTGTTTACACACCCCCAGTATTAGAAGAGGTCTGACTGTAATTAATTCTTTTTTTTAATAATATCTAGATTTTTTTTTTCCTTAGCTAGTCAAATTTACATAAACACATATATTTTACAATATTATCTGAATAGAGTTCTATCGAAAGTCAAATTCAGAATCCATTGCAAATTGAACAAAGCTGACGCCTTTTGAGCCGAGGCTCAGTTACAAGATATTGCCGAAATAGGTGCCAAGGTGTTCAAAAAATTATTTAGTCTTTGAGCATCGACCAGCCCATTGTTAGTCAAGTTAGAATTCGTTCTTGATGCTGCCGGAAGCTCACAAGCTGCACTCTTCCCTCCTAAAATGCGGTCTCCACCGCCACGTCTACCGCTGCAACCGCATTCTCAACTCCTACATCGATTCCGGCGAACTATCCACCGCCTACCAATTCCTAACGTCCATGCCTCAAACCAACGTAGTCTCCTACAACACTCTCCTGTCCGGGTATTACAAATCTCACCGCCCGCACGATGCACTCCAGCTGTTCGACGAAATGCCTCAACGAGACTCCCACTCTTGGAATATCGCCATCTCGGGCCTCGCGAGATGCCAACTGCACATAGAAGCTATTGGGCTCTTCATTCTCATGTTGCGTTGTCCGATCATCAGACCGGACGGCTTCACGTATGCTTCGGTCATGCCGTGCTGCGGTCTTGGCGTCGGACGGCAGGTGCATGCCAGTGTGATAAAGGCTTGTTCGTGTTCCGACCCATTTGTCGGAAACAGTCTTGTTAGGATGTATGCTGAGTCGGGAGCAGCGGAGGATGCGCGGAAGGTGTTTGAGGAGATGCCCGTAAGAGATTCGGCGTCGTGGAATGTGTTGATGTCTTGTTATGCCACGTTCGGTGTTGGTGAGTCTTGTGTGCGGATGTTTCGAGAGATGGTTAGAGATGGCGTGTGGTTTGATGAGTTCAGTTTTGCTATTGTTCTGAATGAGTTTGCTAACTCCTTGCTTGTTTTCGAAGGGATGCAAGTGCATTCCTTGATAGTCAAGAGAGGGTTTTGTGGGGATACATTCACTTGCAACACGCTGTTGAATTTGTACTCCAAGTGCGGATACATTGCATCAGTGACCAAATTGTTTGAAGAGGTACACGATCCTAATGTTGTTTCTTGGACTGCATTGATAGCGGGGCTTGCAGAAAGTGGCCGTGAGAGAGAAGCTTATGATGCTTTCTACTGGATGCGGGTTTTGCAAGTGGAGCCTAACTCTTTTACTTTTGGTAGTTTGATTGTTTCCTGCACAAGCGCCAATGCATTGCATAGGGGAAAGCAATACCATGCCCTTGCTGTGAAGTGTGGTTTGGAACTTGATACCGTTGTGGGCAGTGCGATTGTAGATTTGTACTCAAAATGTGGAGGGATGAATGAAGCAATGCGGCTGTTTCAGAGCTTGTCCAGAAGGGATCTAGTTTCTTGGAATGGGATGATATGTGGACTAGCTCAGAATGGGGAAGCTACCAAAGCATTGAACCTTTTCGATGAGATGGTTAGTGTGCATCAAGATACTGTAACCCCGAATGCAGTCACCTTTGTCGGTGTCTTAACTGCATGTAGTCATGGTGGATTAGTTCATAGAGGTTTCACTTACTTCAATGACATGGTTCGCAAATATTTCCTTAAGCCTCAAGCTGAGCACTATGCTTGTATCATAGATCTACTAGCTCGAGCTGGGTTGCTAAAGCAGGCAGAGTGTCTCATTCAAGCTTTGCCTTTTAAACCTGATGCGGTCATGTGGAGCGCGTTGCTAGGAGCTTGCAGGAGACATGGAGATATAGTCATGGCGAAGCACATTGCAGACAGACTTGCTAGAGATGAACCGGGCAACTCTTCTAGTTATGTGATGCTAGCTAACATGCATAGTGGTAAGGGGGAGTGGAACCATGCGATGGTTGCCAGAGAAGTGATGAGCACAAATGGTGCTTTGAAAGTGAGCGGGAAGAGCTGGATTGAAACAAGAGGTCGTATGTATTCTTTTAGAGCAGGCCATGCTTGTGATGCACATGAAAAGTTAATCTACGAGGTATTGCAGAGATTGTGGTTGATGATGATCGATGAGGGGTATAAGCGTGGTGATAAATGAATAAGGAGCATAATTCGTCTGGCTTCTAAGGTGAGAAACTGGTGTGTACTCGGGAGCCTTGGTTGTTTAAGTGAACTTCTTAAGATCACACGCAAGCAGGGAGATGTAGGGTTCTAGGGGTTTTTATCAGTGAACGTTCTTTGCGGGTCTGCAATTTCTTCAAAATTCGGCAATAAGCTTGCAGTTTCAGAACATCTCACATGTTTTCAGGGAATATGAGGCCCATAATATAAGGTGGAAAATGTGGGTGCCAAGTTAGCTCCATCAGTTCTCTGAGTAGCTACATATGGTTTTCATACATCAAAGGAAATTAAAAGCCCATTTTAAGGTATTACTTCTTTCCGCTTATTTTCTTAAACTTATCAACTTTTTCTTCTAGGATAAAGCTATCAAATTAGTTTCCTCCACAAAACTTTTATCTTCAGAATGCAGATTATTTATCTTCAGAATTATTTACTATAAAGCTTCATATAATAACAATATGGTACCTCCATTTTCGAATTTGATATTCTATTATGAAATAATCACTATTTTCCATCCTCAAAACTATCACGTATTCACAACTGTATGGAAGCTTGGCCCAAACTTATTATCAGACATCAAGAACACACAATTATATAAACAGATAGGAAGAAGAAACACAAGACACAACGATACATGTGGTTCGACCAAAATCGAACTATACCCACAAAGAAACCTTAAACTAACTTGGAGTACATAAATGAAATCACATACCTCAATCTTCTTTACCAAACAAATATTCTGTTTTGACATATGGGTATTTTGTATATACTCTTAAGAATCATATGACCTAAAGAGGAAACTCCATTTGGAATCAATGTTAGATTGTATTCAACTCATACAACTTGGGATGAACGAGATACACTATGAGTCATGCATATGGTCTACATCATCTTAGAAAAACATAGAATATGTGAAATCGTGACAGTTATGAAAACCTTTGAAGACATTACCGTGATAAACTTTAAGAAATTATTATGGAACTAATAAAAAAATTATGAACAAAATGATAATAAGACTCTTGAGAAACTTATATGACTTCAAATAAAATTTATGAATAATGTGAGAGTGATATTTTTGGGAAACTTTCGTAGAGCTAAAAGGGCGCAATGTAGAATACAATGGAAGAAACTTGTAGGAAGTTTATACAGTATTAGAAAAGGAAATGATGATATAATTAAACATAAAAAATGATAGCAAAAAGACACTATGAACACAATAAAAGAAGCTTTTTTAAACAAGAATCTTATCTTAAGTTCTTATCAAAGTTATGTAATTATCTTAAGTTATCAAATCATATGCTTATTTTTTTGAACAAAGATTGTACTTTGATCCTGCTGAGGCTCCTGAAACCCACCTCTCTGCTTTATAACAAAACCAGGTGTTAGTGACAAGTATTGATATAATATGTAAAACAACTGCAATAAAGTGAAATATTTAAATATGCGTTAAATTTAAAAATAAATTGTTTTTTTGTGTGCATTATGCAATAATAAGTATTATGTAGAATAAAAAATATTCTGATCTATATAAGAAATTTTTAGGTTGAATTTGAAGTTTGAACATGTTCTAGCCTACAGAAGTCGGGAAATAAATTGTTCCCAACTTCTCCTATGGATCTTTCTTATTTGTCTGAAGTATATAAAAAACTTGGGATTTTAATGCTTTTGTCTAATTTGTAGTTTCTAACAGCAATGGAATATAAATGCAAAAACATGATATACACATTAAAAGAGTTACACAATCATTTTAATAGATAATAAAAGGTTCTTACATCTAAGTTTGTATGTTCTATCATTACATTTAGTACATTTCGATACGAGTGATATCTTTATGTTAAATTGTCATCATGGTTTAAATATCAGAAATATCGAAATGACCTGCCAATGCTGAAATTTCCTGCACTGGCAGCCCATTTGCACTGCTTTCCATTTTTTTTCTCAATTTTCTTTTTTGGATTTTAATCTAAACCTCCTAAGAATCACTTATTGATAGAAGGGCACTTGAACTCGAAAACCCATAAAATTTAATTTTAAAAAGCTAAGGAGGTGGAGATTGTGGTAAAATATTGTAACAATTAATGGGACTACCATATTTCAGATAGAAATTCAAATATTATAAAAGATGAGGTAAGTTCGTAAAATTTTATAATTGAATTACAAGATTGAGAAATGAGAATACATAGTTCCACTCTCAAACAGTATAAAAACATAGTTTATTATTTCAATCACTCAATAAAAATCACAACATTTCTATTATTCTGGTTCTGGGAATATGTGACGATAGAGACCTGATTAGAGTGGTCTATTTGATCTCATTTGACGATCTGACAACGATTCAGTGATGACCTCGATGTGATGATCGTGAAAAGCTTATTTGTTAGATATGTCATTTAACATAGTAGGAGAACTCCTTTGAGGTGATATGAACATTTTCCTTGATGGCTCGATGTAAAAACTTGCCTTGATCACAACAAAAGTTGATGGTGGAGTTTCAAGTATGGTGGAGGATGTGTAAAACCTTAGTTGGTTTTAGAAGCCTTATACACAACAAAGGAGATCTTCAAGGATAAAAAATGAACAAAACTTACTTGCTAGAGGCGCATATTTGAACGGGAAAAAAAACTCTCAATGATATTCTGAACCTTGATTAGATCAGCTTGATACGAAAACCCTCTTCTTTATGGACAATAAAAGAGATTTTCTTGAAGACGTGAAAGATACAAGAGATCTTATTTACATGAAAACTCTTCTTTGATAACTTAATCTTCAATAGTTTTAGCTTGGTTTGATATGTAAGCCCTCTCTTTGGTGGTGTACTTTGAACCAAGGAGAATCACTTTTTGTTATGGAAGAGTGGGAGAATTTGATAAGGAGGAAGAAGATGATAGTAAAATTTCTCTCCTCTTTTTTATATTACAATCTTATTTTGATCTTCTCCAGGGTGGGGGGAGATGATCTCTGAGAGAGAAAAATGCCTTTGATCTTCTCTAAAAAGGATAAAGATTTTTCAAAAGTTGGAGATGATTGGATATTTATAGAGTGACATTTGTTTACAAACTCTCAATTAATTCTATCTCTTAGATCTCACGAAAATAGGAATCAATGGTTATGACTGGAGTAAAAAAATCACTCAAAATTGGGCTAAAAATCTAATTTTGTACTTTGAGCTATTGATAAGTCTGTTAGAAGCCCTATGGGTAGTTCTAGCTAATGTTGAAAAAAACGCATTACATAACGCGTTATAACGCATTATGTAACGGAGTGAGAAATTTTCGCTCCATAATAGCACTAAATAACGTAATGCGGCGGAGCGTACGTTATTTTGAAAATAATGCACTTTATAACGCTTTATTTCGTAATGCGTTATAACGTGAGTTATTTACAAACGAAATTCGAACTGCACCCGCAATCCGAAACTCTTTTTAATCGACCCGAAACCCTTTTTAATCAACCCTAAAATTCCCGATCCCCTCTCTCCCTAATTCATAATTCAGTCTCCCGCTCTCTCTCCCGCTCTCTCCCGCTCTTCCCTCCTCCGCCGCCGTCGCCGCAGCCCTTTGCTGTCACTCTCCCTAATATCCCCAATCCCTCTCTCCATCAACCCTAATTCCCTCTCCCTCTCTCCCTTCCACTCTCTTCTGCTCTCTCCCGCTCTTCCCTCCTCAGTCGCTGTTGCCGCAGCCCCTCGCCTCCGCTCTCCCTAATATCCCCAATCCCTCTCTCCCTCAACCCTAATTCCCTCTCCCTCTCTCTCTCTCTCCCGCTCTCTCCTGCTCTCTCTCGTTCTTTCCTCCTCCGCTGCCGTTGCAGCCCCCCGCCGCTTCCCTCGATCCTTCTTTCTCGGTTCAACTTTCTTTCCTGACTCAACCGTTCAATAGGTAATCCTCCTTCTCCATTTTATTTACTAACTAATATTGATTTTTTTCCCATTTTAATTTTTTTGCTGATTAATTGTATGAATTAATATTGATCTTGTTTGGATTAATACTGATTTTGTTTGGATTTAAGCTTGGGTGAATTAATATTGATCTTGCTTGGGTTAGTAGTTTCTTCTCCACTTAAAAAATTGTTGTGATATTTGCCATGGAATTTTATAATTTTTCTATGCCTTTATATTGATTTTACAGTATTTTATATGGTTTTTTTAGATATATTTACTTATTTATGAAAATTATTAAATATAATTTTATATTTATTTTAATTAAATAAATAGAAAATTGCGTAACCTATGTTATGTGTTACGTTATTTACTACATAACCTAACAAAAAAAATATTACGTTAACGTTATCATTATTTTAAACATTGGTTCCAGCACTTATAGCTCTCGACTTGGTATATAGTAAAGTGGCAATTTGGAAGGTCAATCGAACCACCGGTAGATCAGAAATAACTGCTTCCAATTGCTATTCTGCATTGTTGCTCTTCAAAAAAATGATATTTTTTTACTCCAAACTCCTATAGCCAATTCAAGCACTGCTAAAAAGAGAACTCATAACTCAATAAATTCTTCTAGTTTGATCTTGATTTGTATTAAATCTGGCTATGAAGTTGATATTGTTGCACAAGGAATTCAATTTCATTCTATTTTGATCTCCATTTTGACTTGTTACTCGACCATAGAATCCATTCATGTTTTATCATTTTTTTGGTGCCTACATACTATTTAAGTATACACTTTATCATGAGCGTTATAAATTTTTTCATGAAAAGATGTTAGTAAATTTTCTAATATTATAAAACATTTTTTGCTTTCTAAATAGGATTTCCAATAAATGTCCGTGGAATAAGTTACTATTTCCATAAAGTGCCCTCATGTGTAAAACTGTATCTAATAATAACCTGATACCGATTGTATTATTGTTTCTCAAAACTATTGGAAACTAAAGTCTATTCTAAAGTATGGTTATTTACAACAACTATCCCTATACTATTGAGGTGTATCACTAATATCCAATCAATAATTTTTTTCGCAGAGAGACCCCCTGATAGGGGTTATAAGTGCAATTAAAAATAGTAAATTTTATTGCACTTATACCCCCTATTAGGGGTCTCTCTGCGAAATTTTTTTTAAAGGGGTTACTAATAATACACCCCTAATAGTATACAGATAGTTTATGTAATTAACCCTTTAAAATATTATTGTTTTCTTAAAGTTTCTGGCACTTTTGAACTTTTGCACAAGTATTGTTTGCTACAAATATCTGACACTTCAATTTTTTGAAAAGTACCATTTTTCAGACGGTATCCAAGAGGGATCTTAAAAAAAAAAAATTCCCACTTCGCAAGAGTGATGGAAATCTTTTCTATTTTTTCATGGCATGTGTAATCCACTATATCAACCTTCGTGGGGTTGAGCTGAATTGGCTCCAATGAAGATTAAATCTTTAATAACTTTTAAATTTACGAGTATATCTAATACAATAAAGAAATGTTAAAGTAAATATAAAGAGAGTAAGGAAGAACATGGATTAAGTCAATATAGCGATATGTAGTGTTTCCCTTTATACTTGAGGTAATCCTCTACCAAATACCAAGAGTTGCTTCATGGATTTCATCTATACTAGACCCTAAAAGAGTTATACTAATCTGTAGGCATGTGATTTTTGCTTGCCCGTCTCTTCTCCTCAAGCATCTAGGACTTCAACCAATTTAGAGGATTGAGATTCTCTTATAATACAAGAATTTTGCATAAACCCTCAATTGTTAGGTCTATGGTTCACAAGATATATAGACAAGCCAACCGTTTATGATGTTAATAGGCACAAACAAGAAAGGTATAAGTTTTAATCAAGCTTACACATTGTGAATGATTAGAAAGTTTTGCTCTTTGAATTTCTCTTTGAAATTCAAAATTTTGAATTAAAAAAGAAATTTGTTTTTATTTTTCTAATTCAAAATTTTGAATAAGATAGGTTAAAGATTGATTCGTGAAGCTGTCCATTCCCATCCATATTCATAGGTAATAAAAAGGATGGATTGGTTAGAGAATAGTCGTTATCAATACCATCTTTAGTAAGAAAATCCACTATTTGGTTGTGCTCCGAGTAAAATGTGTTGGCACACTGTATGAGAGTCTATGTATGCTAGATATGCTAAGAAATAGATAATAGTACCACGTTGGCTTTGTAACTCCATTGACATATCAGCAGTGAATGTATAATCAGTGTGAAAGAGAATTTTGGTTGTGCCTTTAAGATGACAATTTGTAATGTCAACATTGGGCAACTGCCATAATAGTATGACGTAGGGATGAGCAGAGTTCAGTTAAAACACACAAAAAAAAAAAAAAAAAAAAAAAAAAATGAAACACGAGGATTAAAAAAACAAACCAAATCGTGAAAAATTGGTCGGTGTTGAGGACTGGTCTCTGAAACTTGAAAGTGATCCCAAACTTTTAAGATACCTGAATTAGTGTTCTCAACAATTTAATTTTAAGAGCTCTTCATCATTATCTCAAAAGAGCTCCTTTTCCGGATGCATTCAAACTTTTTCTATAAGCTACATCAATATTAAGAATATTAAAACCAGTCGGAGGCCTCGAATATGAGACAATAATTTTTGGCTTATAGGTTAAGGGGTGCCTTGACCTACATAGCGTCCAAGTCACTCAGCTACGAACTAATCCCCTAATGCTATATTACAAAGTTGTTATTTATCATATTAAACATAGGATCAACAAAATGATGTCTGTATTGCAAGTCAATTTTATTGATGGAGAACAACTATGTTTATTTAGGATTACAAACTTAATGGTTCTATCTTGATAGCATCTCTTATCACTTAATAACATTACTAGTTCAGTTGCTTTTGCAGGTAGCAATTTGCAACCCCACGACACATACTTTTGCAGACTGTTCTTGCACCTATGATGCACGGATACAGCAGTGTCGACATGGACACGACACGCTGATATGTTATTAGTCCTAAAAGTTACATAGGATATGCATGTCCGACATGGTTATGGCTTCATGACAGGAAGTATCTTTGCTTCATACTCTCGTACAATGGCCCCAAAGTACAAGCAGTCAGTTCAGGGAGAACCTGCACCTGGTGGAAAGAGGTGCCTCCTCCTGTTGCACAGCCATCTGCTAGCACTAGCACCCCTAAGAAGAAATACAAGAAGCTGTTGGAGTTTAAAGACGATGACAACAACATACCACTTGCACAAATGACTTGCAAAGCACCATCAACAACCAACATCAAAGACACCAAGAAAACATGAATCAGGTACCTATGCGTTCTCTCTAACATAGATATTGTTTCTTCTTTCCCTTTACGCCTTCGATGCTCCTTCTGCCAACCTGTCCCGCTATGGTTTCTTCTGTACAATTTTGAGACTTCCTTCGGGTGACATAGTGACAACCCAACTGAGGGTCAAAGGTATAACATTCTTTACTTTTATAACAGTATTTTCAGCATTGCACCAATTGCACTTATTCAGATTAAGCACTCCATCTAGATATTGTTGGCGTCGTTGCTGACCTGACTCCACTGTAAAGAGACTTAGACAAGGCCGTGTGCTTAAGTTTGTCAAGGCTTACGATACAGACCCAACCATATGGCCGAAATGTGCACTCTTCACTATTTGGGAAAATACAGCGAAAAAGTGTGGTGAGCAGTTCCCACACCGATTCATTGACCAGTTTGTTCTTGCGGGGCAACATCTTAAGCCTAATTGCTTTAAAGCTTGCTTCCCCGCAACACAATTTTCGTTTTTAGCACTGTTGCATACGTATCATTACAAATCTCATTCACTTTGCATCCACCATCTATCGAGATACATGGAAATATGGACACCAAACAAATTCCTTCACCAAAACTCACCTGCAACCTGCAAAATGTTAAAGCTGTCCTCAGAGAGTAGGATCTGCTGCTTAGAGCCTTTGCTTTTCCTAAGGTAGCCTTGTTCGTCTTTCGAGATTGCTAACACCCTTTGTTCTCTTTGCAGCATAAACACTCTCGTACGACAACAGATCAACTTACTTCAGTATCGTCGAGACAGCGAATGTCATCGAAGACAGCCATCCAAAATCTGACATGA
Source organism: Dracaena cambodiana (assembly GCA_036321105.1). Classification (NCBI taxonomy): domain Eukaryota; kingdom Viridiplantae; phylum Streptophyta; class Magnoliopsida; order Asparagales; family Asparagaceae; genus Dracaena; species Dracaena cambodiana. The sequence goes on along the minus strand of JAYEPQ010000001.1, from coordinate 39,479,456 downwards.
TCAGCCGCCTAAAGACATTAACTCAGTATCCCTCCATTGCAAGTCATGTTTGCCTACAAACACACATTTATTCATCCTCTATCCCTGCACACATGCCACGTTCTCCTTCTACCTTCTCTCCGCAGTTTGTGTACTGCCTGCTGCTGTAGATAATTCTTGCAGTTTGCTCATTTGGAGCAGCTCAACCATTCCATTCCCTTCTTTTTCAGGTTCAAAGAAGGGTGATGACATCGGGACAGCAACATTCACACTCTTCAACAAAGCAGCCGAGGAGCTATTTAATATTTACACTCACAGTTGCTGTTTTATTATGCGCCACACTCTTCGTCCTGCTGTCGTGCATGCCGGTCACTGCTACTTCATATGGTTGCTCTGTCTTTAGAGTTCTGATATGGTATAGCCACCGTGTTGTCTGCTCAATTCTCAGCACTATCTCCTGCTTTGCTGCTCACTGTTTTATCCGCATTTTTTTTAATTTTTTGTTGGTGATGGTTAACGTTTATACTTTCACAGGTGTTTTCTGTTCCGTTACATGCCACACTATTTATCACCTACCATTTTACGATAGTTTCTCTATTGTATGATCGCTGCTACTTCATATACTTGCTCACTTCTTAGTGAAACCTATTCAGTTCATGTCTCTATAGAACCAGAGCAATGACTATTCTCTTTTACCATGGAACCGGGTCCCTAGTCATCGTGGTGAATAATAAATACCATCACCTATTCATGTCCATACACTACAAAATGAATACATGTCTTCCAATGCTCGTTCTATGACAGCTTAATTTCGATTGTTCTAAAGATTCTGGCAGTTATGTATGATGATTGGAGCGGAGCCAGGTACGTAGTTTTACAACTACTGATTCTTCATTTTTGCATCGTGAAGGATGTCAGACACCTGATATGTGGAAGCCTGGCAAGGCATTTTGAAAGATATCTTGACGAAAACTCTCTGATCATTCGTAATGTTCTCAAGATGTCACCTTCACATAAAGACTCACCGTGCTTGTCAATGATTAGAATATTACTCTCATGCTTTGGGTCCTAATTATGGATTATTCTGCAGGTACTGATGATCATGTATGGCATGACCTATCTATCAACATCTCTAGTGTGACTCCAATCTACGATGATATGCATCAAGAATCAAGGCAGGTATTTACTTGGAAACTTATCCTGGCGCAACAGATAAACCTGCGACAGACGCTCGGCCCAGAGCTGATAGAGGCCACACTAGAAATCTTAAAGATGTCGATGGAGAAGTTTCAATGTAGAAATTCTCCAGTATGAAGTTAATAGCTATATATATGTCTTGGAAAGAATGCTACTCTAGAGACAATAAGTTGGGGTTCCCAATTAATTACATGAAATTGAGGGGATCCAATGAGCATTTGTGGCTTCACAGGAGCAATCAGATCTTGATTAATCAGGATCGGAAGGCGAACTGGGCGACAATGGACGCAGCTTTCTCAATGAAAGTGAAAGAGGCTCCTCTGGATCCTAAAGATGAAACAATTTCATAGACATGTAACCTCCAAAAGACCCGCGGTTGTCCTGTAAATATGTAAAATATGTAACTGTGGTTTTCTTGGCAACATCTTTAGATGTTATCCATATTTGGACAGAATTCGTGTTTCTGATATGCATGTTTGTATGCGGTGGAGCTAGAGGACTGGTTATATGTTCGTTCATTGTTGTAAACGTTGGGGTATCGTGTTACATACGTGTGTACGTGTGCGTGCGCTATGTAAGCAATGGTTAACTTCTCGGATCTTTTCAATTTTCCATGTTTTTACCCGCCCATAGTCCTATGACTCTTCATTTACATTGTGATGCCACTTCAATGCGGGATACGATGGAGTTGCTCCAGAATTGCGATATTGGCTCAACAAGGCTGTCAAATATTTGAGATCACATTGAGGAACCAAAAAATACAAAAAAAAAAAATCGGAAGTCCATGGCCTACTGTTATCAAGGCCTTAGACTAAACCCTATATCATTGTGAGCCTCATTCATATGTAAAGATGATAATGGCCGGATACAAGAATCAGTTCTTAGCACTATTTATATGTAGAAGTAAAATTTTTATTTTTCTAATTCAAATTTTACAAATAAGCAGGACAAGGGTTTGGACTTGTCCATTATCATCCTTATTCCTATGGATATGGAGACGGAGCAGTTAATAGTGAATACCACCGCTACTCAACTATCCGATCCTACACTATACAATGCATGTCTTCCAAAGATTGTGTTCTCCCATCCTGTTTCGACAACAGCTTAATTTAAGTTTGATTATTAATGGGCATCCAACATCCACATGAATTTTGAATAATCGTTCTTTTCCAAAAGCCCATGATATATATATATATATATATATATATATATATATATATATATATATATATATATATATATATATATATATATATATATATATATATATATATATATTGCATTTTGATATAACAAGATAATGTTAAGCTAGTTCATATGTGAGTATAGTCCCACATCGAATAGGACAAAAAAAATCTATGAATTTAAATACAAAGTTACGGTCTTGATTTAAGAGTTTAAATTTTTGGTCAAACTACTTCTCAGTATCAGAGCTCCTGTTGACCTAAGGTATAGTGAAGCCGATGTTTGAAGGCCGAATTGATCGAGTTAAATGGTTGCCAAACTTAAGTTGGTATATTCACAACGAAAGCTATGTGAGTATAGTCCTTATGCGTTTAAATACAAAGTTGAGTTTTTGACCTAAGGACGACTCCACGTTCTCCCCAACGGATAAGTGGTATCAAAACTTGGTTAGGGCCGGAGGACATGAAGAATGTCATGCCTTTCTGCACAACACAAAATTAAGTTGTATCAAAGCTTGGTAGAGCTAGAGGAGTTGAGGAATGTAGTATCTTTTGATACGAGATTGCATTCTGATATGTTAAATTGTAAAAAAGCTCGATTGGAGATAGAGGATGCGATCGAGTAATGCCTTGCCATTCCGTTCCACAAGGATGTCAGGGATATTATACGTACAGGTGTTACCTCCCATATTTCACAGCTACTTAAAAAATATAGTGCGTTGAAGCTCTGAAGAATAAAGATGCCGTGAACGAGGACAAATTTCAACCACAATTTGAACCAAACATCGAGTTGTTAACAATAATCTATATAAATATCCGTTGCACATAGAAGTATATGTAAATACTATATTATCTATTAACATAAGGTCTATACAAGATAAAGGAGCAGAATAGGTCCACTAACAAGAATAAAATGTGGCCTGAATGATAGGATACAGACCTATACAAATTACCATAGGAAAGCATAATATCAAAAAAAGAAAGACCTGGACAGATGATTGGTTCATTGGTATCTTGCCCTTGAGAATCATGCCACCCTGCTTCTCCTCCTCAGGGTCCTTTGAAACAGTCCTCCTTCAAATGTAGAGATCACGATATATTGCCTGCCTCCACTTAGGTCTAAGGTCTAGGACAATATAATCAGATTGACTGACTGACGACTTCTTATAACCTTAATTAACTCAAGTATACCTCAGTCAATGTGGTCAGACTCCCCTCTTACGAGCCTGACTGGGAGAAAATACATAACGTTTGCATTACTCGGCACTATTCCAAAACGATCGCATGCAGTAGGCTGCATGTTACCGATGCTATTACATGATCTTGCATTGGATGTTAGGAACTCCATCTACTCCTGCTGCAACATAGGATTTAGAACGTATGGAAGAAATCCGAGAAGTAGCACACATAAAGAATTAAGATCGTACTATCACAGTACAAGCGCATGGTGTTATTGAATATACAATGTTGGTGTTAGTCATATCAGTCTAGATTACGTACAGTGTTAGGTTAGCATGAACAAGTTGTATTTCAATAACATGCAAGAATTACAGAAGGAATCATATAATGAACACATATGTGCCGATGTAGTTCTTATCCAAGTCAATTATTGAAACTAAAATAAGGGATAAAATGCGTGAAACTAAAATGAGGGATAAAATGCGTATTGTTATTCATATCATATAAATATCCATATATATATCCAAAACCTCATACATTATAATTCTTATCCATCATATTTTCCATCTCCGTATTAATAATACACATGAACCAATATAAACATTATGTGATATGTCAAGTCAAATTGTTACATGTTTGTTATTACACGAAACTAGAATATAAGAATCAATCAAGATCATTATCATATACATACATATTTTGAAAATGTTGAGATATAATTGAGATATGATCATAATGCTAAAATATTTTTAGATCCTTTTCTATTAGATATTGAGATATTTTCCTAAATTAGAATAGTTGACAAATCTTTGATTTGACTAATTTAGGATAGTTGATAAATCTCTGATTTTATGTAATTAGTATCAATTACAGATCATGTAATTATTTTTTTGATTGCCTCCTTCATATATAAAAAGATGTCTCATTGTACAGTTCAATGATAAGAAAATATACAAAAATTTCTTCATTCCGCTTTTGCTCTATTTTCTTCAACATGGTATCAGAGCTACCAGAATTCTGGTGCCTTTTCTAACTTATTTTGTGATTGCATAAACCACCATAAGTGAGTTTTTTCTTTGTCCTCACACATCTTGAAACTCTTTGTGCCCGTTTCGGCCATTTTGAAGTCAGATCTCGAAATCTTCTACCTTCAGATTGTTTGTCTCCCTTCGATCTCCTTCCATCAAAATTTCAGCTCCATCGGACTTAATAAGTGCTTCCACATACCGTGTGGAGTCTCTACAAGTGGTCTTTACGCACCTCTCTTCTTTAACGCGTGAGCCCCACTTGTCCTGATCAATTCTGTTCTACAATCAGATTTGGCTTTTTTGGACGCTGATTTATTTTTGGTTAATTTTTCGGGAGTTGAGTTTGGCATGTCTGTTCCAAAATGTCTTCCCAAAATGATATTGTTCGTCCATTTGATATTGTTTTGGATGGAACCAACTATAGTTTTTGGGTTTCCAATATGAAACTTTTTCTCAAAAGAAGAAAATTGTGGCGTTATGTTTCTGAGGATTCTTCTAAACTTGTTCGTGCTAAGGATGAGTTCGCCGCTGATTACGCTACTCGCTTGGACGATTGGAAAAGTATTCATAGTAAAATTTTGCAGTGGATTATTAATACATCAATCCCATCTATTAACAGTCTTCTACCCAGGCTTGAGAATGCAAAAGCTGCATGAGATTTCTTGGTTGCTCGATACGACTGCTGCAATGATACTTCTCTTCAGTTTCAGATTGAGACAAAACTTTACCAGATGCATCAAGAATCTGGTCAGTTTATTACTGAATTTTACTCTCAAGTCGCTCTTCTTTGGGATCAGTTGACTGCTGCCGAATCCCAACTTCATTGTACTGCAGACATCAAGCTCCTTGCAAGATATCGGGACCGCCGCAAGTTCATGCATTTTATGATGGTTTTTTGCGATGACTTTGAGTCCACTCGGGCAGCCCTTCTTCATCGTATGCCACTTCCTACCATGGATCTTACTGTTTCTGAGTTAATTTCCGAGGAGCATCGTTGCCTTACTATGAAACTACAGTCTTCCGATCTTGTTTTGGCTGCTGTTTCTTCGGCTTCCTCCCAACGATCTGCTCCACAATCACAATCTCCTTCTCAAAAGTTATTTTATCGGTATTACAAGAAAAGCGGTCACTTGATCACTAATTGTTTCCAGTTGCAACAAAAAAAGGCACAAGACTCTCGTGATTCCCTCCAACAGGCTGCTGCGGTTGTCTCCACTGATCCCTGTACTCTTGAGTCTTCTTCTTAGTCTACTTCACTCTAGTCATTCCCCTGTCTTTATTGATCCTTCTATTACTCTGTTTTCTGAGTCTACTAACTCTTTTACAGGTGATACCAATTCCTCTAACGATCCATCCTCGGCCTCTTCCAATGACCTTGCTCCCCCTGCGGATCAAACATCATCACTTGGTTCTCTTCAAGATGTACCTGTACCACTTTCTACAGCCGAGTCCTCCAAAATTATTGCATCTCGTCGTTCTGATAGGGTAAGAGCTCCTCCTTCCTATCTTCATGATTATCATTGTTTCTCTACTCTTACTACTCTTCATGAGCCTCACTCTTATTGTGAGGCTAGTTCTGATCCTCTTTGGCAGCAAGTTATATCTGATGAATTAAATGCTCTTACCAAGACACATACTTGGGATTTGGTGGATTTGCCTCATGGAAAGTTTGCAGTGGGTTGTAAGTGGGTTTACAAGATTAAGACTCGGGCAGATGGCTCAGTTGAGCGATACAAAGCTCGTCTTGTTGCGTTGGGTTGCTCTCAAGAGTATGGTATTGATTATGAGAAGACTTTTACTCATGTTGCTCGACTTACCTCTGTTAGATCTTTGATTGCTGTTGCTGCTGTTCGGTGTTGGTCATTATTTCAGATGGATGTTAAACATGCATTTCTGAATGGAGATTTTACTGAGGAAGTTTATATGAAGCCTCCTTCTGGTTATGAGCATCCTCCTCATAAGGTTTTTCGCCTTCGTCGTGCGATTTATGGTCTGAAGCAGGCTCCTCGTACTTGGTTTGCCAAATTTACCTCTGTCATCACATAGCAAGGTTTTGTAGCCAGTGCTTATGACACTGCCTTATTCATCCGTAAGACTGCTTCAGGCACCACCCTTCTACATCTCTATGTTGATGACATGATCATCACTGGTGATGATACTGCTGGCATTCGTGCGCTTCAGGTTTTTCTGGGTCATCATTTTGAAATGAAAAATCTTGGCACTCTCAGTTACTTTCTTGGTCTTGATGTGACATCTTTTTTGGATGGTTATTCTCTTTCTTAGGCTAAGTATGCTTCAGATTTTATATCCAGGACTGGTCTAACAGACAACAAGACTGCCAGTACCCCTTTGTAATATAATGCTCGGCTCAACCTTACTGATGGTGTGCCTCTGTCTGATTCTACTCTCTATCGACAGTTGATTGGTAGTCTTATTTATCTCACAGTTACTCGCCCTGATATTTCTTATGCTGTTCACCTGGTCAGTCAATTCATGCATGAGCCTTGCTCACCTCACTATGCTGTTATTTTTCGAATCCTTCCCTATGTCAAGGGCACTCTTTTCCATGGTTTACACTATTCATCTCAGTCATCTCTTGAGTTACGAGGTTATTCTGATACTGATTGGGCTGGTGATCCTACGGATCGTTGTTCTACCACTGGTATTTATTTCTTACTTGGTTCGTGTCTTATTTCTTAGCGAAGTAAGAAACAAACAGCTATCGCTCGATCTACCACTGAGGCTGAGTATCGCGCCCTTACTGATGCTACTGCTGAGCTTCTATAGCTGCATTGTCTTTTGACTGACTTGGATGCCCCTCAGCTGTCTCGTTCTCTTCTCTACTATGACAACCAAAGTGCTATTCAGATTGCGCAGCGCACAAAGCATATTGAGATTGACTGCCATTTTATCGGGCATCATCTCAGTGGTGGCACCCTTCGCTTGTGTTCCGTTTCCTCTGCTGATCAGCTTGCTGATATTTTCACTAAGTCACACTCACCTGGTCGTCTTAACGAACTTGTTAACAAACTCCAGTTGGCTTCTACGGCGCCACCATGAGTTTGAGGGGGGGTGTTGAGATATAATTGAGATATGATCATAATGCTAAAATATTTTGAGATCCTTTCCTATTAGATATTGAGATATTTTCCTAAATTAGGATAGTTGACAAAATTTTGATTTGACAAATCTCTGATTTTATGTAATTAGTATCAATTATAGATCCTGTAATTATTCTTTTGATTGCCTCCTTCATCTATAAAAGGATGGCTCATTGTACAGTTCAATGATAAGAAAATATACAGAAATTTCTTCATTCCGCTTTCGCTCTATTTTCATCAACAATTATCATATACATACATATTTTGAAAAATATTATATTTTTATGTAATCTTTATGTTCTATATTGAAGCTTGTTATCATGTTCTTGTAAATGATCATGTCCAATGTGTATTTGGCATACAGGTGTTGGCTCATTCATGTCATGTATGGATTTTTGTGTTATATATCATTGTACGCCCGAAAATTGAACCTTTGATTCCATTGCAAAAATTATTTGATTACAACGAAGATTTGAGATTACAAAAATTCCGAAGAATTACAAGAACGGGAATATTAGTTTATTCCCTTTTTTTATGTGGGTTCGGGTGGCGGTGGAGTCTCGTTGCTGCCTCCGTTGACCGTCCGACCAGGAGAAGATGACTCTGCTCTTTTCTTTGATCTCACGAGCTCGCCCGAAATCTTCCCAAAGTCCAAGAATCCCCAAAAATCCAAAAGTCCCTTCTCTCGTTAAATTCCTGTATTTTATAAACCGAAGAAGCTCGAAATCCGGCTCAATTCTCTCCTGAAAAAGCGGATCACGGATTATCAGGAAAATAAAATAGGAAATAAAACAACGGAAAAACAACGAAAAACAACCCGCGGGTGGCAACCCGCGGGATCGCCCCCGCGGGTTGCCACCCGCGGGAATCCTCCCGCGGGTGGCAACCCGCGGGGGCTCCCGCGGGTTGCAACCCGCGGGAGACCTCCCGCGGGTGGCAACCCGCGGGGGCTCCCGCGGGTTGCAACCCGCGGGAGAACTCCCGCGGGTTGCTTCCCGCGGGGGTTCCCGCGGGTTGCAACCCGCGGGTGCTCCCGCGGGTTGCTTCCCGCGGGTGCCCCCGCGGGTTGCAACCCGCGGGTGCACCCGCGGGTTGCATCCCGCGGGTGCTCCCGCGGGATGCTTCCCGCGGGTGCCCCCGCGGGTTGCAACCCGCGGGTGTTCCCGCGGGTTGCATCCCGCGGGTGCACCCGCGGGTGTGCCCACTTAGATTTTTTTTTTTTTTTTTTAATTTAATTATTTTTAGTGTCTACATAACCCCCTCCAAAGTTTTTGAAGTTCTGTATTGAACCGTACTGAATTTCGAAATACTTTGGATTTTTTAATTTTGGTTATGGACCTTTTAAAAGATTTGGTCGATAGAGATAACTGTTAATATATTTATTTATTCCATAACAAGCAGAGGTATGATTTTAACGTACTCATTAGAGGACAAGCAGAGGTATAATGTTAACGTGCTTATTTTAGGTCAAGCAGAGGTATAATATTAACGTGCTTATTTTAATCCTAACCGTTCAGTGACATCTAGTATGACGAATCAGGAAAAGACAGAGGTGATATTAAACGTGTCTTGGAGCTTAACCTATTCAGAGGATCTGGTCGTGATAGGGACAAGCTGACTAAACAGAGGTGACGGTTAACGTATTTAGTTTTGGAATCGGACTATCAGAGGTAACTATTAACTTGATAGGGAGATAATTTTCGTCAGAGGTGATTTTCAACTTAACGATATCTAAAGCACGTTCATCAGAGGTTGTAATGTTGGACTTGATGAAGTGTGAATTTTCTTTTCTGTCAGAGGTGAAATCTTAACGTGACAGGGGACCGATTTAATTAGGATTTTATCTCTTTTGATTTTGAATTATGATGTCAGAGGTATGATTTTAACTTGACTAATATTTTGGAGTGTTGCTTGCTCTGTTAGAGCAAAATGACAAGAAAAGTTTTACTGTCAGAGGTGAAATCTTAACGTGACAGGAGATTTATCTGATTAGGATTTTTAGCAAACCCCCAGCTATCAACGGGTTTGATTTGCCTTTACCAACTACCGTTTGAGTTGGGCTAGCCATGCTATTCCCCTCAGCATGGTGAGTTGTCAAGGATTTCGTTTGGGTTTAAATACCAAACTTTTCCTCTTCCCTTTGCCTTAGCAGCTTAGGGCAGTGATGTATTCTTATATTCGGATAAGAATACTGTTGTGACAAATTTATCGTGGGATTTTTAGCAAACCCCCAGCTATCAACGGGTTTGATTTTGCCTTTACCAACTACCGTTTGAGTTGGGCTAGCCATGCTATTCCCCTCAGCATGGTGAGTTGTCAAGGATTTCGTTTGGGCTTAAATGCCAAACTTTTCCTCTTCCCTTTGCCTTAGCGGCGTTAGGCAATTCATACTTTTACCCCCAGTATGGTGGGGTTGACGAGAAATTTATTCTCTTCCCGTAGCCTTGTCGGCGTTGGGTGATTCATGCTTTTTTACCCCCAGTATGATGGGGTTGGCGAGAAATTTATTCTCTTCCCGTAGCCTTATTGGCGTTGGGCAATTCATACTTTTTACCCCCAGTATGTTGGGGTTGGCGAGAAATCTATTCTCTTCCCGTAGTTTTAGCGGCGTTGGGCAATTCATACTTTTTACCCCCAATATGATGGGGTTGACGAGAAATTTATTCTCTCCCCGTAGCCTTGTCGGCGTTGGGTAATTCATACTTTTTACCCCCAGTATGGTGGGGTTGGCGAGAAATTTATTCTCTCCCCGTAGCCTTATCGGCGTTGGGTAATTCATACTTTTTACCCCCAGTATGGTGGGGTTGACGAGAAATTTATTCTCTCCCCGTAGCCTTGTCGGCGTTGGGTAATTCATACTTTTTACCCCCAGTATGGTGGGGTTGGCGAGAAATTTATTCCCTTCCCGTAGCCTTGTCGGCGTTGGGCGGTTCATGCTTTTTACCCCCAGCATGGTGGGGTTGGCGAGAAATTTATTCTCTTCCCGTAGCCTTGTCGGCGTTGGGTTTTTTTTTTTTTTTTTTTTTTTTTTTATATATTTTTTTTTAATTGGGGGTTTAAATTAACCGCCCTGAGCCCATTTTTTGGGAATTGTTGTGAGCCCAAGTGGTACCTTTAGACCTCACGCATTAAATGTGTCGGAGTTAGCTCTAACTCCTTTTTTGTTCAGCTTTGAGCTGAACTGCTCCAGCGTCAATCAACGCTTGAATTTTATCTTTTAAGATAAAACAATTTTTTGTGGGGTGACCTACAATCCGATGGTACAGGCAGTAGTTCGGATCGTTAGTTTTCCCTACTTCTTCAGGTCTCTTGCTCTCCGGCAATTTAAGCATCTTGCGTTTGGTGAGCAGATTGAACATAGTAGCAGTATGTTCATCCTTGAACGAATACTGCTTTTGAAGTCTGGGCGACTTTGCTGTGTTGCTTGTAGTTGGCCATAGTTTCTGCTTCAGTGTACTTTCTACCGCCATTGCCGTTATGTCTTTCCCTTTTGAACGGGAAAAATGGAATGGAGATTCGTTTGCACCGTCTCCGGTTGTAGACTGTTGCATTTCGAGACGTCGAAGTATTTCTTCGGCCTGTTCGCCCTGCTTAAGCAGATCCTTCCATGACTTGGATTCGACCGAACCCATCTTGTCTAGGATATCGGTCAACAAGTTATGTCTGCAGGTTTCCACAAGCGTATCCTGCGTCATGCCATGTGGGCATCGAACGGAAAGTTCTCGGAACCGCTCGACATAAGTTTTGACCGTTTCGCCTTCTTCTTGCTTCGCTGCTAGCAAAGATAATATGGAGACTTCTGTATCATCTTCAAAGAATCGGGCTAGGAACTCACGTTCTACATCAGCCCAAGATTTAATTGATCCCTGGGGTAGCTGCATGAACCAGGTAAATGCGGGCCCCCGTAAAGTGCTCGCAAATATCCTAGTCATAGTTGGATCATTCCCCATGAGATGTCCTGTCTGTGAGAGGAAATAGAAGATGTGTTGCTGCGGCGAACTTTTACCGTCGAATGATTGAAGATTCAACGGTTTATATTTTGCAGGATAGGGTACGGTCTCCCATTCTATGGGATATGGACGGACTACCCCCACCTCTTGTAGCTTTTTGCGATGAAGAAGAGCTTGTAATTGGTTCTCCATCTTCTCTATTTTCTCTGCGTGAGGATTGAGGATAACTTTCACTTCCTCTTCCTCTCTTGAATGAGGAGGCACTTCTTCATCTTCGTCTTCGCTGTCTTCATTTATTTGGACAGGCCGTTTTCCTTTCTGCCGACTAGAAATGGACGGCGATGATTGGTTCTTTCTAGTTTGAGCCAGCAACTCAATCAAAAGTTGTTTCATTTCTTCTATGGTCTCCTCGTGCTGTTCGAGACGTTTTTCTTGTCTCTCAAGCCTTTCAGAGACTTCTTCTAGAAGCGCGCCCTCTGGTTCGATAAAAACTCCTTTTGATCCTGGAGTAATTTCCTTATCCGAAAGGTTATTTCCGACCACCTTTTTGCCTTTATTAACCATATTTGATGAGGTGGCAGGTAGATCGGTTCCAGAGCACACCCTCTTTATTGTCCGTATTCCTTTGGATTCGGTGATCCGCTCAAAAACGGACCGTCTCGGATGGCACTCGCAGTTTGATAGAACAGTTGAGATTAACTGTTCGCATTGGCATTGAGGAGTATTCTGTGCAGAGTTCTTCTTCCAATTGAGGTATTCTCTCAAGTCTTGAGATATCTTCTCCTCTCTATTTGCAACCTGACGCCGCTTGCGTCGCAAACTTGGTTCATAATACTTGAGAGTCTGCAATATCTCAGGGCTGAGCTCTTTTCCAGCATCAGATTGTTCCCCAACTCTCCTGCGGATTTTTCTGGAGTGCACGTTGTCCTGAGTAGTTGTATGGGCCCCAGATGCCTCTGATAGAGAGATTAAAATTTTTGGTGCATGTTGCGTGTTCGCCATAGACGTGCTCGAGGAGACATGAGAATTGTGTTCATTGAACGTAACCCGTCGGTGGCATCTGCGGGATGCAACCCGCGATTGAAATTGCAGATTTGTACCCAGATTTGTACCCGTGGTTGCAACTTGGAGGTTGACACCCGCGGTTGGAAGCGGCGGGTTGGCACCCGCGGTTGGCAACCGCGGGATGCCACCCGCGGTTGGCAACCGCGGGTTGCCACCCGCGGTTGGCAACCGCGGGTTGCCACCCGCGGTTGAGAACCGTGGGTTCCCACCCGCGGTTGGGAACCGCGGGTTCCCACCCGCGGTTGGCAAGAGCGGGATGCCACCCGCGGTTGGGAACAGCGGGTTCCCACCCGCGGTTGCAACCCGCGGGTTGCCACCCGCGGTTGCAACCCGCGGGTTTGCGCTCATGGAATTACTTCCGGATTTTTTTACTGTCTTGGAGTTTCCTGCAATTTTTTCTGTATGATTTAGGCGTGCTCGTTGAGTTTTACGCCTTAAATTTCTCTTTTGGGAGCGGGTCAGGGACTGGTTTGACTTTTGGCTTGACTTTGGAACGGGCGATAACGCCTCGTAAGTTTCAACGGGCGATGACGCCTCGTAAATTTTCATAGGCGATGACGCCTTTTGATTTCCAGTGGGCGATGACGCCTCACCTTTTTTCATCGTCACCCGGCGATGACGCCTAGGCTCCGAATCAGAGGAGGAAAGAAATTCCTCATATTTTTGCTGGTCAACTTCTATGACCAGCATCTCAACCATTGAGCCAATCGGTACCCGGTCGGACTGCGCCACCAAATTCTCTGTGGTAAACAGAGGAGCTCCCACTGTGGTCGCCAGTTCTTGTACGCCCGAAAATTGAACCTTTGATTCCATTGCAAAAATTATTTGATTACAACGAAGATTTGAGATTACAAAAATTCCGAAGAATTACAAGAACGGGAATATTAGTTTATTCCCTTTTTTTATGTGGGTTCGGGTGGCGGTGGAGTCTCGTTGCTGCCTCCGTTGACCGTCCGACCAGGAGAAGATGACTCTGCTCTTTTCTTTGATCTCACGAGCTCGCCCGAAATCTTCCCAAAGTCCAAGAATCCCCAAAAATCCAAAAGTCCCTTCTCTCGTTAAATTCCTGTATTTTATAAACCGAAGAAGCTCGAAATCCGGCTCAATTCTCTCCTGAAAAAGCGGATCACGGATTATCAGGAAAATAAAATAGGAAATAAAACAACGGGAAAACAACGAAAAACAACCCGCGGGTGGCAACCCGCGGGATCGCCCCCGCGGGTTGCCACCCGCCGCGGGTGGCAACCCGCGGGGGCTCCCGCGGGTTGCAACCCGCGGGAGACCTCCCGCGGGTGGCAACCCGCGGGGGCTCCCGCGGGTTGCAACCCGCGGGAGAACTCCCGCGGGTTGCTTCCCGCGGGGGTTCCCGCGGGTTGCAACCCGCGGGTGCTCCCGCGGGTTGCTTCCCGCGGGTGCCCCCGCGGGTTGCAACCCGCGGGTGCACCCGCGGGTTGCATCCCGCGGGTGCTCCCGCGGGATGCTTCCCGCGGGTGCCCCCGCGGGTTGCAACCCGCGGGTGTTCCCGCGGGTTGCATCCCGCGGGTGCACCCGCGGGTGTGCCCACTTAGAATTTTTTTTTTTTTTTTTTTTAATTTAATTATTTTTAGTGTCTACAATCATGTATTAAGAATCCTGTATGGAAGTCATGATCATGTGTCACATATATCAATGTACCATAATCACGTAACAGGTGGGATCACACGTGTGTATACTAATGTTCATGCCTAGGCATCATTTTCATGACATATGATTGAATCCAGCCGCAGATTACCCATTGTTTTTTTATCATGTTACCGGTATTTCCAAATGATCTACTTAAATATTCTTGAGTTAGAGATAGAAAATTAAATTGTCTACCATTAATCCTAATTTCAGGTTTATCAAAACCAAGATCACCATGAGCTCGCAGTGGTCTAGTCCTGGATGGTTATCATCAAGTGCAATTCTTACATGAGATCTAGATTTGCTATCAAATACTCATTTTTAAAATCCTAAACAATTTCTAAGATCAATTCCTATTTTATATTTTAAAATCGTTATTGAGAAATTCAAACCATAATATCCTATTTAATCGACTTATTCTACATTCAATTTTATAGAAAACTAATTATGTAGGAATAGTTTAAACATCAAACAAAGTGTTGGGGAAATTTCTAACCGTCACTTGGGACGAGAGCTGCTGACTGGCACTTTTCTTTGCTATAGTGAATTTCCTATTTTTAGGTAATAAAATTTTTCCCAACCCAGGTCCTTTTTGTGCAATCAAATCCTTAACATAGCATCTAAAGCGTGAATCACTGTAAACCCTAATTATTCATATTTGATTATCTAAAATCAATTCTCTAAATCCTAATTCCAATTTCTAACTTGAATTAGTAATAACTAAAATTATCTAAAATTATTTCTAGATTACTCATATTGAGACCATTCCTTAGGAAAAATCTCACTATCATTAGGAAATATATATAGAATAACTGGCTGGCGGTCTACGCAACTAGCTAGCAGTCCTATGAGATTGTTAGCCCCCTAGGTTTTCCCGACACCTAGATAAAATTTACAGTTTCAATTTCCTTATTAGTATATTAATCAGATCAAAGGAACCAATTTTGATAGTTGAACCTAATAATTTCAATTTAAAATCTGATATTGAATTATCCCCTTACAATTCTTTCCTCAATTTACCAAGTTACAAACATGCGTAAAATTAAAAGAAACTAATTCAGAAATGATCAGTCATGATTGAACCATTAGTTGACAGTTCTGACCACTACCTGAGACGAATCATTGCTGATTCTCATGAAATTTTTACTAATTAATAGATAGCAATTGCAGTCAGACCTCCTATAACATGAGAGATGCATAATTAACTTATCATCCCTAAAGTTTAAAACTCTCACTTAGATCTCCTGGACTATGGAAAAAAATATTTTCGTCTGAGCTTCCTGTCAGTTTTTTTTTCTGTGGTCCAAGAAATCTAAATGAGAGTTTTAAACTTTAGGATGATAAATTATATACTTCTCATACTACAGACGATCTGACTGTAATTAATCCTAATAGATATCATATGTAATCTCCATTTCCGTATCTGAATCTTTATTTCCATCACAGCTCTCTTGAGAATGTTAAAACTGAGAGAAAGAAAGACTTGGAATTGATTTTAAAAAAAAAAAAAATGTCACTTGCCTTGCGGATGAAACTTAGTTCCCCTATCATTATCTCCTACTACTTTTGTCGTTACTTGAGAGAGAAAGGAATAAAAAAGTGATTTGGTTATATGATGAGGATTTGATTATATACTTAATATTTAATTATATGATTAACCCCCACAGTTATTCTCATAATTTTTTTTTAAAGTAAAATAATGGGTGGGAGTCCTTCATATTTCATTAGGAAGTAGATAATAGAACTTACAAAGTTATGAAGTTTAATCACTCACGAGTAACCTACATATTACATTAGTCCTTACATCAAATAAAAGCGAAAAAATACATAAAAAGCAAGTATGTAATCTATGTCTCTCTCCGTATATATAGAGGCAAGCGTCTTCTCCAAACCGAAAGAAAGTGGTGTGTCTCGAAAAATCTAAGTCATCTCCTGATGAGCTGTCCAAAATCTATATTCGCTTCTCGTCTGAAGGTATATCTGTCCAAAAGGCAAAATCATGCAATGCTAGCCTCAAGCGACTGTAAAAAGAACGAGCTGAAAAATTAAAAATTTTGTTATTTTTTTCCAACCAAATATTCCAACATATTGCGGCAACTAGTATCCTAGACCAAAAGGCTCAATCTTCTCCAAATACAAGTTTATTCCTCTATATTGAGAGTGATTCCTAGATTGCTTGCATAATGAGCCCAAAAATCTTTAGTAAAATTGCAATTCAGTATTAGATGGGTAATGGACTCCCCATTCTTATTACATAAGGTACAGAAATAGGCCTGACTAGCCCCTCCTTTGTAAAGCTGTCTATGTCAGTAGGGCATTGTTGTGAACCCGCCAGAGAAACACATTGATTTTAGAGGGTGTTATTCTCATAAATGCATGCACCAATACAACACAAATGCCACACTAATTATGGTGCTTCCTCTTCAGCATCGACTAGGGTTAAGGAGTGGAGGAAATTGATTAATAAGTTCCACAAGGATGTGAGGAAAGCTACATTAATCATTTTTACATGCTACATTAATCCCTATATAAATTTCTGGGTCAAACTAAATCTTAACTTGTATTAAATGTTCATGACCTTAGAACTTCCAATAAGGTGGACCAGATAGGTTCCAATTTTATGTTGTATTTTCATCTCCTTAGGACTTTCTATGTGGGAGAAATTTGTTAGGGTAATAGATATGGGAATGGTTCCACAATGGATAAATCTGAAGAACATGACGAATCCAAATAAAATGGACCTACATAGAAAATTGGGTCTTTATATCTTTACTTATCGGCTTAAGATTTTGAGTTGGGCCTCATCTCTGTCTGTTATTTTGATTTTCATGATTGTTTTTTGCATTTTTTTTCCTTTTATATTAGGTGCCATTTTGTTTTGATTTTCTTGTGTGTGTGTATATATATATATATATATATATATATAATTTGATTGAAAGAAAATTGTTTCGTGCGTATGTGCATGCTCATCGTAACGCATATGTATGGTCAAATTATTTTACAGTTTGAGAGCTTCCAAAATGTCTGCTATTTAAAGCAAAAAATAATGAAACATAATAAAAAGTGTAATTATAAGCATAAAAGTATATCCAATTATTATAATGATAGTACTGTTGTTAATAGATGCTTTTATAAATTAGTCAAGTTAATTCTGTTACAATATTACAAAGCAAAATAATTGTTATTTGCTTATCCAGTGCACATGGTTCAGCTTTTAAAAAAGGGAACAGTCCATCCAATCATTATGATTTAAATGGTCATGCAGGGATTTATACGTTCTTTTATTGGTTCATTCTATATTTGTGGAGTTAACTCAGAGGCCCAACACTAATACTGATTCAATACCGAGTGAATTTAACTTATCTTTTAATTAACTTACTTTTAGATTTTGAATGAGAGATTCAAGTCATCTTACTTTATTAAAATTTCTTAATTTTTTTTCTGAGAGTATTTTTGATGAGCCAATTTTGTACCGAGATTGTAATTATTTAGTATTATTGTTTCATCTTTTCCTAAATATTGTGATGATTTTACATTGTGCTGTTAATCATTGTGTATCCTTTTAGTATTTTGACTATAATTTTGAATAAAAAAACCAATCAACATTGTAGTCCTGTTGGAAAATAATTAAAAATCAAGCTCTAACCTTATCAAAATCATGCTCAAAGTCGGTGATGCACAAAATCTATGTCTGCTGAGCCCACCTCCACTGATGGCCAGCACCACTAACATAGTAGTGTTAGCAACACTGTTGCCTTGCCAGGGACTAGCTCCGCCGAGCCTAGCTCTGCTAAAATTAGCCCTGCTGACTCCTTTAATCTCCACCAACCACCCGCCCTGTTAGTGATTGGTGCGTTGCTTTTTTGGTAAAATCTCCATACCTTCTAGTTCTGGCCTCTTATTGAGATGATCTTGAGGTTGCTGGAAGGATAATTTCATAACCTACAGCCTTCTTTTGAAAACTTTCTCTAATTCATTTACTATCTCTAACAAAATTGAGTTTCAAGTTAATATCACTGCACAACAGTGAGACTCTTCCATTAAAACTTCCATAACTTTTGACAGTTTTTTTTTATTGAGTTGATTTTAAGCTTTTTGTAAACATAATTATCTACAACTTTCATTTTTATATTATGTGCTAATTCTCACTTTTTCCTCATCGAAGCTCAAGACTCATAAGACTCGCATGCAGATTCAGTGAAATCTTCATAACCTTTGATCCTAGATCTTGACTTAGTCCACCTTAGTTTGTTAGAAAAATAATTTTATTTTCTACAACTTTTCTTTAAAATTTCTAATTTCAAATCAACCTCATCAAATATGGACTTGAAATTATTAGTATGGCATAATGGTTAAGCACAACAGCAAGACTACCTATTAACTCTGTCCTGATTTCATTTGTATATTTTAATATTATTTTTATTACCTAACTCTTGTTTAATCACTAGAAAATGTGAGAAGTATATACTTTCATGATAACAATCATTCTAATACATGTCAGGAATATGAGTTATATCACGGGTGCGTTTCTTCTTGCTTGGACATGTACTTGGATCATAATTTGTGATGTTCCATCTTCGAATGTTACTCGACGTGTGTGCTATATTATTGTGATACTGACTCTGCATGATATTGTACATAACATAATATAACTTGATTCATAAACTACTACATAGACTTGATCTTGTCTGGAACTTGTATCATTTGTGAACTTGATAACTAGGGGTTATGGAGGAAATAAGTAATGAGAATGCAAGTGTATTAAATGGGAGATGCCATAAAAGCTAATCAACTGATAGAGTCTTGTATTACGGTTAGTCCGGTTAGTCCGGTCTATAACTGTGACCATTCTCCGGCAAATGTCATTGACTATTCATAGTCTCGGATTCATGGGATAATCCTTTAATATGCAAATTATATATTATATAGTTCAAATTAAATGATGATAATACAGAACAACAAAGTTAACTTGCAATCATGTTTGAGAACTAGTACACTTGATTACTTGTTTACTGTAGAAACTTTCATGATTTCATTCTTTTAATTGTTATTATTATATGCACATGTATTATGTATGTCTCTCTGTGTGCATGTGTGTATAATGAGAGAGAGAAATGGAAATGAACTGCAATCTCACGCAGGTTATCAGAGTTGTAGTTCATTTCTACTTTCTCCAATAATTTTTAGAAGAATTATTTTGGGTTATGTTTTTGACCCCCTAGGGTTCACTCTTACCTAATTTCTTAGGTTTTAGTTTGATCTGATCTTTCATCAAATAAATATAAAATTAATAGTTTTTAGTGAATACAATAATTTGTATCCACTTTATGAATAGTCAAATAAACTTCAAAATCCAGATAATTTGATCCTAACGAAGATATATATATATATATATATATATATATATATATATATATATATATATATATATATATATATATATATATATATATATATATATATATTACTGTAGGTGAGCCGTCAGTTCAGAAAAAGTTACATGAGCTAGCGGCAAAATTATAATGATCCAATGAATTTTCTTCAATTTTTTTTACAATTACAATCTCTATCTTCTTAACTTCTTTCGGATTAAATTTCATAAGATTTAGAGTTCATTTACTATTTCATCAAGTGCATACAAAATATTTTATTTATTGAAAACCGTTAATTTTGTATTAATTTGATGGAGGTTCAAATCAAAACAAAAACCCAAGAAATTGGGTATGAGTGAACCCTAGGGGGTCGAGATCATAATCCAAAAGAATTTTTTTAAAATAGATTATTAGAGATAGTGGAAATGAACTGCAGCTCAGGTAACTTGCGTGAGCTGTCAGCTCATTTCCATTTTTCTCATATATATATATATATATGTGTGTGTGTGTGTATGTATATATATATATATATATATATATTGTTGGCAGTGAAAATTTCTAAGTAAAAAGGAATTTTCCACACAGAACGCGGAACTAACTCCGTAGCTCCGCGTTTGGCTATTTTAGCCTCACGTTTGAGCAAAACGCGGAGCTAATCCAAAGCTCCGCGTTCTGATGAATTTAGCTCCGTGTTAACTCTGTGTGAGCAGATAATCAAAATCCTAATTCGATTGTGATTGAGATTTGGGTTTATCCAATATCCAAATTGAGTCCAATCAGAATTTCAAATTAAAAGATTTAAATCAAGACTAAGATATTTGATTTGAATCCTTGATGAATACAAAAACCTTATTTTACTATTCCTATGGAAATTTTTATTCCTATTCCTATGGAAATCTTTATTTCTATTCCTATGGAAACTCTCATAACCACTAAAGTCTATAAATACCCTATTTGAGGAGACTTTAGAGATAATCAATTAATAATAGATCAATCCATAGATGATCAATCAATAATAGATCAATGCATAGATGATCATCAATTTTTAAGAGATCTTTTTGGAGCATAAAAAAAGTTCAAATTATGCGTGAGAGCTTTTGAACGAATCAAGATCAGAGAAGATCAAGAAAAGTCGGCCGTCATCTTCAAGCAAGAAAATCATAGACGTCAGATCGTCCAAAGGAGCTATTTCGATAGATCCCATCTCTACGAGAATCCCACGATATTTTGTAAAAGAGAGCGATAAGTTATAAATCCTCTCGATTGTTCTTTTTTTGTTCACTTTCATTATAATCTAAGTTGTATTCAATAGAAGGAGGCAAAAAGTTTGCTACGAACAAACTGACAACCACAGTGGGAGAAGTCTCTTTCATCGAAAAAGAGATCGTGACGCAATCTGACGTCGAGAGGATTGGATCCGACGTTAACATGCTAGTCGTGGAGATCGACCAGCAGAAGTACGAGCTCCTCTGAATCAGGTAACCTGACCGAAACGCGATGATATCGTCGCGTGCGCTCCAATACCCGAGAATCGGGTAATCGGACATCCTCCGTTAATCGGGGACCCTTAGAGACCGCATCCATAGAGCCGTCGTTTGGACAGGAAATCCTAGCAGGGGGTGATCTCTCTACTGCCGAAGAAGGCTTGAAAACTGGTTTGACCAGAGCCCAACTCTGCAACCGAAATCGGAGAGCTAGGCGAAAGGCCCTCAAAGCCCGCATTAAACGCGAGGCTAATCAGGCGGTAGAACGCAAGGCTACAAGCTTACCTCGCAAACTGGTTTGCGTTAATCGCAAGACCAGTCAATATCGCGTTAAACGCGAAGCTGCAACTTGCGTGAATCGCAAGGACAAGTCAGCATGTGATTCTCCACGCGAGGTTATTTTATCTGGGCTTAAAACCAGAGAAGCTCGCGTTAATCGCGATGATAAAATTTCCTTAAAACCAGCGTGTGATGGTGATTCTCCACACGAGGCTAAGACTAAGCTTAGCTATAAACGCGAAGCCAGTAAGACTTGAGTTAATCGCAAGATTCCTGACACTCTCGTAAATCGCGAGGATAAACTTTCCCTAAAGCCAGCGTGTGATTCTCCATGCGAAACTAAGACTGAGCTTAGCAATAAATGCGAGGCCAGTAAAACTTACGTTAATCGCAAGATTCTTGATACTCGAATTAATCGCGAGGATAAACTTTCTTTAAAGCCAGCGTGTGATGGTGATTCTCCACGCGAGGCTAAGACTGAGCTTAGCGTAAATTGCGAGGCCGATGAAACTTGCGTTAAACGCAAAACTCCTTACCTTCGCATAAATCGCGAAGATGATTTTCACACTTGCGTTAATTGCAAGAATCGCATTAAACACGAAGATATGACTTGCGTAAATCGCAAGAATAAGCCAGTGTGCAAGAATTTTCTTCCATGCGAGGCTAATATTGCAGAATATAAACTTATGTAGAAATGCCAAGCCAGTGTAAAACGCGAGGCTAGCATATCAAAACGCCAAGCTATTATTCAGCCTCGCGTAATAAAACGCGAAGCTAGTTCTCAGCTCCGCGTAACAAAACGCGAAGCTATTTCTCAGCTCCGCGTAAATCAACCTAAATACAAAATCAGGGTTGATAATCACACGATTAGACCAAAACTTGATACTAATGATTCCAAGAAGTTTCAATGGGCCCCTGGACCCTCTCAACAGATGAGTGGACCCCACGATTCCGTGTCCAGCGCCACTGACATCAGAGAATACTTAATCAAGAAAAGAAACATAAATCCAGTTCAGTCGAATCCTACTTGTCATTACAAGCAGCTTATGACGGCAGTATCTGCAGTGATGAATAATTGTTGCTGCAGTAAGAACAGAGTAACGGTGTTCGATCGATTAACTGAGACGAACAAAAACCATGCTAAGAAGACAAGAACTACTCCCCGAGAAAAAGAATGGAGAATTGTAACCTCGAATATGGTCGGCAAAGGCAAAAAAATTGTGGAGAAAGAATACGAGTCAGATGCAGACGATGAAGAATCTCATCATTTTACTCGGCTCAAATCAGGCGCTGTCGCTTCTCAAAATTATAAGAAACCTGCAAAAGTTTTTTTTGATGATGGCAGTGACAATTCAGTTATAGCTTCCCCACAATCTTGTACATCTTCTCGGCCACGAAAATCAGCATCACATGTGGTGGATAGGTCTGATGACATTGACCAGAGGATAGAAGTCTAAGAGCAGATGATTCGAGGTCAGCAAGAGGCCATTAATGACCTCAAACTAATACTTCTAAAAGTGGTTGAAAATACCTAGAAGATAGTCGACAATAAGGCTAAAACTTTCTCGGAACCACCACCGAAAACATATGAGGAACCACCCTTTAAGACAAATGAAGATAATAAAGAAGAAAAGGCTCACTCAACACATGAGGATGATGATAAGTATTCTTTTCATGATCCTTATGAAGAGAAAATTGAGAAGTTACAAAACCAGTCGGAGGCATTGATGCACAAGTAGGAGTTAAAGGAATCGGGGGGTTTTAAGATAATACCCGCCTGAATAGGATCTGGCATCGTACCCTGAAAAGTACAAACCGCTCAACTTGGAGCCATATGACGGGAAAGGATCTCCCAGTCAGCATATCTACTACTTCTTGTCTCAAACGGGGCATTTGATGGGCAATGACCCAGTGATGACAAGGTATTTGCAAGTATCTTGCGTGGGCCTGCCTTCACATGGTTTATGCAGTTGCCCCCATATACTATCAATACCTGGTTTGACGTTGAGAAACAATTTCTCGCACGTTTCTTCGAGGATGATACCGAAATATCGGTTCATTCCCTCCTTGCAACAAAACAAGGGGAACAAGAAACAATAAAGGATTTTATGGAAAGGTTCCGGGAGAAATCCGTATATTGTCGATATGGTATGACCCAAGAAACTCTGGTGGAAACCTGTAAGCATAACTTTAGGACTGGCATGCTGATAAGAATGAGAGCTGTAGAGTCTAAAAATTGGAAAGACCTGTTAAAGCAGGCGAAAGATATAATTCGCCGGATTGAGCAATCTCGTGGTACGAGAAACTCTATAAATAACAGGCCATATCCACAAAATCCTAAAAATAAAGGGAAGGCTGTGATGGTGTCAGTTGCAGATCCAAAGCCAAGACCTCAGAATCCGAGAGGTGCAGGTCAAAATAGGCCCCGACAAGATAGAACTTATACATTCAAGACGGAGCAGACAGATACTCTATTCCATCTCCTCCTTAGAAAGGGCATGTTGAAACTTCCGAAAAATGAAAAATCAGAAGATGTTAGTAAAACCAACAACCCTAACTATTGCCTGTACCATCAGAATATCGGGCATCCAACTAAGAATTGCTATCCTTTTAAGAACCAAATTCAAGTATTGGTAGAAACTGGTGTCCTCCAACTTAAAGAGGAACAGAAGAAAGTTTATGCAAATATGGCAAATTTGGTAGTTGGAACCAATAAG